>ML677333.1:75950481-76162967 GCA_007922305.1 Dermatemys mawii
GCAACCGACGAAGTGGGTATTAGCCCACGAAAGCTTATGCTCTAAAAAAATTTTAGTTAGTCTTTAAGGTGCCACAGGACTCTTTGTCACTTCTGCAATTCCAGACTAACATGGCTACCCCTCTGATTCTTGAAAGCACATATTGTTTGCTTGCACCCAATTTACCAAGCGACCAAGATTGCTCTGAATCAGCAATCTGTCCTTTTCAATATTTACCACACTTCCAATTTTTGTGTCATCTGCAAACTTTATCAGTTGAAGATTTTATGTTTTTTTCCAGTTCATGGATAAAAAATTTTAAATAGCAAAGGACCAAGAACTGATCCCTGTGGGATCCCACTCGCAACACCCACTTCGTGATGATTCTCCATTTATAGTTAGATTCTGAGACCTATCAGTTAGGTAGTTTTTAATCTATTTAATATGTGCCATATTAATGTTCTGTCATTCTAGTTTTTAATCAAAATGTTGCGTGATGCCAAGTCAACTGCCTTACAGAAATCTATTATATCACCCTCCTTTTATCCCTTATTAGAATCTCTAATTAGCACCTTCCCTCTGACGATCTCCACATATATTACAATCATTCATAAACATATCCTTGTGACACCCTTGCGAGATAGGTAAGTAATTATCTGACCATCTTACACCTGCAGTACAGAGAGCTAAAGTGACATACTCCAGGGTGCACATTACACCAGGATTAGAAACCATGTTCCTGACTCCTATTCTGTTATGTACCTTAATCATAAGTTCACCTTCCTGCACTGTTAAGCCTACGATGAATAAGAGGCACATCTTGGAAGGTGAAGGTGACATTGTTGGTGCCATGTCTATCTTTGGCTCATGCTCATTTTCTTCACTATAGATGGCTTACAGATACTCAGTCCCTACTCTGAGGTTCATACTAGAACCTAGATACTAGACTTCTTGGTATCCTATAAATACCTAAGTTAGTATGAAGACAAAGGGCCAGATCAGCCTGTGGTGTAAATAAGCCTGATTTTTCTCATTTGGGGATGTAGCGATGAACGTGAGAATTATTCCTCACGCTGTACAATTGCTCCTGAAAACCGCATCTCTACCATTTCTCAGAGCATGACAAATGTTGCACTGGGGGAAAAACCTGTTTTCACTGAAGCCAAAGGGAGGTTTGCACTGAGATTCAATGGGAATAGAAACTAGGCCCTTACTGTGATTTAACCCAAAAAGAACAGTTTTTTGGCTGAGTCTTATTAAACATATTTTTGATAGTTCTTTTGACAACTTGTAACTTCCCTACCCTTCAAGCTGACTGTGAACTCTATCTGCAACATGGCTCACTCTTAAAATGAGACTAAGGGCCACAGAAGGCTTTAATCTCATTTTTGACCTTCAGCACCACCTTCATAGCAAGGTGTACACCTTCATCTCAGGAAGGGAAACTCAGTTCAGTTTTGCTGACTAAAACTGCCTCTTGTTCATGGCAAAATTAGAAAAAATCCCTCAAGGGAAAAGTCTGTGTTTATTGTCTTACATAAAATCTGGCAAAAATGCACATTTTTCCAGCTTAGGTTTCAGATATAAAAACACAGTCCTCCCCTTCCTCAATATTCTTCTGAACAGAATATCAATGTCACAAAACAGAAAAGTCATCTTTTCTTTCCTTTCTTTCTCTCCTCTGTTCTGCCATTGCTCCTCCGTGAGCTTAAATTTCATTTACTTTGGCAGGAGGACTCTCTCTTTGCCTTTAACAGTTGAATCCACTTTTGTAACACAACCTGAAAAGAAGTGAATTTAAACTGCAGTGTTCTAGAAGAGAAAACCTACTTTATTTATCTCTCAGTCCTACTTTACCATACGCTGACCTAATTACAGCCCACACCACAGGGGGTTTAAGGAACAGCACAAGGAGTGCTTCTGCCACCTAGTGACTATCATTCCCCAGCAATATCCAGTAAGATTCCTTTGTGAGCTTTACATTTTTAGATGTCTAGCACATAAGTGTAAACTACCTTCCCTAACATGTCTCCGTGGATACTGGGGACATATGCATCTTGCACTTTTCTGGTCATTCCCAGACTCAATATACATTTTCTTTGATAAACGCATTACTTTTCATGTGAAAATGAATTCTATTTTGTTAGCCTGTCCTAGGCCTGGCAAACTATATTAATACAGGCATGTGACATTTAAAAAATGTGAAAGCAGTGTAAAATATTGCAGTACAAATATAATACACTAATATTATTAATAAAAACCTTAGTGCAAAAATAACATATACACTGGAATCAGGCAGGGCTCTTAAAGAAGCCAAAGGGATTTGGATACCTGACTCCTGTAAGAGTCTGGATTCCCAGATTTATAATACAAGAACAATTTGTGCTACCATCACTCTTATGTGATTCCATTTTTAACTGTCCTGCAATGGAAATCATTATAATCTAGATCCTATGAAGTAATGTGGAAACATGTACCTACTTGTTCACTTCTCAGAGAGGCAATTTTAAAGAAGGGGCTTGAAGATAATTCCCCCCCCCCCCCACCCAACCATGGTCATAAACATATAAACATTATTGACTGGAGCCTAATTTACCTGCTAAAAATTAGATGTCTTTCCCCTTGGATAAATCTCTATACTCAAGTCAAAAACATTTCAATATTCTTTTCACAATTCCACTGAAGGTCATTTTTCTTAATTGGAATGATGAAACAGCTAACTTATATGTAGACCATTGGCATCACTTGCATCACATAATAGAACAATAGAAAAAAAGTATATGCTGTTGAGGGCAAATAAAAAGATTAATCCCCAGTACATGAACATTTCAATTAATTCTAGATTATTTCTTCAACCACATGTTTGTTTTAGCCTCACTGTTTCTATGCTTTCTATAGGTGTTCAGGATAGGGAGATTGCTATAGACTTAAACAAATGTTGATATCTACTTTCATAGAAACGTATGAAAGTTAAATGCCTGTTCTGGGCAGGCCCTGGTGAGGTGTCCCACACAGAGGCGGCTCCAGGCAACAGAGCAGCAAATGCATGCCTGGGGCAGCAAGCTGTGGGGGGGTGGCCTGGCGGTCACTTTCAGGGCGGCAGTCAGGCGGCCTTCGGCATGCATGTTGCTCCCGTGGCAGCATTTCGGCGGCGGATAAGCCGAAACCACAGGACTGGTGAGCCTCTCGCAGAAAAGCTGCCAAATCTGTGGGACCAGCGGACCTCCCGCAGGCGTGCCTGACTGCCATGCTTGGGGTGGCAAAAATTGTAGAGGCGCCCTGATCCCACAGCCCCAGAGCTTTCCCTGACTAATCTCAGATATTATGCTCTCTATGTGTGTTGTCTATGTATGCTTTCACCTCAGATTCTGTCCACATTGAGTGTGCTACAGTGCGGGGCTGAGTAGAACTTTTCCTGCCATTGTAGTTCTGAGATGTGCTAGGTCCAGGTCCAGGCCCCAGAACTATGAGACAAAAGCCTAGGCTATCAGTAATCTGTGCCTGGCAGCATGGAAGAAGCTTCCTGAGTCGAATACAGAAGAGACAAGAGCTTGACCAGAGAATGGAAAGGAGCAGGTGGAAGAAGTAAGCTGGAACAAAAGAACATGGGAGGTTGGGGGGAAGACTGGGAATGGAGGCTGGCAGAGAGGGGTAGAGGGAAAATGGGTCAGAACTTTGGAGATGTCTGAGACTGGTTGGGCAAAGACATTGGGACTGGGAGCCAGGGAAAGAAACAGGTGGTGGTGAGGCAATACAAGCCACTGGGTGAGTGGGGGACTGAGACTGGAAGATGATTTGTGGGAAGAACAGGGATTGGCTGGGCTTGGAGCCTGAGTATGAGAATCAGTGGTGAGGGGGAAGACAAATTTGATGAGGAGCTGAGGTGTGGAGGTAAAACTAGAGACCCTGGGATCTGATTGTCTGAAATGTTGAGAAGTTTTAGTTGCAACTGAGGTCAGTTTTTTGATCCTATGGCATGGTACATAATGCTACATGTTCTGAACAATCAGCTGTAGGCATCTCAAATTAGGTACCCAAAATTAGTGGATACTTTTGATCTTAAACTCTCTATGCCTCAGTTTTCTATTTATATATATATATAGTGACGGAGTCAGACCAGAAGGGTATAGGAGAGTGCTGGAAGGCAGATATATCAGCCTCAGGATGTGCAGGTCTCTGTTCCCTGGATAGCCAAACAAAGGCTACTCCCGGCCAATCAAGAAGCTTCTAGAAAGGAGTAGAAATAGCTCACCTGATTGAGACACCTGAAGCCAATCAGGGGCTGGCTGAAACTTGTTAAAAACCTCCCAGTTAGTCAGGTGTGGGGAGCCAAGAGGAAAGGAGCTAGAGGAGAGGAAGTTTTGCTGTGACCTGAGGTAAGGGAGAAGTGGGAGAGCTGTGGGGAAGTGGCCCAGGGGAAAGTAGCAACTCTGTCAGTGAAAGATTGGCTGCCAACAGCTGCTACCATTAGGGTCCCTGGGCCAGAACCCAGAGAAGAGAGTGGGCCCGTGTTCCGCCCAACCTGCTACTACTGATACACTGCCTGGAAGCGCAGGACCCACAGGAACAAGGCCAGAGCTTTGCCACAATATATATACATGGAAATAATGCCCGCGCATCTCACAGGACTGTTGTAATTAATGTCTGTAAAGAACTCAAATGTTCTAGCGATGAGCACCATAGGAAAGTCCATACAGAAAATACTAATTCTGTCTTCAGAGCAGGGTGTGAATAGTGTGCAGTAAGTTCAGTGGGGCCACACATTGAACAAGGAAGAAAGGACAAAATATTGAATAGCTGCTCAGCAGTGGGTACTTTTCATTCTGTGCACTGAATGAGATAGTGATCCTGTGGACCAAAATAATATGTGAGCATATAATTAACGACTGTATCATGCACACACAAGAGGGATTGAATAAGGTTCCATAAGCTTATGCAGCCTTGATTCTGGCTGTCACAAATATGGGCTAGCTGCACTGCTGTCTCTTTCTTGGTTTCTTTGAGGTGTACCCCTCCAGGTGTGAAGCCCCCTGTCTTTACCTTTCCTGAGATGGAATCGTGTGATTCTCCTATAGTACCCTATGTACAACTCTTGTTATCCAGCAGGTCCAATTGAGTGTGAAGACCTGTGGTTCTTCCCTTTTGGAATCTATCACGAGGGATCAGCCAACCTTCTCAAAGCACAAGTTTTGCTTAGCAGTAGGGGAAACACTAAAGGGGAAAAAAACAATTGTTTGAAGCAACGGTGTTCATGCAGGTTTACCTTATCTAAATGCTTACCATCTCCTTACTGTAACCTAGTTAGGCCTCACTTCTTCAGGAACCCTTACTGGGATATTATATGTCTCAGTCTTCTTCCCCCCAAACTGTTACCCCCTCTATTTTTTTAAACAGCAAATGGTCTTTTGGTCTTCTGCACTCCTGAGTTTCTAATCAAAAGAAGTGTTCTAGTTTGACTGGAGCCAGAGGTAAAATCACCCATCATAGCAGCTGTAGCATTGTTCCTTGAAACATTTGAGGAGTGCTTATTGTGAGCCATTCTCTTTTCCTTCCTGCTTGTTTTTCTCTACCGCTGCTTATTAAACTAAGGAAACATCCCAATATACAGGTAATCCAACAATGTTCATAAATTATTATAGGGCAGCTGCAAACACATCATACTGGCATTTTGTAATTTTTAAGCATTTGACTTTGCAACCTGAGTAATATTCTTTCACCATAGTGTGGTTGTTTGTGTGTGTGTGTGTTCATAGTTACATAGATAATATAATTTGATATCATGTTTATTACCCTAATATCAAAAGGCTTTATAGACCTTAAGAGACGCGTGGATCTTAGATTTTAAAAGAAACACATTGGCTCTTTGTTTTCAGCCTCACCATTCGGATGTAGTCAGTCACCACTTGACCAGCGTTTGGGAAGGGACCATGCACCAAGCACATTGTGGGTGTTACTAGAAATAATAAATAGTAGCAGAGGTGAAAGTAAGGCAGTACGGACTGGTACGCTGTACCGGTAAAAAGCCTGTCCGGCCCGTACTGCCTTAGTTTAAAGCGCTACTGCGGCAGCACTTTAAAGGACTGGGCTTAAAGCGCTGGCACAGCAGCACTTTAACGTTGCTGCTCTTTTTGCACCCCCCCATCTGCAGCCCTGCCAGGTCGCTACTGGCAGGGCTGCTAATAGGGAGCGCAAAAGGGGCAGGGACGCTAAAGTGCTGCTCCCACAGCGCTTTAAGCCGGGTCCTTTAAAGTGGCAAAAGGACTCTGCTTAAAGTGCTTCAGCGGCAGCGCTTTAACCTCCCCGCCCCTTCTGCACCCCCCCTCTGCCACTGGGGCTGGGTAGTTGCTCCTTTTGCCCCCCGCCATTGGTGGCAGCAGGCGGGGGGGGGGGCATACAGAAAGGGCAGGGAGGTTAAAGCGCTGCTGCTGCAGCGCTTTAAGCAGGGTCCTTTTGACGCTTTAAAGGACCCAGCTTAAAGCACTGTGGGAGGAGCACTTTAGCATTCCTGCCCCTTTTGTGCTCCCCGTTGGCAACCCTGCCAGTAGGGACCTGGAAGGGCTGCAGATGGGGGGAGGGGTGCAAAAAGAGCAGCAACGTTAAAGCGCTGCTGTGACAGCACTTTAAGGTCCCTGTCCCTTTTGCTCCCCCGCAGCTGCTGATGGGGGAGAGGGACAAAACAAACAGCTAACCAGCCTTGGCTGGGGGGGGGGAATGACTGCTGATTCCCTGGCCCCGCCCCCTTCCTTCAGAGGCCCCTCCCCTTCCAGGGGAAGCTGCTCCCTCCCCCCGTACTGGTAAATCAAAAAATTTACTTTCACCCCTGCATAATAGTAGCAATTGATTCCCCAGGTGGAGGGGAGCTTTAGTTTGTTGCTTTGGAGTATGCGGTTATTATAGACAGGTGAGGTGAAGAGGTGTGCATCCCATTTTTTGTGAAGGAAGTAGTGATAGTGGTCATTTGGAAGAGTTCTGGGAATGAGTGCCACAGTTGTGGGCTGCCTGCTAACTCTTTCTTCAGCACCCACAAGTCTAATTCTTGTTGTTGATGATTCCATTGTTTTAGTGAAATATGGCTGTCAAAGCTCATCTTGGTCTTAAAGGCAGAGGCACAGTCCTGTAGGCACGGTTTCCATGAAGGGCTTTGCAGAAAAGGAACAAAGCCTTGAAGCTTGACTAGGTAGTCAGCAGAAAACTATGTAGGGAGCAGAGCACTGGGGTGGAGTGGTGCTGATGGTTTGTGTTACGAAGGTGGCCTGCTGCATTCTAAACCATTTTGCCCTTTTAATGATCAGAAATGTTATCCTCTTACATACAATATATTTTATGGCAATAACCACAGGCAGAGCTCAAGAATGCATAGATGACTACAGCCAGGCCCAAGTCTGGAAGGCATAATTTTTTTTGCAGCTGTATCTATTTGTCTATTCATCATCTGACATGCCCCTAGGAGGACCCCAATGTCATAGACAAACTGATGATCTGGGGACAAACAATCTTGATAGAGGATTATGATAGAAGCACTTTCTTTCTTCAATGTGTATTATACATTCCCTCAGTACCTAATCCACACAGGACATATCTATTATTTCCCCCAGGCAGAGAAGATGGCTCTTTAGCTGAAACTGTAGTTATTAATGATTTTGGCTCTGACAGTTTCCCAGTTCAAATCCTGGCATTGGCCCTCACACTGGGAAGAAAGGTAGTTTCTTCCCACACACTCCTTTCATACAAATAGCAGAGTGTGATCCCTTCACAGAACAAAATACATTTATTCTTTGTATAAAAGGATTACAGAGAAGACAGAGAAAAATAATAAACATTCTGATACACATGCTAAAAGTTTATGAGCGGTCACCCATCAGCCCTAGGTGGTCCTAGCAGGCCAAAGTGTTTCCTTTCTTTCCTCAAGGGTTGCCCTTCATTTTTGGACAGAAGGTTCTGGCCATATGCTAGATTAAAAGATGGCTCAGTGTTAGTTTAAACTCATCCTTTTCACACGGTGTTGTAATTGTAGGGGTCCTGACCCCAAAAAGAGTTTGGGGGGTTGAAAAGTTATCATGAGGGGTGTTGCAGTACTGCTACCCTTACTTCTGTGCTGCAGCTGGTGGCAGAGCTGAGCAGCTGGACAGTAGTGGCTGCTGGCCAGGAGCCCAGTTCTGAAGGCAGAGCCGCCCCCCGCAGCAGCAGAGAAGTAAGGATGGCATGGCATGGTATTGCCACCCTTACTTCTGCACTGGTGCCTGCAGAGCTGGGCTCAGTCAGCAGCTGCCACTCTCCAGCCACCCAGCTCAAAAGGCAGCAGTGCAGAAGTAAAGGTGGCATGTTATGGTGTTGCCATCCTTAATCTGCACTGCTGTTGGTGGGGTGCCACCTTCAGAGCTGGGTGCCTTATCACCAACCTCTGCTTTCCAGTCACTCAGCTCTGAAGGCAGCACAGAAGTAAGGGTGGCAATACCACGGCCCCCCTAAAATAACCTTGCGACCCTCCTGTAACTCCCTTTTGGGTCAGAACCTCCAATTTCAGAAATTCTGGTCTTCCCCATGAAATCTGTATTGCACAGAGTAAAAGCACACACAAAAAAATATTTCATGGTGAGAGACCATATTTCATGGTCTCTGAGGTGTTTTTCATGACTGTAAATTTGGTAGGGCCCTACTGTGTGTTCAACTGTGGATATCGTGTTTCAGTCCCTGGCATGTCAGCCAATAGGGTGGCTATCCCACCTGTTCATTACAGACTATTGGTTTCAAATGTGTGACTATCACATGTGGTTATTAAATGCATCATGCCACCTTTCTCTTTACTGTATCTACTGGGAGACCTCCTAACATACAAGGCAAAGCAAGATGACAAGGCATCATCTCTGTTCCAGTCATTGACCAAAGACAGATCCTGTTGAAATTACAACAATCAAACAGCTATATAACATTTCTGTTGGATAAAAATTGAAACAACAATGCTTGTGATTCTTTATTCCTGTTTCCCAACTAGTTCTCAATATTTTCTGAATAATTTGACTTATATTGTGATTTGAAAGGTCTTACTAGTAAATGTATATAATTATGTGATCTAAAGACTAAAGAATACATGTTTTTAAAAATACCAAGTTTTGGCACATTTGTCTAAATAGTACTGAATGTTACATCTATTTTAATGTTTTATCACTTTGGAATGACAGCCATTGATAATGATTTACTTAAAAGAACTTCTGCAATTAAACTATGTCTATATTGGCAGCATACAGCTGGTACTACTAAAACAAAAAGTCTCAGACATTGCCTTGCTGGCATTCAAATCACACTAGCAATTAAACTTTACAAAAAATGTGCAGCTTTTCTCAAATGTCTCTCATTAGCAGATGCGGCTTGCAAACTATAAACTGATCTGAATGGTATTGTATTATGATGCAAAACATCTCATGTGTGGGGGGGAAAACAAGATACAAAATGAACAATTTAATCATATAAAAATTTACTAGCTTCAAAGCCAAAGAAACTGGAATAGGGTGATGTTAGAACAGTTGCTTTTCAAGGGTAATCAACCACCTAATTCTCATTGAAAGTCAGTAGGAGTTAAGCTCCTAACTGCCAGGTCTGCTTTTGAAAATCTCCCCTTAATACACTGATCATTACTTGATTCTGCACAGGTGGTTCCCTGCCACAAACAGTCTTTTGTTAATAGTTATTGCAATTTATAGCTCAAATTCTGTCATGGTGCCAAATTGTCACTGAACTGGTTGCATTTTGATGCCTAAGCAACATTAAAATGAACCCATATTACAGCTAGTTGTAGATCCCAGTACAGCACACTAGAACAGATTATTACAACTTCTTGCTGTTTCCCATACTTTTTAAAACTGCCTCCATATGGGAAGTGAAATCCTTATGATCTGTTTCAACTCTGACATATGTTTCAAAGGCCTACATAATCCATACTTGTGCATCCTGCTAGTTAATCCTTCACACCTCCTTCCCTTTCACGCTTGGAAAATGCTAATGTACGACTTCTTTATACATACTCTCCATTCTTGCTCATCTTGAGGAGCTTATACAGTTTACAATCTTTCGACATTTAAAGTGTTATTGACGTCTATTAACACCCTTCGAAATCAACAGGCACCGCAGGAATAATTTATTCAAGCTCTCTGCAAACTCAGGCAGTGCCAGTTATACACGCTTCTCATTTTGAAAGATTTCTTCATGGCAATATTAGCTTAGGGCTAACTTTATTTTTTATTTTTTATTTAAAGCTGAGACTCCAGGGGACAACTGAGAGGTCTTTGTGTAGACCCTTTCCACCTCCACATAGCGGGAAGATTGACCTAACTCCTTTATATTCTAGGTTGCCTGAGGCTTCCAGGTGTCCTCGTAAGAATGACCACTGGAGACAGTGGATATCAAGCCATGTTATATGACTAAGGTATTGGACTCAGTAATGTGACCCAGGCCATGTGATTGTGTGGCCAGGAAATAAACTTCGTTTTTCTTTCCAGCAATCCAATGAGTCAAAATATTATTACCTCCCCAAGTAGAGTGTATTACAATACTGTTAATGCGTATATGACAAAGATTATCCTATTACTCTGTCACAGCCTTTGTAAAGCCTGGACAAGTAGAACTACTCCAAGTGGTGGAAAGCCTGGTGGATAAAAACAGTCTCCATTCAGAGACATAATTAAATAATTCTCACTGAGAACAGTTTTCCCATGTACTGTGCAAGCAAGATTGGAGTAGTCTTGGGACAGTCTCTGAAACACAGAAAGAGGCAAAAAGGGCCCTTTTTCTGGTCAAATTTCACTCACAGAAGGATTTTGTGAATGTGAATGCTCAACTGCCTACAAAATAAACTCCTGCTTGCCAAAATGCAATGGAGAGAGCTTGGGTTTTTTATGGATGATAAGGGCTAATAACTCCTTTTATGAGATCAAGGTGCCTAACACTCTGAATGACAAGGTAGGTAGGCTCCTGCCTAGAGACCAGTTCTTCTTGCTAACAATCTTATCAGTTTTTGCTATGTCTCAACCCTTTGGCTTTTTGGGGATTGAAGGGCAGGGTTAACCAACTGCTACTTTTATTTTTTATCTAATTTCTAATTTCTGGGATCCTGATAATTCTGACAGTTACCTGATAAGAGTATCTGTTCTGGGCAAGGCAGGTATTTTAAACAGGAAATGAAGAAGATGCTTCTCTCTCAGAGGAGAAAGAGTAGGTGCCCCTGCTGCTCTCACAGACTGGGAAGGAACATAGCGGTATTGCAAACCCTGTAATTGAAACTCATGGCACTCTCTCCCAGAATCATAAGTTTAAAAATAAATGTTGGGTTCATTTCATTTGCCTTATGGTTTTTAAGTTGAGCTGAACACTTAATTACTTGTTTTTGGGGGGCTAAACCAAAAAAACCCCCAGATAAAATAATTCTGTTTTATTTGAACCAACCCTGGTTTTGTTGTTTGTTTTTTTCTCAATCAAATTAAAAACCAAAATACTTTCATTTTGTATCAAAAACTACTTAAACCAAACCAAACAAACAAAAAATAATCACCAAAATGAACCAAGTTTTTCAGACTTTCATTTCATTTAGTTATTGGGATTTTTTTGTATTTTAAAATTAATTATTTTGTATTTTGTTTCATTTTTGGGTGCTTTTTCACCATTTTAATTTAAATATAGCTAAATTTCTAACTGAAATATTTCAAAATAAAAAATCAAAACATTTCATTTTGAAATGGTCAAAATGAATTGCTTTGACTTCTTTGGAAAAAAATACAATTTTTTTGGATGAAATTATTCATCCAACATGACCTAAATTCGCAAACAGATTCTGTGTCTCTTCCCCTGATTGCAAGGGCTGGTGATATTGACCTGGCAATGGGTTCACCAGAGCTAGGAGACCCTAAGGACCAAACAATTGTCTGTTTAAGGTTTGCAGATGGTCAGGCCCCATGCTCGCTTTGGCTTGTATGCAAATAAATGCAACTCCCAGACAAATACACATTTAACTTCTTTCATCAATTTCCATTTCATGTATTAGAGATATATTGAGAATGAATTAATAGATTTAATATACATAGTTATGAAATTGAAGCAAAATGCTTTCCTGTGATCATACCAACATTTGCAGAGAAAGTTTCACAAAAATTAGACTTAATACCACATATTTTCTTTAGCTCCTTGGACAAAAAAAAAGTAATTTCAGTATGTTTTGGATGATAAATATAATTACATGTTGAAATATATTCAACCGGTTACTATTGAAATAGGAAACATTTTGGAAAGAAATACACCTCCTACAGGGTTTGAACTTCCTACCTTCAAATCATAAAGTAGCTTTCAATGATATTTAGTCATTTGGTTCAATCCACTTCTGTAAGCTTTAATATTTTTCTGGTGTCTATAACTGCAGAAGAAAGATGGAATATTTTAAAAACAGGTTTTGAAATAAGCACTTAAATAATGGAAAGTTTTTGATACAAACTGACAAAAAATACAGAGATAAATTAAAATCAGGTAGATTTTACCTTTTCTTGCTGCTGGGATAAAATATTGAATATTGCTTGGAAGCTGTGCTCTGAGGGAGAAAGTGACAGTTCCCCAAAATGAGACAATAATCCATGGAATGGAAGAGCTGGTAATATGACTTTGCAAAATTCCTTTAATAATAAGTTCTGAAGTTCTTTTGATTTGGCCTTCCAGGGTGCATACTTACCATAGGGTGTCTTGCTTCTTCCTCTGAAACTTCTGGCCATTGTAGTCCATACTGGACTACAAGGACAATGGGTTTGATCAAATAAGGCAATTTCTGTGTTTTAATCCCTAGTAGTCCACTTGATTGATCCAAACTAGAGATATGCTAAATGAAGATTAATATTTTATTTTAACATTTTGGGGATATCAAACAGCAGCATCTGGTATCCAGAAGATTTCATATGTGAATATGGAAGCCAGTTGCCACTAGGTAGGGATGGAGTAGGTACAAAACTCTGGAACTTGAGTTAACAAGCAGAGAGAGTCATGCCATATTTTTGGCACAGTGTCAAGAGAGAGACACAGAGAAAGAATCAGGCCTTACTTACAATGTTATATATATCCATATTGATTTGAAGCATATATGGAATTTCCAAATCATATTTGTAGAAATCCAAACTTGGAAAAATTGCTTCCAAACTTGCTATGTGTCACATTTCTAACTCTACTAAACTTTTTAAATTTAATTACTCCTTTTCTGGTTCTGGGCCTGTCATGCTCCTTTTGTCTAAATAAAGATTGTTTTATAATGGCCCTCATCTATTGCTTCCATACTGAGATTATTAGCCAATTATACTTCAAATTATGCACACAAATTTCAGATTATGCACACCATGCTATTGTACACTGGATGGCATGATTCTTTTGAATGAAATAATGCAGTGCTGTTAGATAATGCACAATAGTGTTTTTTAAGTACATAGACTGAATCTCTCAGCATTGAGAGAGAAACAGCTACGGTAGTGCAATGTTTTGATCAGTGGATTTCTTTCAAGACTAGTTTATCTGAGCAGCTTTCACTTCATAGCTGATTAGTCCCGCAGGAGCTGATTTGTCCCTTTCATTGTGAGGAAGTTACTGATTACTTTGCAAATAAATTTGAGCAGATATGATGTCTTTCTCTGTTAGTGCAGAGGGAATTTTAAAGGAATAAAATGCTAGTTACTTTCTGGTTAAATTTAGGCCACAAAAGTTCACAGAAGTATTTAGAGGTGTTGGGTTCTCATCATCACACATCCTGTTCTTCAGTGCCATTTCTTTTGGTGCTTTATTATGGTCACTGAGAAATAACTGGGTCCATTTTTTCATGGAGATTTTCAATGGCTTCCTTGAAGCAGGTAGGTTATTGGCTTCTCTGAACAAAGCTGTTATACAGCCTTTGCTCGAGAAACAGACACTGGTAGTTGACAAATAGAAGTTGTCCATGTCTATTGTTTTGGTTAAGATCATGACTAGAACTGGGTGAAAAAATTTTCATGAAAGTTTGCAAAGTGTCATAACAAAATTTCCAAATTCAATTTTTTCCCAACCAGCTCTATAACAATTCAGAGTACACAGGTTATCTGTGGTCTGCTTTACACTTTACAGTACAGGCAAAAGCTTAGGATCATAACAGCGAGTACTCTACCAACGTTGGTAGATAATCTCCTACTGGCAATGAATGAAGTTTAGATGCCCAGGTCAGTAGCTCTATTGGCTGTCTTTGATACTGTTGCTCACAAAGTGTAATGCTCACTAGGCCTGGTTGAAATGTTTTTATAAACTGTTCGGCTTGTTTGGTTTTTTTAACAGAAATCTGGGGGTTTGACTAAATGGAGCTTTAGTTATAAACTTTCTGAGAAACAAAATACTTCACCCAAAACCCCAAATCAGATGTTATGATGCTGATAGTTTTGCACAATTTTAAATCTCTAGGATCTGCTGATCCCCAGCTGCTGTTAAACAATCATATCATAGTAGTATTGAAGAAGGCTTTTTTATATCTTCATCTGGTTTGGTGACTGCAACCATTTCTTTGGGATGTGGACCTTGCTACCATCATCTATGCTCTTGTGACCTCAAGATTAGGCTACGTTAGTGTGGTCCTCATGGTGCTATCCCTTAACTTAACCCACAAAGAGAAGCTGGTACAGAATGTAGCATCCTTTCTTTAGCAGTATGTCTTGATCAGAGGACATGACACCACTGCTCTGAGCTCTTCACTGGCTGACTGGTGGTTTACAAGTGGAATCTTAACTCTTGGTCTTGACCTATTAAGCTCTAAAAGGATTGTGACATGCCTACTTTAGAGTCTCTCTCTGTCCTATTGACACAACTGCAATCAGTGGAAGGGTTTGATTTGGAGCCCTTTTCATATAAACTGGAGGAGCTGCAAGCACAGCATTCTCCAGGATAATCTTCTTGAAGACTATCCCGGAGAAAAGACTATCCTGAAGAATGCTGTGCTTGCACCCTCTCCTCTACCCAATTTGTCTCAGCCTGAATTTGTTGACTCCAGGGAACAATGAACAATACATCTATTTACTTTGGCTTTTGGAGATAGACGGTTTCTATTTGGCTTGACTTTTTCTGTGTTGGCTATCTTGGGGTGTGGAGTGGTTGATGGCTTTACTTTGAATCTGATTGTATTTTGACTTAAATACAATTAAGTATTAAATTGTATTTTTTTCATAAATAAGAACACTCATTTAGCAGTGGTTAAGTCACCATTTCCTTTGAAGTCTGTAAATACACCAGCCCAGCATACTTCTCTTGAAATGATGTATATCAGACACAAAGGGTGGGTTAGGTAATATCTTTTATTGGATCAACTTTTGGTTGGTGAGAGACAAGCTTTTGAGCTTGCACAGATCTCTTCATGAGGTCTGGGAAGTATACTCAGAATGGCATAGCTAAATACAGACTTTTTAGCCGAAGTAGTTAACACATATTTCAAAGAAACATTCAAGGTGAAGTGGCCTATTTATACCCCTCCAATTATAGGGGGACATGTGGGGGAGGAGGGAAGAGAGGCAGTTGGGGGATTTGTTAGTGGGTTATAGGTTGTTGTATTAAGCCATAAATCCAATGTCTCTGTTCAGTCCATGATTTTTAATGTCTAGCCAAGTTATGAATTTAAGTCCCATGCTCATCTTCTGAAAGTGCTGTATGGGTTTCCTTTGAGGATGAAAACTGATTGGTCAGATATAGAATGATTTCTTTATGAAAAGTGTTCACCTACAGGTGACATGGAGTTTTTGTCTATCATTTTTATCAAACCTTTGATCATTGCATTGATTGTTTCAGAAAAAAGTTGACTGTGAAATCTTTAACAAACATCACAACCACCAAAATCTCTCCACTGCTGAGAAGACACCAATACAGTCCCTGAAATCCTAACAGATAGTGATCAAACCAGCAGACAAAGGGAGTACCATCATAGTCCTGGACTGGACATAGCCCAGGTACTTTCTACATGTTTCCCAAGATACACATACAAGGGAACCCAGGCAGACCCATCATATCTGGCCATGGCACTCTTACTCAGAGAAACCATCCTCAAACCATTCACCATACAATGGGCCAGCTTCCTCCAGGACACAACTGACTTCCTCCACAAACTCTACAACATTAACAACCTTTCTCTGAATGTCATCTTTGCCACCAGGGATGTTATTTACTTATATATCAACATCCCTCACAATGGACAACCTTCAGATATCCACCCCAAACAAATCTCCAAACTCATCAGTTCCATCCTCACCCATAACTATTTTACATTCAACAGCAAACACTTTGTCCAAGTCATAGAACAGCCATGGGTACTAGTATGCCAACTTCTTCACGGGCCACCTTGAAGAAGAATTCCTGGGCAAAAGCACCACAAAACCTCACAATGTACCTGAGATACATTGATATTTTCATCCTCACAACTGATGTCTATTAATGGATATTAACCAAAATGAGTAAGGGATGGTGTCTCTAGCCCCTGTTTGTTAGAGGGTGGTGATGGATGGCAGGAGAGAGATCACTTGATCATTACCTGTTAGGTTCACTCACTCTGGGGCACCTGGCATTGGCCACTGTCAGTAGACAGGATACTGGGCTGGATGGACTTTTCATCTGACCCAGTATGGTCATTTTTATGTTCTTTTGACTTAAACTCCCTCAGATTTCCACCAAACTTCAATAACCACCACCCAGTCATTAAACTCTCTCTGGAATACTCCCATACTAGCAGACGTCCAGTCACCATGCCAAGCACACCACGAAATCTGTTATCTACAACCAGGCACTCAGATACCACCCGCTATGCTCCAAGGAGAAAGTCTGGAATATATACTTTAATGCATTCAAAACCACGTACACCAAAAAAGGACACTGTACCAGAGAAGTAGATGATGTAATGGAAAGGGCCATCCAAATACCAGGGGAACCTGCTTCAGTGCAGAAAGTTGTCCCCTAGTTATCATTTACCACCCCACACTGGAAGTCATACAGGGGATCAAACAACTACAACCCATTTTCAGTGGGGACCCCATATTTAGAGAAATCTTTCTTGAACTCTTTCTTCTGGCCTTCAAAAAAAATCCAACCTCTCCCAGCTCATCATCAGAATCAAACTCCTCATAGACCAGAACACACCAAGTCAGAGCAGCACCATACACTGCCAGAACAGATGTAGACTCTGCAGACATATCTCCAGGCATGATCAACAACACGCCTTTCAAGATCCAGGGGTCCTATCACAACACATGGTGTACCTCATCCAGTCCACTAAATGCCCCCAATAACAACTATGTAGGTGAATCCAGACAATCACTATGCTTTTGAATGAATTCACACAGGAAAATGATTAAAGACCAAACACCATATCACCTGTGGGTGAACACTTTTCAGAAAATGAACACTCAGTCCTGTTCCTCAGAGAAAACCAGCACAACACCTTCAAAAGATGAGTGTAGGATCTTAAATTAATAACTTTACTAGACACTGAAAATCACAGACTGAACAGAGACTGGATTTATGACATTAGAACAATCTATAACCCACTAACAACATCCCCCAGTTGCCTTCCTTTTGCTCCCATGACTAGAGAGGTGTTAACATGCCACTAAAGGTTGATGGTCTCTTGAAATATATGTTAACTACTTAGGCTAAACAATCTGTTCCACTTTGTGTTTAATTGTGACACTGAATATGTTTCCAGACCTGAAGAAACCCTCTGTGGAAGCTTGAAAGCCTGTCTCTCTCACCAACAAAAGTTGCAGCAACAAAAGATATTACCTCACCCACCTTGTCTCTCTGATATCCTGGTATTGACAAGGCTACAACATTGCAGACAATTATGTACATTGACATTTGATTAGCAATAATTCCTTTCCCAATCTTGTTAGCTATCGTGTATTTCACAGGCCCCGTTCCATTGAATTAGCTCATTCTGTCTAATTTAACACTGCTCTTAACACTTTCCTGAAGGAGTGGATCAATTAATATGCAGATCAAAACTGGTTACAATTTTCTTGGAGCAGAACTTTGTTATATAGTTAGTGATTAGTTCACATTCATGATCTCTTTGAGCACTTGGGCAATACACAGGTTTTGGTTGCAGCTTAATAGAGAAAAAAACACCATACAAATCAGATTCAAATATGTGAAGTACAGCAAAATTAATATTGGACAGGCTGATCATTTGTCACACATGGCTTGCATTGTGAAAGGTTCTTCTCATCATGATCCATCTCTGTTTATTATCTAGGTTGATTGTTTGCCAAAGAAATGCAGCCACTAGCATACAAAATGTCCTTGGACTGTTTTCACACCATACTAATCATAAGTCACATAGATAACCTGCAAAAGTAAAATAACCTGCATATCAGTTTTTTGTATAGTGAAGACTAGAAAGGTGCCACCCCCTCTTTTGACCAAGCTCTCCTTACAGCTTAGCTTTACTTGGGTAGATGTTGCTGTTCCTGTTAGTCCTTATGCATTATATATGTATATACACATTGCTTCTTTCCCACGTCAGAGCTAGATGAGATAAGAGCAAATACATGGAGGCAAAATGTAAGGAAACTTGAGAATTATAAAGAGAGGAATAGAATAAAAGGCTTATTCATAGTGGTGAGACTTATTTCTAAAAAGTTTTCCCCACAACCAAGCATTATTATTGTGATGGCATAGTTCTTACTGAAGGTATGATATCAAACTCAGGTGAAGAGATACCGTGCCAATCTGTATGCCTCATCAAAGCCACTTACAATACAGGATGACAAAAAAGAAAGTACAGAGTTAGAGCCATCAATCCTGTGAGAGGCTGTAGTGCATACTATTATGAAAATGAATCCTGGGAAAGCACCAGGGAAAGATAAAATACCAGCAGAACTGCTAAAAGTGATTGGTGACCATGATATTGATCTCATGTGGAAAATTTGCAATGATGTATGGATGACTAAATATTGTCCTGCTGACTAGATGAAAGGAATCTTTCTGCCCTTACCAAGTTACTTTATTCTGTTATATCCCCATCATACCACTTCCTTGATGTTTCAGGTGAATAAAGTGCTGTTCTACATAATTCAGGATCACATGATTAAGCAAATGAGGGAAGCAGAACTACCATCACAGCAAACTGGTTTCAGAGAGGGAAGAGATACACATAATGAAATTATGAACATTCATTATATTATTGAAAAATGCAGGGAATGTAATCACCCATTGATTGATTTGTGTTTCATGGACTATTCCAAAGCATCCCTTATTGTCTGTCATGAGTGTCTCTGGAGAATATTGACAGACATGGGGATTCCAAAACATCTCACTGAACTCATTGCATGTCTCCACTGTTGTTAGACTGTGATGTGGAGAGATGTGGGCAACATTGAGCAGTTTTCCACTGGGAAGGATGTGAGACAAGGATGCATTCTGTCCCAAGTCTTTTCAACATATACACAGGATTTATGTTGAGACAAGTCTGGGAAGGTTTAGATAAAGTGGAAGGAGCTGCTCTTTCCATTGGTGGACACTTCTTAACTTACCTCAGATATGCTGTTGATATGATACTCTTTGCTGCAAGCATTTACGCAATGAAAGCTGGAGTCCATAAAAAAGAGTTAGTGAGAAATATGGACTATCTCTGACTGTGGCAAAAATTAAATGCATAGACACTGACACAATCAAAATGTGTGGAAGTGGACATCACAATTAGTGGTCAAGCTATAGATGCAGCAGATCAATTTAAGTATCTGAGGTCATACGTATCCAAAGGAGGTTGCTTCAGACAGATCGGAAAACAACAAAGGATAGCTCACTCAGTCATGGCCTCCCTTACAAAAGTGTGGATAAAATATGGCAGCTCAAAAGGCACAAACGTTTCACTTGTCAGTTTGAAAAGGTTAGTTTCTTCCATAACAGCTTATGGATGTGAATCCTGGGAAACTAGTACTGCTGACAAGAGGAAAACTGAAGCCTATGCTGTGTGGTGCTGGTAAATACTCTTAAGTATCTCCTGGACAAAAAAGAAGACATATTTATTTTAGAAATATTATTCAATAGGATATTGATACTGTTATGAAACAAGGCTGCATCTTAGCACCGAATGGCTTTGGCATCTTCTTTTCTGTTCTTCTTAAGTACATTTTTGGAAATGATCAATCTACGTACTAATTGAATCGAGGATGGATGATAGCTTGTTTAACATAAGACAATTCCAGAGCAGAAGACATAGACATTCTCAGGCTTTGTTGGTTGGGACACATGGACCACATGCTTCAAGACTGTATGCCAAAGGCTGTGCTCTATGCCTAATTTAAAAACTGCCCACCTCACAGAAGAAGGCCAAAGTTCCAGTACAACAACAAGGTCAAGTAAGGACAGCTGGGAAAATCCTTCCCACAGTCATTCAGTTTGGAGAAGCTGGGTTCAGACTGGTGCAGTCATCTTGTAAAGCCTTCAGAGAACCCAGGCTGAGGCTTGAAGGCAAGCCAAAAAACAGAGCTTGAATTTGCATTTGAGATTCAGACCCCCGCCATTATAGTCCTGAGACTATCTCCTCCACTTGCTAGACTGATGGCTTTGTTTATCTTTTATGTAAATGTGCCTTCATTGTCTCTGCCTGATGACCAGGCTGGTCAGACAAACAAATTCGCATTCCTTTGTCTAGGGCAGACTGAGTTTAAGCACTGCTTACCAAACACATTTCAAGAACATCATTCTAGCGCACATCAATAACTCTTATACACAACCCATACATAAATCACACAAAAATATTATTCAGTGAGTTATTAGTTTAACAGGGCAAGGTTTAGAATGAATACCAGATGAAACAGCTGGTTCTGAGAGATTTCCTGTTTGCAGATAACACAGCCTTGGTTTCCCACAGTGAATCTTCCCCGCAAAATCATTTGGGTAGATTTTCTGCATTAAACAAGAGATTTGACTTGACAATTAGTTTCAAGAAGATGGTGACCACGTACTAAGGGGTAGACATCATTCTGGAAAGTAGATCTCTTGGCGTCATCGACAGCTTTTGCTACCTGGCTTTTATGATTAGCAGGAAGCTTGACCCTCATACTGACCTGAAAAACAGAATCGGAAAAGCGGCCATGAATTTTGGGCGATTGCAGAAAAGTGCATGGAATAACAGCAAACTATCAACTAAGGTTAGGGTGACCAGATAGCAAGTGTGAAAAATTGGGACAAGGGATGGGGGGTAATATGAGCCTATTTAAGAAAAAGACCCAAAAATCAGGACTGTCCCTATGAAATCGGGACATGTGGTCACCCTAACTAAGGTGAAGATGCAAATCTATGACATTTGTGTGTTGCCATCCTTGCTTTTTGATTGAGAAATGTGGAAAACATATGCCAGGCACATCAGGAGATCAAATAGCTTCCATATGAGCTGCCTGCGCAAGATCCTGGAAATAAAGTGGGAAGACAAAATACCAAACACAGAGGTGCTGGAGTGTGCAGGACTAACACATTTAGAAACCACGATCAAGAAGAAGAGATTGCGATGGCTCAGTCACGTCAGGAGAAAGGGAGGAGACTGTATTCCCAAGAATATTTTGTACAGTGAGATTCAAGATGGCTCTAAAAAGTGCTCTGCCCTTTTGGCAGTTCCACAAGGTGTGGAAAAGTGATATGAAGTCATTTAACATCAGTGTAGAAAGAAGGGCGGCACCCACTTTTTCCGCCCTAGGCGGCCTTTGGCAGCATGCCTGTGGGAGGTATGCCAGTCCAACGGTTTCAGTGGCATTTCTGCGGGAGGTCCATCAGTCCCACAGCTTCAGCTACACACCGCCGAAATGCCGTGTGACAGGCGGACCTCCCGCAGAAGCCACCAAAGGATGCGTCACTGCCACACTAATGAATGCCGCCCTGGTTTGCCAAAGGAGCTGACACCAAAATGCTGCCAAGGGTGGCAAAAAGCCACCTTGCAAATCCTGCCACCCTAGGCGACCGCCTATGTTGCCTAGTGCTTGCTCTGGCCCTGTGCAGCAAGCTTGGAAGAGTGCACGGAATTCTGTCCAATCTGGAGGGAATATCTTGCATTGTGTGCAGCTCAACATGAAGTGGCTTTGATCCAGAGGATAGAAGCAAAGGATGAAAGCAGCATGCTGTAATCTTGGAATCCAAGTCAAACACCACGTGGATGCATGAAATTTGTAATAACCTGTTTTGGTTTTGAATTAGGCTTGTCAGCCATAAGCAGATTCATCAGGCACCTGACTAGACCTCTTACGCATACACCATGATCCAGAACCATCTTTGAAATATATTTCATAACAACAGTGTGTTAGACGTAGTGCGTATATCAGGCCTGACAAGAGTGAGAACAAGTCCAAGATGCCTTATTGTCATTTCTGGGCTTTAGAGTTTGTTACCTAAAGGCTTTAGGTATTTAACAGGAATGGGAAGTTGTAGGAAGCAGTGTCTCTGACCTCAAGCTTTGGTGGTGTTAAACACCCAGACAAGAAAGTAGGTTCTTACAATCATATGGAGAGCTATGTGGGACAGGGAGCTACCAAAGGGTGGGGGAGCTGTAGAAATTGGAATGAATTGCTTTGGGGATGAGGGGCAGAATTTCCCATCAACTCTAGGACCCTGTTAAGCAAAGACTTTCAACTAATTTTATCATTGACATACGATCATTGCATCAATTGATATCACACAGAAATAAGTGGTGGACAAGGGGAAATTTTAAAGATATCCTGACTCTCTTGTAATAAAACAGTATGTAGCAGGTGAAGAATGAGGCAATGAAGTCCAAAGATTAGTCCTCAACTTGAGTGTAGTAAGGAAGACTGACATCTCCACATCAGGAGTTCAACTCTGAGGGTCCTCAGCAGCAGACTGATGACTGGAGTGGTGGAGGGAGATGGAGGGTAGAAGATTCTCACACTTATGTTTATAAATAACGTTCTGCATTTATTTCTCCTTCCTCTTCAGAATGGGCAGTTGCTTACATTTTTGTACTACTTTATATTTAACAATAGCTGAAAGCAGAATAATTTTCTACTGTTGCTACTATCAATTACTATACAGAAAATATAGACGGGGAGCGGGAAACAGTTAGATCAAGGTAGTATTGCAGATTTGGGTTTTTTCAGTTTAGGGTATCTTACTTTTAAAGCATCTTGATTTCAGCTCCCAGGATTGCCTGGAATGAGGAGTTTCACTAATTTATTCTTAGGGATGCAACAAAACTATAGCTGAGAACAAGTTTCATGGCTGGAGGCTGAGCTAACTGAGCCTTTGGCAATAGAAGAAATAAGCAGAAACCATCACTAAAAGGCACAGTAACAGACACCTGCCATAATAGTACATAAAATGACTGACTAGATCTGACTGCTAGCTGCAAAGATCAGTATAGTTGTCAGAATCCTGTCATACTGCTACTAAGAGTCCACAAACATTCAGAGAAATATCACATAGCCTTACTGGTTTATATAAACAAAGTTCTGCGGGAGTAGAGCAGTACAACACTACAAGTTTTCAGTGTGCACACTTTTTGGAAATGAGATTATGCAAACACATTACAATGCACATGTTGCCATTATGTCCATTACATCTGTCTTCATTTCACAAGTAACTTTTTGTGCTAGCATAAGTAGAAACAGGGCGTTTGCTAGGAAGAACAATGATTTCCAATTGCAAGACGCTACCCTTATACAGATAAAAAAAATGGTTACATTTTCTCAATGTCTTTCTCTTTTTTTCCCAGTTTGACATAAAACGTATCAGTTGTAAGAATTTTTTTCCTTTGGCCCAATCATGTGCTTATAAACAGTCTTGCCAACCTCAAGAAATCAAAAATCATGAGTCAGACTCCTTCCAAAATCATAAAATTTTAAAAAGCCATCAGATCATGTTTTTAGCTTTTCTTTTAGCTTTTTTTAAACTCCCCTCTACTCTTCTGCCTGTGTGCGCGCGTGTGTGTGTGTGTGAATTTCAGGTTGAAAAGTCAACCTTTAATGTACCCAAAAATGCACACCTGTCTCTGACTGCTCAGATGGACACTCCACTTACCCTCTCCTCACGCTTAAAACAGGGGAACAGACATTCATTTTCTTTACTGTCTTGAGTCTCTTCCCTCCTAGTTATTCCCTTTGATGAAAGAAAGGCTGGATGATAGTTTGAGAATCATTGACCTAATTGATACATATGATTCACACTCACATATAGAATTTATATTACTTTTTAGTCTTGATGAGTTGCAGATATACATATTAAAGAACTTAACTTATATCATCATTCATATAAGTGATAACATAACAACAACAGTATGGGATTGGTTTTGCAAGGAGTGACAGTGCTATGATTGCCCTCTCTGCTCTTCTCTGTGCAAGATTGAGCAACGCTCCCCTCCCCATCCTTGCCTTTCCCTGCTCCAGATTCCCACCCCCTCTCATTCCCTTCCCTTCTGCCCCCCCATATCTCCCCATGCTCCTGCAACCCCT
This sequence comes from Dermatemys mawii, assembly GCA_007922305.1. Lineage (NCBI taxonomy): Eukaryota > Metazoa > Chordata > Testudines > Dermatemydidae > Dermatemys > Dermatemys mawii. The sequence continues at coordinate 75,974,928 of ML677333.1, forward strand.
CATTCTACCCCGTGTTCTCCCATTACTCTTCCCATTCACCTTTCTCAGTGTCTCTGCTAGTCCTCACAGTCCCTACATCCTGTTCCATTCCCTGAACCACAGAGTGGCAGCCATTTTGCCTGTGCATGTGGCTTCAATCATACTGAAAACAGTGGCAGATGGCAGTCCTACTTGTACATGCACCTAGACTGTAGGGAAGAGATGGTCACCTTGTTGGACTCAGTTCCTTTGACAGTAATAGGAGATGGTGGCCATTTGAATGAGAGGAAATTTGTGAGTTGTCAGCCTTTCCTTTTGCTTTCATGAGACAGATAAAAAAATTCCCCAAAATTGCTAGTCGTGATAAAAAAAATTCTGAGTTGAGAGAACTGCATAAGAGAAATTCACTAATTTCAGAACCATTTTGAGAAACTGATAAGATGTAGTATGATGATGAACCCATCTCACCGTTAGGAAACTTCTGACAAAGGGCATCAGCACACAATGTAACTTCTGCTAGATCTATAGGAGTTAAATCATTTCCTCTCCCTACCATGACTTGTGAATGAGAACCGATAGATGGGACAATTTAAAAATCTTGGGCTCAATTAATTCCTGGAATAAGGCCTTAGCAGAAATAGATCAGGGATGAATTTTGGACTCTTATGCTTTAAACTAATAATCTGGATGTTGTGTTAGACCGTGAAATAAGTAACCTTTGTTTTTAAGCCCTCCCGCCCCCAGTAGAGAAAGCCAAAAGGCATAGTAAATAAACTTTAAGATTAAGGGCCATATTCTCTGTTAGTGTAAATAGGTCAGCTCCATTAACTTTAATGGAACTGTGCCAGCTTACATCAGCAGAGAATTTGTCTCTAAGAATCATTCTGATTAAAGGAACCATGAAACTGCAAATACTGTAAAGTCACAAAGGCTTGTCATAAAGCTACAATAGTCTTGCTTCACTGTGAAATACCAACCACTATTGTGAAATTCCATCTCACTAAAGTAAAAATTCTATCTCACTAAAGTAAATGGAAGTTTTGCCATTCACTTCACTGAAGTTAAGGCTTCACAAAAGAGCTCTAGGGAATCTCCTTATTCAAAACTGGAGCCTGAGCAATATTGCTACGGGACGTAGTATTATTACGGTTAAAATAAAAAACAAAAGTATATTTTTTCTGATTTTTAAAAGCTAATTTAAATAATAGCCTTATAAAAATGTGTGCTTTCTTCTCTGCCTCTGGCTCTCCCTCCTTTTTCTCTCCAACTTCTTCTTTGTTAAGAAGATAGTGTTCATTATTTGTCCAGTAAATGAGTAATCTGCAAATTAACTGCACTTGTTATGTGATGAATATTCAATTATGATCATGGAAAGAGAAAGAGATGATGTTTCATACCTAACCAAATAAATTCTTTGTTATACTATGAATTTGCATCCACCTGGCAGCAATCTTTCACTCATTCAAAAAGCTCTCTAGGTTTGCCAGTCAAGAATTTAAGAAGTGCTTAATCCATTTGCTTCTGTCTAAAAATCTACATTTGCTCTATATCTTTCTTGTGGGCGGAGGAGGTACAATATTGTTCAAACCAATTCCATGTAGACATAATTAGTAAATGGTTCAGCAATAAGGAGGGAATTACATTTGTCATGCTGCTTGGTATGGGACACAACTAAGAGCAACAGTCTCAGGTCAGACTGCCAGAAAACAGGGCATGTACTCCAAACTGCAGGTATGTTCTATCATAAGATTTCACCGAGCCAGTAATAAAGTGTGTTTCCAATATACTCTGCTACTTATTATGAAGCCACAGACGGTTCCCTTCAAACCCCCTAGTCTCTCATGAACCACCCAGACAAACCAGACTTCTGTGATAAATAATTATTAAAACTAGAAATCATGTATATTAGGTTCTTTCAGTTCCAAAGAACCAGACACCTCAGATCAATATGTACTTCAGGATCCTATCAAATACCACACTGTGGTAAATCTTTAATAAAGTAACTAAAAATTTATTGAGAATCAGAGGGGTAGCCGTGTTAGTTTGGAATTGCAGAAGTGACAAAGAGTCCTGTGGCACCTTAAAGACTAACTAAAGTATTAGACCATAAGCTTTCATGGGCTAATACCCACTTCGTCGGATGCATGCAGGCATTTATTGATAAAAATAAAGATTTATTGATAAAAAGAAAAGAAAAGAGTTATTAAATGGTTAAAGTGAATCCTATACTTTACAGTTGATTTCAGAGTCTAAAGATCAGGATAATAGCAATGCTGGTAAATCTGCCACTTTGTAATAAGTCTCTGTTACATCCAAAAGATTGGAGTACCCATCCATTGTTCAAAGCTCTCTGTTAGAAAACCACATCACAGAGATGTGGAACAGGAAAGAGGTAAGGAGATGATGTCACAGTCTCCAATTTATACCCCCCAGTCCATGTGCATGAAAAGTTACTGTCTCAGACATGGGCCAGGGATCTCATGAACTATGTGCTCTGCTGAGTCACTGGTGGTCTATTATTCATAGGCTCTTTGAGGCATCCTTGGGAGAGGCTGACTGGAAGAGCTGATTCTCCTTAATGGCCCATCAACACATCACCTGCTAGTCTTGATGTAAATCTGTCTTGTGGGTGTTACTCAGGAACACAACATATTTTTTAACTAGCATACAGTAAAATTTCATACACAAAGGTGATACATACATTTAAATAGGATAATACTACTTAGCAGATTATAACTTTTTCAATTATGCCTGGTCATTGTTCTTGATTCAAGAAAGCAGAAAAGATTACTGTGGTCAGCCCCAACAACTGTTCTCTCTGATGATGGAGGAACAGAAAGGGCTGAAGCAGTATCCTGAGAGAAGTAGGGTGAGCCTTACAGGATCAAGTGTATGCTTTCTGGGTCGAGTTATTCAAGAATGTATTTGTTCCTATGAAAAATGTCGGTGAAAATGAAAACATTTTAGTTTCCACCAAAATTCTCCTTTGGTTTTCCTTGAAAACCCAAACCCCAAAATGTTGATCTAAACCCCAAAATTTCTCAGGTTTTGGCCAAAATATTTTGCTTTTCAGTTGTTAAACATCAAAAAAAGTGATCAAAAATTGACATTTCCCATTTAAGTTTACAATTTCTCAAACAAAACAAAAACAAAGACCCCACAAAAAAACCACCTTGAATGAAAAATTTGAACCAGCTCTTCTTCTGAGGCTCCTGAATCACACAGGGGCAGACGCTATTGTCAAGCTGGTCTTTAGAGATCTGCATGGAACCTGCCTATCCTTGCTGACAGAAAGGTAGGTAGGTGCTCCTATACAAGTGAATGCCTCTGCTGTAGGTCTAATAGCCACTAAACCCCTTTCACTAAAGATTTAGAGAAGAATCATACAAATTTAGGGCTAAAAGAGACCTCAAGATGTCATCTAGTCTCTAAAATGCCACTAGGAAAATGGAGGCTCTATAATCAGGAAATCTGATCTTTTCAATCCAAGTAACTGTTAGGGTAAGAACATTTAGTAGTGTCCGTGGTAATTAGCTAATGAGTCACCTGAAGTCTGGTTAAAATAACAGAAAATGTTTGATATACCAAATATATCCATTGATAATGTTTCTTTTCTGTTCTACTAAGATGTTTATAGACATCATATTAACAAGTTTAAATTACTTTCCCACCTCTTATAATCATCATTAGTTATATGCTATGCATATACCTGACAACTCTGATTGAGCTCCCCCACTCCTGTTCAGCTGTGTTTGGACACAACTCTAGATTCATGAGCTTTGAAGCTTCCCTGTGTCTCTGCTCCTGCCACAGTCTCTGGCCTTCTGGGAATAATTCCCAGAGACTAGTACCTGTGATCCAGTTGCTCTGTGCCGCCCCCCAAGGACCACCAAGTGTTCAAGCATCTCAGCCCTAGAGTAGCATCTTCATGGGTATTCTGGTTTACAGTTAAACCCTTCAGTGACTCATTTCAGCTGAAGCAAGAAACACACAGACTTCATAGAGGAGTTGCCCGGCCAGTCATTCTTTACTCAGACAAAGCACAGGAGATAGACAGATTCTAGGGAAAATAATAGAACACTAGTATGCGAACGTGCTTCTCCAAAGCCCCCTTCTCCTAACCTGGGTAGAACCAGTTTTTCCTAGGCTGCAGTCATCCCATTGTTCTAAGATGCTCCCATATGCATGGAAATCTATTCAGGTTAAGGACTCAGTTGTCCCTGGTCTGGGAGTTATATGACACCAGCCCTGGCATGTCTGATTTATATATACTTGAGATATTCAATGATGCTCCATAAAACCAGCCAGAATTCATAAGTTTTACATGGATATGTTTCCCAAGCTGTCAATATAGTTGCTTTATATCCATGGATCTCTAAACTCTTGGCAAACATTAATTAAGCCTTGAAGCATCCATGCAAGTTAATATGCATTATCCCTGTTCTGAAAAGAGAAACCTGAGGCTTGTAGAGACTCTTGGCTTGATCCTGGAAGGTATTGAGGGTTTCCAAGAGATACTGAGTAGAGCTGTGTGAATAATAGATTTTTTTGACTTGCTGGAAATTTGCCCCTCCCCATCACCGCTCCGCAATAAATGTTATGGCGTGGCCCCAAAACAATTTTTTTCTACATTTTCAGAAAGTTGAAAAAATTTAAAAAAATCATTTGGGGTTGAACATCATTTTCTTTTGACCTGAGGTTAATCTTTTGTTTAGACTCCAAACTGTTTAGTGTTTTTAATTTTAAAAAACAAAATCTCTAAATAAAAAGTCATTTTGAATAAAAAAGCCCTGTTTCATTTAAAATTGTTGAAACAAAAATTTGGCTTTTCAAAAAAGAATTTTACATTAACAATTTGGTAGAACTAACTAGTTTTTGCAATATTTTGGTGTCACCAAATCAGCATTTTTTGCTGACAAAAATTTTTGGATGAAGAATGTCACCTAGTAGTGCTGAGTACCGCCAATCCCTTTAACTGTTAAAGTCTCTCATCGACAAAAGAGACACAACCTGTGTTTGCTGCTTTTCAAAATATCTGTCACTATCTGTGCACTGTGTGCAGGGTGAAATTCTTGTAATTGGAATTAAAAGAGACAGCAAACCTCTCCTACTGGATATCATACCCAAGTGCGGTTGTTGGTGTTCTCTGATAAGCAAATGGTCCAGAGTCATGAGTCTGCCTTGGAATTGTTTGACAAATAATTTGGAATAATAAATAAGTTGTAAAAGATTGTAAGTCGTGTTTATATACTTTATGGAGGAAAGTAGAGAGATAAAATTCATCCAACCTCCCTCTTAATGTCCTATTGGTTTCAAATTATTCACTGAACTCTACCACCTGGTATAGAGAGAAGTGCGAACTCCCCCACGCTAATAGTCTATCAATAATTTTAGTTGAGTGGAGTCCCTGTTTAGTGCCTACTTTTCTTGATGGAAAAGTGCTAGAAATACTCCCAGCCCTATCACAAAGTACACTTTATGTGGCTATCCAAAACAGCATAACTTTTGTGTCACAAAATATGACGCACATGGCTAACCTGATCCGACTGAAGAAGTTTACAGCCTAAAGCTGAAATTTGTAAGGAGCTGAGAGGAAAACTGAAGACTTGAGTATACCGATCTCCAATGGCCATGACATATTCTAATTGATCGTACTGATGACAGTAAGGCATTGAAAAGTCAAAGTGATTACCTAGAAAACCAGCTCCTATTAATAGTTGCCAGGTTATTAGAGGCTCTTCAGAGACCATGGGAGGGAGAAACTTGAGAGCTTATTTTACTTTTTTGTAATATGTTGAGAAGACGCTGGCTGGGGACAGGTTACTTTGGACAAGGCCTGATTTGCAATAAGATGGCCACATCATTCCATTCCTGTGATTGGACCCCATCTCCCAACTGATCACACCACACATGCACACATTTCCAGTCCAGCTCACCTCAGATTAATAACCTGAAATCCAATTTAGGGCAAAGGAAAGTAGAGATGGGGAATTCTTTATGTGTCTCCCCACACTGCCCCATCACTCCATCACATCCTGTTCTAAAAAGATCTTGAGATGACGGAACTAGAAGCATGGATGGCAAAGGAAAACTCCCCACAGCTTCTATGTATTTTTCACATTATGGCAGCAGAAAAAATACACACACATACACACACACACTGACATGCCACTAACAATTGATAGGGATGGGATCTTGGAGTCAAACAAATTCAGGCAAAATGAACAATTATTAGGATGCTTCCAGTCTACCACTTGTCTGTTGAAGAGCTCAGTTGTAAAGATGTGTGGCCTCTGGATTTGCTTTTTTCCACTCGTGGACAGACTTGCAGCATCTGGTCTGTGATTGAATAGCCTTTGACTTACTGAATGCTGGCAAACACCAGGAAAAGTACAAAAAGGAAAGACAAGGAAATGACTAGAAATCAGAGCAAGGCTATTCTTCTACTCCCACATGCATGAGGTTTGAAGTTAACAGCTGCCGGTTAGACGGGTCAGTCAGTCAAAGCACCAAGTGTAGAGACTTGTGTTCCTAAGTCACTTTGATGCTTTTAAAAGTGTCACCTGCAAGTCCCAGAAGGCTTTATATTTATGTCAGCTACTCTTGTAGGCCCCTCATGTAGGACTGCTTCCTCTCCATCAATATGTCCTAGGCCTGTGTGTGTGTGGGTACATTATATATAATCTCAGAACTTTCCGAATCTTAAAGGGCCACACCACATGACAGGGTAGGCTGACACCTAGGTACCACTACACTTACATTTTTCTCCAACTTACTGCCATAGTTCCAGTGGTTCTGAACTGAGTCAGTATCAGTAGCTGATGTGACTCCTGGTAGTGTCAGAAAATCATAGACTGGTTTCTTGGCTAGGACAAGCTAACCCTCTTTTGGGACAATTCTATATTACTTTCCATGCTAAATGCTATGTAAGAAATAAAAGTACCTGTGCTACTAGTATGTAGGCAAACACCTCCTTTTCCCCCTTTTTACCTCTCCACCCCTTATTTGTAAGACACTGCAAATGAACTTTTCTGAACTGGGTCAATGAATCTGTTAAAGGAGACATAATTTTAATAAATGGAGGCCAGACTCCAGATAAGATTCCTGAAAATTACTCAGTAAGAAAATATTTCATTTTGTTTTGACAAGGTGACTGAGAGGAGGGATATACTGAGATTGAAAACCCTTCTTATATGAACTGCTTTCAGGAGTTTAACAGTTGTTGGCTTCCCATGAGGAAGCTGACTGATAATTGCTCACACACAGAATATATATTTTTATTCATTAGAGTTAGCCTTTGTCGGGCCATAAATTACTTGTAACAATGAGTGTCAAGAAGAAAACAGGGTACATAATTGGGGAAGGAGGAATGGAACACTATGAAATGGATTATTAACAAAATGCAGAACACAACATGCTTCAAAAAAAGAGACCAGAACTTTAAAAGAAGGATTTTTTTTACCATAGTCAAGTAAGTGCCTGTAAAATAAAGTAATGTTGGGATATCCTTCATCATATTCAAGTAAATGAAGTGGGATTCTGGTGGATTATCAAGGCTATACCATACTGTATTGCTGTTAATATGAACTAGTTCATTCCTTAATGGCTATTGCATTGCACTTGAACAACATGAATCTGGCAAAAGGGAAAGATTTTACTTATCTCTCATTTTATCTAAACTGGTTTGCTTAGTCCTGTTATTGACCCAACATTGTTACTGTCTGTTTTGCGGCCACTGTGAAATGTGCAAGTAGTCTCAATACAGTCCCTAGTGGACTGATGTCTACACCGTATAAGCTACTCACCATGATGACTGGCAACAATTACCTTTCAAGTTGGCAGTTGAATTAAAGGGAGTATGGAATATGAATGGACGTGAAGCAGAAAACACAAGGAAACTCTCGTTGTCATTGATTTCTATGTTGGGACTGTATATAACTTGAAGACTTTAGTATCCAGTGCCAACAAAAAAACCCCAAAACTATTACCACTTGATTGCTGCCTTAGTAGAAGGAGTAAATAGTCTTGGTCTGTTTGTACAACATGTAGAACAATGGGACCCTGATCTTGGTCAAGCTTGTGGGAGCTGCTGTCCCAGAAAAATTAAACTAGCATTAAAATGTTACATTTCATGAGCTGTAAGAAATCATTTCGGACCAGAACAAAACTGACTGAACACAGTGAGCCTGAAGGTTGCTTGGAATTGCAATGAACTTCAGTCAATTAAGCATGAAACATCACAAGATGGAGATGCCACAGGTTTGTACACCATCCCAAAACTCTATTCTGCATTGGTGTTACCTGCCACTTCTTCTAAGACATCATCAGAAGTATGTATTTTGTGAGGTACTTTGTGACCTGATACAGTATTTTTAGGCTGCCAGATTCCTCACTGCATTGTTCACCCATTTTGTTCACCCTGGAAACCGTTTTTTGTGACATTATCTGGAGAGCATTTTATTTGAGATCTGGGGAAGTGGCAGACAAAGAAGACTTAAGTGGGAAAAGACTAATAGCAACTGCTATTGTCCTGCTGGGCTTTTTCACTGTTTTTAAATGAATTAATTCTATGCTTATGAAAAGTGTCCAGCTGACTGTCTTGACAGGAAGAAGTGTATGCACAAAAATGGGGCAACTTGGGCAACAGCATTGCCCTCAACAACCTCTTGGTGTGCTTCAACTCTGTCTTGGCGAGATCATCTCTTGCATTGGAAGGTTATTCATTCAGTCCTTGGCTTCTTTGCTCATAATAAGGGTACCAATTAGTACTAGTTTTACTGGCAGCTTTTACAATATGAATAACTGTTCACTTGGAATTGGACTGAAGCTACACTTCACGTAAACCACCCAATAGCCATCAGCTAATAGTGATGCTCAATGACCAGGGCTGGATTTGATCATTGACCTAGAGCTGAAAGACTCCATATCCCACTCTCTACCCATTTAGGCATCCAGTTCCTCCCCATTCTACCCATGCTCTATTTTGTGAATTACATTGCATTTTTCCTTTCCAAACAGTTATAAGGATTTTCATTATTTTGACATACAGAGTTCCTTTCAAGTTTAAAGACTCTCTAAACTAATATAATATCCTATCAGTTATGTTTCAGGTAGCATTGCCAGGCTCTTTAAACAAAAATGATTAGAACAAATAGGTCACAATCTTGGCAACCATCCTACCTGAGACAGTATAATCTGCTAACATTTGTTGTCATGGAAACTGACGATAGAGAAACTTTGTCAACGCAACCTATATTTTATACTTAAATGCTTAACACATTAAAACTAAGGCATCAGCACTTCAAACCAATGCTACCATTTCTTTTCTATGTCCTTGCAACCGAAATCTATTTTGTTCCCTCTAATGGTGGCTGGCACCAGAGGTGCCCCCAATCTTTTTTTGACATAAGAACATAAGAAAGGCCGTACTGGGTCAGACCAAAGGTCCATCTAGCCCAGTACCCTGTCTACCAATAGTGGCCAATGCCAGGTGCCCCGGAGTGAGTGAATCTAACAGGTAATGATCAAGTGATCTCTCTCCTGCCATCCATCACCCCCTCCGACAAACAGAGGCTAGGGACACCATTCATTACTCATCCTGGCTAATAGCCATTAATGGACTTAATCGCCAAGAATTTATCCAGTTCTCTTTTAAACCCTGTTATAGTCCTAGCCTTCACAGCCTCCTCAGGCAAGGAGTTCCACAGGTTGACTGTGCATTGTGTAAAGAAGAACTTCTTTTTATTTGTTTTAAACCTGCTGCCCACTAATTTCATTGGGTGGCTCCTAGTTCTTCTATTATGGGAACAAGTAAACAACTTTTCCTTATTCACTTTCTCCACACCACTCATAATTTTATATACCTCTGACATATCTCCCCTTAGTCTCATCTTTTCCAAGCTAAAAAGTCCTAGCCTCTTTAATCTATTTAATCTTTAATCTGACATATTATCCACTGTCAATCCCTGTGGAGCCATCTCCACTGCAGCCTCTGGCCCCACCACCCCACCTGCCAACTCCATGCCACATTCAGCCCCCACCTTCCTTTCTGGCCCATCCTGGTACAGGCCAGTCCCTATCCCTGAGAGGGGATGTGCCCTGATGGAAGCAAGGTGAGGCTGGACAGTGCTGGCCACCTCCATAATTGAGAAAGTGGCAATGCAACCTGGTGCACAGGGGTTGCAGTGACACTCAGGTTTGGCCCGATTACCCCTCTCTAAGCAGTGGTATGATCACTGTGGACCAAGTCACAACTCCATTCAATCAATTTTGGCTCTGTGACCCTTGTATCATGATGGAGAGCTAGCGGGGCCAAACCTGAGTGGGCAGTGGAGCAGCCAGTACTTCTCCTCACTGCTGCCAATGATAGATTTATAAGCCTGCTACAGGTTTAGTTAACAGCAGATGGGTTTTTTAGCTCAGACAGTAGAGAAGCATGTTCAGAAGTCCAAGGTTCAGTCCCCATGGCTGATAACTCACTTGCAGTCTTCTATTACAATAATTGTGATTAATTGTGCTGTTAATAATAGAATAATATTTATTTACATATTTTTGGACATTTTCCACATTTTCAAATGTATTTATTTCAAGTACAACACAGAATACAAAGTGTACAGTGCTCACTTTGTATTTTTGATTACAACTATTTGTACTGTAAAAAACAAAAGAAATAGTATTTTTCAATTCTCCTAATACAAGTATTGTAGTGCAATTTCTTTAGCATGAAAGTTGAACTTATAAATGTAGAATTATACAGAAACACTGAATTCAAAAATAAAATCATGTAAAAATTTACAGCCTACAAGTCCACTCAGTCCTACTTTTTGTTCAGCCAGTTGCTGAGACAAACAAGTTTGTTTACATTTGCAGGAGATAATGCTGCCAGCTTCTTGTTTACAATGTGTTCTCATGGCACTGTTCTTGCTAGCATTTCAAGATATTTATGTGCCAGATGTGCTAAAGACTCATATGCCATTTGATGCTTCAGCCACCATTCCAGAGAACATGCAACCATGCTGATGATGGGCAGTGCTTGATAATAATCTAAAGCAGAAGGGACCAATGCACATTCAGTTTCATCATCTGAGTCAGATGCCACAAGCGGAAGGTTGATTTATTTTGGTTCAGATTCTGTAGTTTCTGCATCTGAGTGTTGCTCTTTTAAGTCTTCTGAAAGCATGCTCCACATCTCGTCCCTCTCAGACTTTGGATGGCATTTCAGATTCTTAAACCTTGGGACAAGTGCTGTAGCTATTTTTAGAAATCTCACATTGGTACCTTCTTTGCATTTTGTCAAATCCGCTGTGAAAGTGTTCTTAGAGAAAACATGTGCTGGGTCATCATCCGAAACTGTTATAACATGAAATATATGGCAGAATGCGGGTAAAACAGAGCAGGGGACATACAATTCTCCCCCAATGTAATTCATTTTTTTAAAAAATGAACATCATAGCATGAAAACATGCCATCTGGAATGGTGGCTGAAGCATGAAGGGGCATATGAATGTTTAGCATCTCTGACACTTAAATACTTTACAACACTGGCTACAAAAGTGTTATGAGAATGCCTGTTCTCAGTATCAGGTGACATTGTAAATAAGCCAGCAGCAGTATCTCCCGTAAATGTAAGCAAACTTGTTTGTCTTAGCGCTTGGCTAAACAAGAAGTAGGACTGAGTGGGCTTGTAGGCTCTAAAGTTTTACATTGGTTTGCTTTTGATTGCAGTTATGCAACAAAAAAATCTACATTTTAAGTTATACTTTCACGATAAAGAGATCATGCTAAAGTACTTGTATGAGGTGAATTGAAAAATACTATTTCTTCTGTTTATCATTTTTTACAGTGCAAATATTTGTAATAAAAAATATAAAGTGAGCACTGTACACTTTGTATTCTGTGTTGTAATAGCAATCAATATATTTGAAAATGTAGAAAAACATCCACAATATTTAAGTACATTACAGTTGGTATTTTATTGTTTAACAGTGAGATTAAGCATGATTAATTTTTTTGTGATTAATTTTTGAGTTAATCACATGAGTTAACTGTGATTAATCAACAGTGCTATTAAAAAGTCATAGCTTTAAAACAAAATAATAAATTTCAGACTGTACAACACACACAGGTTTTGGTTTATTTCTAACACTAGTGTTTCTCTAAAACCTAGACATTTTTTAAGACAAGCACGTTTCCACCACGCAGCCCAAAACAAAGTGCACAATAAAATACTTTTTAAATTCTCCACCATAATTATGTCTTGCATAGGCACTCTAAGTCACCAATGACTAATTCTAAAACAACCCATTTTAAAAACACATCACATTTTGCAAAGTAAAAACTAAACTGTTTTGAAACAAAATACTGTAAAACCCCATATGCCTATCTGTAGCATAGGCCCACTGAATCACACAAAAAAACCCAGCAGTTTTAAACACACAACAAACCAACAGTTTGCAACCAAATACTTTTAAAAAAACCCACACTTATCTCTAGCATAGTCCCCCTGATTCACCAACAACAATTAAATAATAAACATTATTAAATTAAACATTAAAACTAATTTTAAAACAACCCATTTTAAAAACACACATCACATTTTGCAGAGTAAAAAAACCCTGTTAGTTTGAAACAAACCAAATAATCTGTTTGCAACCATATACTTAAAAAAACCTCAAAACCTACACCTATGCCTTTTACAGACCCATAACTCACAATTTAAACCTTAAAACTAATTACAAAACATTTTAAAACACACACATGCTTTTAAAAGCCATTTGAAGACTGTTACCTTCCACCATAGGGTAAAGAATGCTGGCACATGGTTATTTTGTTTTCCCCCATGTGTACTTGTGCCTTTGGATTAAGTAACAATTTTAGTTAGTATTATTCCCCAATTGCATCAAATCCCTCTTCAATCTGTGTTATACCTGATGTTTTTTTAATTTAACAGTATTAAGCACAACTACAGATAAAAATGAGGTTTTACCTGGCCCTGGTGAAAAGCAGCTCGAAGTTGCTATTTCCATGCAATAAAGATAGATACCATTATGTAGTAAGGACAGCATGGACAAAGAGTGACATCGTGTAATATATATATTCAACGTTAAAAACAAGCAGCATATCTAGTCTTGCAGTCCAGCAGCTATTCTGTTCAAGATAGTTCCTGTGGAAAGAGGATAGTCTCCAAAAAACTGAGCTTTTTATACCATCCTAATTCTTTGTTTCAGAGTCTGTGGTTAGCAGGTTGATTCATCACTTACAATTCTGAATTAATAGATACTTAAGGAAATTAGGGACCCCTCTCCAAAGTTCCCTTTTGTGATCTGAAGGGTGGGGGAATTAAGTTGTCTGCACAACTGGGCTGCTTTCCCCCGCCCCCTGTTTCAGTGAAAAAACAGCACTGTAGGGTAGGGTGACCAGATGTCCTGATTTTATTGGGACAATACCGATTTTTGGGTCTTTTTCTTATATAGGCTCCTATTACCCCTCATCCTCTGTCCCGATTTTTCACATTTGCTGTCTGGTCACCCTACTGTAGGGCCTTCTGACAGTATTAAAGAGTAAATCACCATACACAACAATCCTTAATGTTACTCATATCAATGAATGTCTTGTTGGTTTTTTAAAAACATGTTTCTTTCATGATTAAAGTTTTGGGTTGTTTTGAAATAAAATCAATGTATCACAACCATAGTAAACACCCAACAAATACCCATAGCTTTTAACAGTTTTTACAGCAAATGCTTGTTCTATAAAGGTATGGTGGAGGTTTGTGAATCCTTGAAGCGTTTCAGTTTTGGATTAGACCTTTGTTTAATTTTGTAAATATATTATTTTAATGATTTTGAGTTGCTAGAAAGAACGACCCATAGTGTTCAATTACCACCTGAGGTTTTATTTAAACTGCCCAACAGAGTTTTACCAACTCATGGGGTTATATTTAAACTGCCCAATAGTGTCTATGAACTTCTGAGGTTTTATTTCATTGAAAATTAATCAGAACTCACAATCCCCATTCACCCACTTCCCACTCTTGCTGTGGGTAGAGCTCTTACACAACTCACTTCTGGACAGATCACTCCACCCTGGGACACTCTTTGATTGGTCAAATATCCTCTCGGGGTGGTCCTATATGAGGGCAAAACCCATCCAAATTGATAGAGGACAAAGAGAAGAGTTCATAGAGGGGTCACATGACCCACTTCTGGATGGCTCACCCCCCCCCCGGAACACCCCCCCCCCCTTCCGATTCATCAGATCTCCTCTCAGAGCAGTCCTATGTGGGGATGAAACCCATCATGATTGGTAGAGGGCAGTGGGTGGAATTCTTAGAGGGGTCACATGACACTCTTTGCTTCTGGTCATGTGTCTGTCTTGACCCCGGAAATAATACCCTCCAGGAGGCGGGTCTTAGGGTGACAAGTGGGTGAAGCCTGAGGGGGTCAGAGAGGGAGGCCTATGTTTGATTCATGGTAGGCCCCTTAAACTACTGCCATCTATTCTATAAAAGGAACTTGATTGTTTCTAATTTTTTCCTTTCGGAATGAAGGGTGATGATTTCATCCGCCAGGTTTAACCCTACTCCCAGTATAACAGTATGCTAGTAGTCAGTAGTAAAAAATATACATGTGTCTCCAAGATTATGGGGGAAAATTGCATAGTGTTATTTGGGAAATAATGCCAGATCACATAATTTGTGCATAGGTACAAAGCAGCAGTTAAGTCAAGCTTAGCTTTATTTTCCTGATTTTCGCTTGTTTAACTGGAAAATTTGCAAGTTTTGTCAATGTGAGAGTTCTGTTGTTTTTAAATGTAATGTGTGACAAGTATGCATGTGACTATTGGTGTTCCTCTGTCGTTCCTCCTCGCATCTTCTCACCAGATTCTAAAATTGATCTATGTGGCTGATATGGTTGTTCAACAGGAATTTTTGAGTGTGAAAATGTGAGTGTAAGAAATTTCAAGCTGTGAGTGAATTCCACAAAATGTCCTTCAAAAGTTTATGGGCTCATGTAGCGGTGCAATGACTTATCCCTGTGGAGCCTCCTGCTGGCCTTCTGGAAATTAGCATTCCAGCCTCCAGAGCACCCTCTGAAGGCCAACGTCCCTCTTGCTACTGGCCCTGTGTCCTTCCTGGACCCCAGTACCCTCTTACCTGAGGTGCTGCCCTCTGGTAGTTCCCCCACACTTTGTCTGTGGGTCTCCTTTCCCTGGGGAACCCCCACCCTCTATCCCCACCTTGCCTCAGCTAATGGGCTACTGCCAGTCACCATCAAGCCCCCTTTCACTGGGGCCGACTGCAGTCTATATAAGACAGTCATCACAGGCAAGGAGGGTTTGGCCTGCTGCTTCTGCCCACCTGTGGGCTGACCGCTGCAACCCCAGTAACCCTTCTTGGCACAGACTAGGCCCTGCAGCCTGAGGAGTTGCCAGCCTGGAGCTCCCCAGCTCCTCTGGCCTTCCCCCTGGCCCTGTTCCACTCCAGGTACCTTCTCACACTTCCCCAGCAGCCAGGTCAGTCTTCCTCCACAGCTAAAGGAGGAGACTCTCTATGCTCCAAACTGTGAACCCTTTTGTCAGGGCCAGTGGGCCCTAATTGACCCTGCCAAAGCTGTGGCTACTCCACACCAGCTGTTTCACCTTTTCAGCCCTCTGCTGGGCTGCTTTAAGCCTTCTCTTTTAGGAGTGGGGTAGCCACCCCGCTATAGCTCAAAAAAATGAAACTTCAAGAACTCAAAAAAATCTTGCTAAAGGAACTAGCAAAGAATTTAATGCAAGCCTCTTTAAATGTGTAATAGGAAGCCAACAGGAGAGGAGCTGTAGAAGATTAGCTGTGCTGAGACAGACTTTAAGGATCATCCTGGTTCATTATACTAATAAAATCCTTTGTTCAGAGTCTGAAGCAAACAACTAATTCTGTGACTATTTGACATTGTCATATGTCAGAAGCATTTGCTCCAGTTTTCATACTTGGGTACCTGAATCCATATTTATACCCTAACCAAGTCATTGGGAGCTGTGCATCTTTTAAAAAAACAGGTTAACTGGATAGAGGTGCCTGACTTTAGCCACCCAAGCTTGACAATTTTGGCCATTGCTACTGTGTAGGGTTTTGCTAAATTACTTATTTTGAGGTTTCTCCTGCTTGGGTAAAACATAGATGCATATTCACATATAAAGGATTGCAGCAGCAGTAATCTGAAGACAAATCCCTGATCACAAGCCCAGCAAAACCATTCACTGGGGTATGACCAGAGGGTCAGTTTCAAAAGGGACCTTTTGTTGCCAGAATGTGCATCCCAGAGCAAGAGTTCACTGGAGAATTAAACTTTACCACCAAAATATTTCCTTTATATTCTGTACTATGCTATTGCATGTGTTTTCCACCAGATGGTGGGCAATAGAAGCAGGAAACACAAGCTGATCAGCACTCTATACTTAAGAGAAATCAAACTAAATTAAATAAACTGCCACTGTGAAACATTTCTCCATATGCAGGCCTCCTGCTCTTGATTTTCAGTAAAAAATAATATTTGAACAGATCTAATATGTGTACAAATTATTTGATTAATAGCATCGTTGGGGGACATATGGACACAGTACACACGTTTTCACATATTAAAAAGAAGTTACTGTGTCTCTTATGTTGTTTTGTAGCCACAAATAAAACTAATTATTACCAGGAGATGCATTTTCTGTCAATTCCATTAAAAAAAACTATTTATATTCTGCTGTAACCAGATAAATGAAATTCTCTTCCCAATGTGTAGATTTCTTCTCCTGTCTTGTTAGTGTTGTCTCGTACATGAAGTACTCATTTAGTTGCAAAAACCAATTATCATCCCTGTCTGGATACATTAAGAATTTTCCTACAAGTCTTTTCCTCTCTATCACATTTTAAGCAACACTGTACATGAATTATTCATATCAGCCATCTTGCAGGCACATTTTTTTATTAAATTTGATCATAATAATAGTTATTACCACAGTCATGGCAGTTTTATGGGTATTCTTCAATGCCATTACCTGCAAAGATTTCAATCAAGAAATATAAAAGATGCAAATCAATTTCCATAATAAAATTAAACTGTACCATCTTCTCTTTCATCCTTGCAGTAGAATTGATTGACAGTTTCTCCCTGATAGCTACAGCAGATAACTTGCAGGTACAGTAATGGAGAATGGCAGGTTCTCTTGCTCGTGTATCCTAAGAAATTCACTGCTTTCTTGCATTGCCTGTAGCTAAAGCTCACTAATCTCACTAAAGCACACCATAGAAAATGCAAATATTC
The DNA here is from genome assembly GCA_007922305.1 of Dermatemys mawii. Classification (NCBI taxonomy): domain Eukaryota; kingdom Metazoa; phylum Chordata; order Testudines; family Dermatemydidae; genus Dermatemys; species Dermatemys mawii. Next base: position 75,992,198 of record ML677333.1, read on the forward strand.
AGTTTACAAATTTCCTTCCTGCCAAAATAATCATTTCTCTTTGGCAACATCTGATTTGCATTTTGATAAGTGAAGTGGTGCAGAATGAATGTGGTAATGAAAGTTCTGAATTATGTTCTAAGTGGTACTGCAGGGATAGGAACTTTGGTGTCTTTCCCAAATGGATGACCTCCTGATTCCATCCCATAGGTAGGGTTGCCAACCTTTCAGGGTTGTTCTGGAGTCTCCGGGCATTAAAGATTCATCTCTAATGAAAGATTATGTCATGTGATGAAACCTCCAGGAATTCATCCAACCAAAGTTGGCCACCCTACCCATAACATCAGCCTTTCCAAGAGAAATATCTAACTATCATAACTTTTCTCTTCTTCCCCGCTCCCTTGGAAATCTGTCCCTTCATTTTAAATTCCATCTATTAGCTTTTTTCAATGCTACCTGTTCTAAGCACCATTTGATAGCTCTTCTCCTCTTCCTTCCTTTGCAAGTTCAATAGTTTCTTCTTACTTGGGACTGCCAATTGCCAATTTGTTTGTTGTTCTCCTGTTGTGTCCCTTACTTGCCCTTACCCAGCTCATTAGATCAAAGATGCTATATACATAAAATGTCAAAGGCAGTGCCCATTGACACTAGCAGTTACCTTCAATATTTTTTTTGCTTTTACTGTGTGTGGAGGTGAATGGTCAACTTCAACGGAAATTAAAAAATCACTGGGCCTGATTTTGATTGCATTTATGCTCACTTAAAGGCAGAGTAACACCATCTATTTTAGTGGAGTTATTCTGGAAATATACCAATCTAATAGAGATTGGCATCTAATTCACTGAATTTGTAAGAGGTGTAGTTGGGCCCTCTCTCTCCAAGTAAACATTCAGCAGGACAGGCAGCGCAAGCGATCAACGGGGCTACAATACAGCAGCTCTAATGTCTGAGAAAATAAACTGATCATAATTTCCAGTCAACAAGAAGTTTCTTTTTGTGGTGTATTATTAAACAATTAGGTGTAGTGTGTGATTGTTAATGCTTTCCCCTGAAGTTCCCAACATTTGCTTATGTTAGAGTTAGAATTCTGGACTAGATAGGCCCATTCTTATAAGTTTATGAACTTTCTCTTTTATATTCAAAAACACTTAAAGAGACAGATTACATTACACTGCACAAAACAGAACCATGCAAGACTGAACTGATGACTGTTATTTAATTAAATGTATTGGAGCGATGCTTTTGAATTAATGAATGTATTATAATTTTCTTTCCATAAGCATTTTGTTTAGTCCTGCTAAGGTCATGTAAGGATTGTTATATTTAAAATAAGATGCATGATGAGAAATGGAATAAGCCATGCATTTTTCTATGTATAGTTTCTATTTTCAAATTTATTTAGCTGCAGTCTAAATTTATGTTTAAATTATTCACCATTCTTTAATGCCACCTGCATACTGTGACATGTATCAAAATTACTCTCTGCTGAGAATTAATTGCTTTCCTTATCCAGTAGCGAGGCCTGAAAAGTTTGTTGTATGTTAGATCAGTGTTTTAATGCAGTTTATAACTTACTGTCTGCCATCTGTTACAGAGTTTTACCTTCCACACTCACAACCTTTCTTTCCTGAGATCTTTTTATTTGCTAGTTTATCACCCTCATAATGCTTAAAAATTATTTTAAAACTGAATGTAGCACCTGGGAAGGGTATCATCAGAACATCCCACACCTAAAGCACACAGTCTGTACTTACTTCAAGATTTGGTTAATGTCATTACTTTGAGAAAAATCGTAACTCTATGGGACAGCTCACAGGACTTGCAGGATGCATTGGATGGGATTTTCACAAATGCCTAAATGAATGGGGAACACGTGACAATGACTTTTGGTGACACTTGTGCTCCTAATCCTCTTAGGCACGTTGGGAAATCCTCCCCACTGTGCCTTGAGAGGAGCTCTTCCAGATGAAGGATCCATACTGTGGTATATGGCTGTGTAGGTTATGAAGGTGTGGGTGACTCTGAAGCAGGAGCTGAAGGATTAACTGAGCAGCTTGGCAGGCAGCACACTCTGAGGGACATTTTCCAAAGTGACCTTAATAAATGAGTGCTAAGGTTAAGTATAATTCCCCACCTACAATTTTGACTTGGACCTACCATTGCTAACCCTCTTCCTGTGCAGCAATGCACATGGATTCACTGCCCCAGTAAGGCCTTCTTAAATCCTGTCTTTTCCTGTCCCTGTCCTGGAGCAGAACTGAACCAATTCTGTGGGCCATGAGGCCCTTGCCCCTTTCGAGACGGGCACATGATTTACCACTGAAAGAAATAGAGAAATCGCTTTCATCTTTTGGTTCTAGTTTGTGTCTTACCAATGGCTTCATCTCTCACAACTTGTGCTCAGACATGGTTTATGTCCCTTGTTTTCATCATATATTTTTAGCCCTTTCTCTTCCTTTCCCAACCATGTCTCATGCATCTCTGGGTGTATCTTCTGAATGGAGTAGTTATGCATGTGTGAGTACCCCATTGATTTTTAAATGTGAAAGGTTCACAGACTGTTGCCTAAAGCAGCCTCTCCTATGGCCATGGTTACACTGGCACTTTATAGCGCTATAAAGCCCCTAGGAGTGCTATAACTTCCTACCTGTCCACACTGGCAAGTCACGTAGAGCGCTATAACCGCGGAGTTATAGCACTCCTGGTAATCCACCTCTGCATGAGGAATAAGGGCTGTAGCGCAGCTGCTGTAGCGCTATAGCAAGAATGTGGACACCCACTGCGCATTAATTGGCCTTCAGCTCGTCCCATAATTCCCCGTTCGAGCCACTCTGGTCATCACTTGCAAACTCTTTTGTCCTGTCCTCAGGTGACCACACGTCAGACCCGCCCTTTAAAGTTCCAGGGAAATTTGAAAATCCCCTTCCTGTTTGCACCAAGCGTGGCGTGCTCTCAGGGAATCCTTGCAGGTGATCACTCTGATTGATCATGACTCCACGTGCCATGCCTCCTCGCAATAGGCGATCCCCAGCGTGGAGCAATAGCGAGGTGCTGGACCTCATCAGCTGTTGGGGGGGAAGAGGCTGTTCAGTCTCAGCTGCGGTCTAGCCACAGGAATTATGATACCTATGGGCAGATATCAAGGGCCTTGGCGGAAAGAGGCCATGAGCGGGACACTCTGCAGTGCTGTGTTAAGGTAAAGGAGCTTAGGAATGCGTATCACAAAGCCCGTGAGGCAAACGGCCGCTCTGGGGCAGCCCCAGTGACTTGCAGATTTTATAAGGAGCTGCACGCAATACTTGGTGGTGATCCTACGTGCACTCCATCGACCACCACGGACACTTTCCAGCCCACAAGTGAAGCGGGGGGGGGGTGATGAGGAGGATGAAGAGGAGGAGGATGAAGAAGAGGAGGAGGAGGAGGTGGAGGCGGCAGTGACCCAGGGCATGGAGAAGTCCCTGGATGCAAGCAGCCAGGAGCTCTTCTCAAGCCAGGAGGAGGGCAGCCAGCCACAGCATCCGGTGGTTGCAGTGGGCAGCGCAGCAGCGGATTGCAGAGGTAAAGCTGCTTTTCTATTGGGAAGGCAGGCAGCTTGGGGTGGAAAGGGATGCTTGCATGCTTGCCTACATGTGGAATAGTGCACTGATGTAGTCTATCACATTGCGGTAATCGTCATCAGTAATCTCTTCAAAGGTCTCAATAAGAACGCTTGCAATGCGCCTGTGCAGATTTCCCGGGAGAGCCAGCATGGCCCCCATCCTGGTCACGGTCACTAGTCCCCGCCACTGTGCTACAATGGGTGTGGGGAGCATTGCTGCACAGAGGCAAGCTGCATATGGCCCTGGGTGGAAGCCGCATCTCATTAAAATCCCCTCCCTTTCTTCCTCGGTAACCCGCAGCAGCGAGATATCTTCCAGGACAAACACCTACGGAGAATGTTGGAACAGTGTTCAGAGTAGGGCTCCTGCCACTTCCTGGCACTCACACCGCCACCACACCACAGCACAGCACGGCAGGGAAACAATCATTCCCCTTGCCTCTGGAGAAGACTCACCATGGCAGGGGGTCCATTGTTTTCTGTGTGCTCTCTGTGGGACAGGCAAACGAGGAATCATAGGCATGTCTGCTGTTTACAAGGAAGCCACTGTTACATGTATCTTTTTCTTTTAGAACCATCGACCCTGAGTTCCGTGCCATCGCTGTTATCAACAGCTGCGAGGCTAAGGCGACTGAGAAAGAGGCCACGAAAGAGCAAAGAGGATCTAGTACAGCAAGTAATGCAACAGGCTGTAATGGAGAATCGAATTGCACAGAGGTGGAGGGAGGACCAGAGCAAGTTGAGGGAGAAGGCGCGGCAGGAAACATGATTCACCTGCGGAAAAGCACCGATAAGCTGCTGTCATTACTGCAGCTTCAATTGCAGACTATGCAGCGAGTTGCCACCCTTCAGGAGGAGAAGCACCGCGCTCTCCGCCCCCTTTATCATTTGCCTCAAAACCCTTCCCCTTCTGGCCCTCTGTACCCTCCAGGCCACTATCATCAGCTATATGGTTATCACCATCCACAGCTGCCTCCAACCCCTCTGTCTTCACCGAACAACCCCCAAACCCAGGACCCTTATCCACTGCCGTCAACCCCTAATAACATGCCTTATTGCCCTCCACAAATTGGGTTTGGGGGACATGGCAACTCTGAGGGCACTGGAGACTCAGAGATCCAGACATATTCCAATCTCTGACTGACCCCATCTCACCCCAATTGCACCTCCCCCTGCTTCCCCCTCACATGCATCAAAATCTTTTCTTTCAGCAACCAAAGTAGCTGTTGAATAAATGAATTGTCTTCTTAATAAATGGGTTTCTTTATTCAGTGTACATAGATTATTAGAGGCTACAGAAAAGGAAATGCCTGTTCCTATTAAAAGAATGCACACTCCCTCCCTTCTTCCCTCCCTCCCTCCCTCTGCACCTCCCTTTAGAACTGGCTTTCAGCCTCAAAATGCTCCCTCAAGGCTTCCCTAATCCTAACAGCCTTGCACTGGGCCCCTCTAAGAGCCCTGCTCTCTGGCTGTGCATATGTGGCCTCCAGGCGTTGACCCTCCGAGGACCATGCCTGAGTGAAGCCTTCACCCTTCCGCTCACAAAGATTATGTAGGGCACAGCATGCGGAAATAACCGTGGAGATACTACCCTTAGCCAAGTCTAGCCTCCAATAAAGACAGCGCCAGCGCGCTTTGAGACGCCCAAAAGCACACTTCACAGTCATTTGACACCGGCTAAGCCTGTAGTTGACCCTTTTCTGGATACTGTCCAGGCTCCCTCTGTAGGGTTTCATGAGCCAGGGCATTAAAGGGTAAGCGGGATCGCCAAGAATCACGATGGGCATTTCGACTTTCCCCACGGGGATCCACTGGTCTGGGAAAAAAGTCCCGGCTTACAGCTTCGTGAACAAGCCGGTGTTGTGGAAGATGCATGCGTCATGCACCTTTCCAGACCAGCCCGCGTTAATGTCAGTAAAACACCCACAGTGATCCACAAGTGCCTGGAGAACCATGGAGAAGTACCCCTTTCGGTTAACGTACCCGTCTGCTAGGTGGATGGGCGCCAGAATAGGTATATGGGTCCCATCTATTGCCCCTCCACAGTTAGGGAAACACATTTCTTCAAAGCCAGCAACAATGTCATGTACATTACCCAGAATCCCGATTTTTCGTAGCAGGATGCGATTAATGGCCCTACACACTTGCATCAACACAACTCCAACGGTCGAATTTCCCACCCCAAAGTGGTTGGCCACCGATCGGTAGCTGTCTGGGGTGGCCAGCTTCCAGATCGCGGTAGCCACCCGCTTCTCCACCAGGAGGGCAGCTCTCAATCTGGTGTCCTTGCGCCGCAGGGTGGGGGCAAGTTCAGCACACAGTGCCATGAAAGTGGCTTTCTCATGAGAAAGTTTTGCAGCCACTGCTCGTCATCCCAAACTTGCATGATGATGTGAGCCCACCACTCAGTGCTCTTATCCCATGCCCAGAAGCGGCGTTCCACGGCTGTGAGCATGTCCGTTAATGAGACAAGAAGTTTCGTGTCAAACGCGTTCACCACTTCAATCTCGTCTTCAGACTCATCATTGTCATCCTGCATGTCAAGGATTAACTCCACTGCATACAGAGATGTGCTGGCGACATTCGTCAGCATGTCCCTCAGCAGTTCTGGATTCATTGCGGCACGTGAAAATGGAAGACAGAGCACGCTTTGCTGAAACTGTTGAAAGATGGCGCCTGAGGTGGACGGAAACCCAGGGATTGCTGGGATATGCCACAAAGCATCATGGGTAGTTGGAACAGTATGCAGAATGCCCCACAAGTGATGCCCCCCTACCACAAGGCATTGCGCCAGATTGGGAAGAGGTGCACTGTGGGATACATGCCCTAATACGCTACTCTTAATGCCGCATTAAGTGCTACAAATGTGCCCATGCTATATTGCTGGCGCGTCTCAGTGTGGACATACAATAGTGCTATACATATTGCTGTATAAGGGGACCGCTATAACCAATAGCGCTATAATCCTGTAAGTGTAACCATACCCTATGTCTCTTACATAAATGTATTTCTCTCTTTAACTCCATTCTCCATCCATCTTTTGCTATTTCTATTTCTCTAAGAGAGATACTGAAGTAAATGATGGGAAAAAACTTATTCCTGGCATAGGTGGGACACAACTTCCAAAAAATCCCATCTCCAAAGATTTCTGTGAGCTATGGGCCCAATTCTGTTGATGTAATCCCAGAGAGTTTCAATGGAGTTACTCCTGATTTATAGGGGTGGAGAGGTAACTCAGCAGAATCTGTCTCTATATGTCTCTTTCATGTGTTTCAGTAAATTTATACTATGTTGGATGTCTGGATACTTGTCACCTTCAGGCCATTTCATCTCTTCTCTCATGTACATTGTAACTGACAGATTTGGGTAGTACAGCAAGAAATATGTCTTCATCTGCTCTTTACCACTGATATTTATTTTTTCCTCTCTCTATCTGCCTTTTTTTGAGAAATTCATTTTCAACAATACATATCTCACAAGGAACAGTCTTTTCAAAACGATGTCCACAGTCATTGTTGTTAGGTATCACATGCAAAGCAATCCAGTTCATTACTACATGCAACAACTTATTCATAATGGATCACATCTTTAAAAATAAAAAACAGACAAAAAAACCAACCCAGACACTGCCTTAAGAGACTCCAAAAATACTCTTGAAAACCTTCTAGACACAGGACGAGACTTATTTAATATAATATTTTCTGCCAAATTCAAGTTCAAAAATGGTTGAAATTTTGCTGAAACAAAATTTCCAGTATCATTATCTCAAACAATTTCTCAGGAAGCTTTTCCAGCAAATTTCCCAATAGAGTATCATTAAAAACACTGCAATTCAGTCTTAATTAAATCTAAGGGTATGTCTACACTGGCAGAGTTACATCTCAGGCAGTTACAGAACTGCTCAGAGAGCACTGAAGGGAAACCGCTGTTGTTTGTTCACACTGTCAGCTGCCTGCACAATAGTATGTTCACACTTGCAGCATTTGCAGTGGTATTCAGAGTGTTGCACTCTGGGCAGCTTTCTCACAGAGCGTCTCTTCCTCTTCTGCTGATAAGAGTTGTGGGAAGGTGGAGGGGGTCGCAGGGCATCCTGGGTCCTGTCCCAATGCTCCATGATGCATTGCTTCACATCCCAGCAATCCCTGTGCTTCCGTCCACATTTGGCACATCTTTCAACGATTTGTGTACTGCACACTCTGCCTCTTGGGTCTTCAGGAATGGATCCCACACAGTTGACCAACATGCTGCTCGCTCTCACTGACACATCATGAGTGGCAATGGAGTTATTGGTTAACCTACAAAGCAAGAGGCGTTTGACATTGAGCTCACCACATGTAGTAGCTATGACACAAAATTGCTTGTGGCATTAACGGAGGTGCTGACCACAGTGGAATGCTGCTTTTGAGCTCAGGAAACAAGCACTGAGCGGTGGGATCACAGCGCCCACAGCTCTCACACATGCTGGCTTAAACCAAGCCTGCCTGTGGAGCTGCACAGACAGCCCCTGCCCATCCCAACCCCCAGGCTCCCTGCACATAAATCCCTTCTCTGCATTGAGCTAGCTCCCTACAATCCTGCCCTGGCATTCAAATATAATATAATATAATATAATATAATATAATATAATATAATAGAGGGGTATAAATTATTTTCTGTAATTTCAGAACTTTGGTCATCGACCATCCACTATAAATTGGAGCCCACACAAATTTTTGACAGGCTGTGTGCACAAAAATTTCTTCTGTGAAAATTTTTGTGCTTCTGTGCAAATTGTTGTGCATGCAGTGTTTCACTGTGTGCACAGGGTTTAAGATCTGGGTGCGCGTGGCACACGCGCACAGCTTAGAGAGAACAGTGGGTCTGACCGCCCGGCCATTCTTACATACATTCGCCAGAATGCTATAGCCAATTAGTATCACTCCACAGATGCAAAGCAGCTATATACCCAGCTCAGCTGATAGCTGAGAGGCATTTACAACAGCATTGTACTGCAAGAGTGGTGCAAAGCAGCCAGAGAATACTTGTGAATCTGGGCCTGTGTTTGGATTCAGTGGGAATGTCTCTGCCCCAGCTACTTCTATGGGCAGACCACATTACCTCCTACATTAAGCCACCACAGATCACTACGCTGTGATATGCGGAGGGTTGTGGAGTCCCCTTAATGTTGAATCTCCAAAGCCTGCCTCTTCTGCCTACTGTGCAGAAGAAATAAAATGTTTTCTATGTTTGGAGCCTTACATGCCTCAGAACGAAAAATGAAACTGAGCTTAATTTAAATATGCAGCCCTGTGAGAGCAATTTTAGGAAGAAGATTTCTGCCTCTCTGCAAATTAGTAAGTGGAAAAGGAAAACAATACAATTTATTATATTGGATTCCAGTGAAATAGTTCAAGCTCTGCTGACTTTTGTTGGGCTTGTCAAAACAATGTCACTGAAGAGAAAAGATTGAAGAACAAACACCTTGGAAACAGAATCACCTTGACTGTGAGAGAGCTCAAGAAATTGGGTTTTAAATTGTGTCATTCAAACATAGGCTATATTCATTGTTTAACAGAAGATAGCTTGAGGTCATGCATGAGCTAGGGAGTCTGTGATGTGTCTGTTAAAGCCAATACATTGCAGCTTTAACCTGCATAGTGCATCTTTTCCAAGCCCCATCTTAAATTTTTAATGCCAGTTTGAAAACTCATCCTATGTCAATGCATGAGGGGAGGCAAGCAGGAGATTAAGTACTTTACTCAACTGTTGACCACCAAGTCACAGGTTGTCTAGTTATTTTTCCATATTTTGTTGACTGTATTTGTATTCAGCTTCATATTTGCAATGAGCTCCATTATCCAAACCCACTGTCATTAAAATTCTAAACAGACAGAAACCTCCTGTATTTATATGTCTGAATCATTCCTTCTGATGCTGGCTCCCCCCTCCCCTGAATTATTATTTCTCTCTTTCAATTCAGAGTTGACATGACTAACAATGTCATTTTCAGAACTAGACTCATTTCTCATGAATGACAGATATCTCTTTATTTCTGTTGTGAATATTATAAGAAGAGAAAATTGGCAATATTGAAGGAGTTATGTGGAATCAAAAACTGCAAGTTACTTTATAATAATGATGCTTTGCAGCAATTCATCAGACTTCAAATACTAATCAGTTTTAAGTTCTTACAAGGTTTATAATAGAACTTATCATCTGTAGTTTCTCCTTTCTTCATTGGAATGCAATTGAGTTGATTTTTTAAAATTTAAACTTTCAATCAGCTGTTCTTCCATTCTGATTTAATTACCAAAATCTACCCACATCATCAAAATACAGTGATCGGGGTGATATCTTTATAATATTAGCATAACACACACACCTCCCTGGTGAGGTGCTGTGTCCCATCTAATGGCCTTGAGACCACTTAGAGAGAGAAATTAATGAGTCTGCTCTACAGAATTAGTTAATAGACAGTTGGATTTTAGCTCATGCAGTAGAGGCTCCTGCATTCTAGGTTCCAGGTTCAATCCTGTCTGCTGACAACCACAGTCATAAAGTAGAATATCAAGATTAGATGCGACCTCAGGAGATCTTCTCATTCAACCTCCCACTCAAACCAAGGCCGGTCCCCAATTAAAGCATCCAACAGATTTTTGCCCCATATCCCTAAATGACTGAGCTCACAGCCCTAGATTTAGCAGGCCAATGCTCAAACCACTGAGCTATTCTAGGTCTGCTAGTAGTACATTAGTATCAGTTTTTAGTGTCCCATTCTTTAAGTACGCATGACCCACACCTTTTGCAAGATCTCTCTCTCCCATTGGCATAATTAAACCACCCCCCACGAGTAACAGTAGTTACATCAGTGGGCGATGCTTTCCCACCAACAAAGCACTGTCCACATTGGCACTTTTGTCAGTCAGGGATGTAGTGGGGTTTCACACCGCTGATCAACAAAAGTTTTACTGACAAAAGTGCTAATGTAGATGTAGCCTTAGGTCGACACAAATCACGCCGATGATCATAAACCTCAATAATTACATCACTTGTGCATGTTCCGACAACACTCCCTGTGTTGGTGAAGCATACCCATAGCTGGTGCATTAGCATCGACAGAAAAAGCAATGAACCATGCTATTCCCACTATGAAACTTGCCACCTTCTGCCGCTAATAGTTGTGGGAATGGATCACAGTACAATCATGGTTGCAGGCTCACTGTCCCAGGATGCAGTTTTTTCTGTCCCATCCTTAATGGGTTTCACATAATTTTTCAGCAGCCCCTATAAACTGTGGCCCACCATCTCTACCTAAAATTATAGATCCAGCATGGCTCTTGAGTGTTGTGATAAGTGTTATGAACACAACACAGCTGATCATGCAGTATTTTCTGAACAAGCATCCATGGTGCCTGCCCTGCTGTGTGCCATGGAAAGAAACAATTCCAGATTACTTTTGGCATTCACGGAGCAGCTGCACATTAATAGTGGACCATCAATATTGGTCTCAGGAAAGAAGCAGTGAGTGGTGGGATTGCATTGTTATACAGGTATGGGATGATGAGCAGTGGCTGCAGAACTTTGGGATGCACAAAGCCACCTTCCTAAGCAGTGTGTGGAGTTCACCCCTGCCCTGAGATGCAAGGACACCAAAATGAGAGCTGCACTCTCGGTAGAGAAGTGCGTGGTGATTGCGCTGTGGAAACTGGCAACTTCCAGACTGCTACCAGTCCGTCATGAATCAGTTTGGAGTTGGGAAGTCCACCTGGGGATCGCGTTCATGTAAATTTGCAGGGCAGTTAATCTCATCCTAATACAAAGGACTATGACTCTGGGATATGTGCATGAAATAATGGATGGCTTTGTGGCAATGGAATTCCCAAACTGTGGTGAGGCGATTGATACAATACAAAGGGGAATTTCTGAATGGTATTGCAGTGGTTTGTGGATCACTGGGGTCGTTTCATTGATATCAACATGGGGAGGTCAGGGAAGGTGCATGACACAAGCATTCTGCGGGAAGATACTGGCTGAGTGAGAGGAGCAAATGAAGAGGTTGAAAAGGTGTGGGTGGAGGAAAGTCAGGGTGTGTAAATGGGGTGGTTGTGAGGTGTCTGCTAGGACGTGCTGTGCTATGTGCTCCAGATATTCTGGCAGTGCTGACAGCTAGCTAACTATATATTTATCTACATTGTGTTTTAGCAGTACCATGGACTGATCAAAATCCCATTCATCTCAGTGGGTTTTGGTTCAGGGCCCAATGGCAATTATGGTGAATGGCTAACTACATTCTTTTGCATGTGGTTTGGTAATGGTGGGGAATGGCTTACTGCATGAACCTACATTTTCATATTACTGTGAAATCACTTCAGAATTGAGGGGGTAGAAAATAAATCTGGTAATGGCTGTCTGCATGCAGCCCTCACTATGGAGTCTCTCTTCCTTCATGATTAGTTTGGCACTGCTCCAGGCAGGTTTGGGATGGACGGTCCAGTTGGATAGGTAATAATACCAAGGTATGGGGGAAACCTGTCATTGTTGTTTACCTTTGCTGGAGGAGCAGGAACCAGAAAAGACCTTGTTCTACTTATTCTTCACTCAGCCACTTAGCACTGTGAGCATCCAATATAAACACTGCCTGGCCTGTTTATCCTATAGGCAACCATATGCAGCAGCAAGTTTGAGGCAGACAAGTAGCAGAGATCAATGCAGAGCTGCCTCTTGCTAAATGACAGTCTGTAGACAAGAGCTGGTGGACATTTTTTACCACATTTTTGTTTTGTTTTTACTAAAAATAACCTTTTCTTAAAAATAAAATTGTGGAGAATGGGAAATTTTAAACTTTACTGAAAATATTTTTAAATAATTGAAACCATATTTCTTGCTAAAAACTAGAGTGTTGATAAATGAATTTTTTCAGAAAATGTTTAGATAAAAATTTCAGTCTTTTTTTTAAAATGGGTCCATTTTGAACTCTAAAAATGGAAACAGCTTTGAAATTACTGTGTGTGTGAGTGTGTGTGTGAGAGAGTGTGTGTGTGTGTGTGTGTGTGTGTGTGTGTGAGAGAGAGAGAGAGAGAGAGAGAGAGAGAGAGAGAGAGAAACTGTTTTCATGGGGTTTTTTGCTGTAGTTTCACTGTTCTGCTCAGTTGATCTGAGCTTGACTTCTTCACTGGTGAAAAAGAAAGAAATCCACGTCAAAAAGGGTCCATGTAGTAGGGTCTCAATTTGTTTTTTGTAGAAAATAATTCTTATCTGTCTCTGCCCCCAAACTTAAATTAAACTTTTATGATTTGAAAAAAGTGTGGATAACTTTGTTTAAGTTTTTTTATTTTCATGAGCTTCTTTACTTCCTGTTTCAGCAAAATTGCCAAAATTCAGGAGGTCATCTATTCCTGTTCCCTGTATTGAGGCAGGACCAAGTATATCGAGAACATCGCTGACAAGTGTTTGTCTAATAACCTGCTCTTAAAAACCTCCAGTGCCAGGCATTCCAAACACTTATTTGGAAGCCGGCTCCATTCTTAAATACCCTTATATTTAGAATTTTCCCCCCAATATCTAACCTAAATCTTCCTTGCTTCAGATTAGGCCAGTTATTTCTTCTCCTACGTTCAGTGGATGTGGAGAACATGGAAATCCCATAAGGATTCTCATGTTAACTGTGGCCTGACCAGAAAATCAAGTTGGGCTGGAAGTCTTGTGAGAAAGCATATTCTCATAAGATTCCTAACCCAATTTTGCAAACTCAAAATATTTGAATATGGTTTGTACAGTGTCAGTTTAAGAACCCTTATTTGTTTTTCAGAATGGAATAAACATCTCACATTCCTCACTAGTAAGCTTGCAAAGGCTACAGTAACACTGCAATGAAATTATTGGCCCTCTGATCACTTTATTGACACAACTGAGTCTTTATGTGAACAAAAAAGTTCAATTGTAAAGGGGGAAAGCAAGTGGGGATCACCCAGAGCAACTTGTAAATATTTTGCAGTGAACTTAAGTCCTTTTACTAAGCAATCAAATGTGATTATTGGTAAACACAGAATACTAATAGTCTTATTCCATAGCATTCACAATCTGGCCCATTATTTTACCAGACGTGACATTTACGTGAAGTCCCATTTACTCAAACTTCAGATGAATTGCACAATTTGTGGTCTTTCAGAAATAAAAGTAGTTCATTTCTTTGGAAAATCATGACCAAGAATCACTGATAGCAGCACAAATATTCATTGTGATCCACAAGCTATAAAACTCCGAGTGGGGCAGCACTTTGGGTAAAACTGCATTGTAGTAGTATACATGAAAAAAATCAGTTCAGATAAGCATTCAAGAGTTCAGAACCTGACCCAAACTTCAGGGGTTGACAAAAGTTTACTGCGAATCTTTGAATTTTCTTGTTTCTAGTTGGGCTAGAGAAATACAGTGAAAACAGCCTATTGTATGGTGTTTTGGGGCTTGCGATTCTTGTTGAAAACTGGAAGGGCAGATATGTTTGAAAGTGAGAAATGATATGGGGGAATGGTAGAGTCTAGGTGGCTACCTAAAAGTGTGGGGTTTTTTTATATTTGGATGCAGGTTTGGTAGGATTGTTTATTTGAAACAGGCACCCCATAACTATATAGAACTGGCTGTATGCATGCTGTCTGAGCAAGAGACTAACAGTTGATAAGCAAATTCTTAATGCCTAGTCCAGAAGATTGAGAAAATTGAATTGAAAATGTACATACACACACACATACACACAGAGTCAATCAATCAGAATAGTTCAGCTAATCCTCAACACATCTGATTTTCAGAATGACACAATAGTGCCCCCTCCCGGCAGCTCTAACCTAGGCATTGATCCTGTAACCCACTCCTTCTTTGCATCTTAACATCTGATTTATTAGAAACAATAAAAATAACTGTATCCATTATGAAACTGAATATTAATCATTACAGTCTAAGGTAATAATGAAACAAACATCTCCTGCCAAGCGAATGAGAGCATGTATAGAGAAAATGATCATTCTTTGGTTGACACTGGGTTTATATTACAATACTGATCTTAATTTTCATAATTTTTTTGTTTTTTCCTGAAGTCATTTTAATTTGTTATATCTAATTAGTTTTGCATATGCAATAAAATATTAGTAAAATTATCAATAAATTTTGACAAAAGTGGATTTTTGTTCATCTATTTTATAAGGTAATTTTAAGGAAATGTGTTAGGTGTCATCTGTCTTTTTTACTACTGTCCGGTCAGTTTAATGCTGTCTAATTAGCAGCCACAAGAGTCATCTTGTGCCTCTTATCAGAATCATCTGAAGTGTTGTGGATTTATCCTAAGAGGTTTATTGAATTTTTCTAAAACTTTCTTTAAGTTTAAGGGGTTTTTTCCCCTCCAGTAGTTTTATTTATCATTTCATGTTGCAGAATAAAGACTAGTATATGTAACGTCAGGATATTTGTGTGTTAGCCAAACATAGTAGAAAACAAATTATTCTCCATTAACATTCAGGCTATGCCATTTGTATAAAAATGCACATAAAAATCACACATATATATTGTTAAAATCACTAAGCATATCTTTATGTTCTGTTTACTAAACCTTTTGTAATAACAGAAGCAAACACAAACATATTTGTCATGCTGTTTTAAGTGGCTCACAACGAAGAGTACCAGTCTCGGGGCAGATAGTCAAAAAGTAGAGCAGACACCCCAAAGTGGTCGTATGTTCTATAATTAGATTTCATCACCCCAGTAAAAAATGTCAATTCCAGAAGTACTACAATAATCTTTAAATGGAGTTATAGAGATTCCCCTTGGGCACTCCAGTCTCTCTTGCCACCCATCTCTCCCTTGATGATTCTCTGCATCTCTTCCTTGATGCAACATAATACCTCATTTGCCTTCAGTGGCCCATGTTGTATATAAGGCAAGCCCTTTACGTTGATTAATGCTTTGTTTCCTTTTTGATGAACTACTACACACTTACAGAAGTTTACAGTTCAAACACTCAATATAACTGTACAGCATGGACTACATAGGTTGTCAGTGAGATCAATACATGCAGCATCATACAAGGATTTTATAAATTCTAAGCACATTCTTATCAACTTAGCATCTCCCAATGTACGTAAGCAAGATGGGTTTCCAGCTTTCGATGGATAAGTGTTTAATGAGTCCTTGACATGAGCTGGCACCTGGTGTCAGGATTGCCTCCCCACTCTGAACTCTAGGGTACAGATGTGGGGACCCACATGAAAAAAGAAATACCCGCCCCCAGCTTATTTTACCAGCTTGAGTTAAAATGTTTTTCCCCAGAACACAACTTCTTCTCTGTCTGGAACTAACTGCTGCCACCACCAAACTCAATATTCGAAAAACTAGGACAAAGGGGAGTTTGGGACCCTTTTTTCCCTTTCCACAAAACCCCCAAACTTATTCCCTCCCTAGGAAGCTTGAGAGAAAAGCCTCGCCTGATCCTGCAAGACTTTCCTGATCCAAAACCAGGATCTTACACAATGGAAAACAAGCAGTCAGATTCTTAAAAGACAGATTTTAATAAAAGAAAAAAAAAGGAATAAATCCCTTATAACCATCAATAGAACAGCATCTACCATAATGAACAAAAGGATTCAGAAACCAAACCTCTCGCCCAAGGCAACTTTCTCCCACTGTTGATATCTCTGCTGAATCTTACAATATCAAGAAGCACCCAGCCAACACTCACCCCTGAGAACCCTCCAAGTGATAAAAAAAAGGTAAACTTACTGACTACCTTACTTAATAGAAAGCTATAGTTACAGTGAAGAAATAGGTGTGGTTCATCCCATAGCCGAGTTGAACAGAGAGAGACCCAGAGAGAAACTGAAACTTAAAATCCTTTGTCTCGTGAGGAATTTCTCATTGGTCAGTTGTCCACCTCTCAGGTTACCTTTAGCTTAACCCCTTACAGGTAAATAGTAATTCTAGGCTACTTTATACTTAGGACACCTGGTCTGCCAGCTTTAAAATATTAAAAAAAGATAATATTGTGATTTCAGAGGAATTAAAACAACCACAGAATATGCTGCCTGAGTCTATAAAATGCATATGGAAGTCCAAATGATCAGAAAAGCAATTTTGTATTTAAAGTAGTGATAATCCAAAGCCCCTTCAAGTAAATGGAAAGATTTCTGTTGACTGAAGAGGGCTCAGGAAAAGTCCCTGTAGGCTATCCAAACCAATTTGGTCTGGATATAGGGCTAGAAGCACCCCCAGAACATGTTATCTTAGCAGCTGGAGAGTTGTGAATTTGAGACCAGCAAAGTAGTGTTCTTGTATTCTTTGTGTAGGTAAAGCAGTGTTCTTCCAGTGGCACTCCATCCTGAAAATAACAGCCCTCTCATACTATACATCATTTAGGAATAACTTAATCAGTGTTCATTGCAAATA
Organism: Dermatemys mawii; assembly: GCA_007922305.1. NCBI lineage: Eukaryota > Metazoa > Chordata > Testudines > Dermatemydidae > Dermatemys > Dermatemys mawii. Next base: position 76,009,179 of record ML677333.1, read on the forward strand.
TTGGTGGTACAAATTATGTGTCTGTATGGCCTGGGACCATAACATTTTAAAGTGTTCTCTCATCAGCTATGACATGCTAGACTGGAGCTAGAAGGTGCAAATTGCAGCTCAGGTACATAGAACCACAGTAGCTCTGAGACAGCTTGCTGAAAGTAGAGTGTAGCCACATAGCATCAGCAGGGAGAGAGGTTAGCCACCACGAGTAAGTAGCTTGTGTCTTGAACTAAGTTGTACTTGGAGTGGCTAGTTCCCCTCACTGCTGCCGCAGCTACACTCTATTTTAAGTGCACTAGCTGATAGTAGGTCTATCCCAGCTGGAAGTTACACCTGCATCTCAGCTCCAACACACCCAGTGTTGGGCCTGGTTAGTCTCTAGATGATAAACCTACAAGAAAGCCTCAGTGTGTTGGAAGAAATGTATTAGTGGAAGGTGGCAGTGTTCCTTCTAAATTAGGACTGACCCCATGCCTCAATATTAGGAACATTTTGGTGTTGAAAATGCAGTCCTTCAGAAATGTAAAACCAAAGTCCTTTTGTGTTAAACATGAAAACCAGAGGATAATTTTCTATTGATTCATTTTACAGGTGTTAGGCAGCTTCTTAAACCAGATGACCTTGACGAATTTCAGTTTTGATAACCTTATTCTGTCTATCCATCCTCCCTGAACCTTCAGTTAGATGTGATATTCTGATTCACTTATATCCTCAACTATTGTTTAGTACTGCAGTAAATTATTGAGTAGCTGTCCTGTCCATCCCAGAGCAGGCTGCCTTTCAATGGGGAAGAGGTAGGGGTTGGAGTGAGTCTTTTGTGCATATACACAGTGTGTTTCTAAAGTTTGGGAACTTCAGAATGAAGAGTATCATATAAATCTAATATTCTAACACATTATTAATTTCCTTGATTATGTTTACATTATCATCTAATAAAATAGGCAATGAGTTACAAGATGCAGGGGTAGGATAGAATCTAGCTCCCCCTTCCAGCTAGCATCTGGGACCACTAATCCTTTTTGTGATTTAGAATTTATGGTGCATGCTATTTATATATCCATCTGTATCATGGTTTCATAGTATTTAAGGCCAGAAGGGACTATTAGATCATCTAGTCTGACCTCCTTTCTATTATAGGTCATTTAATTTCACTTGATCTTCCTATACTGAGCCAATGATTATAATTATACCAAAGCGTTTCAGTCCTCATGAGACTAAATTGTGTGCCACACAGAGAGAACAGAAGACACTGAGATATCACCAGTGTCCAAGGTCCATGCAATGGCAGGCAATTGTTTAGGTGAGCTGTCCAGATGATTCATTTGCCATGCTGCAGAAGAAGGTGAAAACCCACCAAGGTCCTTCCCAACCTGAACTGGGAAAAAATTACTTCCCTACCCCACATCTGACAATCAGTTTGACCATGAACGTATGAAGAAGACATACCAACCAGGCATATGAGAGAGAGGATTCTCTGTACCACCTCAGAGCACCGGATCTGGTTTCCATCTCTAGCAATGGCCAATCTCTCATGCTTCAGAAGAAGTCAAAGCACTATCTAGAATATATATGTCCAAGTAAGGGTGGTGGGGAAAAGGGGAATCCTTTTGGCTGCTAAATGCAACCAGCTGAATCCCTGAAGTATGACAAGAATCAGAGGGGTAGCTGTGTTAGTCTGGAATTGCAGAAGTGACAAAGAGTCCTGTGGCACCTTAAAGACTAACTAAAGTTTTAGAGCATAAGCTTATGTGGGCTAATACCCACTTCGTTGGATGCCCACGAAAGCTTATGCTCTAAAACTTTAGTTAGTCTTTAAGGTGCCACAGGACTCCTTGTCACTTCTGAAGTATGACAGTGACTATAGTCTATCTTAATGCAAAGCCGCAAGGGTTATGGACATGGTTGAGGGAAATAATGGAATGGTTGCAATTTTTAAAATTGTAAATAGTAAAGCAATTGATTTTTATGTCATAGTCATGACAGAAATATCACATGACTCTACAGTACCAAAGTCATGAAGTCCAAAGTGCATGCAGGTAGGTATTTTGGAAGGTAGTTTCACATAATGAACTGCTGGTGCAGTTTCTGATATTGCCTGATATTTATATGGCTAATGACAGATGCAAAACTGCTCAGTGGGTACTGACAGTTTCCACAGTCTAGTCAGCATGGTGCTGACTTTATCCATCATGTTGGATAAAAAGATCTCCCGAAGAGTACATTACAGGTATTAACCACAAGATGGCTCAATAGGAGAGGGAAAAGTACCTTTTAGCATTAGAAAGGAGTACACTGTATCCAGGTTTAATGACTAGACACAGGAATCTTAGGTCATGCCACACCAGAATGAAAAGCTACACAACTTATTTTCTGTAACACACGAATTCCACAGAGATAAAATCCTGATTTAGATCAGAGACTATCAGTCACATTTAAGTTTGACAGTTTCCCTTCATTCTAAATAAAAAGGTTTGGCTGAAATTTTCTTGTAACTATGGGGTGACAGATTTAGCATATTAAAACCAATGGGATTTTGCTAAAAATAAAGTTTTGCTAGAAATGGGTGGGTTGCTGTATTTCACAGACAGTAAGTTCAGCATGAATCTTCAAATACTATTTATTTTTTACCCACAAAAGCTTATGCCCAAATAAATCTGTTACTCTTTAAGGTGCCATCGGTTTCCTTGTCAGTTAAAAAAAGTATTTCTAATTAAGCTGATTTGATTAATCATGTTTATACTGTACTGATGCACACAAGTTCTTAGAAAAGGTAGAATACCAGTTACTTAGATGCCATTATTAAGAAAGAGAGAAAGACTGATGATGAAGGTAGTTGGTGTTGCCAACACTGACAATTTTACTGCAAGTCTTGTGATATTTGGAGGGGAGGTTATTTATTTTTTTGCTTTGTTGTTTTTAAAGCTCCATCTACTGAAATCAGAAGATTCAAATGAAAATTGAAATTCTCATGCAAACAAAAGAAAGTTTGTAGCTTTTATGATTGCAGAGAAAAACTTTGAAATGCTTGAAAAACTGGAGGCAATTAAAAAGAATCCAAATGTATTATTTAAAAATATATAAACAAACAAAAAGCTTGTGATTTGTAATCTAATCTCATGACTTTTTGGATCTTGACCCATGATTTTTGAATGATCGGGGTTGACAATAACTATTGATATCAGGCAGCAAACAATCCTCCTAGATTTAAAATAAGAGCCCCACAACCCGGCAATGATAAAAGCTAGTCAGTCTCACACTTCTGCACTTAAACAAGACTCGCAGGATCCGCTTCCGAATCTCACCAATGTAACTCTTACTCTGGTACAACTCATTTAGTTCAGTGAAGTTGCGCTGAAGTAAATAGGTACAAGAATAATGCCCTTTGTCCTTTAACATTATAGGTTGTGTTCAAGTGATCCAACTAAAGCACTTCTTTACATTAAAGAGATGCTTTCATAGCCATCTCTGACATTTTCTGGCAGCTTACTCATGAGTATTTGAACTTGAAATGAACACTTCTTATGTAACACTCTTACAACTGCCACACACTGTGTTTACCAGTTCATGAGGGATGATGTGCATGAAGAAAATTTGAAAATAAATTCTTCTTTTTCCTCAGTCTACATAATACTACAGTTGAAGGACAGGCTTAAGGGAATACACATCGGTGGGGACTTTTTCACATCAGGCACCAGTCCCCTATGCCAAATCTACAGGCCTTCGTTGATGGGAAGGGCCCATTGAACCCAGGTCATAAGTAAATATTAGGGACACAAATGAAAGAAGAGGGACTGGAATGAAGGTCAGAGGTTAAAAAAATCAGGGAACCAGGTGGGGACAGTGAGCAGATAACCCCCAAAAGCACCTGCCTCTTCTCAAAGGCATCTAAGGAGTTAGTGGACACCATCCACAGGAAAAATGCCTGGAGGCGTGACTTAACAAGGGATCGGAGAGAGGCCCCATAGTCACATAGCACCACCTTCCCCTTTCTCCATCCACCTTCCGTCTCCTGGTGTAATGGATGGCCATTTTGGCCAGTTGATGAAGGAGGTTGATGAAGAGGTCTCATGACTTTGTGGGACCAAGGTGTGGGGGGTGTGCATACATGAGGAGGTGAAGGGAGAAGTGCAGCCAGAACCTCAGTAAAAGGATCTGGAGGACCTAGAGAGGGGCTGCAGACTGACCTACCCTACACTGATGCATGCCGGAGTCTCCCGCTTGCCCCAGAAGGGCTAGTGTCAGGGGAGTTCATAAACTGTGCTCTTGGAGGAGGAGTTGCCAAGTGATGTCCCTAGTAGACCATGGAACCAGAGTGGAGCACAAACTGGTGTGCTGGGGTTCCCTGCCCCTCCTAGTTGGCAGCAAAATCCCGCAACTTGATACTGGGCTGGGACACGAGGGCGAGGAAGAGGATGGTATGAAGCATCCTGGACAGAGTTGTCTGGGAACAGTTCAGAGGTGGCCGAGCTGGATACTGTTCAACTGACTTAAATGGCGTGTTGGAGCTGGCCGCAGAGGTTTGTGGGGCAGGTGCCTGAGGATGTGTTCCAGAGAGCCAAGGGTAAGGAGTGGTGGGGAGCATCCTCCCGCAGGACCCACTTGAGAAAAGCAGGAGGCAAGGCTGCCTCGCACCCTGGAGCACTCAGTGGGGGATATGCAGGATGAGCAACCCTATGAGCTAACTGAGGGCTATGGGGTCTACCTAGTCTCACCAATCATAGTCCAGTAGGTCTCCACTTCTGGTGACACCAATCAACACCATAGTCCATTGCTTCAAGGGGCAATCCACCTGCCGCACATAACATGGAGGGCTGGCTTTAAGCATAGCTCCAAGGAAAAGGAGTTTGGACCCAAATTTCGGGGCTATGAAAAGACCTGGGGATAGGGTGACCATATGTCTTGATTTTATAGGGACAGTCCCAACATTTGGGCCTTTTTCTTATATAGGCACCTATTACCCCCACCCTGTCCCAATGTTTCACACTTGCTATCTGGTCACCCTCCTTGGGGGAAAGGTCTCTCCAGAGTTGGATTGGTAAAACTCCCCCTGCTCAGGGAGCACTGGGGAGAGAGCCAGAACATGAAGCCCTGAAACAAAAGGTAAATAGGAAGCTCAGAGGAAGGAACGGGTTGAGCCAGAAAGAACCTGAATTACTGTTTTATATTGTGAGAACCTAATAAATTGGCCCCCAAAAGGAGGAATTTTATTTTTTAAAAATTCTTGCACGTGAGAGAGTTGATTGACGGTCTTAGAGTGGGAACTGAAATGGGATGACTGTATTGCCACGCACTGGAGAAGCATACTCTGGAACTGCACCCTAAACCAGGGAGAAGCAGTATACAACCACCCTGTCTAAACAACCATCTTCTCTTTCTATTTCAGATTTTATTTTAAAAAGAAGTCTGAAGTGTCATACCCTCCCATGGCCATGTGAGTGTGTATATATAACTATATTTGGGGTCTTTTTTTAAGTTTGCATGAAACTATTTCTGAAGTTGGATTTTTTTTTAAATAACTTTAGATGGTGCTTAATTAGTCTATTTTTTCTAATTTGACTATTTACACTTAGTTCCCTAAATCCTTATTTAAACCTCTAAATAATTGGCCTGACTACAAACCTACAAAACATTATGGCTGTTATGGTTGTTCTTCCAAAAGTTTACAACTGAACATTAACTTAATACAGCTTTGAAACTTTACTATGCAGGAAAAAAATGCTGCTTTTAACCATCTTAATTTAAATGAAACAAGCACAGAACAGTTTCCTTATCTTGTAAAAAAAAATTATACTTTCCCTTTATTTGTTTTACTAGTTTATGTTTAACACAGTATGTTACTTGTTTCACACACATACACACCCCCATCCCGTTGTGCTGCCTCATTGCATACTTCTGGTTCCAAATGACTCATGTGGTTGACCGGCCAGTTCATAACTCTCATGTTCTACTGTACATAGAATTGTTAGAAAGATTTTTATTTTATGATTTCAAAACCAGAGTTGAATGAAGCTATACTCAGAAGATATGTACATACGTACGTGGTGGTTTAAATATATTAATTCATCCCTACTGGCATCAAATTCATCAATTTTATGTCAATGGAGTTATAGTGGAGAGGAAATTTGGACTATTTAATTTCATGTAGAAAAAGTGTCTGATGTTTATATTGGAGCTGATTGAAACTAACAGTTTTGCACTGGGAAATTCTGATTCAATGACTGAAACACTGCATGGGAATGTATTATTGTTTAAATTTTCTATGGAAAATTATCAAAACATTTCATCTTTATAAGGATGAAATATTGTTTTGACTTACAATATGTCATAATTGAATGTATAATTAATACTTCAGTAAGGGGTTTTTTGATGTTTCTGAAAGGAAATATTTTGGTATTTTAGTTTCACAATATACTTCAAAACTTTGACTTTTTGTATTAATTGGAGATGAAAGAAAATTTAGAAATGTTGGAATTTCCCAAAGAATGGAATTATGTTCCCCAACCACCTCAATTTTTTTATTAGTAGTATTCTGCCTCAGTAGTTTCAATTATTTAATCTCCATGGTACAAACATTTCATGGATAAGTAAGGATAAGTAAGGATGTGTCCAGTCTAAACTGCATAAAATGTTCACCATTAAATTTGTAACCTTTTTGCATGGGATTTGAAAATATTCAGAAAAGGGTTAAATGAAAGTACTTTAACTCTTTGCAAGTATTTTAACTTTAAAAGATTTGCTTTGTTTGAAAGTTTTCTGAGTCAGTGATGTTCCTGGCACTTTCCAATTATACTGTTACACTTAGGGACCTGACCCTTAGGAACCTGACCTTGCAAAACTCCCGTTAATTGTTAGAATGAGTCAATGGTGTGCAAAAATTTGCCTTTGAAGCTAAAAGTTAATATGTTCATAATATGCACACAAACTTCCCTTTTTAATACTAGCACAGAAACCATTTCTGTTTTTCTATTGAGATATTTGCCAAAATGCTTACACATTACTGGTAGTATTGTTGGATAATTTAGTAATCAAGATTAGTATAATGCCAATTTAAATGTAGTTATTATCCAGGAATGTACTGAGGCTTAGTTTGATACAGCTAATGATTTTCACAGGCTCTAAACAAATCTCCAACTCATTAAAATATTGTAAGAGAGTGAGGATTAATTGAGCCTCATCTGAAGTATCAGCCATGAATTCTTAATTGCCTTAACTCAGCTAAGACTTGGTTGATGCGTAATTAACATTTAGAACAGGACTTTAACAAGATCTAGCAGGCAGTTAAATTTTGGCTGCCTCTGTACTATGTATATAAGAAGTTTGCTGAGAGTTAATTGAGTCTCTCCTGCTCAGCAGCAAACCAGTTGAGTCATGGGTAGTATACTACACCTAGAGGACAGAGCATATATGCCTGCTCCCTAATACAAGCAAACAGTCAAGCTCTTTTTTTCTCTCATCAGGCAGAGGGACAACCAATTCAGTTTGCTAATCCTGAGCCCTGGAATGTGGTCCTGGTCATCTCGTGTTTTGGTAGATGTAAGTGTGTGTTAATGCTTACATTGATGGTGGTGCTGATGGAAAATTCTTGCTTCTAAGCATTGTTCCAGAAACAGTGTTGAGAAAATGTGTGGTTCCTGGAAGCATTTATACTGAAGTTTGTCAAAAAGGTTGAAATTGTTCTCCAGAAGAAACTGGGCAAAGAAATTCTCTAAATATTTTGGCTGAAAAAGTTTGGTGTTCCCACAGGAAGTTTTGAACTGAATATTTTCATTTTGAATCACTACTTCAGAATGAAGTGAAAATACTGACGTCATTTTGACTTAATGTATTCCATTTAGTTTTGATTCTTTAGTTTACAAAATACTAAATATTTTAATTTGAAATTAAACCAAATTTGCTTACCAGTGTCTTATGGGGAAACAGATATTTTTGTCAGATTTTCCCTGTGCATCTCTGATTTCAACAAAACCATTTTTGGTGGGAAAACTTTCCAAGCAAAAAATAAAAAAAATAAAAAAGACCAGCTCTAATTTACTGATTTGCCAAAGTCCTGTCCTTGTGAAGAAAAAGTTCAGTTTCTGACCAGCTGTCATATAAATGCTCCAAGATCCCACTGAGCTTTTCTAAATGTTGGCCTTTTTCTAAATCCCTCTTGCACTCATCACCAACATCCAATGTTTGTCCAGTTAAATCATGAAACTTTAGACCTTAACTTATTGAATTACTTTTCCAATGGTGGTGGTTGTGTTGCTGAAGGACAACTATGCAAAGACTTAATAGATCCCAGAATATATACATTAATATTTGACCCCTGGTTAATTTCCTCTCCAGCAAATTTGGAGACCTTGCTTGAGTCCCATGCAGTTGCTGTTTTATAAGCACAGATCCCCTGCAGAGAGATCTGTCTTTACATGGGTATTCTGTGGGGCAACTGTCAGCTGAAGCAGGTCTGAGATAAGGAATTGTTAGGGAGCCATGGGAAGAGGCTTTCATTATGGAGGCCTCCACACTATGGCTTTCTGTGAATCCCCTGAGATCTGCACTGTTTAAAAACCAGATCTTTGGAACATTCTTCTTTCTAAGCATCATTCCAGGGCCAATGATACTTAGAAAAAGATTGAGAGGTTCTGGAAGCATTTATACTAGAGAAACGATAACTAAAATGTCTAAAACTAAAATAACTTGTTTCAGAATAATATGATTTTTATGGTTCAGTCTCACTTGACCTTCCAAAGCTAGAAAAGGAAGCCTAATACAATGGTAAAGGGAAAATTCCTGGTTTTCTAGTGGTATAATCCTGTTTCATTCACTGATGGGTCACACTTTGCAAATATTGGACCTGGAAATCGGCAAAACTGTTCAAGCTAGTAGTTTATTCACCAAAAAAAATGCAGTTTTAGTTAACTCAAAATTATTTTTGAGTGAGGACACTTGTCTTGCTCAGTGTGACAGATTCAAGAGGAGAGAATGAGAACAACCTACCCTCAAATAGATTAGTGGCTAGGGTGCTCATCTGGGAGAGGTAAGAGTCAATTTCAAATCCCTCTTCTAGACTGGGGTCTCCCATGTCCCAGGCAAGTGCCCTAATCATTGAGCTAAAGGTTAGAACAGGGGTAGGCAACCTATGGCACACGTGCCGAAGGTGGCACACGAGTTGATTTTCAGTGGCACTCACACTGAAATGACCCAGGTTCTGGCCATTGTTCCAAGGGACTCTGTATTTGAATTTAATTTTAAATGAAGCTTTTTAAACATTTTAAAAACTTTATTTACTTTATATACAACAATAGTTTAGTTATATATTATAGACTTATAGAAAGAGACCTTCTAAAAATGTTAAAATGTATTACTGGCACACGAAACCTTAAATTAGAGTGAATAAATGAAGACTCAGCACACCACTTCTGAAAAGTTGCCAACCCCTGGGTTAGAAGCAACATGCCCACTCTCACATCTCTGAAGCTGTCTGGGATGAAACAGTTCATACCACCTGAAATGGACTTCCCTGATTTGCTGACAAACTTCAAACATTTTGGGAATTGAACTAAATATTTTTTTGTGATATTCTTGGTTTATTTGCAAAACTGAAATTCAATTCTTTATCCAGATCTAATAGGAGGTTAAATCTGTCAGTGGTCCAAGAATGATTAATTCCATCTTCATCCTCAGTTTGCAGAAGTGTCATTAGGAGGAATATTGTATGAATATCAGCACTCGTGATACAGGATTATGCACTTGTCTATATACAAGGTATACAAGTGCATAAGTTAACTTCCCTGAAGTGCTGGTATAATGCAACTATTTCTCAAGCAGTTCTGTTTTGATGTTTCAGGTGTGTATATATATATACACCCACCAGCTTCTAATTTGAGCATAGTCTTGCTTCTTCTAAAATTACTGACCTTCATTTGCTGCATTCTGTTCTCTGTGATTTAAGGAAACAGCAATATGACACAATTTGGAACCCCCATTGTTACTCCACAGATTAAATCCTTGTCAATGGATTAAAATCAATGGTAAAACTCCCATTGACTTCAAGAGAGTCAGAATTCATCCTGCATTTTTAAAAAACATCCCACTAAAAATGAAGCCTGATTTCTTGCTAACTAACTGGTGAGTATTCCCTTAGAGGTATTATAGTATTCTCTTTAGCCCAACTTCCATTTCACGTGTCAGGCTGCAACAGGTACTAAGCTATCAATGAAAAAGAAATGGAGACATTATCTACTGCTTTCTCTTGTCATCTTTCTTCTTCTTTTCCTTGATTACCAGTCCTCTCATAACAATGCTCATGTACAAGGAACACATGAAGCATTTCTAATTTCTGTGTCTTGGACAGACTTTGACATCTCTAAAGGATAAAGTTCTGCTTCAGCACACTTCCCCAGTCATGTCCTGACCCATGCAATGCATTTCTCCTCTCCACCGTGGCCCCCTCTCCAAATCACCTACCTTTATACTGCTTTGCATAAACTTGTTTTGCTTTGGGGGAAGTTCATTCCTAAGGAAATATGTGCCTACCAATGAAGATGTACCAGAATTGGCCAAATTCTTTCCTGCTTTAGTGTCACCGAAGTCACTGGAGTTTCATCAAGAGTAAATTTGGCTTACTATATATGTGGTTAATAAAGAACAATGTAATTTACATAACTGAAAAGGTATAGAAAGTGGTCAAATGCTAGTCTGTAATAAGATGTTTGCTTATCTAAAACTCTCCTGCAACTTCAGTTGGATACACTATGCTGAAAGTCCTGACTAAAAGGTTGTGAAATGTTGCTGAGTGCTGTTAAATAGGTGCTGTGTTTCACCCCAGAGTTTGCTATCAGTTAAATTTGGCCTTTTTTTTTTTTACTAGATATGATGGTGGATCATACAATGCTGTTGTAGATGCCAATTATCTAGCTCAATTGTGTGTTATCAGATACCTGTTCTTTGCACTCCTAGTTAAGACTTTAAACACAAGTTTTTTGAGTTTTGACCATTACCAGAATTAATTATGGGACAAAGAGCAATATAAGGGAAAGAAAACAGAATGAAAGAAATGGGAGAAATCAACACCCCATAACTGATCTTCACCTCTGGTTGCCAATCCAATTTCTTTGTGCTTCACTCCTCCCCTTTTCTTGACCATCTTTGTGGGCTGCAGTGGTCAAGGAGTGAGAGTATGGGCAAGGCCAGCTAATTCTTTAGATTCACAGATGCCCAGGTTTCCTTCAGCAACAGTGCCAGGCAATTAATTATTGTAACATTCTCTAGTTCATAAAATACTCCAGAAGTATTAGCTCATGTTTATCAAAGGAACTCGACCTGGTGTTACAGATCCACAGCTACGAGATAATTTTATACCATCTCTTTGTTGCAAGCCTGATGGTTTTTGTCAGGAGGAAAAATAAAAGGGTGTCCCAGATACTGGGAAAGATTCTGATGTCAAAGCCAAAAAAAGAAAAAGATAGAAGTAAAATTCAACTTTACTAAAATCAGAGCAGGTGACACAATGACCTGACCCTATGTTTCTTGTGCATGCAAAATTCTCATTTGAAATCAAGGGTGCATAGGGACAGAAGAACTGGGTCCCATGTTAACATGTCAATTTCCATAGTAACTATAAAGGAATATGAGTAAAATTTTCAAAAGAACCCTTTTCTCTGCAAACAGATGCTTCCATGAAAACTCCTTGTTGTCCCTAGGTCACTATTTTAGTTTCAAACCTGTCCTCTGGAAGTGAAAGTCATTTTGCTTAAAAACACAAGTGCAGCTGTCTGTGCAGGACTAAAACTAAGCTGAATTTTTAAAAAAGAGTCTGCCTGCTGTACAATTATGCTTGCCAGAATTCAATTTTTAATTTTAATTTTTTTTGGATAACATCAGTGTTCCTTTTTAAGCATTCTTTTCTATTTTCATCAATTGAAATTTTTGAAAGTGCAGGAAATTATGGGGTGCAAAGAATGGGGATGTCAGACAATAATTATTTAATGACAGTAGACATTAAGAAGATTCAAAAAGTTAACACCATTAAAAAACACATTCTCAACATCATATGTCAAAACACACAAAGTAAATACAAACTCTAATAAATTCTCAAGCAGCATTTTTCTTACTTTGCCTATCTGTAAATTCTGATTATCATTGATGGAAATATTTTGTCATTGATTTTTGTGTATATGGGGAAATCAACATTTATCTGTATTTATTGATTAAAATCTAATTCATTCAAAATTCTCACTGTTAGTGTTTTACTTGAGACACCCAAGTCATGTATACTAGAGTGAAGTAGTATCTTCAGATTGATGATGTGTATGGAAAATATACCAGTTCTCTCTATAAAACCTAACTTTAGCCATTAAGATTATAGTTAATTAAATGAATGGGCTGCTGTCAAATAAGTTCAGCTCCAAACGTGGGTTTTTTGTCTACAGAACAAATTATCGAAGAAAATGAATATGATAGTGAATTTTTTTAATTCAAAATCTCTCTCTAACATGCTTTTTTCAGTTCCATTGAAATTATTTTTTACTCACCCATTCCCCTGCAGTGTTGAAAATCCAAATACAGCAGCACTGTTCTAGTGCATGAGCTCTTTTGAAAGGAAAACTTGCCACTCTAGCTTTATTGTCCAAGCGGTGCATCCATTTTTTTTCCCCACATCAATAGATCAAAGTTCAAGTTTCAAAAACCTTTCAGTTTTATGTATCAAAGGTGTAACTGTTAACATAAATAAAGGTTGTATTTTATATGATACATTGATTACATTTTCCTCTGAAACATATGGTATTAGCCACTGCCCGAGAAAGGATATTGGATTAGATTGGACCATTGCTTTGTTTTGATATGGCTGTGATGATCTTTTTTATATTTGATACCTTGATTAAATATTTGATATATTGGTATGTTTTTATAATATTTCTATATTTTAATGACCATTTAAATGTAAATGAACTAAAAACAAATCCATACTCTCCTTTTCTTTGCATGATCCTGCATAAGACTGTGATGGGAGGGCACTTTGACTAGCATTCTAAATCTGATAAAGTTTCATATTTGCATCAGTAAAATGCTTGTGAGCTGGTTGTGCCACCAGTCCAAGACATTTTACAATCCTAGACTTACTATATTTGCTTCTTGAGTACTCATGTGTGAAAGCAGTTATGACATCTGTTTCTCAGGTGGGAGGATAGGGGACCACAAAAGAGAGTTAAGGATTATTGAGGCTTTAAAAATTTTGCTACAGTCCTAGCAACAGAATTTTTGCTCTTCTACTCCCCTATCTTTCAAATTCAAATATTCTTTGTCAATCTCGCAAAACACACAAACACATACAAATGATATGAGCATATTATCATCATTGATATATTGACTATAAAAATAAAATATATGAGACTCATAAATATTTATTTTGATTCAACTAAGGGGGAGCCAATCTGAAAAGTCTGAGAAACAGTAGAATAGAATGTAATGTTATACATATACACACCAACTCATCTCAGACAATCGCCCCAATGTAGCACTTGTGTAACTTTTACTTCAGTGGAGTTTCACCAGAGAAGATCTTGCCCCATTCTTCAATATCTCTGACTTTATTATTAAACATTAGGATCCAGAATATCGGGTCTTGCCAACCTATGCTTGGCTCAGAACTCAAAAGGATTAGAAGGCAGGCTGGCAGGCTTCTCTGAGTCCTGGGGCTGTTAAGGATCAGTTTGGCCCCTATTAAAAGTTAGAATTACTCTAATTTTGTGCCCAGCTGCAGTGGGCCCCAAAGTGCTATTTCAGTAGCTATGGAGTGATTGAATTCAAGGCAATGCCCACTTGCTTGTTGAGAGGTTGGCTTAGAGCTGATAATGCCAGCATTGGGCTCCCTGGGGTTCCCTAGATGTCACTTAAGACTGCTTTAGTCTATTTCCTGGAGACGTCCCAAGAGCCTGTAGCAGGACCAGGATCTGACCCTGTTTCCATAACATTGCAAATTTACACAATATTTTACAAATATAAATTTACTCCAAAGAATTTAAAATCGAAGGTCTTATTTAATTGTGAACATGGTGTTCTGATATACATGTCAGCTTCCTGCCTGTGAGCAGTACACTGGAAGGAATACTGCTGTTTAATTGAATGTTTTTGAAGTTATTTTCACATTCTTTATTAACCTGATTTTTAATTTCTGGCTGCTGAAAGTCATCTTTCTCACATTTTAGTTCCACCAGAATAATGCATTTCTTAAGAACATCTGTTAGCAGCATTTGAACAGGCAGTCCCTGGAGCACACATTAACCTGACTTGAGCTGAATATCCAACTTATGAGATGAAATACAAATTGAAATAATAATTATGCACAATATTAATCATGCCAGTGGGACCTCTTGTACTCCAGTACCCTTGACAACACATGGCAGCTTGTGTTTTTTTTTTTTTAATTGCCACTACAGCTTGTGAAGTAGCTGCTGTTGCTGTGTTCACATATGCAGCAGAGTAATGGAATTAGATTTAAGCCATTCCAATAAGATCAAGATTTGTGATTTTTTATCATTTCTATTACTTTGTTTGACTGTCTATTTGGCAGAATATAGGTCATTACATTGATACTTTAACTACCACCAATAACAAAGAAGCCTGTTTGGCCCTAGAATTTTAAGGGTATAGAGATGTATTAAATACACTGCTCTACAGCCAAAATGCTTCTGAAATAAATGCAGTCAAACTTTACTAATTCTGGGTCACTGAGAAAGAAAATGATGCTTAAAATTGTTGATTGGCTCTAGTTTTCAAGATATGCTATTGAGTCAATATATACGACCCTTGACATGGGAATGGCGGAGGATAAGTGAGTTATAAAGGGAAGGGATCTCAGTTTAAACCAGAAATGACTAAAATACATCTTTGACTGGATCTATGAATAAATCTATGACTGGGTTTGGACAGTACTTGCTTTTTAGGCAAAACAATGAATGATGCAATCTGAAACAGGTATTGCGTCATACACGATATGAATTGCATCATGTTATTCCTAGAAGTCGTGGATGATGCAATCATAACGAAGCTTACATCACTCTGCTGAACAAATTGCCCTATATCAGCTCTAGAAATCATACAGTGTTGTGCTCTCTTATTTGTCAGTGTTTGATTTTGCAAAGGGACACATTTCTGTTTAGCCAAAGTGAGCAGAGATGCCTCATACTTGTGTGAACAGTGCGGATAACTTCTGCTATGTTTGTGGTGAAGTGACTTTTGCATCACAAAAGTGCAGTATAACCACTATGGTTAAGAAAGCCTATCACCTTTATTTTGGCTGCAAAATTGGAGATCAGGGCAAGAGGTGGACCCCACACATATGCTGCAACACTTGTGCACCAAATCTTCGCCAGTGGTTGAACAGGAAAAGGAAATCTATGCCTTTTGCAGTGCCAATGATTTGGAGAGAGCCAACAGATCATACCAGCAATTGTTACTTCCGCATAGTGCCTCCAGTTGGGAAAGGTGTGTCAAAGAAGAAAAAGTGGACTGTGCATTATCCAAACATTCCATCAGCTATACGCCCAATACCCCACGGAGAAGGACTGCCGGTTCCTGATGCACCAGAATCATTCTCACTTGAGTCAGAGGAGGAAGAGGAAGAGGATGAAGCTTCTGGTCCTGAACCATCAATGTCACAGGACCCACATTTTCTCCCATCCTCCTCCTCTGAACCACACCTCATAACACAAGCTGAACTGAATGATCTTGTCAGGGATTTGGAACTACCCAAGAGTAAGGCAGAGCTGTTGGGCTCCAGACTACAGTAGTGGAATCTCCTGGCAGGTTGGTGGAAAACCTCCTCAAGGCATACAAAAGCCTTGGTTGCAACATGTCACTAAAGATACATTTTTTGCACTCTCATCTAGATTTTTTTCCACCGAACTGCGGAGCAGTGAGTGACGAGCACGGCGAGTGATTTCACCAGGACATTGCAACAATGGAGAAACCCTATCAGGGCAAATGGAGCCCATCAATGCTTGCAGACTATTGCTGGACAGTGACAAGAGATGCTCCATTTAATGAATACAAGAGACAAGCCAAGAAGCGCCGAGTAGACACTGAACGGGACTAAACTATGTACATAATAGTTTTTTGCCTTTTGTTTCATAATACATTTTATTTATATAACCCTTTTGCTGATTTTTAAAGTGTTACATAAACAGGACAGGTGAAATATTATCATGTAAAGCAACCATAAACACATGAAAAGACCTAGGTTTACAATTTATGATTAAAACTCTACTATCTACACAATATACATAGACATAAAATGTAAAACCTTAAATATCTTAGAAACAGTAGCCGATCAGTTGTTTTAATTGTCATATTTGAATTCAGCATATCAAAATACAGAATAAATATCACATTTTATCTCTGAAGCAGATGACTTCTAAAAAATTGTAGACCAGTGATATTTGTAATAGAAAGTAAAGTTTGACATGGAAGTCAGACAACACTTCTTCCCATTTTTGTGAAGAAAAACCATTCTTACAGACTACAATGTTCCACTAACAGGAAGCAAGGAGCTGAAAGAATCTTTTGAGTTACATACGGTATTTAAAGCGCAAGACCAGCCTTTTTACTGTGTTTTCTTCACATCTCATAAAAATAAGAGGTAAAATCCTGCCTGCATAGAGTTCACTGGAAGTTTTATTATTGGCTTCAGTGGAGCTGGAATTTCTTCTCCTTTCCTCTTTCCAAGGCAAGAAGATGATGGGAGAAAATGAGGAGAAGAAATGAGAACAGAAGCTTAGGCTTAATAGAGAACAAGAAGGCTCTAAACATCGAGCTTCAGGTGTCATTCTCTGTGAACTAGAAGCCACTAGGTATGTACTTCCCTCTCCTCCCAAGAATGTTTCTTTTAAACCATTTTATGCAGAGCTGGTCAAAAAAAATCCATCAATTCTTTTTTTTTCTGGTTCTATTAAAACAGCTTTTTGACAACAAGGAAATTTTCTCACAAAGTTCTATTTTGGTAAAAAAATCAGGTTTTCATCAGAAGAAAAACATCAAAAATGTTTTTGTTTCTGAAAACTGACAATTCCCCCAAAATTCCATGAAAACTTTCAACAAAACCATATTTTTAGTTTTCACTGAGAATGTATTTTTGACCACTCTGCTCACGTGTAACTGTTCGCTAGACAGCATTAGAATGCTCTATCCTGGACAATATGTTCACGCCTCAGTGCAGTAGCTCTGACTTTGTCCCGCCACACCTTCATTCAAGTTCTTTGCACTGGCCTTCTACAGGCCAGCATGGAAAGCTAGTACAGGGGTAGGGTTGAGCCAAGGATGGAATCATGAGATTCATTTTCATGGATTCAGTGTCCCAGTATCTCATACAGTCAGTCTGGAGTGACTGGGGGCAGGGAAAAATGAACTGGACATATATATGCAAAATAACAGTTCTAATTTCAGAATCACTAAGCTTTTGTGCCATGCAGTCATTCCCAAATGAATAACCTGAAAATGAATGGGGGAGGCAGGCAAAATTTTGAAAAGGACAAAGCTATACTTTCTGAATGCCAGAATCTCAATCTTGTCATCACCATGAGCTCAATCCTGTTTGCAATTAAGGCAATGAGAGTTTTGCTGTAGACATCAATGAGAGCAAGAGTGGAGCCTGCATGCTTTCACCTTTTCATCCCTTATTTTGCAGCTTGCGTGTTTATCTTCTTAAAAGAAGCAATTTTCGTTATAGGACAAGCATTCTGCCATTGCTGAACTTGAACAGCATTTTTAATGACAGCATTTTCCTTGGCAGTCTTCTTGTTATGTTAAAGGACACTTGGTTGAAATAATCATTAATACTTTATTATCAATAATAAACATGGTGAATCCCAACTGGCTCAAAGTAAAAGTTAACTTTTGAGATGAAATAATTGCAGAATATTTTGAATTAGAAGAAATATTGAGTGATGTGAGTACCTGAGAGTTAAGTTAGAAAGATCATATTTAATAGAGGAGTTAAGACTACAGTGGCACTGTGTCAGGGTTCCTTCCCCACTCTGAACTCTGGGGTACAGATGTGGGGACCCGCATGAAAGACCCCATAATCTTATTTCTACCAGATTAGTGTATGGTTATGACACACTGAAATATTGATTAAGCAATTGACAATTTTTGCTGTTCTTTTTTATTCTTCCTTGGTTTGGTATCTGTGTGAGTCCTCATGGGATGTTGGATACCTTTTCCGACTCAGACGATACCCTCTCTCCTTCCCACACACAACAGAAATCTTCCTCTCCTAGAGGAATCCACATGAGATACTTCAGGAAGAATGCGTAAACTGTGGTGAAGTTAGAGCTGGGAGTTAATTTCATGTGTGTAGTAGTAGCTTTGGTTCTGTCTGCTCACTCTGTAATTTGGGGTTGAATTACTATTAGTTTGTAAGGCACTTTCATTATTGGGTTTATTTCCATTGTGGACAAGAAGAACAAATGGCAGTGAACCAACCGCACCGGTTTGCACAGCCATAGCAGAATTTTGCCTGAAGCTATAACAAATCCAGCTGTGAGATTGTCACATCTGATAGGCTAAGTAGAGTCGAACTAGGTCAGTATTTAGATGAGACTTTTAAAGAAAAAGGGTGAGCAGCAGGGACAGATGTTGAGAATATTGTAGGTGGTAAGTCAGGGGTAGACAACCTACGGCACGTGTGCTGAGGGCGGCACGCAAGCTGATTTTCAGTGGCACTCACACTGCCCGGGTCCTGGCCACTGGTCCGAGGGGCTTTACATTTTAATTTAATTTTAAATTGAGCTTCTTAAACATTTTGAAAACCTTATTTACCTTATATACAACAATAGTTTAGTTATATATTAAAGACTTATAGAAAGAGACCTTCTAAAAAGGTTAAAAAGTATTACTGGCACACAAAACCTTAAATTAGAGTGAATAAATGAAGACTTGGCACACCACTTCTGAAAGGTTGCCGACCCCTGTGGTAAATATCAATTAAACTGGATAGATAGGAGTTTGTTGGGTGCCTTGACTCTGGTACAGGCCAACTACTTTAGAGCAAAGACAAAAAATAAAACAACAGATCAGGATGTGCCTAAACTAGTTGTGTTCAGCTGTACAAAGGATAAATTTCTTCAACATACACTCTTATTATTATCACTTTATGCCATGAAACATAAGACTTGATTTAGCCCTTTGGCTGAATCTCTTCCTGACACAATCTCTAATTTATTTACAGATCTTTTAATTTAAGAAATGTGCCCCATTACTAACAATCCTTGGGACATAAGTTAAATACAGCTTTTTTTTTTTTGAAAAAAAAAATCTTTTAGTTTAAAAATGTACTCAATAGTTCCACAGTTTTTGTAGAAGCCTCCAAAATACAATCAAATTTGGACTTTCCACAGCAAGCCACTTTGGAAAACTGACATTCCAGCAAGAGTTTTTTAAAAAAAACAATTGATTATATCTCATGGATACTTTGCCCAATTCAAATGATATCCTCCCTCCTTCCCACACAACTTTCCCAAAAAAATCTTCCTCTGATAGAGGAATCCCCCACATGAGCTACTTCGGGAAGACTGGGTAAGCTGTGGTGAAGTTAGAGCTGGGAATTAAATTCATGTGTGTAGCAGCAGAAAAAAATCACAGTCACATCCTTATGTTGCAGAGATGACCATATTTCCGTAATGCCCATGAAGTTCAGAATTCTTCCAGAACGGTGACTGAAATGAAAACTGCTCCCGTGTTCAGTATGTGCAAGCCAGTGCCTTCTAAAGGTCCTAAAGAATTGTAGTATTCGGGAATTTGTTGTTGCTCTTATTGAATGATACCTATAATAAGTAGGGGAAAGTGAGGAAAAACAATAACCATAACAAAAGGCCTCTGCTCTGAAGACTATCAGAAAGCATCATTAGTGGTGAAAATCTATTCTGAGGTTCAAGAATTTTGATTTCATCAAATCTTATCTAGATGCTGCTCACTGTAGTGTTATCATTATCATTTAGATCACTGTAGAGACTGCCAAAGCTGTTTGAACCAATTCCTGGTCCTTATGTGTGAAAGTAATAATCGTACTTGATGGTCTAATTAGACATAGAATGTCTTTTACTTTTGCACTTCAGAAAAAAATGATTTTCCAGTGGAGTAACAAACCTACCCCTCCTCCAAAGCCTGTAGCTTTGAAGAATAAAGACCAAACAACCCTAAAAATGACACACGCAATGTGTTATATATGAAGGACATCCACCAGCAGTGCTGCATTTCATTCTCTGGAAATTATGCAATAAGACCTTTTCTTTTCTTTTCTTTTCTTTTCTTTTCTTTTCTTTTCTTTTCTTTTCTTTTCTTTCAAGAGATGATTCGATACTTGTCAGACTGCAGCAATTACTGTGAATGCTAGACTCCAGCAGATGGCAATGGCACACAGAATTACAGTTGCTTCCAGAGATGTGACTGGGAATAATGCTTACCGGCTGGATGTGAAAAGCTATGAGAGAACAAATAGTTAGCCAGTATGATTCATCTTCTAAAAAGCAATCAAGGATAAAGTGGAAAAGAGAGACTTAAGTGTAGTTAGTATGTAAATTTTCTCTCCAGAAAATGAGAAATTTAAAGGACTGGCAAGAGAAAACAGACTTGTTGAGTCTCCTATAAGCTGAAATTTCAGAGATTCACAAGTCAGCTCTGGAACAGTCTCCTAGACATGAAAACTAAATTTTTAAAAGCGTCTCAAGCTAGCTTTTAATTTTACATCTGCATTTCTCCACCTGCAGTTACCTGAAGGTATAGTTAATTTGGGTGCAAATGACAGTATTGAAGTATCTAACTACCTGATTTGTGCATGCAAAGGCCATTTCTTGTATCTGTCAAGTACCATGCACATTTATTGTGCTATGTAACTAATAAGAATGATAAATGTTATCATTTGTGTTGGCAATTAATTATGCTCATAACTTTGTGCCAGCAATTAGTAATGGATGCATACACTTAGAGGCCATTAAGAATCTGGAAGATGTTGAGATGGGGCGGGGGAGTACGGTAATAGTCTGCATTCAGTTCCTTGTTTTAATTTAGTCAAGTGTTTTGATACTGAGTTTTAGAAATTGTATACACTATCTGTGTTAGGTTTTTCTGTTACACCTGTTATGAGACTATCTAAGCATTGACACTTGCATCCAATCTCCTTATCACTTATGTACATAGAAGAGTCAGAGCATCCCATAATTCCTGGACTAATTCAAATGTCATCAAACTATTTCTACTCTGAGAATAATGTGGAAGTCATTTAAGATTACAGGTTTATAACCTGTCTTTGAACTACACTCTTTCATTGTTCTGAAACAGTCATGAGGAACACCTAAGCTCCTTACTAGAACTGGCTGAATAATTCATGACAAATCATGTATTCAACAAACTTCGTTTCATTCTCTGGTCTTGAATTGTCTGCAAACTGTGAATTTTCTCAAATATATTTATCATTTGAAATGATCCAGTAACTTATTTCTGTGAATACATTATTGGTGTGTAGTTTGTGAGCAGTTTCTTATGAGTATTTTTGAAAGCTGAGCTGTTTAGATTGGACACATGGTAAAATTGTCATATCATACGTGATTCTGTTCCCTTGTTGGATGAGGATCACTTTATCACTGTTTTTCAAGTCAAATATTCATTATTACAAATTAAAAAAAATGTTTTCTATAGATATGCATTTAATATTTTGCAAATACAATAAAGAGCATGAATACAGTCAAAGTGAAACTTTTTTAAGGAGATCTATCCACAATAATCATAAGATTATTATTATTATTTTTTACTTGTAACAGCTATTTTAGACTCCATAATTTTGAATGTATAGCTGGGATTATGTTTTTCAATGTATGTTACTTTGCGTTTATCAGCATAGTATTTCATCTGCCATTTTGTTGCCCAGTCACTCAGTGTTGTAAGATCTCTTTGTAACACTTGTTAATACCTCTCCAGTCCTAGCGTGATGGGAGATAACACCTTTCAAGATCTATGGGTCCTATGCATGCGTATCACAATATGTGATATACCTCATCCAGTGCACTAAATGCCCCAATAATAACTATGTGGGTGAAACCAGACAATCACTGTGTGTTTGAATGAACTCACACAGAAAATTGATAAAAGACAAAAACACCCTCTGACCTGTGGCTGAACACTTTTTTCACAAAGTGATCACTTTATGTCTGACATCTCAGTTCTCGTCTTCAAAGGAAACCTGCAAAAGATAAACCTGGAAACTTAAATTCATAACCTCGCTAGACACTAAAAATCATGGATTGAGTAGAGCCACTGGATTTACGGCTTATCACAACAATTGCACTAACCTTTGTCCCCTTTGACTGAAAAGGTGTTACTGGACAACTTCACCTTAAATGGCCCTTGAAATATGTGTTAACTATGTATGCTAAATGATCTGTTTCACTTAGTATTTAGCAGCGATGATCTGAGAAAATATCCCAGATCAGAAGAGCTCTGTGTAGGCTAAAACACTTCTCTCTTTCACCAATAGAAGCTGGTCCAATAAGAGATATTACCTCAACCAGCCTGTGTCTCTAGTATTCAGGGACCAACATGTCTAAACAACATTAAAAAATTTGTATGTTTTTATATCCCTAAAATAAACTGAATTGCTAGAGGTTAAAATCAAAGGTAATCTGTTTTTAACTCTTTTAATCTTTCCTCTAGAGTCACTCCAATGCTCGCTTATATTTCTTTGACATTTGAAGATAATGTTTGCAAAGGATTTTAAAGATGAAAAGCATTATATAAATGCTTATTCTAATTATTATTATGTAGCCTCCTTTGAAAATGTCTCTAATCTTTCAGAGAAAATACCTCAGTATATGAATAACTTAATATACTGGCATAAAGAGCCAGTGAGAGAAGATATATCACATTATATTGGAATACCAAGATAAAAATCATCATTAAGCTCACTGGATGCTATATTTAGTGCATATAACAGTTTGAGGACTGCATGTGGAAAATGATAATTGACAGAAAAGTTATGGTTTTAATCACATTCACTGTAGAAATGTTTATGATTTATTTATTACTACAATATTTCACTCCACAATTCTGGTTTATTTATTTATATTTATAAAAAGTGTCTATCTTGTGGACTAGTTGCACATGCAAACAATTTATACAAATAACAAGCAGACTGGACCAATAAGCATAAGAGAATCTTTTTCACCTGTCCAGTGGGCTTTCCATTCCTTTCATCACCCTCAGCCCCACCAACCTTCTCAAAAGGTGGGGCTGAGGGTGATAGCTGAAGATCCTTTGATCTCAACTGTTGTGGTATCAGGAAAGAGATGGTGTAAGCAGCTATACTTACCCCTGAAGTGTCCACTGGTACTTGTGTTGCAGCACCTCTGTTGACCACATATTTGGTCCTGCAATCATGTGTCTCTTTCTATTTGTGGCCCAGCCTTCTCTCCAGCCAAGTAAGATGCAGAAAGAGACAGGCCATCACAGGACCAAAGATGTCAATAGACAGAACTAGAGATGAAAACACTTGCAACATCATGTTCTGTTACCAGTTCAGTCCCCATGTAGGGTAACAAAAATCCAACTGGACAATCAAACAAAGACCCAAAGAAGCAATGCCTTTCCTCTCTTATGGATATTCAGCTCACTGCCTGGGCTCAGCTCCCACCCCTGTTGGACAAAGCTGACTCTCAGACTGCTACCTCTGGAAGTCCTTCTCACAGTCTAGGATTTATTGAAGTTCCCTGCTCTTCACCCCTACTCCTGCCCAGTTCTTCTTTGCTCCTTTGAATTGACCATTGCCTCAAAGGACTTACTATGTGGAGGCTCTTTTCTTCTTGACAGGTTCCCCACTGTCTCCCTTCCCCAGGTATTCCAGAAGCTTTTCCCAGGAACCTCTCTGCTTTTTATGGGCCCTATCTCAGTACCTCCTGCAGGAGTCAAACCAGTTCCCTGTGGGTTGTGTCCATCAGGCCCCTTGCTTCCCTCTCCTTCCTTCAGTGAGTTCTCACCCTTTGTGTAGCCCTCTCTGACTCTTTCACAGCTGGGATCACTAGTTATAATTAAGTCACCAGATCAGAATCAGTTGAGAGTTAGCTAATACAATTATCTTTAAAGGTTCAGCCAACCTATGACAGATGGCCTGTCAGTTAATTGGGACACTGCGGTGGAATTTTTAAAAGCACCTGAGTGACTTAGGAGTACAAGTCCCATTGAAAGTCAATGGGCATTATACTGGGGGTTAAAACCAAGACTTTAAATTGCAGCAGGAAACAAATTGGAAGGTAGAGTACAGGTATAATAATGTTCTTCATGGAAGAAATACCTCTAAGTAAGTATTGGCAACTGCATGCTACAGATCCTATAGCTGAAGTTTTCTAGTGGTCATTAATCATAGCTTCTTCAGAGCAGGTTCTGGTAATCCATTCTCTAGATCACAATGATATGTGACAGACATTTCGTGCAGGTGGCAAATCCACTCCTTACACAGAGCAGGCATTTCTGAAGCCATTTTGACAACATAGCTAGCCACATTTATATTATTTCTTTAATCTCATCTACTGAGTAAAATAACAATAACAAACCATTTTACTCAGTAGACAAGATTAAAGAAATAATATAAAACTATCAGACTTTACATGCAAAGACTTCCGAAACATAGGGTTCCCATTGGCAAGTCTGTCACCTCAAAGGTATCCATCCAACTTGCACTAGAGCTCGCCCTTCCTTTTCATCCATGAACTCACAAATGCCCTCTGCCTGGCTTATCTTTCCTGGACAACCCAATCTGATTCCGATTCTCTCAGATTGCATCAGTTTTATCTGCATTCTCCTTTCTGCTGTGACTGCCCTCACATAATACATCACCTTCAACCCTCTTTCCTACTAGCCAACTTCAATTTGAAAGACTTTCTTGCAGTCCTTCACAAGTTCTGCTTGTTTTAGGTTTGTCTACCGCAGGGGTCGGTAACCCCTGGCACGCGTGCCAAAGCTGGCACCGGAGCCGATTTTGACTGGCACGCCAAGGTCCCTGCAAGGGGCAGGCAGCTGCAGCACAGAGCAGCCTGAACCGGCAGGGGGAACACAGAGCCTGCCTATGCTGGGACGCTCCCAGCTCACATGTTTGGGATTTCCACCCCTCCCCAATGCAGAGTGAGGCTCGGCTGATTGGACGGGTGGGTCTGAGCCGCTTGCAGCCATTGGAGCCTGCAGCAGTCAGAGCCCTCCCCGTTCTGTCTCTCCCCCCTCCCCACACAGAGCAGCAAGGGAGAGTATTGAGCTCCATGTATAGTCATCGGCTCTCCCTCAGCATGGTAAGGGAAGCTGGGACATGCAGCCCAGGCATTGAGGGGATGGGGGGTGGTAGCTCTCTACTTCCACAAAGCCCTACAAGGCAGCAGGAATAGTCTTTGGCAGCAAGTGACCCCTCCACCCCCTCCCTGCGTGGGGAGAAAGGACACAGGCATGTCTGTATTTCCCTGCAAACTAGGCTCCCCCTGGGTCTGCTCCCTCCCCATCCCCCTGCTTCAGAGCCTTGTTGCAGGGGAAGGAGGTGTGTTGGGGGGGGGGGTTCGCACACACCCTTGCCCAGAAGCACCATCCCAGCCCATCAAAGGCATCTATCTACTTGGGGAGGAGGCTGTGATCCAGTATCAGGCTCAGAGCTTGTGTGCGGGGGTGGGGTGCTGAACAGCTGCCTTTTCATTATTCCACACACACACACAAGGGCAAAGATCACACTAAACTGATAAGATCTGCATTTTTATTTTAAATTAAGCTTGTTAAACATTTAAAAAACCTTATTTACTTTAAATACAGCAATAGCTTATTTATATAATATAGACTTATAGAGAGAGACCTTCTAAAAACATTAAAATGTATTACTGGCACGCGAAACCTTAAATTACATTGAATAAATGAAGGCTCGGCACATCACCTCTGAAAGGTTGCCGACCCCTGGTCTATGGTGTCTATCACTATTTTATCAAATACTGATTATTTTCATTTATTATTATTATTTATTTTTTATTTTATTTTATTATTAGCACTGTGGTGGATCTTAGAGGCATGATTATCCACCAGTCATGGATAATAATGTCAATGTGCAAGATGCTGTACAAACACACAACAAAAAGACAGTAACTGCCCCAAACAGAGTACAATCAATGACTCTAATCTTGCAAAGATTTTCACATTTGCTTAACTTTAAATATGGTGAATTTTTAAAATCTTTTAAATACAGTCTTGTCTTAAATGAAACTACTTTACAGTGCATAAAATTAATCATATGCAGGATTATGGTATAAATATAAGATGACTCAAGCTTAAATTGAGAATTTGATGTTTTTATAAAATATATGTCCTGTGTTGTACAGGACATTAAACTATGTCATCACAGTTGTCTCTTCTATCCTTGGAATATATAATGGAGAACAGGTAGATTCAACAAATAGCTAATGAGAACATATAGAAGCAATGAAACTATACTAGTCATTATGAAAAGAAGTGGTAACAGCATGCCAGCTCCTTAACCATATGTAAATCTTTTCGTAGTCATCATGGCAGAGAAGAGTTTTAAGGAGGGACTTAAAGGAGGGCAATGAGATGACCATGCAAATGTTTACCTGGTGCTCCTCCCACATACATTTAAACAATCCTTCCTACACATATATTGCAGAGCAGATTAAGCAACCAACCAACAAAAAGCTAAGGGCACAATATTCAAAAGCCCTCAACAATGGCTTGACTTTGCTCCTGATGAAGTTAATAGGAGCTTTAGCACTGACATCAGCCAGAGGAGAGATTGACCAATTCTGAATGTTTTTGAAAATCCCAGGCTTATCAGCATTTTAATTAGAAATTACATTACTGAGAGGTTCTTCCATCACACCTTTTATTAGCATTGTTTTTCATGACAACAGGAGCAGTGAAATATATCCAAAAAAGCTTCTTCTGGAGTGGTCTGAAATTTCCATTACATAAGTGAATGACTTTCAAATTAGGGTGAATTCTCACTTCAAAATGCCAAAAGACATTGATGGTTGCTAGAAATTTAGAACCAGAGCCAAGTTCCAATGAAATAAAGGGAAGGTTCCTACTAAAGCATCTCAGTTAGAAATTTCCAGGCCTCTCCATTGTGGAGATAGGACATACAATCAAGGAAAACACTGACATTTTTACATTGCATCTCATTCTGCCAGATCAGCTTAAAATCCCAACCCCCTTTGGCCTCCTCATTTTACACTCTAATTTTTAGTCCAAAAGAAATGTTATCAAAGAAATTTGGGAGACAGAAGCATTTCTCTTTATAATGGAAAGGCTGTTGCTGTCTTAACTATGAAGAAGTTACCAGCTCTCCATCAAACTTAGCTTTAAACCTATTATAGTCTCTTATCTCCTTCTTAATATTCACTCAACCTCCCATCAAAAAGATAAAATAAAATATCATGCTATCTCTCACTCATTTTTGATTTTTCTTTTATTTTGTTTTACCTAGGACAGCTGTTTATTATGTGAGTGACTTTTCTAATAGAAAACAGATTAAGTTGAGCATATTGTCACTTTTTTTAGCCATAATACACTAATTTTTATGAGTTACAAATGGCTAGCTCTCAGTTTAATAGTCAAATAACATATGCCATTATTTCCCTCCTGAAACATTTTTTGTTAGTGATCAAAGGATTTTCTGAGCTGAAAATAAATTGACTTTGAGATGGGTTTGCAAAGCAGCCAAAAAAAAAAAAAGAAAAAATTAATTTCTTATTTTGCATAGTGGCTAAGATTTATTGGCATTTGATGCATTCCAGTCCTATCAGATAACAACTTTTTAAAAAGTACATATTGACTGCCAACTCTGAGTTCCCTTCCTTTCTGTCACAGAGCCAAATCTTGCTCAATTTACTCATACAAGAAATTCAATTGCAGTATTCCTGCATAAGGTCTAATGCACTACTTAAGTCCTGACTAAGCTTTATTTTGTGTTCATTCAAGCTAGTTGAAATTTTTCTAATGGAACATTTTTCTATTGGCAAAGGTCCTTTTATTGAAACTACATTCCGATGGGCAAATCTTGATTTTTGACAAAATTTTGTGTAGGGAAAAAAAAGGAAATATTTTTTTGATAAGGTTATACCATTCTGATTTGACAATTTATGGAATGAAATGTTTTGATTTATTGTTTAAAGTTACTTTTCATTTAGAAGTATCTTTTAATTTTATTTAGAAAATTGACAAATTAAAAATGTCAAAGTTCTTGATTGACCTCAATTTTTTTCATTTTATTGGAAATTTTCAATTTTCTTGTTTTTGTTGCAATGATGAACAACACAAATTTCAAAATCACAGAATTTCCCATAAAGCTGACATTTCAGTTCTTATATTCTTCTTCTTTGGAAAATGGAACTTGGGCAGAGAAAAAAGGGTTGAACAGAGACTGTGTCCAGACGTGTGTAAATCTCAGGAATTTATTTATAAATCTGAGGAAGAGGATGGGGAGAAAGGAGGTTACACAGCAGAGAGGTTTCAACTTGCATCTGGTAAGTTAGTTGTGGTAGAGTCACGCTTAGGCCTGGTCAACACCTAAAAGTTAGGTCGATATAGCTACATCAATAACAGGGCTGAAAAATTCAACCTTCTGACAGAGTTAGTTAAGCCAACCTAAACCTTGGTATAGACACTGCTATGTCAGTGAAAGAAATCTGCCATAACCTAGCTACTGCCTCTCAAAGGGGTGGATCTACCTTAGCAATGGTAGTAAGGATATGTTGCTCTAATAAGGATATGACTACACTTAAAATGCTACAGCGCAACACAGTGCTTCAGTATAGATGCTATACTGCTCTGTCAGTGTAAGTAATCCACCTGACCAGGAGAGTTCTGTTGACCTCGCACTGTCTCCACCAGAGGTTAGGTAGGTATATATGTTTCTCTCAGGAGTGTGGATTTTTCATATCTCTGAGAGACAGAGCTATACTGATGTAAGTTCCTAGCGTAGAACAGCCCTCAGTGTCTGCACTACAGCTGTGCTGCTATGAGGCTTGTATGTAGACATATCCCTAGAAAGCAGCACCAATTCAGGTGCGTAAGGAGCCTCTGGATTTTTCTAAAAGAGCAAGATAATTGGCCATGCTCTTAGACACACTAGCTTCACACACCCCATTATCTGTCATGCCCACCTATACACTCAGCGCTCTTTGTGTCTAATTACACCTTCTTTGTGAAAATACCTTTTGTGGGCAGAGGAGGCCAACCACCACTTTTTAGGCACCTCAACTGCCACTTTCTCTCACACAAGCTCTTGCAAATTTAGCTCAGCACCTGCAACTTCATTTTTCTGACAGGCCACCCTGCAAGTATTCAGAAATGTCCTATTAAGGACACGAAGTAGAAAGTTACTTTAAAAAAGATAAAGGAATCTGCTCTTCAGCTTGCTTGGTCTGTGGAGCCTCAGACTTCAGTCAGAAACTGCAGTTTGGGGAACCAGGCAATGTCTTCCAGCTCAAGTACTGTCATGCTAGTGAGAGTCACCTTTTGGTCAACTGGGTGGTCTGGGATGTCTTTGTCTCTGGTTTCCTTGGGAGGGAAAGTACGGGGATCAACCACCTGGCTGTTGTTGTGGTGACAATTTCTTCCTTATTTAACTGAGTTTTAAGGGTGAAACCCAGGGCAGTGCCATCCTGCAGGAGCTCCCAGTAATCCTCCCATCAAACTGGAGGGTCACATGTTTCTCACCCCAACTTCTTTGTCCAATCCTGATCAAGTCAGATTTTGGTCCATTTTGGGAGCCCTACTTTTAGGTACTGGTTCTTGGTCATTTCCACAAGTCTGTTTTTCCCAAGTAAAGAATAACTGGGGCCTAACAGGAGATGATTACTATATAAAAATGCTCTCAAACCCTCTCCCTCCCTTTATGTGGGTTTCTTTACTGTTAGGGCTTGGTAGCTTCCTGGTCATAATTTATGTTCCTTTATTCCTTGACTTAATAAAATTGTTCCATACCCATTCATATTTCTCATGTTTATACTTTTTCAAGGCACACAGGACCTCATGACCAAAGTAATAAATTGCCTATTAAGGGTGTCCAGGAGAAGTATTTAGTGATCCCAGAAATTCTGAGGGAAGCGGGGGCTCAAGCCAGTGATGGTATATGTAAGTTTTAAGAAGGACCTCTTTCTACTCTATTTGAACCTGAGTCTTGTTGCTTCTGGCAACACCTGATTGAAGACTTTTTGAGTGTTTGTGTGTTAGTGTTAGACCTGGATGGAAATTTTCTGATGTGATGTTTGTCCACTGGAAAATGCTGATTCGGCAAAATGGTCCAGCTGAACCTGTTGATTTTAATGAAATTTCACCAGTGTGATGGTATGGATACTGCCTCACTGGCTTTGAATGAGTTAAATGGAGCTAAAGAGCTTGATTAGGGAACCTAGTTGTATCTGGAGAGTGAGTCAGCCTCAATTAACGATGAGGAGCTAGGTGTTTCTTTAAAGAAAGAAAGCCCAGAATAGATGAGGCTTCAGGAAGAGAGGGAAAGAACTCTGCAGTCATGTTCTTGGCAGTGGAGAGACCTCAAAGGGTCAAAGACAAGACCTGGGGAAGAGCTAAGCTTATGGAGAGAAGTATGGCAAGAGGGCAGGAGAGACACGGAGAAGCCAGGAGGGTCAAGCAAGCTCAGGTAGTGAGCCTTGAGAAAGGACAGGATCTAACCCTCAACGAAGGAAAATGCAGGAGGCAATCAACTGAGGAACAGAATACAGAGGAAATGTAAAATGGATGACAGTTCAAACCTAAAGAGGGTGGAAGTGGTTTAAGTTTGTTTCATTTGGGATTTGTTGGGGGACTCCACACGGGAGCCCTGTGTGCCCCTGCCCTGAAAGACAAGTGAATAGTGAGAGGCCATGGAACATGGGAAGAAAGTACACAGTAGGGCCAGGAGGAGGCTATGATGAAAGCTTGCTGACAAGATAAGACAGGAAGAAGCCCAGGGATATAGCAGGGTCTCAATGGACAGACCTTGCTGACTCACTTTGGGCTGGAACCCAAAAAAGAAGGAGGGCTTGGGTTCTCTGACCAGTCAGTGGGGAAGGTGGTGTGAAGCCCTCAGATATAAAGGGATAATGACTTTTGAAAGCCCTAGGCAAGATTGTGTGAAGGACCAAGAGTCCAGAGGTTCTGGGGTTGGGGGCTGCACAGCTTGAGGCCTGATATAAGGACCCTGGACTAATGCTGGTGGGATTTTCTGTCCTCCTGGAAGAGGGGACTATAAGCAAGGGTAGGCACATACTGAGTGGAAATATTGGAGAGGTGGATTGTACGTTTCTGCCTCCTTGATGTTGTCCACCTCCACAATATCTTGTGGAGGCAAGAGTGGGAGCTGGCTTTATTTTCACCCTAGCATATCAATGGTGAGGTGCAAAGGCGAGAGCAGGTCCCGGAGGAGGTGGTGGAGCAGCCATCATGGCACATGAAATTGGGTCAGCCCCCACGGAACAGATAGGGGACACCCAGTGGAGACACCCGGACTGGAGAAGAGACAGGATTTGGAGTATGTGTGCCAGCTACAAGGGGCAGCAAAGCACACTTCCTCTTTGAGTATCAATTTTGAACCTGACGTCTAAACAGTCCCCAGTAGGCCGAATAACTTTTCATTCACAGCACGCTCCCATGCTCTCCCTCCCCCTGACTATAAGAGATCTGGCTGAGGTTTGAGCCATGAGAAGAGGCAGACCAGCACAAGCTGTGGCTTCCAGCTCCCCAGCAGCCTGACTGGAAAGGTAATGCAGAATCAGGGCTTCACGGCTCCTCAGTAGCCCAAAGGAAGGAAAGCTCCTCAGAGTAGGTGGCTCTCCAACTCCTGGTTCCCCGGGCTCAATTCTCTGACTCCCGAGGGCGGCCAGCTGTGCAGAGTGCATTGGATCAAAACTAAGTAAGTAAAATGTTTCTTTATTCCCTTCAGATACACCGAATCATCTGTAATCAATGTTAATCTTTTTTTATACTCCCAGAGAATATAATGTTACATGTTCTAGCCCCGAAGACTCACGATCATCAAAATTTGCTTCTAGTCTCTGGTAGAGTTTGATAAAAGTTCTGTCTCCATACTTATGGGCTATGGAAAGAAGTGACTAAATCACATACTTATCTAATTGCAGCTAATCAAATAGGATCTGATTCTCCACTGCCTTTCAATGTATGCAGTCAGTTGCTCCTGTACAAAGCAGTGTAAAATGCTACCAAGCTAAACCTCCATGGTAGGGAATTAACCACACTCTCTCCTTTCCCTTCGCCCACCAACATGCATGCATCTTACACACCGAAAAGCCAAAATCAATTAGGTTTCTTTTGCAATCCTAGGAAAATCTGCTACAATACTTACATTTGATTTTATACTGGCTGAAATTCTATATAGTGTTTGTGAGATAAGGTATAACTTCTGTCCAGGACCTCTCAAGGGGAATATTGTCTTGAACAGTAGAAGTTTTCTGAAAAACAATCCTTCGAATTAATCTTTGTAAAGAGAGTATTACTGCCCTAAGGTATTAATTAGCAAAGACTATAGACAATTCAGCTTGAGACTAATGTAGGAGAAAAGAGAACATGTTAAAAAGGCTTATCAAAATAGATACAGATATAGTAATTTATTTTAGACAAGAAAATATTTTCATTCTGTGTCCATATGTCTTAATCGAGTGGCAATGATGCTATCTTTGTGAAATATTAAGTACAAGAAATAGGCTCCCATGTACTTCTTACTAAGCAGCACAACTGTATTCTGAATTAATATTTTACACAGTATCAAAAGCTAGAATTGCAACAAGCTTTTGGTTATAAGATTGATTTGTACAGACTATAACAGGGTTTTAAAAAGAACTAGATACGTTCAGAGAGGATAGGTCCATCAATGGCTATCAATGGGCAGGAATAGTGTCCCTAGTCTCCGTTTGCCAAAAGCTGTGAATGGGGGATGGATCACTTGAGGATTGCCTGTTCTGTTCATTCCCTCTTGGACACCTGGCATTGGCCACTGTCAGAAGACAGGATACTAGGTTAGATGGACCTTCGGTTTAACCCAGTATGGCCATTCTTATGAGCATCCAACTCCCTTAATTTCATTAAAGGAAGATCCTTTCTGATTTAAATTGTCTTTGTTCTATAGAGGATTATTTGGGTCAAAGGATGTGGGGGATGTGAGGCTAACTGAACAAAGTTTCAGAGAGATGAGAATGTCAAAGTATGTGCTTTTTCACTTTCAAAAAAGCCTGTTTCTGTGCATCATAATTTTTTTTTCAAAAAATGGGTCTAAAATCTCCAAATTTGATTTATTCATATATTGCAATAAGGATTAGTACCAATGAGTATTTTATTGAAAGTCTGGTGGTTCATCTTTGTATTGATTTTATATATATTTTGAACCCGATGTCTACACAGTCCCCAATAGGCTGAATAACTTTTCATTCACAGCAAGCTCCCACACATTCCCTATCCCCGACGATAAGAGATCTGGCTGAGGTTTGAGCGATGAGATGAGGCAGACCAGCACAGGCTGAAGCAGCTCTCACCAGTAAGGGGTGATAGACAAGAAGAGACTGTTACCCCACCCCAGTCATAATGCCAGTGATAACTGTGCTCTTCTACAACAGAAACCAGGCAAGTTTCCAATGGAAACTTCTCTAGTTGCCTCCTTGGCAGTCCACCTGGGGGGCTGATTGAGAATCTGGGAGCTGTGGAGCCAGGGCTTCAAGGCTCCCAGCTCCACAGCAGCCTGACTGGCTGAATAGCTTTTCAGTGTTTTTGACTGAAACTCAGAAGCACTATAGGAACAGAGAGACCCACCACATCCAATGGCCCATAAAACTGATATTCTGCAAGATTAGAAATCACGTTCGGTAGGCAGGATGTTTCATAAGGCCTTATCCAAAAGTCATCTACATAGTTAATTGTATAGCACTCAATTAGTCTTCCTCAAAATAATATATGAGTGAGTTAATGGTAATAGAGATTTAAATATCTGGTTCCAGTGAGTCCCAGTACTGCATACTAGAGGTTTAGGCCCAATCCTATAAGTATTTATGCATCTGCTTAACTTTACTACTGTGAAATCAATGGGACTACTCACGGTAGTAATGTTAAGCATGTGCATAAGTGTTCGTAGGAATGAGGCCTCAGAGTGCCAGTTTGGGGATGATGGTTCTGAAAATTCTTGGCCTCTTATATTCTGGTTCAGATTTACTATTGGGAACAGGAACTGCTCTGTCTTACTATTTCTGACAGGTCAAATACATTTACAGAGACACAGATCCCTGTGCCAGAACAATGATGCCCTAAATATTTTTTTCATGTTTATGCCTTGAGCTAAGATACATCAGAAGATCTCCTGGCTGTAATGTACAGATTTCCCTATTATTCCAGACAGTCTCTTTCAGCTGTAGGACCTTAACCTGCAGTCCTTACTCAGGCAACCCTCCGAGAGAAGTCAATGAGTGTTCTGGTTAAATGAGCATTGCACCATCAGTTTGAGTCCCTGTGATGCTTTAAAAGACTGACACCTGAATGAAATCAGTCAACTAAAATTACTTGGTCAGAATGATTCCCCCATAATACTGTAATTAATTACATTTGTGTATTCTACATTTTAAAAATTCATAATTTTAGAATCCATTCAAAATTTTGTTGCTTTTTAGACTTACATAATTTATGAAAGGCCTGAGTCTACAACACTTATCCATACTGAGTAGTAATTAATCAAGTGAGTATTCCCACCTCTGGTCCCTTTCTGGGGCTAGTGATATGACTAAGGAATGCAGAATTAGGCTGTTGTACTGCACATTGGTCCATGCAGGCAAAGCCTGAAGGTAGTATACGACCTTAGAGATTACTAAATGGTCATAGAACATCCATAAGTCAGCAAAGAAACAGTTTACTAGGAATAAAATGACCTATTCAGATTCATTCTAAGTGGAAGTGCTTTTCTTAGGGTACATCTAACTGACACCACAGGTGGTACAGTGTAGAGTATGCATAGCTATATGCTTCAGGGAAAAGCAGTGTGTGTCCATGCCGTGGTGTCTAGCTACACACAGCAGTGAAAGTCTATGGCAGGGGGAAGGTACTGGAGAAAAGGCTTTGGGAGCAGAGAGCTGCGTGAGCCTTTCCCTTCTGCCTCTACTCTGCCAGACCCTCTCCCGCTGCTGGAGAGTTTCACTGCCATGGGGAAAGACTCTGGAGGCTCCCTGCAATGGGGAAAGGCTCCAGCAATGGAGAGTTACTAGAGCCTTTCCTTTCTGTCTTCTGCCCGATGGAAACTTTCAGCGTGGTGGAGAAAGGCTCTGACAGAGAGATACTATACTACTAAAAATAGCAACATAGATGGCGGCAACAGTGCTCGGGTGTGCAGAGAGCTGTGTAGGATACGCATCTATGTACCCTTGTGGTTCAGATATGTCTTTACTCACCTAAGCAATGCCTTACTATCCGCATTGCTATTTATACCTGCTTCGGGGGCCTGCAGTGTATGTACTCTACATGCCACCAAAAGGAGTGTGCGGTATAGATGTACCCTTAATGAACAATATAGGTATAGGGTGGGATTTCCAGAAGTGTTCAGTGTTGACCTAACTCTGGTCCACTTGACCTTAATGGAAATCTTACAATTGAGGTCAATGGGAGCAGAGTTCAGCCAACATTCAGAGCTTTTAAAAATCCCACCTCTGTAGGATGACCATTTTATAACTGTCATTAATGAGTGGAAATATCTAGAGGAAGAAGGATGGGAGAAATCTTTTTCATGGGACCTGATCCAAAGCTTCCTGAAGTTATTGTAAAGACTCCTATTGCAGGAACACTGCAGTTCACAAAGCCTGAGTTAGATACCGAGGCTCTCCATAGTCTATACAATGAATACGTGTCTTAGACTGCAGTTCACAAAACCCTGTCAAGATGGGCAGGTGTCTAAACTACCCAATGGGAGATGCTGGTGACAGGGATGTGTTCTAATCTCTATCCCTCTCACAGGGATCAGCATTACCTTCCAGTCTGGACCTAGGTGCCTATTTCTGCTCATGATTCTCAGCTATGAACCATGTCCTTGAGTTAGGCACCTAAAGTGTTTCTTGCAAGAAGCCAGGGGGAAGGAGCTCCCTCATAATTTTCAGCTCAATGGTTAGCATCCTCACTTGGGATGTTGTAGGAACTGAATTTTATAATTGTTATAAGAATTGATGTAAACTTTGATTTCATTCTGCCAGACACCCAGACTGTGTGATGTTTCCCGGAATAACTCTTTGAGACTGTATGCTGTTTCCCATATGCATTACAATTAGAACCTGTTATAAATAGATTAAAGAAATGTTGAGTTTAGTTAGTAAGAAACTGGATTTCGTATTGTGTAATTAGATTAGAGAAATGTTAAGGGCTTGAAGCCAATGTGAATTATTTTAGTTATAAGATTTAGCAAGGCTTGATTTACAATGTTTTCTGTATTCTGCTACCTTTGAAGATTTCTGTAAGAGATTGTTCTTTGTGTGAATGAGGAATGCATGCATCAGGAAAAGATAAGGTGTGAAGGCCGTCACAAATGTCCAGATGATCAGGAAAGAGTGAGAAACTTGGAAACAATCAGAAAACATCCATTGTATTGGATGCTAAACATGTTAAGCAGCACTGACGACCTTAGAGGTGAGCAGGCACCCCCAAAGGCAAGAAAACAAATAGGAGATAACAATGGGAAACCCGACAATAACCATCAAATGGTGACAGCGGGAAACTCCTAGATTAACACCATTTAAGGACTAATGATTACAGGATGACATTGCAAAATGCATGGACTCAAATGGGAATTTACAACTATAAAGCTGGGGTGTTTTTGCCGTGAAACTCTGGGTTCAGTCCTGCAAAGCTTCGGAGCATCGAATCATGGCCAGAGCCCAGCTCCTTACTCGTGCTCAGTCTAACTGGCCATTAGATTGACTTGAGCAAACTGTCAGCAAACTGGTAACTATAAACATCAACTGGAAGGACTTGTGTGCATGACATGTGTGACTGAAAAGCATATGCTAATTGTTGTATTCTTAATAAATATGGTGTATTAGTCTTCCTCTTATAAAAGATCCCGTGTGCTTTGTATAGCATAACAATGTGGGAGACCCTTGATTATTGTAAGGAAGAGAAGGGATTTATAACAGGAACCTGACACCTCATAGGTGAGTGTTCTAAACACTGGGCATCCTCATTCTCATCTGTTAATTATGCATCCAAAGTGGAATAGCTTTAAAGAGTCAACAGAGCAGGGAGACTTGATTATTGGTCTCCCACCTCCCAGTTGAGTGCCCTACCTGCCAGACTATAGCCTCTTTCTCACTTGGGCTCTGTCCTAATTAATATTTATCTATTCACAGTGGAAGAGTTCAACAGGAGAGACTGAGACAAATTCCCAAGAGAATATACTATAACTCAGTAATTACTGGAACTTACCCAAGAGGCGGCAGGTCTTGTTCAAATCCCTCTCATCATCCAGTAGCGGGAAGACTTGAGCCCAGGGTCATAGCCCCAGTGAGTAATCTAACCACAGGAAAAAGGTTATGAGAGAGGTTCTCCTCTGGCTGTTTTGTGTAGAGATAGGCAGTCTTTGAGGGTACCCGTTAGACCAGGTCCACTCTTGAGTTTTAGCAGAAAATAGGTTCCCAGACACCTAGAGTGAGACAACAGAGCACATGTCCAAAAGCAGAAAGTTAGGCATCTAGGGAGCTTTTACTGCAAAAACATAGGTTCCTAAACTCATTCAGCAGCCAAGCAGGGTTGGGAGGCAGCCAAGCAGGAGTCTTGTGACTCACAGTGATGTGTAAAAATGGGACTTGCGTGCCTAAGTAACTGAGGTGCCTAAGTACAGTACTTAGAGATGTATTAAGTACAGCTGGATCCTCTCCACACTGGTGCTTAGTAGCCGCAGGAGTTTCAATCAATGAGGCCAGGTTCAGCGATGGTTCCTAAAGTGATGCTGAACATGGTTTGATCCTGTCTAAACTTGCTGTTTCACCATTTTTAGCACCATGTTTTGCTGATACCCACTAAAAGCAAAAGGTCAATTTGTGAGAAAAGGTCAGAAGTTTAAATGACCTTGCTGCACAAAGCTTTAAGCCTAGTTCAGAGGGGCCATATATTGAGCTATTCTGTGCCATTCATTTTTAAACAGAACTTACTGTTAAAACCAGTGAAGAGTTAAAAATGTTGACATATGGCACATTGATCTTCATCACCCATGATAATTTTTTTGTGTGTTTTCTTTAAATTAGTCCTTCACTAGGCACAATGGGAAAGAAACTGCAGTAAGTGTCAGACAAAGGACTCATTGCAATTCTTAGGTGGCACCCCGCAGCACAAAGTCAGAAGATGAAGCCTTAAATTTGCATTGGGTGAAAGTTGATCTGTAGTACAGATCATTCATAATGCCCAGCTTATCACTTTGCTTTCATCTTGTGTGCTATTGCATTGTGCTAGGATTAAAAAAATGTAGAATATCTAAATTTACTGGCTTCCAAATTATCTGCACAAAGCAATCTTTACTTATTGTTATATTGTAATTTAAAACAAGTTCTCGTATCAGAACAAGCTTCATTTCAGAAGCTATTTCCCCAGAGATTGGAATATTTATTTTAAGCTTATAATAATTGGTTTTCATGTTTTTAGATGGTTGACTTCCTCATCTCAGTTACTGATAGTATAAGCTGTGTGTGATGTTATCATTATCTTTGTCTCCCAGACCTTCCCCCCCGCAAAAAAAAAATTGTCTCAGCATTAGAGAAAAAGACAATTTTATCTTTTCAGTGACTTAAATTCAAGGTGGGAAGATCTTAATTTAAAATTCAGCAGTATTTACAGAGGGCAGAGATTGAGCTTTACTGAGAGTGCATGCATTTGTTACAAAGTTCTGTGATTTCAGGGCTGATTCTTTGGAAGTCAACCAACTTTTGAACAAGAACCAATCCTCTGGCATGGGTTACATTTATGGTGGTTGCACATTTTGCTTCTTCTGTAAGTGAAACACATTTCCCACAGCAGAGTAGATTTAAATAAAGAAGCCATAGTGTTCCACAAGCAAAATACTAACTTGTCATACATCCTTCATGATGGAGAGATGTTTAAAATGACTATCACTTGAGGTTATTGAGTAGTATTAAATTAATGTTCAAAATTACTAAAGCGTAATGAGTACATTACAAAGCAGTGAGTACATAAATCCTGATTAGTGAATGCCATTGTCCACATCCCCTATTGATAGTCAATCACTAGATTATTTTTTTTCTAATAATAAAACTGGTATAATTGAATCTTTGACTTTAGCTTGGGAAGGACCATGGACCTCTACTATTTTGGCATTTCCTTCACTTTCAGTTACGGAGGTCTGAGAGATAGAATTAGGGAATGAATGTAATTCAGAATAACTGGTAAATCATTCTCATATTTCTTTTCACAGTGAAGCAGTAATACCATCAGTACCTCTGTAACGTATTATTAAAATAATTACCTGTTACTGTCTGTTCAATACTTTTACTACCTCTCTAAACATGGTTACTTCTGTAGCTGAGTGAAAGACTGTCACATTATTCTGTTCAAATAAATTCTATTTTATTTTTTCCACAATAAGATGTTCTAGTACTTTGCATCCTACATCATTAGACTCTGGAGCTGACTATATAATTAAAGCACACACACAGTTACATGTCACCATTATTCATTTTTAATAGAGCCAGCTGTGAACAAACATGAGTGTGGATGGAGTCTCAAGATAATGGAATGGCTACCAGTGTGCTTTGTTTAATTGGATATGCTAAAGTGGGACTGCTATTTTAATGGAACACTTCCTTGAGCGCTAAATGAGAGGAGTGACAATGATAACTAATGCTTAATCAGGAGAGTATTAGCAAAAATGTTGCTTAGTACATTTACTCAATGCCAAAAGGTTAATGAGTGATTAAATAAGTATTTAATTAGTCTATCTAGCTATTTAAACTGTTGTTCAAGTTTTTATGAATTTATAAAAATCATAGTGGGGGTTACACAAGACCAGCATCGTCCATTAAACTGCTCTGAAATTCTGAGCTCTCGGTACACACTCTCTTGTCATCTGGACCTGAAGATCAGTGTCTATGTACCCATAGCTTCATACACACTGAGAATTATTAGCAGTTCTACTGGTGCAGCTCCATCCTTGCTACTGATGGTAGAAATGCTAGTGTGGTGTACGTATTTTCACACACACATAAATAAAAATGTATTACCTTACAAACTGAATGAGGCAGCAAAAACTTAGGTACTCTCCACATCCCATTTTTTTCTACTGGTACTCACTACCATTCAGTCTTCGATTGCTAAGTGAAGTGCTTGGAAAAATCAACACTTCCACTATTTCTGTCTCTCTTGCTCCTAATTTATTTTTCCCCTTCAAAATAATTCTTTCCCAGGTATCTGTTTGGTGGGTTTTGCCCACATGCTTAGGGTCTAATTGACCACCATATTTGGCACCAGGAAGAAATTTTCTTCAGGTTAGACTGGCAGAGACACTGGGAGTTTTTTGCCATCCTCTGCAGCATGGGCCATGGGTGACTTACAGGTTTAAACTAGTATAAATGGTTGAGCCTCTTCAAATTGAAATATTGAGGACTTCAGTAACTCAGCCAGAGGTTAGGGGTCTATTACAGGTATGGGTGGGTGAGATTCTGTGGCCTGGAATGTGCAAGAGGTCAGACTAGAAGATCATGATAGACCCTTTTGGCCTTAAAGTCTGTGAGGTTCTGACTTCCATCTCTGCTCCACCCTCTCCCCCAGTCCAATGAAGAGAGGCATAAATGGCCAGTAACATTTAAGCATTATAGTGATGAACTGGTCAATGGCTTAGTTAATATGGAAGAGGTGGATTTAAAATCCAATACATGTGAACACAACTGCATTTATTCATGTCCTACTTGGCTTTGCTTACAAGGAAATTATCAGCCATTATGTTAAATTCATCCCATACCTAGTAGGCACAACACTGGATTGGGAGTCAGGAGACCAGAGCCCTATTCCTAGCTCTTGCTATATAACTTTGGTCAAGAATCTGAAGGTCAAATTTTCAAAACTGACCTTTAAATCTGAATGCATTGTGTTTAAAGCTGGGCCCTCAGAACACATCAGACCACATTAACGTGATGAGCTCAAGTTGGCGGAGGATACATGTGCTCATAAGCAGTTCTAGAAATCATGCCTATGAATCAGATGTATTCACTGGTAACTTTCAAAAACATGGACCTTGATTGTCATATGTACTAGTTGGTGAAATGGGAATAATAATTCTTGCCCTCCCTTTCATCAAGCACTTGGAGATCTGTGGATGAACAGCATTCAGTATGTTTACACTTTTATTATAGCATATGAGGAGGGTGCCAGCTTCCTGAAAGTCTTAACAATTCTATTTTGGTATCAAAATCATTGCTCACAAATGAAGAGCTTCAGAAACAGCCATGTTTGACCAATAATAAATAACTTGGTCTCATTTCTTATCCTCTGTACAAATCATAGATACTAGTTTTCAAATCATTCTGGTTGGAGAAGCAGAACAGATAGACTGCCAAGCTGGGTAATTAATTATCCATTCTGAGGACATGCTATTGTCCAATAAAGATTTAAATTAATATTGACTTATTACCTTTGCCCCTCAGCTGCCATACCATGGGACCTGAAATCATACCACCTATCATTTAGAACACCCAGTATTGGGTACCACTTCTATCTATTTAGCAGCAATGGGTTGAACAAATAAATAGTGTGACACTCAGTATTAAATCTTTGTAGAAGTTTTTAAGATGGGATTTTTCGAAGGAGAATAAGGGAGTTAGGAATCCAGCTCACTGAATTTCAATGAGATTTGGGTACCCAATTCCCTTAGGTTTCTCTGAAAATCCCAATCTAAATTTTTCACACAGGTTTCGGATGCTGTTGTGACACCACTCACAAGAGCATTGCTTGTACTTAATACTGCCACTGTTTCAGGAGGCCACTTTTCAGAAGTATATTTAGGCCTGGGCTACACTAGCGTGGGGGTTCGAACTAAGGTACACAACCTCAGCTACGCTATTTGTACCTTAGTTTGACTTACCTGGCCGTCCCCACGGCAGCGGGTCGACTGCGGTGGCTCCCCCGTTGACTCCGCTTACTCCTCTTGGCGAGCTGGAGTTCCGGAGTCTACGGGAGTGC
Source organism: Dermatemys mawii (assembly GCA_007922305.1). Taxonomy (NCBI): domain Eukaryota; kingdom Metazoa; phylum Chordata; order Testudines; family Dermatemydidae; genus Dermatemys; species Dermatemys mawii. Next base: position 76,051,389 of record ML677333.1, read on the forward strand.
TTTCGGGGATCAATTTATCGCATCTAGGCGAGACGCGATAAATCAATCCCCGAAATATTGAACAGTACCCACCGATCCAGCAGGTAGTGTAGCCCTACCAAAGTACATTTGATACAATGTTAGAGATAGGTAAAATAGGCCTTTGAGCATGTTAAGTGTGGTCAAACCCATCTCAAATTGTACTGCTTCCTGTTATATAGTATTGTATATAGACTGTTGCCTACATTATAAAGTGACAGAGGCACATTTCAAAGCATATTCTGTTACAAAAAGCTGGTACATTTCACAATTCAAGATCCTTTGGTAATATCAGCAAGCTTTTATTCTTCAAATTTCCCAACAGTGTAGCTCCACAGGTGGAAACAATGGTACAAGTGCCAGCATAGACATCCCCCTGTGTTTGCTAACCCTCTTTAGAGCAGGTTTAGTTGATGTTGTGCTGAAACACGCATGGATTGTCTCTCAGTAGTGCTCCCATTGTTATTATCACTAGTGATTGTGCAAATGGAACATTTTAAAGAAAAACGCTAGTGTGATCAAGACCCTACTTTGGTCAGGTGTTTTCTGGAGGAGCATATTTTTCCCATAAACAATAAAACATCTCTTTTGAGCAGGATGATGTTCGAAAGCATAAGGGATGAGTTGGACAGTTCACTCTTATAATATGTCTCTACTGCTTTTCTAAAGGACCGGTATTATGAAGATTTTAAACTTGTACACATACTGCTAAGAATGTGTTTAGTTGGGTGTCTAGATGATGCAAGTGACTTAAATGTCAACAAATAATATAAGAAAAAAATAAAGCCACTAGTATAATCCTAACAATTATGTGTGCCCTATTATGAAATGGGCTTTTAGAGCTGTAGTGAAATGTCTTTCTGCTTGTATCAAATGTACTTTGTCTTCCAAACAAGAATATTTAATGGCTTTTTGGATTTTCTATCGGCTGTTAATTTATTGTAAGCTGCAAATGTTCATGCATCGACAGAGAGCTCAGAAAGTCTCAGTAGGAATGAAAAGCATATTAAGTAAAATTAAGTGATGCTAATTGTCTGTTACTAAATTAATTAAAGTAAGCTAGGTAATTTAGAAGGGCTGCTGATGCAGTGGGAGGGTTTTGGAAGCCCAAGGGAAGGCTTAAGAGTTTGGGAATTGATTAACTCTATACCAAAGAGCTGTGAGAGAATGGGAGGGTCCCTGAGTAGTATTGTGATGGGGTGTACCAGGCATTTTTGGTGCCCCCTGCTGGAGGTAAACCCTACCTTAAGAAGATGTCCTGCTAGAAGGGAAGAGCAGAAAGTTCAGAATTCTAGGGGATGCTGAGCGAGTCCTCTCATGACCAGCTGCAGGAAGAACCATTGACTGGCCATCCTCTGGCACACAGAAAGGCCAGGAGTATGGGGAGGCCAGTCAGGGCCCATCAGGCCAAATACAGAGGACTGGCTGCTTCCACTGGAACCAGTTCTGAATGCAGCCAGGAGAGGAAAAGCTGGATTTCCCTGTCCTAACCTAAGTAGCCTGGCCTACTCAAGGGTTTAACCTTGACAACACTGTTCGTGCATCTCCATGAAGAACTAGTGTTTATATTATGGATTTTAAGGCCTCAGTGGCTATTTTGAGTTAAAATTGTTTTCTGTTAACTTTGGAAGGGATCTGATCTGAAAGCTGACCTGGCTGGAGAGGTTGGCCATGGAAGTAGCAGACCATTGTAGAACGAGGACACTAGGGGCTCTCCCCTTACAATGCTGTGTCTTGACACAAGGGGGCACTTTGGTGATGAGTGCACACTATAACAGCTACCCACGACAAGCATTCAAAAAACTCATCCAGTGCATCAAATACCTCAGAACCAATTGTGGAGGTGAAACTAGACCATCGCTATGCTCAATCAAATGAGTGCACAGAAAAAAATGATAAGACAAAAACACAATATCAGCCATGGCGTGAACACCTTTTATAAAGTGATCAATCCATATCTGATCTTTCAATATGCATACTCCAAGAAAATCTGCACAACATCTTCAAAAGGCAAGGCTGAGAACTTAAATTTATAACTCTGTTATACTCTAAAAACCATGGACTTACAAGAAACATTGGTTTCATGGCTAATACACACCTTTTCTGCTAATCTGAAATGGCCCATGTCAAGCCATTTTTGGATAGCAATCTAACCATTATTTCCCATTCCATCTCAAGTGACCTCCTGCTACGTTAGCCCTTATGAGCAACTATCTGTCCAAATTTGTATTTAGCTGACATTCTCATTTCTTTCCTCAAACTTAAAGAAGAGCTCTATATAGTTTGAAAACATGTACTTTCTGTCAACAGAAGTTGGTCTAATACAAAATGTTATATCACCTATCATGTCTCACTCATATCTCAGGACAAACACAGCTACAGCAACACTGCAAACAAATTGATTATGCCTCATTCTGCAGGTTTTCGCATATTTGTTCTATCTCTAACAGTTGAAAGACCAAGACTTGTGTGCTTTAGTGGAGAAAGGAATTGGGTGGTGGTGGTACTCAGCAGGAGAAATGCTTTTACAAATTGGCAGCCAGGAATTTCATTATCTTATTCATCTGGGGAGTTCTTTTCTGACTAATGTCCCACAGTGCATGAGTAACAATAGAGGAGTGGTGGTTCTAGCCATCCTAGCTGATTCATCAACCAAACCTGGGTCAGAAGAATTTGTAGCATCTAAGAGTGGGGCACATATGGGTAGCTGTTGCCAGCTAGCTTATGATCTTCCTTTTTCATGTGGTTTGATGCCTCTGGAGATTTATTAGCCGCTGTCAGTGGGCTGCACAGATAGGATTTTATTGATGCTTGGGACAAATTGTGGAAAATGGAAATTACATGCTTGCACTGGTAGTTTTGTTGAAGAATGCTTAGATTGGTTGTATGATACAGTAGAATAGTATAGACAGCTTGTTCAGTCACTGTGAATTAAAATCAATGTGCAGCGAGTCAAACTGAATGGCACAGGCATTTAAAGACGACACTAAAAAAATTTAAAACCCTATTTCTTCATGACAGTGACTCACACAATGCACTTTTTGTAAAATAACTTTTTCCAGAGTAAAACAGACCTCAAATGGCCCTTTTCAATATATCCTTGCATTACAATCCAAAGACTATTCAAACCCCCAACTCCTATTTGAACCCATGTCATAGCCCAGGGCTAATTGAACCTGAGCATTGATAATCTGATTTTATGGAATTATGTAAAGAAACTTTACATCTGTTACTCCTTTGGAAAATTAACATGCACAGAATTAATCTTGTTAAAGAGAAGCCAGCAATGTGTTGATCCTTCAGGTCCATCACCTTTTGACTCTGGCTACTAAAAATCATAGACAATATGATTATCCTTATAAAGGATAACTGAGAACTCTTGATTTTCCGTAAGAAACATCCTTTTTGTTTCCTCTCATTTCATTTTCCTAAGAGAAGAATTTTCTTCTTCCCAAGACTACCCAGCAGAGCAAGGAAACGATGATTCCTTGGAGGTAATGCTTAGAGCTCAAGTTACATTTATTGTTTTATTACCCTCTTAATCAAACTTTCCTTCATCAAAGTCATTAGAGCTGTCCAGTATAAAGCTGTGCTTCCCACATCGTACAGTATGTTCACCTATTCACACTAAATAGTTCCTCAAGCACTATATATCTTATCCTTCTAATATAGCATCACCATTGCAACACTAGTGGTTAAGCTTGCAGGGTGACTAACTCCTAGCAGAGGCCAAGTAGAGGCCTGCCAGTTTGACTCTTGCTTTTATAGGAAGACAACAAGTGAAACTGAACAATACAGAGTAGTTCTGAATTCTCGCCCATTCTTTCTGGAATTCTCAATGAATGTGATGGTTGCAAGGAAAACACTTCTGACATGGACGTATGAAACTTGGAACTTGGCTGAGAACACCAACTTATTTTATACAGGTCTCCAAACTCTCAAACAGCGAGAACTTTCAGTGACTACTAGTATGGGTTGGATATGAAGTGGCCAGCTTGAGAAGAAAGGCTCTGTATTCTATTTCTAATTTTCTGAGCCATTGGTGAGGTCCCCTGCCCCAAACAAATAAATATCTCCTTAACTGAGTCAGGAGGCTTGTGCTGATGCAACCTGGACTGTACCATCTGTCATAGAGAGACAGGATTGAACTAGCCACCCCCCAGTGTCCTTATGAATAATACATTCACTGGGATAAAAACCGTACAGAACCAAAAAACCTCATTTACTGAATACACTATGGAAAATGTTCCTATATAAGTATAATTTAAATTCAAATGGAAAATAGATACTAATTTTATAAGACAAATCTAGCAAAACCCCATCAACAAAAATATTTATTTATCCATTATAATATCATCACTCAAGATGTAAAGGAAGAGGACATTTTTGCAATGGACTGTATAGATCATTTTCTCAGATGGTGAATTTCCTCATGCTCTCACATGATACAATCATCAGTTTCTTTCAGAAACTGTACCTGTTTAACCTAATTAAATGAAAAGAATGGTCTCACTTTCTATTCTCCTTTCTGTTCAGTGAACTGATTCACAATGGCTGGGTGCCGAGAGAGGTATTCGGAAGACAGTACTAGTAATTCATGTGATAGCCTTTAAGATTTCTAGCTCAGTTGTATACAAATATTTTAGCATAAGCCATTTTTAAAAAATCACTGTTTCCTGTAGTGAAATCTAAAATGTCTAAAATGTCTGTTAAAACAAATTTAGAGATGACTGCAAAGATAGGCTTTCTGAAGATATCTTCAGAAAGCCTATTAGTCTGCAGAACAATGATTTTTAATGGATTTTCCACTGTATTTCTAAGACAAATTTAGAATGGAGGAGGTATGTAGATCAGATTTTCACATATTTTTATAATGCCAGGTTTATGTAGAATTATTATTTAAGTGGTGGCATAGGATGGCATAGTTCTTGCTCCATCTTAGCACCCCCACTGTGCAAACTGGGATGGAGAAATGGGTAAGATAAAAATGATGCCACCTCTCCCATCCAGAGTTGGCCACATAGGAAGCAGGAATATTGCATCCTCTTAAGAGTGTGGAGCTACTACTCCAGTGACCACTTCGGGGGCCCTTAGAAGGAATTCTGACATGCTCCAGCCATCACTTAGCCCAAGAATAGAATCAGAATCTCTCGGATTGATTGAAGCACACCTAGAACCTTCCTCTACCTTTCCCAGGCTCTCACAGTCAAGTTTTGTTTCCATCCATAGTTCAGTCTCTTTAACAGGCTGAACATTCTTTTGTGTCAGATCCTTTTTATCAAAAATTCCCATTGAAATCAATGGGAGATAATTGCATCCAATGGCTTCATAAGCAGAACCTTTAGAGACAGAAAATACACAATATGTCAACTAGTTCTTCTTTCCCATGGAGGATTGTCCCATACTGTGAATTTGCCAAGATGTTGGTGTGTTTTAAACATCCTAAGTAATGGGGTTTCCATCACTTCCCTTGAGAAAACTAATTGGAGATAGTGCAGTGGAGTGGCTAGAGTACTGGATGAGGAGTCAGGTAGGGTGACCAGATAGCAAGTATAAAAAATTGGGACGGGGGTTGGAGATAATATATAAAAAAATCCCTGACTATTTGAACTGTCCCTATAAAATTGGGACATCTGGTCACCTAGAGTCAGGAGACCTGGGATCTATTATAGTTCTGCTACAAACCTGCTATGCAACCTCAGATAAGTTACAGGCCAGTCACGTTTTACACGCATTTAACTTGCGCGAATTTAACTATACGTGGCTGGTCCCAAAAAAAGCCCAAAAACCAGGGGTCGGGACTGGCAGCCCACCCACCGCCTCAGGGGCTGGGACTGGAGCTGGCAGCCCAGCAGCCCGTGGCAGGGGCTGGGGCCGGCAGCCCCCAAGTCGCCACTGGGGCCAGGGCTGGAGCCGGCAGCTTGGCAGCCCATGGCAGTGGCTTGGGCCGTCAGGCCACAAGCCACCGCAGGGGTCAGGGCTGGAGGCGGTACCCCGGCTGCCCACGGCAGGGGCAGGGGCTGCGGCTGGCAGCCCGCAAGCCGTGGCAAGGGCCGGGGCTGGAGCTGGGACAGCCAGCTGCAGGGGCCAGCAGCCTGCCCGTCCCCGCAGGGGATGGGGCTGGAGTCAGCAGCCCAGCAGCCCGCCCTCGGGATCAGGGCAGAAGCCGACAGCCCACCGGGATCGGGGCAGGAGCTCCCCCTACCGGGTAAATGTTCAGTATAGTGAACTCAATGGGAGTTTCACTATACGGAATTTCTGCTTTACGCAGTAATTGCAGAATGTAACCCTCGCGTAAGACGCAACACGCCTGTACTTCTTTTTCATCTCCTGTCCTCTTTCTCTCTCTCTTATCTAATTAGAGTGTACCCTTTAGGGCAGGGACCCTCGTACCAACTATCATAGTTAAACACCTAACAAAATAAGATCCCAATATTGATTATGTCCCCTGAATGTGATAGTAATACAAATGCAGGGTGCAGCGGGGGCTCAGGGCAGGGAGTTGAGGTACAGAAGGTGTGCAGAGTGAGGCAGGGAGCTCAGGGCAGGTAGTTCGGGTGCAGGAAGGGTTCAGGATGTGAACTCCAGCCTGGCACCGCTTACCTAGAGCAGCTCTGGGGCGGCCCTGGCCCCATGCCATGCCACTCCAGGAAACAGCTGGAACCAGTCCCTGCAGTGCCTTTGGGGGCGAGTCTCAGGGTTCCGTGCCCGTGCTGCTCTTACAGCTCCTCCAGGAACCTCCCACAAAGCTCCCATTGGCCGTGGTTCCCTGTTCCTGGCCAATGGGAGTTGTGGGGAGTGGTGTCTGGAAGGAGGAGATGCAGGAGCTCTCTGCCTCCTCCCCTTCTGCCCCCACCCGAAGAGACGTGCTGCAGCCGCTTCAGAAAGTGATGCGGGGATTGCAGCGCCCCAGAGGGCAATATTGTCCTGGAGGTAGGCAGAGGGGCAGGTGTGGGTGGGAGCTTGGTGAGCCGCATGTTTGAGACCCCTGTCTTAAGTCATAGTTAAGTAAGCTGATTTTTTTTCTATTTTTCTCTGCCAGACATCTCCTGTAGTGTTATACAATGTTAAAAAGTAGCTCGCAAATTAAGACTTTTAATACCGTTTTAGTAATTGATCAGACAGTTTTAAAATAAAATAAATGGCACATTTGCCTGTGCTATTCCATACACTTCCAAGCTCTTTAGTGGTTTTGTTAAATGAATTTGGCGGTCTCAATCTATTTCCTAATAACCCACCACACAAAAAACACCACCACAATTTGCACTAACTGGCACACTTCTTAGAATTATTATCAAAAGAGACCAAGGACTGAATGTGCATGGAGACCGAGCTGTCCTCTTTCTTGGTAGTTGTACCTCTAGGTCAGAGCTGAGGCACACTGGTGGATCACTTTGATGAAACTTGTGCTGTCAAAGACCAACTTACATCTCTGAGTGGACATATCTTCAATATGGCAACTTTCTCCAGTACTTAAATTTAATAGGGGGTATAAGAAAAAAGAGCAACACCTAATTTATAACAATTTACTGCAAAATAAGATGAGAGAGATTTCTCAGTGACCATCAGTGTCTAAAGATCTTAATTTTGTTGTTAACTGTATGTATTGTGTTTGCTCTTAGGAGCTCCAGTAATGGACTAGAACCAAATTGTACTAGGCACCATATCAACAAAGAACAAAAAGAGAGTTCCTGCTCCATAGAGCTTACAGTTGAAGTCATTTGCAGCTGAAAGTGTGAGGCCTGACTTCAAACAAACAAGGTGGGTGATGTAATATACTTGATTGGACCAGCTTTTGTTAGTGAGACAAGCTTTCGAGGTACACAGAGCTCTTCTTCAGGTCTTGTAAAGCTTGAAAGCTTGTCTCTTTTATCAGCAGAAGTTGGTCCAATAAGAGATATCACCTAACTTGTCTCATTGATATCATGGGACATACACAGCTACAGCAACACTGCAAATGACAACTCGAAGAAACAGTTACAGATGGTCTATAAGGAGTGGTTTCACTACTTAGAAAGGACCTCTCAGATGCAGTACAGCACTTCCCATGATCCATTACACCATGTTCATTGTGGTTGTTAGAGGACTTGAAACAGTTAAGTTCAATTGCCTCCCCCCATCTCCACTTAGTCAATTAGAATAAGCAGAGGCTACCAAACAGCTGTTATAAATAATTTTATAATTTGATGTTTATTATATCATAACTTGTTGGCATAATAATTGAGTCATATATTGAACAAGATTACTTTCCTGCATGATCAAGAAGTAGAGCCTGGCCTAAGAAATAGAAAACTTGTTAAAACTTCTAAGGGATAAATATTAAAGGAAAGAAAATTAGGAGGTGGATGGAACTAAAAGTGGAGTTTCTTTGATATAATCAGAACATTTACGCTAGAGAAAAATTATGCCTTTAAAATTATATGGTGGGTTTCAAAAGAAAAAAACCAATAGACTAAGGTTACCTTCAAACACACAATTTATACAAAACAATTGTCATGCAGTCTTTCCAATTTTAAAATATTTATTGGAAATGATGACCTGTGAAGTGTATTGCAAAGAGGCCGAGATAAAGGAGGTGCAGAGATAATTTAACTTTATCCCTATTTTACCTCTAAAGGGAAAGGATATTGACTGGCAATTTTTTTAAAGAAAAAAGGTAGTTTTAGGTGATGTGGTTGCATTTGTTCTATAGAAGTAGGGTAGCTTTGATTTTGTTTATTTGAGAAGGTTACTGGTGCTATTTTCCCCCACTAGGGGCTCTAGATCTATCCCTTTGAATCTGTCTCTGAATAGCACTAATGTTTTTTTCCCAAACCAAAATCACTGGGATATCTATATACAAGGCTTGCATTCCATGCTCAGTGATTTAGAATTAAAACATTCTGAAAAAAAGCCTTGCATGAACACCTGGTGTGCAATAAAATATGTAATACCACAACAGGAAAGAAAATAAATACAAAGACAGCAGCAAGCTATATAGCAATCAATATCTAGTGTGATGATCTTGACTGGCTAAACTCAATGCGGCTATCTAATTAATTGCAACATTTTCTAACTGCTTGAATGGAAGCCTGTAAAGATTTCCAATGACTCCCCAGTTCTGTTTTACTATGTCTGGTGTATTCATTTGATGTTACTAGCATTGTCTAAGACAGAAGCTGAATTTTCCAGATCTTTCCTCAATGAAAGGAAATATTTAAGCTTCCTGATGTCCAAGTATTTCTTTAATATTTCCAGCTTCTTTTCACAAGGTTCTGATGTTGACCAACATGATGTGTGTCATCATTTTTGATCTTGAAGTTTTATATTCAGTTCTGACTTCTGACCTGACTTCTTCCAAATAGTCCATAAAATGTCCCAAATCATGGCCCTGATGTCGCTCTCTGACACTGTTCTGCACTAGCAATGAGCAGAGATGAAATTCATAACTTCTTTTACCACCTTTGTTCACAGATTTCAAACCTGGCTTTGGAACATATTACTTCTTGATGAACTGAAATTCCACCTACTGGTGATTGACATCCTCAGGAAGATATTGATGGAAATCTTCTTTGCATTTGACCATGCCAGGTGCTCTGTCCTCACTATCATATGTTCCATATACTAATGTCTGGCCTTGAAAATGCCCGAGCCATTGCATAGAAAATACCATCTACAATTGTTCCTGACAACGTCAATGATTGTAACTTGTTTTTCCTCACACTGTACTTTTGATAACTGAGTATAAACAGCAGTTTCAAGTCATGTTCAAACTGTATGCATATCTCCATTCATGTGACAGATTCAGAGTGAAATGCTGGTCCTGCTGAAGTCAATGGAAGTTTTGAACATGTGTTTCAATGGGGACAAGATTTAACTCTCTGCTTTCAGCTGTGTTTTTGTTACACAGTAGCTCTTCAATTATAATTTACTTTCATTTCAGGGGCCTGTAACTGAAATACTTTAGAAACGTCTTTCTTTAGGGACAGGGAAGTCTCTTTTCTCATCTTATTTAAATCAGGAGAACTACTTACATGGGGATTGATTCTAAGGTTATGCCTTCACTGCAGTTAGCCCAGATGTGGCCCCTAATTCTTCTTCAGATCAAACAAAATTTAAGCCGAGGCTTCACTGTGCTTTAAACTTGGGCGGACACACCAGGTGAGGATATAGACTTGAGTTTGAGTTTTGCTTCAGGCCAGGCTGACAACCCACCACCTTTGTGGTGGGAACGCAAGCTAATTAAGCTCAGGTGCTATCCCAGAATTCCAGATGAGCTGTACTTCGTCTAACTCCTCCTTTCTTCCACACTCTGTTTGAACCCCACATTTGCCTGTTCCATGCCTGCTGTGCATCTGCAGCATTTTAATAGATGCTGTCCAAGAAATCACCCTCCCATGCTGCCAGTTGACAGAAATGGAGAGGCAGAGTATTCAGTTGGGTACCCTATGATTCACTTTGCAGTTTTCAGACTAATGACATTCTCATTAAAAGTTCTTGCTTGCAAATGCTCTTTGCTTTTGCCTTCAGAACTGTCTTCCTTAATAATGAGTAACTCCACTTGCAAGTCATTTATATGAAGTAATTTTCTCCCATCACTGTCACAGACAGCTGCTCCATGCTAGTATGGAAAGAGAGAGCACCCTGCAAATGAATTCACAGAGCACCCTGGTGTAATGCACTGCTTAGAACTGCTTGGGGTGTCCCACCAAGATCCATCTCAGCGCATAGGCTGCAACCCTTGTGGTTGCAGTCACATGGGTCTGACATAGGTAACACTTTGTTGTGAGGGGCACTCTACCAATCCTAGGCAAACCTGAACTAACTCTGAAGTGAAGACCTCTGCTAAATATAGTTTTGGTTCTGTAACTTGATCAGCTTGAGTATGTCTTGTTCTGCTTGATCAGAACAAGACATACTCAAGCTGCAAATTACACCATCCAGCTCCAGTGTAGATATCCCCTGTGTGCTTTCAGACCCCACTCCCACACCTTTTCAAATGTTCCTTCCCCTCTGGCCCCCAGCTGCAGGAGAATATACTCCAACTAGCCCCAACATGAGGAAGACAGAGACCCCACCTCTCTGTCTCTCCCACATTACTGTCTCATGACATCAGAGACAATATAATCCAGTTAAGTGTGACATGCTTAACCAGCAACTTCACTAAATTAAGACACATGCCAGGGAACAGATTTAAATCCAACTATACTTGATAGCAATGAAAGCTGCTGAAGTGGGACAGGTGTCAGACAATAGATGCATTACTATGTTTAGGACTTTCAAATGTTTTTGTTGCATGCCGGTTCCATCCATTTGCTTCTTTAACATTTTTTGGTTTCCTTAATTTGGTATTGGTTTGTTGCTCCCTTTTCCAGGTGTTCTCTCTTTTTATGCTAATTACATATCCAAATCTGTCATCATGGGCATCTTGCAGTTGTTCTGTGGCACCTGGAAACAACAGGTTAAATCACTTTCCATCTGCAGATGGTGGGCTTGATTCTCTACTGCCTGGCATCTTGTGTAGTCATTGTCTTGAACTCACTTGGCACAAGTGTAAATGGCTACACACATTACAAAGCAGTAGAGTAATCAGACCAGCGTAGTCTCTCAACTCCATGGGTCTGTCCAATTTAATATGGTACATTTTTCAGCTCCAATGGCAGCAGCATTAGTATTGAAATGGTGCCTTAGGTTCATTAAGAATTCCTTTCAGTGGGAAGAAAAGACAATCCAGCAAGCCAAACCATCCAAGAGTTTGCTGTATACATGAAAAATCTCTTTAAATATTCCCTTTCAGCAAGGACAGTCAGTGGAACTTCCACCCAGGCATTCTCAAGCACTAGCCTTGAACATCACAGTACTCATTGATAATTTTGTTCCCTCACAAGCTCTGGAAAAACAGAAAGTGCCCGGACTGGGAGAACAAGGATCACAGTGTGACATAAAGTATCAAGGGTAGCCATATTCGTCTGTATGCGCAAAAACAAGGAGTTTGGTGGCACCTTAAAGACTAACAAATTTATTTGGGCATAAGCTTTTGTGGGTAAAAAAAAACACTTCTACAGATGCAACCGAAAGCTTTTTACCCACAAAAGCATAATGCTCAAATAAATCTGTTAGTTTTTAAGGTGCCACCAGACATCTTGTTAGTATGACATAACGAACACAGCAATGGGTAAGGAAAAGAAGGCTACAACAATAAGACAGCTCACTGAATTTTTTTTGAAATTTTCATTCAACGGTTATGTAATTAGCCATCTCCCCATTTTTGACAATCAGTCAGTGAAGATAATGCAACTGCATAGCTATCAGCTCTATTTCAAACATTATTTTTAGATCTACGTTGCACCAAAATGTCAGCTATTTTGTTTCTACTTTGAGATAGAGAGAACATATCTGTTTTTGGCTGATTTTTAGGGATAAGCAAATAGATTTGCATAAAATAAACTCTGATACAAACCTTTTCCCCAAAACTAATACTGAAGGTTGTTTTTTCTTGTTGAGGTTTTACGTAGGTTTGACTGGGAAAAAAGCTATGCTCCTCAATACTTTCTGGAATGGATTCTGGTCTCATTCTAGTAATACACCAGTAATGACTTCAGTGGAGTCCTTCTTACCTTGATTATGATCTTAAATCAAGCTTGCTGTTTTTATCTGGATGTAGGATGTGAGAAGAGAACATAAGAATGACCATACTGGGTCAGACCAAAGGTCCTGTCTTCTGACAGCGGCCAATGCCACTTGCTTCAGAGGGAATGAACAGCCCATGTAATCATCAAGTTACCCACTCCCTGTCACCCATTCCCAGCTTCTGGCAAACAGAGTCTAGAGAGACTTCAGAGCGTGGGTTTGAATCCCTGCTCAGCCTGGCTAATAGCCATGGATAGACCTAGCCTCCATGAACTTATCTAGTTCTTATTTGAACGCTTTTATAGTCTTATTTGTGTGTTGTGTGAAGAAATACTTCATTTTGTTTGTTTTAAATCTGCTACCAATTTATTTCATTTGGTGACCCCTAGTTCTTGTGTTATGAGAAGGAGTAAATAACACTTCTTTATTTACTTTCTTCACACCGGTCATGATTTTATAAACCTCTGCCATATCCCCCCTTAGTTATCTCTTTTCTAAGCTAAAAAGCCCCAGTCTTGATAATCTCTGTTCATATGAAAACTGTTGCATACCCTTAATCATTTTTGTTGCTCTTTTCTGAACCCTTTTCACTTCCAATATATCTTTTTTGAGATGAGGCGACCACATCTGCATGCAGTATTCAAGTGGGAGGCATACAATTAATTTATATAGAGGCAATATGATATTTCCTGTCTTATTATCTGTCCCTTTCTTAATGATTCCCAATATACTGTTAATTTTTGACTACTGTTGCACATTGAGTGAATGCTTTCAGAAAACTATCCATAATGACTCAACAATCTCTTCCTTGAGTAGTAACTGCTAATTTAGATCCCATCATTTTATATGTATAGCTAGGATTATGTTTTCCAATGTGCATTACTTTGCATTTATCAACACTGAATTTCATCTGCCATTTTGCTGCCCAGTCACCCATTTTTGTGAGATGCCTTTAACTCTTTGCAGTCTGCTTGGGACTTACCTATCTTAAGTAATTTTGTGTCATCTGCAAATGTTGCCATCTCACTGTTTACCTAGATCATTTTCCAGATCATTTATGAATATGATGAGATATGAATGAAAAAATCAGTTCTTTGGTATTTTGAAGCTAAACCAAACCAAGAAGTACTCTAACTATGGTCATGAAACAGTCCAGTTTCATAAGAATGAAACAGGTTTGCATAAGTAGCATCAAACCTTTTGACTGTTCATTCAAATTAAACTGAGATTAATCACTAGTGATAAATGCTTTTGTTATCTTTCTCCAACTAAATAGGCCAAATCATCAGATGTGTACAGTTTCATGGCTATATTCAGCTACACCAACTGAGGATCTCACCCATTCTTATATTATCAGCTGTAACATGATGTTGCAGTATGTTTGGTTATAGCATGTTAGACAAGGTCATGAGTTTGTTGTTTTATGAAACATGTTGTAGGAACTAAGAGAAACTTGAAGTGAGTGACAATTATATTTTTCAGGCAGACTTGTTTCTCATGGGGGTATTCATGCATATCTGCAGTACTTTCTCATTATGATTGCTGTGGGCACAAAATGCTATGTTTTGAATTATGTCTTTAAAATTGCATTTTCATTTCACAGTAATCAGAACAAAATCTTTGATAGCTGCCTGAATTGTAAATTTTAAAACATGAGCACATTTTCATGTTCTTGTCCTCTTTTATGATTGAAGTGTTTAAGGGAAAATAACTGTTTTTCACTTTAGTTTCTGATGGCAAATCTGTATTGCTTATATGGGGGAGGGAGGAAAAGGATACTGAATTCTTTACTCTACAGTTGAGTGGATCAGAATAATAAGATAACTACATAAAATATTGCAGAGAAATATGCTTCCACACATTCTCATTTTAAACTCAAAAAAGTCATTCACTTTCTGATTTTTGTCAAATAGAATAATAAAACAATAAACTCAGGGAAAAAAAACTACTAATAAATTTTGCCACAATTATACATGCAGTCACACTTTCACCAGCCAAAAAAGTAACCCCACAGTGACGTATGAGTTTAGGGTGCAATTATCTTGCTCTGTCCACTAAGGTGTGGTTCTGAGAGGCTATATACTTGTAGGGAGTTTGAACTATAATGATGTCTTAGTATTGTGATTTCAAGCTTCATCTTCTTAACCAGCTTTTGTACTTTTATGCTTGTTCTAAGGGGGTTTTTTTTGTTGTTTTTTTTTGTTAGAATCCCTCCTCCCCCAGCTGCTGCCTGGCTCAAACATCAACATTTACCTTCTTCAGATTTTTAGAGGACTATAATGGGGGTTACAAACCCCATACTGTATATAGGCAGAAGGGAAAGGATAGTCTTCCTTGCCTACAAGCAATTAGATTACCCAGCACAGCTGTCAGAACTGCTGGTCAGAGAAGTATGCACCCACAGCTGTGATCAATATGGAAAACAAACCCAGCAATAAAAGAAGATCAGAAAGAGCCCCAGAATCAGAAAATCCTAAGACAGCAGCAGGGTAATAGGCCTGTCCCAGACTGTCTCTAAGCTGCTGATAGGAGGACAAAGGAAAACTGCAAAGCCTAGAGTTTAAGGGCTGAGTGTCTCATTTTAGGTCAAATAGATGGACTAGGCTAATTGAAGATGAAGAGAGGGAGATAAGTTAGGAAAAATCTGAGGCTGTTCCAAAGACTGCACCAAGAGCAGTTAACAAGGACTTTACCCAATAATAATAATCATAATAAATAACACTGCTGGAGACAGTTACACAAGCCCTAGTACAAACCTAGGACATCATTTAATGTCCTCAAAAGTAGCCTTAAGTTGGATTTAAGGGATAAGAATCCCTTGTCCTGGTTTTCTGCCATATTGCTGAATTTCATCTGTTAAGAGTAGCTATTCATGAGAAGAAAAAAGTCACACTGATATTTTCCTTAGAGACCACTTAAAGAATTGTCTCGAGAACTTGGTTCTGTGGGTCATAGTCTCCCTTTCTCCTTGACTCTCCCTGTTGTCATGGATTCTTATTTACCCAAATTCTGATTCGGGGAGAGGGGGAAGCAAACACATTGTTATACACTAGTAAATGACCACAGTAAAGAAGAAAAATTCTCTAACTTTCCAAAGGAACTATTCATGTGACAGGAATTACACACACGTAGATGTTTGCAGGGTCATAACCAAAGGAGATACATTACAGTGGGGGAACAATTTACAAGATTAGTTAAAATTATAGCGAATTTACATTACTTGCTATTATTTACAGTGCAATTACTGGTTAATCATGCTATATGCTTTCTGTTTAATGCAGTGTGGTGTTCATTTATGAAATTATCTTGTGACATCACAAAATGTTGCTGCTTCTGCACTAACTTGAATTTAAAGGGGTAGAGTTTCCCAGTTACATCATTGTGAATCTGGAGTATTTATTGACTTTAATGGAGTTACTCTGGATTTACTACAGTTTAAGAGTGAACTGATTTTGACCTAACCCAAAAATGCCTAAACTGTTTTCATTGCTTCTTCATTTATATTGTGTGACGATGAGCCTCTTTTGTCACATCAGGCTTCAGCATTTCTCCCTCTGGCACTGATGGGTCCTGGAGCAAATCAGTCCTACTCCAGAGGTTGTTATACAGATAAAACTACACAGGATCTTTTCAGGGGACAAGACAAGAATGTCACGTTTATTATAACACAATTTGATTTATAACCAATATCTAATATCCAGTACCTATGTATACACACCACACACACACACACACTAGATGTTCTGCAGCTGCTGTATAGTTACCCATCCTGAACGTAGCTTGAGTCCGTGGCTTGGGTTCGCAGCTTGGGATCGTAGCTTGTGGCGGCTAACTGGCCAAGAGAGCCGGGCACAAGGAGGGGTTGGGTCTCTGTCGGGCGCTCACCAATACCCCTTGATGTTGGCAGCAGAATGTTACCCAAAGTCTCCCATCTCACCCATCCTTTTTATAGGCTTTTAGTTTGAATCCAACATCTCTAGGTCTTGCTGTGTCATGCTGCCTCTGGGATCTGTGTGATTGATCACCCGTCAATTGCAGACGTGACTTTCAGCCTCGGACCTGGCTTTGATGTTCCTTCAGTTGGACCTTTGTTCTTTTCTCTTTAGGGTGGACTCCTCTTACTTTGTTAGGGCTGTTGTCTGCATCTTCAGCTGTTGGTGTTCACACTTTTTCATCAGGTCGGGCTGGAGGTTGATTCCATCATCCATGCATACCTCATTCACACATCTAAACTAATCAGATTACATCAGGGTTTTGCAGAACAACTTTTACAGCAGGGTTTACAAAATGGAGTGAACATTTTAAAATGGAGTTTGAGACAAGTTAAAATGGAGTTTGGGTTACAATAGGGACAAGTGTAAGAAATGGCAGACAATGGACAATAGTTAATACAAAATGGCAACCAGTGAGCAGAAGTTACATTGTTGAAACAGTGCAAGTTTAAATACTTTAAGTAGCAATTGGATTGAAAGTGAAATTCACAAGGGCAGCCACCTGAACAGCTGTGGTTCTTAACAAACATCTTAATTGTCAATTAGTCAGTTATTGGGGTACTAGGTTTTGTGAAAGAATGAAGTTTGATTCATAAAACTTTACTTATGAAGTTTAACATGAACAATCTACAAACAATTTCATTTATCAGTTCTACAAGGTTTAGTACTTCATATTGGTTTATTTACAGTATTTACAGGATAGGCTTAGGGATGGCCCACAGTCTTCTTTAAATAAAAAGAAAAATTACATTTCTTAATTCCCACCATAGTGTTGCCTCTTCTTATGCTAGCTACGCTCCGCAGGACACCTTCGTCACACAGAAATATATACAAGATTTCCCTTTATCAGAAAAAAACCACAACTCTTTACATTGGAGAAACCTTTTCCCCTGGCTGCACACAATCCTTCTGCAGCCTGTGTCTCATCCATACTCCCTTTTTTCTCTCACCAGAGAAGGTTTCTGAAAGTCACAAGATTCTTTTAATTAGACTTAGTTGTCCATAATTAACCTGTGGTAATCTCTCTTAGTTCATAGGGGAAAAGGCCTTGAACCATTCTATTACTAATATACCTGGTATCAATGACCCTTCCAGAATGGACTGACACAAATTGGAACTTAAACAAAGATCCGTTAAATTTAAGTTCTATTTCATCTATGAACACATCTATGAAAAATGATAGTTTTCCCAGCTCAGTGTGGCTCCAGTGAGAGCAGAAGAGGCAATATTCTTTTCTTCTGAGAAAGTTTATGATTATTATGCTATAACAGCAGACAACAGGAAATTATCAGGCAAATGGAAATATGAACACAAATACTCTGGTGAGGCACGTTTATTTATTACCTTCTTCCTGCATTATTGTAATATTCTGTTGAAAATAAGCTGTTGGAGAGAAAAATCTGCTACCATTCATCTTTTTAATAGAGCATGACACTAAATTATATGTTTGTTTTTCATTCTAAGTTTACAATTTAGTTTGACTGACTTTTCTTTGCAGACTTTTTAAAAGATTATAGGCTGATGCAGACCTCATTAAAATCAATAGGACTCTCATTGATTTCATTGGGTTTTGGCTTAGGCTGCATGGGCCTTTTGCTGCCCTCATTTACCACGGAGTAAATCCAGAATAACTCCACTGAAATTAGGGGACCAGATTCTCTGTTGCCCAGGAAAAACTGGAGTAAGTACTGCACAGCAGTTCCCAGTCATGAACTTCCGTGTCAGGAATACGTATAAACCTAGATGGTGCCTTTAAGTTATTTTTTATTGTATTTATTTCTTTATTTTATTTATGCAAATGATGACAACTGTCACATATCCACAATGACCTAAGTACCTTTGACATGAAACTTGCAAAATTACTCTTAATGCAGACGTACAATTTATCTGTTTTAGGTAAAACAGATACACCATCATTCTAGTGTCTGAGCACCTTCCATGTAAAATCAATAACAATGGCAGAGTCCCTATCAGACTTCATGGAATCCCTGACACATCTCACTTAATATAATTTACCACCAGGCATTTTAAAAACTCAATAGTTCTGTGACTGTTGACACCAGCAGAAAATCTGGTCTTGAGTGATTATACTAAATTAACAATAACTGTTACATTTCCATGAGGCTGCATGGTTATATCTCCACCAACTTTTTGGAAGTACAGGGGTTAGAGATGAAATGCTACCTAGAAAAACTACGTTCCATTATTGTGTGAGGCAGGAGATCAGACTAGATGATCACAACAGCACATTCTAGCCTTATAATCTATTCATTATGTAAGTCTGTTTTTGAAACTCAACAAATAAGGCTAATGACGTGCTTTGGTTTTTCAGGCACTAACTCTTCCTGAATAAAGTATTCCAGTCAAACACTGACTAAAAACAGCTGTGGAGCTAAAATGTGAGAAGTTATCAAGCTGCAAAAGAACAGAACAAAACAAAAGTCACATAATTAAACATGTCAATGAATGTAAATTTTGTTTTGGTGACAGTTCATTTTAGTCTCTGCTGAAAAGCACTCTCATTCTACAGCACAGTAATTGCTGTCTGCTCTTGGAATCTCCTTGACTGGTAGCCTTATGCCATCACTTCATTAGAATTGAATAGGCTGGTATTTCTTTTTTAAATCTCTCTTAAAAATAAACAGATACTTTTAAATATACACATGCTTGCTACACACAAGCAGACATTCTCTTGTTTCATGCCTAATAGATCCTTGATCAAGCATATGTTTTGAACTACTCTGCTAACTAAAAGTGAGGTATCTTTGCCTTTTGTGTTCCAGTACATAATTATGTTGTAAGGATTAGAAGTAGGGTTAATGGAAATCTGGAAGAAGATTTTTCACATTGTATGCATTTTTTAATCCAGATTCTATAGACTGCTTTGGACATTTTAATTTTAAATTTCAGCAAATAATCTCAAAAGACCTATGGATATTATAATCATTTATTAAATTATTTCATGTATTAGATAACTACTTTTAAATACAATTTACTTTTTATCAAAACCAACGTTATCTGTTTAAACAATCCCCTTTCCTCCCTGAAGTCTTCCATTCCTTTCTTGATATTCCAGAAATCTTTCTATCCCCAGTTACAGGTATGGTACTTTTTTTTGTTTTTAAGAGCATGTTGGGGGAAGCTTTTTCAAAGGGAAAAATGACAGTTGAATGCTACCTCCCATTGATTTTCATTGAGGTTTAGGGGTAAAACTTACAAAAGTGCCTAAGTCCCTCTGCAAGTGACTTTGGTTAGATTTTTAAAGGTATTTAGACACCTAACTCCCACTGAAACCAGAATCAGGTCCAAAGCATGGAATACTATAGGGAAGATGTTTCTAATGGGAGTTAAGTAGCTAAATACCTTTACAAATATGTCAAATGGGCACTTTTGAATTTTGTTTTATTTTTGATGTCTACTTGCCACTTGTGCTTTTGAAAGTCTTCTCCAGGGTGTTTCATGTTCAGGACTTGAGCCTCTTCTCTTTCAGGACTTGTTCCTAAATCAGTAAGTCAATGGGAGTTTTTCCATGAATTTCAGTGGAAGCAGGTTGGCATATTTATATGCTAGTTTTGCACCAGAATAATGTTGTTGATTTCAAAGGAGTTTCTTCTGATTTAAACCAGCATATGCAAGAGGATAATCAGGCCTGTACTCTTAGGTGATGTCTTCACTATATGGCAGTGCAAGCTACGACATATGATTTGCAGAGAGCACCAAATATTAATATAATTCTCTTTCAAACAGGACTATGTTGATGTGAATGAGGTACCATTTAATTTGCAACAGCAACATCCAGAGAGGGCAGTTTAGAGAACAACATTTTGATGCTTCTGCAATTCATCCTACCCTGCAACTCCCGCCCTATAGTCTACACTCCTGCAGTAAAGACAAGCCCCAAATCAGTGATTTCCAAATTGCATTTGCTAAGTTATAAATCAAAGCAAACATTTTTGTTAATTTTCAGTTCAGTAATATATGCAAAAATCAAACTGTTTATCAGTGTTCCACTGATAACAGAAGTTAGGTTAGTAATGAGAACTGGGGGGAAATTACCCAGGGAACCATTTTTCCAGTCAGAAAATGACAATTTATTAAAATTGAAACATTCTATGTTAATATATCAATTTTGACAAAATTTAATTTAGAAAAAATATCAAAACGAAGCATTTTGGAACAAAATGGTTCAATTTTTCATTCTGAAATGCATTTCATTTATTTTCTATTTAAGACACCTATTTCTTTCCATAAAATTCTCAGGTTTTATAAAAGCCCACATTTGGGTTTCACTGTTTTGATTTGTTTTATGTGAATGTTTGAAATATTACAACTCCCCAGACCCAGCTCCCCACTCTGGAAGGACAGATGGTGGCTCAGTACCCCTCACAGAGTCCCTGCTGGATAGCACAGCCCGCCTACAAGAAGGAAACTTCCAACTGATGGCTGCTAGTCTGCAGTGGGGGAGTGAAGTGAACAGGGAGTCAGGTCTTGGCAGATGAGATCACTGGACTACTGCAGCGATTGGCCTGCAGAAAGTGGGAGACCTCAACAGGCTATCTTATGCGTTCTGGGCACCCCTTTCCTTCCCTACTGCAAGCTGCCCTTCAATTTCGGTTTGCACTATTTTTTCACCTATTTTTAAATATTGACATAAACAGTGATAAATTCTCAGGACATTTTACCCAAAATAAAAAATAAAATGAGGGGCCTTCCTTGTATTATAATTCATAATATAAAATAAAGCCAACATCAAATCCTTACAAACATATTGAAATGAAACATTTTAATTAACTGCAACTGATTTTTTTAAAAAATTTATTTCATAGGAAATTAAAAAAAATTCCAACATGCAGTTAAAAACAAATTGTGGAATAACAGAATTTCCTGTAAAATGGGAACTTTGGTTCCTACACAGCTTTACGAATAATGTTGTGGGGAAAGGGTCATGTGGCACCTTAAAGACTAACAAAAGTATTGAAGCATAAGCTTTTGTGGGCTAATACCCACTTCATCGGGCATGCATCTGACGAAGTGGGTACTAGCCCATGAAAGCTTATGCTTCAATACTTTTGTTAGTCTTTAAGGTGCCACAGGACTCTTTGTCGCTTTTGCAAACCCAGACGAACAAGGCTACCTCTCTGGTTGTGGGGAAAGGCTTTCTTGTGAGATTTCTCACATCTCTTTTTCTGTTCCTGGACAGAAATGCCACCAGAACAATCTCAGTTGTGGTATTGAGCATGTCCAATCATTGTGGAAACAAAAAAAAACAAAGCCATTCAAAAAGTTCAGTTAAGCATTTCACTTTGATTTTGTTTTGGAGACCAAGTGAGGATTTACATGTTTTTATGGCCAACAATGCTAATTTTCAATAAACCTTTAGACTTTTTTCCCCCCTTAAATGAGATTCTCCCTCAGTAAACAAGAGTATTTTCACACTGTCAGAACTTGTGAAGCAAAGTTAGTTTTGGTTCAGATACAACTGACTGAATAAATAGTCCTACAATCCACAAGCGTAGCAGATGCAGACAAGAAACCAAAAATACAATTGCTCAATTAATTTGCTTCCAAATGCTCTGAAAAGACAACCAATATTTTGTACTAGCAGCACATTATGCTTAGGTTGTCAGCCAATATATGCTAATAGCTTTCACGCAGCCACTTCAGCGCAGCTTGTTTAAAATGTTATGGGAGCTTTCAACTGTGAATGCCAACAACCGTGATAAGAAGTTGCATCTTACATTTTTTCTTTAAAAAATGACTTTATTGTGCTGGATATCAGGGTATGTCTACATTCAATTAGAGATGTGATTGCAGTTCAGATAGGCACACCTATGCTAGCTTTAATCTAGCTGGCACAACTAAAAATCACAATGAAAGTGATGAAGGATAATCACAGTACAAGGGCTAGCAATGTGAGTGGGTGCCCATTGTAAGCAAACACAAGCATTATTAAAGACCCTGCAGTGTTTCCCTAGTAACTCAGCTCTTGTAGAGAAGTGCCATTATCTCAGTTCATGTTTTCCAGTTGTGAGGTGAAGACTATTATGGGAGATCAAGAAAAAACAACTTGGGTGGAGGGAGGTTCACTTTTTTCTCACCATGTGAAAAACTTCAGCCCATGTTGGGAAATGTTTGAATATGTGAGTGCAAATGTAAGCTGTTTATGGTGAACAGTGTCACAGATCATTATAGAAGACTGGCTAGAGCAGGGGTAGGCAACCTATGGATGCATGGCAAAGCCAGAATGCAAGCTGATTTTCAGTGGCACTCACACTGCCTGAGTCCTGGCCACCAGTTTGGGGGGCTCTACATTTTAATTTAATTTTAAATGAAGCTTCTTAAACATTTTAAAAACCTTATTTACTTTACATACAACAATAGTTTAGTTATGTATTATAGACATAGAAAGAGACCTTCTAAAAACATTAAAATGTGTTACTGACACACGTGAGAGTGAATAAATGAAGATTCGGCACACCACTTCTGAAAGGTTGCTGACCCCTGGGCTAGAGGTTAGTGTTCCCCTCCAGTGACTGGGTCCACACACTGGATATACTGTTGGATGAAGGTGATCTCTTTTAGTTCAAGTGAAGGACGCCTATTTTTTGGAGCTGAAATACCCAGGGTTCTAAATCTGTTTCCCCAGGTAAATTGTGTGTGATTTACATAATAATTGTGCCTACTGTCAGAAGTGTTACAAGAATACTCTGTGTGTATGTACAGATCAACTCCACTCTACTGATAAATCAGCTCTTTTGAGTTACAGCATTTCTACTGAATCCAGAATGTAAATCAATGACAACAATAAATATTGTCCTCTTCCATCCTCTACAAAAATAATCGAAAGAATATTCTGAATTCACAGATCAGGGTAAAAATTCCATTCATGTTCTGGAATGCAAACCAGATCAGTGAATGGTTGTGTTGCCACCTGCCCTGTAGCTCTGGGTGCTTTCAATGCTTGGCTACTGTGGCTCACAGCCTGGACACTGACAGCCAACAGCTGGTTTAAATTAAAAGTAAAACCAGTATATTAACTGAAGAAGATAAGTGAGTTCAAGTACCGAGGATAGAGTTGGAAGCAGTTCCAAGCAAATAAAAGTGAAAAACGCTGTATAGAGACTAAGACTTAGCAAAATTACAGTCTTGGTCTAAGATAAGATTTTTACCACACTACCTTCCAACAAGAGGGCTTACCCTCCCCCTCGCCTGCTCAGGATCTCTCCTCAAAGACAAAGTGCCTGATTCCTTTATCTTCTTAAGTGAATGATAACTTGGGATTCTTTGCCCTTCTCTCTTATAGTCCAGAGAACCTTTGAAATGGATTCCTCTGAAGATTAACCCCCCAAAATAATGTTAATTCGAGATATGAGGAAGGAGACATGGAATCTGGTGATGAAGGAAGTTCCATGCTGGTTTCTTCCCCCACTAGCTTTGCAAAATTGCAAATTGATTTGTTCCTGCCCTCTTCAATGCAAATGAATGGCCACTTGCCATGTGATTGCTAATCAACTCTGATGACATTTGGCTAGAGGTGTCTGCTTGTCCCATGTCTGGGAGAACTCTGTTCACCCACTGTCCAGACTTGTCATGTAAACACATTTGAATTCCACATTTCCTTCATATTAGTATTATCCTTTGTGTGTTTCCCTTATACACACCACATGAGAATAGTAATGATCACTGTGTTGTTATTTTTCCAGTGATATCTTCCATGGCACAGATCAGATACAATTAACTACATTAATGAATTGAGCTATACTGAACTGCTCAAGCCAGCTTGATTCCACTACCAGATTCCAGCGAGCCCCTTGTCCTCTGGCACTGGGGGGATGATTTCAGTGTCATGCCTCCTATAATATTTCATTTAGAGACGTCCTTCTCCCCATATCCTACTATACTTCATTATGTCTAAATAGCTGCATTTTGATCCTTACTGGTAAACATTAGGTGAACTTTATGCCATGGGTGCCAGTACCAGCAGTGGGGCATGGCGGCTAGCACCCCTGCAATGGAAATATTGTTTCTACCCCACAAGTTTTCTACCCCACAGTATGTTACAGAGGCAAGACTAGGACTTGGCTATGTTTCTGCACTTGTATTTATGAGTGGGGAGGCAGAGGCAAGAATGGCTGGAGGGGAGGGGCTGGAGTGGGCACAATCAGTGACACCCAAGATTGGGCCAGCATCCTGGAAGCAGGTAGGAACAGCTCTCCTCTCCCTGCCTTCCAGCCACCACAGGTCCTAGCAGAGACATCCAGCCCAGGAAAGGGGCAGGAGCACATGCAACAGCAGCCAAGGTGGGCTGGGGGATAGGGCATTAGCACCTGGGCAAGGGGCATTGGTACGCCTGGGATTCGGGAAACCCATCCACCAAGGAAATGCCAAGATGCCCCTTTTCATTCTGGAGTCCCTGCTGCTAAGCCTCAGTAGCTCTCCTTACTGCCCTTCCTACCTTTCTGCCCTCTGCCGCCCCCAGTCTTATGCAGCTATATTGCTGGGCGGGGGGCAGAGAGGTGAGGTGACTAATATATTTTCCCCCACATGATAAGTTAAACCATTATCATTCTTTTTCTTACTTCAATATTCCATTCAGTGTCCATTAAGTGACTTTACTCTGTTATTTTATTATATATTTGCAGATCATGAATCTTTCCTCCCAGGGATCACATTTGCAATAAATTGGAGCACTGTTCGTACTCTACCCACAGGGTTCGTTTGAAATGTCACACTTTAATCAGAAGGTTGTACTGTATTGCCAGGACTAACATGTTTGGATACGCACCAATAAAGCCTACAAATGTGTGAATAAAGCCATTTTTATCAGAATATATGTCTCAAACAGCATGTTGTTTTTCTGCAATTGCTACAACCGCCTCGTTTATTGGAAGCTCGGGTTTTCATTAAGGTGTTGAATAATTTTCTTTTAAAATTTGTGCTTAATAATTCCTTGGTTTCATTCTCTCTTGAAATGTCATAACTGCTGCTTTTTTGGAAATAGTGGCTCAGGGAACAGAAAATAGATGGGGTAAAGAGCCCTTGGCTGACCAGTGACATACTGTACATCTCAGTGCTGTTGGGATATGTTAGGGTTAAAGGAGAAAAACTGCTGGTGAACAGAGACAGCGTTAGGGAGTAAAGGCACAGGCAAGGATCACTTCTGCACTTGATAATGTGCAGGTCTTTCTGTGTTTAACAGATCTAAGACTATTCCTTTCCCCTCCCTTCTCCTTGTTAAGGGTTTGATCAGGTTGCAGCTGCCTGAGGAATGTGGGGATCAGAAGGATGCCTTTTGGGGTAAAGTAGTGTTATCTCTCTCTCAACTTTCTTTCCCAGCTGCACAGGCGAGGTTGGGGTCATGGCCCCTTTCTCCCAGGGCCGGCTCCAGGCACTAGCCAAGGAAGCACATGCCTGGGGCAGCACATTGTAAAGGGCGGCATTCCAGTCAATCTTGGTGTGGCACAATTTGGCCTTCCTATTTTTTTTTTTTTTTGCTTAATACTTAGGGGAAATGTTGTAGATGTGTTTTAATTAAAAAGAACTGATCTTCTGTGGCAGGGCTGTCGCAGGGTGAGCTATAATCCTTTAAGAGGATTGGTGCTCAGTTGCACCTTTGCCATGCTTAGCTCACCTCCCCACGTGAAGGAGATGAGTACTGAAATCATGAGACAAGGCTCAGGTGACTAAACAAGGCCCAAAAGGAAGGGTGAGAGCCAAACATAGGAGGGAACTTCAGGAAGCAGTAAACCTGGAAGATCAGAGAAAAATGCCAGGGAGAGAAGACCTGTGAAATTGGCACTCTCTAAAGAATGGGAGGGTATCCAGGAAGGGTATAGGAAGAGGCCTTGAGAAAAAGCAGGACAGGTTGAAGTTATGGGATAGATGGCCCAGTTGGTTAGGGGTCCCACGGCTGGAAACCCATAGTATGGGGTGGCATTAGTTCCCCCTATACTGCCACCCTGTGAGGGGATGTAGTAACCCTGGAAACAAAGGGAGGATGGAGAACATATATCAGAGCCTACAAGTGGCTAGAAAGGAGCTAAGGGGAAGGGCAGTGTACTGTGGAAGAGAAGACAGACGCTCAGGGCTGTGCCTAACAAGACTGGGGTGGAAGATTCACATTATTACTCTGGAAGGGTGGACTTTGGTAACTATATTTGAGGGCTAAATTAAGGAGAAAGGCTGAAGGAACCATTGAAGCTGAGGGAAAACTGAGGCAGGATGCTGGAGTGTCATATCATTTCACAAAGAGGCATGCTATTGGGCTGCACCCTGCAAAGGGGTATTCTAAAAGCTCAGCAAGAAAGAAGCACTTCTCAAGCTTGGTAAGCTATGAAATTTATTTTAAAAGAATTTTGAATTCAGTTGTCACTTTTGAGTTTAATGTTTTAGCCATCTTGTTAAAAAATGAAATTCATATCACTGGGTCATGAGAACTAATATTAGAAGAAAACTCACTAAATCACAGAAATTACAGATGACTATTCCTGTGAGGTCTTGTAGAACTTCTCCTGGTAAGTTTATTTCCCACATTTTCTAATAGTTTGTTCCATCTAGATTTAATTAAAACTAGACCAATGAGTTTTCCATTATTTCCCTTTGAAGCCTCTGCTACAGTGTGGCAGGTCTTTCCTATTCAGCCTACATTTTCCTTTGTCCATCTGGAGAAGCGCTCCTAAATCCCGTTGATTTGTCCGTGAATCTTAGGCTTCTAAGGACCTGATTTTTTAAATGCATTTAGGGGCCTTAAGATGCAGGCAGGCTCATGGTGAGATTTTGAAACTCCCATTGAAATCAATAGGAGTTAGGCACCTAAGCACTTCTGAAAATCCCACTGGGTGCCTAAGTCACTTTTGAAAATGGGAATTAGGCTCCTAAATCACTTTGTAACTTTTTGTAAATATCCTCCATAGACTTTATTTACGCTAAGGATTTGTGAACCAGAATAAATCTGAAGGACTGTCCTTTATGAGTTTCAGCTCACAGTAGGGATTAGGATGATCCCTGATTGGATGCTCAAGGAGGGGTAGAGGAAACAAGCCTTCCATTACACCTGTACACAGTGCCACACAGCAGTTCTGCTCATGTACAATGCACTCTTTCAAAATGTGAAGGAGTTCCCACTACATTGCTTGTTCCCAAAATTATCCTCTTTCCCCACAACGTGGCCCATGCCATAAAAATGACACTTTGACTATTTCTTTCTTTAGACATGCATGTGCAGAAAGAATTTTCTTGACACAATAAACCTGAAAGTTCTGTCTGTGATTTTCATCTCACTTTTTAATACATCAAAACATCACCTTTCACTCAAGCAAAATGGTGCCTTTGTCATTTGTGGAACAGCTAGAGACGATAATGCAGTTGAAAGCAAATATAATATATTTGTTACATAGATGATCGTTTATCATGTTCAGAGTAGTGGCAGTGGCTTAATAGCTAATGGGTTGACGCTCCTCTGCTTTTCAGTGACAAATGACACCAAGGTGTAACATGGCAGACACATACATAACAACAGGAAAATGACTGGCCCTGTAGAGAGCCTAGTATCTGTATGGATTTGCATTGTTGTGTGTATAGCTGAATGTTTTAAAATGATGGAACACTGGGTGAATGTGTTTACTATTTTGTTCTGTTCCCTATACCTACACAAACATCTGTTAGCAGAGCCAGATCATCTGTCTTTCCCTGATAGCACAATCCTGCAAAATGAACAATAATTCTTCCCTACTGAAATCCTTTTAAAGTTTCTATGTCTCTGCTTATTGGAACTGGTCAGGAAATTTCCATCAAAATTATTTTCCATTGGAAAACAGTTTCCCCCAAATAAAAATGAAAATTCCATTGCAGATTGATTCAACCAAACTGAAATACTCCATTCATTAAACTTATCTGAACTGTTTTGTTTTCATTCAGTTCAACAAAAATTAAACTACATTTTCCTGTCGGGCCATATTGCCATTATGAGAGTTATGGTTCTGTCCTGAATTCTTTGCTATGGGCTGGCTTTCTTGGAGCACTACACATTTCATAAGGCAATGTACTGATTTCATTCTGACCAAGCTGCTTAGTGCACCACAGGAGTCACACATCTCTAGGCTCATTATGGGAGATATAGTCTTGCCAGGGTGCCTGACCCATATGGGAGAATGAGGGTATCAGGATCTACAATTATAAATCCCTAAGGCAATGAGCCACCTTAAGGAATGCAGTTTAATGTTGACATGAAGCATTCTGAGTTATTTCAATAAACCAAAATGAAAATTTTGATTTTGAGGAAAGTCACAACATGTTTCTAGGGATGGCAGCCTTATTTCTTCCTCCATGGTGGACACTTTCCCATACCTGTTAGCAATAAATTTGGGAGGCACCATTGCAATACACAGGCTAGCAGCATACGAGCCCAGGTGACTTCAGAATGACAGCAGCAGTTATTCTCTCTCTGCCTTTGTTACCCTCAGGAGTGAGATATCAGCTAAAATCACCATCGCCTGTGGGAAATGATGCCAATATTCAGCAGTAGAATCGTGCAACCAAGGAATTTCATCCTCAGTTCCTTCACCCCTGGTGGGCCATACTGACCATGGCTGGTGCTGTGAGTGTCAGAGTGCACAAGCATGCCAAAGCAGAAGCATCAAGAAGCACGTCTTGTTTAAAACTTTTGAGAGCAAGGAAAGGGAGTTCAGAATCTGAAGTTTTTCTTTCCTTTGTGAC
Source organism: Dermatemys mawii (assembly GCA_007922305.1). Taxonomy (NCBI): domain Eukaryota; kingdom Metazoa; phylum Chordata; order Testudines; family Dermatemydidae; genus Dermatemys; species Dermatemys mawii. The sequence continues at coordinate 76,080,722 of ML677333.1, forward strand.
AATATTAGCATTTCAAAATTGCCAATGATAATCCCCTGGGTGGGAAAGACAATTGCTGCTTATAAGCTTTCTGCATAGTCCTGTGTTCTTAAAGATGCAAGCACCATGCACCTTCCCTGACCAGCCAACACTGATGTTGGTGAAGTGTCCCCAGTAATCCACCGGGGCTTGCAGAACTATAGAAAAGTAGCCATTCTGTTGATGTACTCTGCAGCAAGCTGGTCTGGTGCCAAAATAGGGATTCGCATGCTGACTATTGTTCCACCAGAGTTCAGGATTTCCATTGCTGCAAATCCATCTACTATATCTTCACATCGCTGAGAGTCACAATCCTGAATATCAGGAGACAATTAATGAAGGCACTTGCATGACAATGGTCTCATAGTGGATTTTCCAACTCCAAAATGGTTTCCCACTGACTAGTAGCAATCTGAAGTTGTAAGCTTCCACAGTGTCACTGCAGCTATCATTTTAGTGCCCCTGCACTGGAGAGCTGGGGTGAGCTTGGCACACTGATCCAGGAATGTGGCTTTGTGCATCTGAAAGTTCCAAAGCCACTGTTCATCATCCCAAACCTGCATTGCTATGTGATCTCACCAGTCAGTACTTGTTTTGGGGGCCCAGAAGCAGTGCTCAGCCATCTGTAGATGTTCCATGAATGCCACCACCAACTTTTAATTGGTTCTCATTATGTCCCACAGCAGTCTGGCCTTCAAGAATTCATCGTGTTCCACACTGATTCAGTTCTTACAGCTCTGCAAATACTGGAGGATCATGCACCCTGTGCTTGCAAACTCCACGATAATAGTGCAGATGTGTACAGGCTCCATGCTTGTTTTAGAGGTGGTGGCTAGTGAGGAACGCTGTGTGGGTTCATGGGATTTTAAAAAAAGACACAAAAATAATGTGATATCGATCATTTTGTTTTTCTGGGCCTCAAACCCATGCAGATCTAATTGTACAGCCCTAGTGCATCCTCCATCAGGCCTAGTTAATAAAAATAGTTAATTTTTTTGCTTTTCTAATTTAGCAAATTCCGTGTCTTCCTTTTGTGTTCTTAATATCTTCCTGTTCCATGTTATTTCCCAGAAAATTACACTGCACTCCCCACCTTGATATGATTATTTCTGATTTACCTTGCACTGTTCGGACCTATTTCCCTATCTGAGTAATTTAGTTTTGCTTCACAACTTTTCTTTCCTGTTTGCTATTTGAGTTACTTCAAAGGAAACAGCGGGTTGGTTTGGTTTTGTTGTGTTGTTTGGAAGCCACCTGTTCAAAGCTCAGAAGAGGCACATCATACAGGCTGTCACTTTGCACTAAATGCATGTTCTCCTGAGTAAGTGTCCAGCTGCCATCAGCTGTCCTGGAACTTTCCATTTAGTTGCTATAGCTCTTCTGGTTAAGTTTGTGGCACAAATCTCAAAAATCAGATATGTCCTGTGATGTGTTCTGTGTAGACGTCTCTGGATCACCTAATGGCGTCAGACACCATGAGCTGTCTCATGAGCCGGGCATAACGTTGACTAACTCCGCATGCTCTAGATACCGGCTCGTTGTGGGGGTCCCACGTGCCGAGGGCTCCTATGATCAGTGCATGGATCTGTACCTCGTAGCCTTGCGCTCTCAGGGTGTCGGCCAGCGGGGTATACTTCTATGCCTTCCGTGCTCGGGCCTCGTGAAAGGCCGTGACCAGTTTTCAAATGGCACCATGACGTCTACTATGAGGACAAGACTTAGTCCATTGGGGACAGCAGCCCTGGTATTTCTATGAGTGTTTATTGGATGAGGGGGTGGACACTACAGAGGAACACTCCAAGGGGCTCAGGGGCAGAGGTGCACCTGTTGTTAACCTGCAAAGAAAGTAGGCGTTGTCATTGCCCAGAACCAAGTGCAGGATAGCCAATATGCTGATGGTGTCAGAGAACTGACGCCCAGCTGGCAAAAGCAGGTCTCCTTCATGTGAGAGGCAGAGTGATCAGATGACTCACAGTCCTAGGAACCCTGAGAACCATCACATAGGGAGGCTGAGTATGTACTCTGACAACTAGTCAATGCTATTACAGCTTCACAGCTTTAATCTAACTAGCTTGATATGTCTACACATGCTGCAATCCCACCTCTCACTGCAGTGTGGGCATACTCTGAGAGTAAGGTGTGCTGGCTTCTCTCTTCCTGGCTTTGTTATTGATTTACCATGTTACTTTGGCCATGCCACTTCCCTTTGCCTTCTTTGCCATCCTCACCTGTGAAATGGAACCAATGATACTGTCATTTGCCAAGTGCTTTGAAATCTACAAATGAGAAGTGCTATGAAACTGCTTATTTATGCTTTATTTTAGAGTACATAATGAAAATAAACTTGAGTTAACCCCTCTGATCTGAACACTCTTAGACTTTCTGAACCTGGACATAAATCCATTTCTTTCAAGTGACCACTATCTTTGTAACTAGCTGAATTGGAACCCTGAATCTGAAAATCATTGAACTCTAGGTTTTTGGCTATCTGATTCAGATTTGGAGATGCATTTTGAGGTTGCAGCCTCTCTCTACTATCCAGTAAACTTTAACACACTGAACTTGATTCCCAGCTGTGGTATTCCAGTTTTATACCACTGTTATTCCCTTCATTAAAATCAATAGAGAAAAAATTTGAGTAAGCACTGGAGTAAAACCAGCATAACAAAGTGGTGATTCAGGCCCATTAAGAACAGAGAGCTAGATCCTCAGCTTTCAAGGATCTGGCCCTTTATAAATTCCCTATGGATGGTAGCATGAAAATTTGTGCCTGAGGAAAGAGTGCAGGATTTTACCTTCAAAGTCCAGTGCACTCCGCATAGTGTTCCTGATATGGAAAAAAAATTGAGATGTATAATATAACTTTAATGAGTGTGGGTTTGAGTCTCCTGTGCCTTTGTGAAGACTTGTACATGTGTGTAAAGAGGGTGTAAATGCTCCAGCATTTTATACACTCCTGTCTGCAAGTGTAAGAGGTGACAAGTGGCAAGGCAGTGGAGCACCTGGCTGCCTGCTTTTATTAAGTCTCTTTCTATAATGCTTTGACATCCATAAAGAGAGAGAATCCAGTGTAGAACATTTCATCAAAACCATCAGAGCTACAGCTACATATGAGCTGGTAGGGATTGTCTGACAGAGACCATACTGTCCTGTAAAGAATTAGTATTTGATATAATCTCTTGGTCCCAGGACAGCTCAATTAATTATAATTTACAGCAATGATCTGGCAAAATGTCTTTGCAATCAAAACAAATCAAGCTTAATATTAACAAACTTTAGTAGCTGTACAATCTTTCACTTTGCCTATTAAATACCAAATCACCACATACGGCCCCCTTTTAATGGGATCACTTACAAAGTAAAGGATTCAGTGTAAGTGTCAGAATCAAGGCTACAATGCATCACTTTTGGGATATTCATATGTTCTCTCACTATTATGCTATAACGTGGGATATAGTTATGTATATCTATGCAATCTGACGTACAAAGAAAGGTGAGTGGACAGTTTAGATTTCTTAAATGGTTTTTATTACTTTTTTGTATGCACCGGAAAAGATGTTGCCACTAACAAAATTTTATTGCAATTGAAATTGGATCTCTTCAAGGATTTGTAGACATTATAAAATAATATGTGTATAATAATTTCTGTTTGTTGTTACAACAAGGACTTGTGATACATCCAGGGAAAAGCCCCACAGATTAAATGAAGGAAAAAAGTAGTTTAAATGGTGTCTCTGAGGCAATGAATACTTAGACTTTGAGCTAGAACTTCAAGCGTGGCCAAAAAACCAAGAAAGCACAATAGGGGTGATTTGCAAAAGTGACATAATGTTCTCCCTTGTATTGTATGTCTAAGTGCAAGGTTATTCCCTTGTACTGTGCTAAAAGAGCTTGAGACTACTCTACTTTACCATAGGTGCAGGGACAAGAAGATGCTTAAAACAAAGCTGAGGGCCACCTGGAGATTCTGAACACACCCACCTCTCTAGCCATGCCCCTTCCTCCTGGCTTCTCCAGCCTCAAAGAATGTGTGTTGTGAAGATGCCATAATACCGTAGATATAGCAGGTAGAAAAAATTTGGGTTTTTTAAACTAACATTTTTGCAGATTTTTTTGGGGGGGGGGAGTCTGTTTGTTATATTGTGGGGTCATGTTTTCATTACAGAATAGACACCACAAATATTTTGGTTGTTGTTGAAATACTGGGAAATGTTCATGAAAAATTGTCATGTCCCCCTTTACTTCCACCCTATTTCTTTCTAATATTTTCCTATAAATACTTACTATTGTCTGACCAGCTCTACTGCAGGATCATCTTTCCACTGGGGTACACATCCTTGAGCCGGTTACAATAAGAATGTTTAAGAATGGGAACCATAACCTGGTGGTAAAGATTCATTACCTAGGAAATTTTCACTGACTTCTCAGATTCTTTCTTTGATAAATGCCATTTCAGAACATCTAATTTACCCATGTTTGCCCTTTCTCAGGCATGTTAATCATTCATTTTACTGCCTACTTTGTGTTGAACAGAATGAAACTCAAACCCAGCACTTTAGATGACCTCCTGATCCACAGTCATTTTATTTGATCCCATGAAAATGTGGGATGAGGTTAGGGTGCAGCATATATTCCTATTACACATTTTCTAGGACTCTACCTCAATAGAGGTTCATATGTTATCTTTTTCTTTGGATGCTTAACATCAGTGGTTTTTCCTGGGTGCTTTTGCTGGTAGAATTTACCCTTTCTGAATAAAATGCCCAAACACAATGCATATGTCGCTGCTCTACAGTCACCATCAAAAAGAGGAAATTAAAATGCACTAATTAATTTAATGTAATGTAGGTTTCAGAGTGTAATAAATTTGTTAGTCCCTAAGGTGCCACAAGTACTCCTGTTCTTTTGAATGTAATGTAGTCTTCCCATGCCAAACTCCCTTCTCAAATATATATGGAGTACCCTGTATTATCATCATTAGAGATTGTGTACAGGGCTCAGAGGATAACTCTTCACTGCAGAGTTAACCCAGGATAACTCTTCACTGCAGAGTTAACCCAGGATAACTCTTCACTGCAGAGTTAACCCACGTGAGCTAACTGCAGAGTTAACCCAGAGAAGCCACCTCCCTGGAAGGGTGTGCATATAAAAAGTTAAAATTGGATTCTCCAGGGACCAACTGACAAAGAACAGGGTCTTTGAATAAATAGCCTGGTCTTAAGCTGTCTCAGGTCCTTCTTCCTGATCCAGCAAACAGACAGAACAGTTGGTCCATAGGGGACACCAAACTTCAGGGTAGGGTTGAAAGGACTGAACCCACTGAGGTCCCGTAAAACTGGATGCTTGTTCTGAGCTGAAGCTGGGATGAACTGGTAACCATAAGGAATCCCCTCAAGTAGAATGTTAAAGGACTGATCCTACCAGAATCCATTTAGGATGAAGTCAAGTGAACTCATTAGCATGTTTATTTTATTGTTCTTAATATATTTCTTTGAAATGCTTTTTATCTTAAAAATTAAGTTGGCTTCCATAGGAAGTGCAATGTGGTATCTTGTAACTGTAGCAAATACACCAGTTAATCAACCCTGAAGAGCAACCAAACAGGTGCTGGGAATAACACAGTGAAGGCAGAGAACTGTGCAGCCTGGAAATATCCCTATCAGTAGGGAGAGAGACCCAGAAAGGCAACAACTGGGGAGCTGGTGTTAGCAGTAGGAATGATAACGATGTAAATTGCATAAGTGTCAACAGCAGTAAAAGCAAGTACCATACTAGGAAAAACACAGAGGTTCCTGGGAATCCAATATAGGAAGAATACAGAGGAAAAAAGTCACTTTAGTCTTTCTGGGAAAAGGTAAGTTAAAAGAAACAGGGAAATGAATTCTGAACAGCCGAAGAAAAATTGGCTGGTTGAGTTAAGCAACTTAACTCTGAAGACCAGATGAAATCACAGCTAGTACATTTGCTCTCTTCTAATGCCCAATCAAGGAGTGATGGTCAGGGTTAACAGAGGACCTCCAGCCTGCTGGCAAAGGGTCCAGCAGACAGGGACACTCTTGAAGCCAGTGCCTTGGAGGGGAGCAGGGAAGAGGCTAACAGAGGCAGCAGCTATGTGCCATCCAGACAAAGCTCAACAAGGAGTGGTGGACAGCTGAACAGTTGGAGCAGGAGAAACTGCAGCTGAAGAGGGATTGAGCATCTGAAAATCTAGCAGCTTGCAGACCAGGAGCAAGAGAGAGCAGACTAGGAAAGACTGTGTTAGTATGAGAGAGAAGAAAAGGGGAACCAACTCTAGCACTAGGAGAAGGATAAGAAGTGGCAGCACCAGTTCAAGCTGGAGAAACTGCACCAACCACTAACCAGTAGGTGGAGCCAGCGTCCAGGTACTTGTCCCAGAATGTGGTGTAGACTCCAAATTACTTCCTTGGTTTATGGAGGAAGAGGGGATGAATGTATTCCTACATGCTCTTGAAATGGGTGTTAATTGAATAAGGAGGGGAAGTCAGACCTACTAAGGTACCTGGCTCCACTACTGACTGGGACAAAGGCCTTGTACATTTTTACCCTTATGGGAAGGACTATAAACATAGTAGTTGCAAAACTGACCCCTGAAATGAATAGGAGAAGGTTAGAGGGAATTTACAAAAGAGAGGACATGATCTATGCTGAGATTGCAGTTCAAATTAGGGGTTATGTGTGGAATTGGGGACCTGGTTGTGGGGTTACCATGTTTGAGGAGGCCTGTGAGTTAATGGTATAGAACAATTCTATAAATTCTGCCAGCCTGACCAATAGTCTTCAGGAGGAAGGTCTTGGATCCTTATCTCTTGTGTGTCCAGTCAACCAAGACTGAATCCCAGGATTCCAAAAATAAGACTGAGGAAAAGCTGAGCCTTCTGTTTCCTCAGAGGACACAGCTGGCTGGTACTCTGAAGCAGTTTACCCAGTAGACAGCCACTGTTCCCTGGGGTCAGGCAGCTCTCTGAACTAGTTTTGTTTGATCCTGAATGATACCCAGCCTGTTCCAGGACTGTCCCTCTTTAGAATCCACCAGTTCTCCAGGATTTTCAAGCCCTCAGAGGTGAAGTTGGGTGGGGTTGATTATACTCTTTAACCTATTCCTGATGGGTGGAGCACTTCCCCCGCTATAAAGACCTACCAATTCGGACCTCAATCATGTACTGTAATCCATACAAGCACACCAATGCATCCAGATGGAGGCTTGTTGATCTCTGTGGGGCTGTGCATGGTTACAGCAGTCATCCTGCATGGCACATGCCACAGGAGGATGGTCTAGAGATAGCTCAAGTCACAACATCTGCATCTGGATTTTGAATATTTGGAGTTTCACAGATGTAGAGTTTAAGGCCAGAAGGAACTATTAGATCATCTAGTCTGACCTCTTGTGTATTACAGGCCATTAAACTTCGCCCAGTTACCACTGTATTAATAATACAAATAATAAATAATAATAGAGTATAATTTGTTTGGCTAAAACATATCTTCCAGAAAGGCAGCCAGTCTTGATCTGAAGAGATAGAAAACCACCCATGTCCCTTAGCTGATTGTTTCAATGATCAATTAATCCTTACTTGTTTTGCGGGGGGGCAGGGGTTAGTGTGCCTAATTTCTCATATGAATTTATTTGGCTTGTGTGGGAAGGTGTTATGGCAAGTGAATTTTGGTTCACTTTATTGCACAGGCATAGGCTGTTCTCAAAATGTGGATATTGGGTGGGATTTAAGTACCCCCAGCACTTCATATGTTCTGATCCAAGGAATGGGTACAGCAATGCAGCTGTGCCACTGTAAGATCTCCCATTTAGCCACGCTGTGCTGATGGGCAAGCTCTCTTTTCAGTTGTTCTTAGGAGTGGCAAAGTCAACCCTTTCTTTCCAGAGTAACATTCCTGAAACAGCTGGGATGCTCTACTGCGAAAATCTTTTGCACAAACTGTTCTGCGAGCATGACCACTGATTCCAAGGTCATTGACTGGTGCCTTCAGACCCAAAAGTGCATATTAATAAGGAGGCTCTGGATAAATTATTCCAATACTCTGGCTTCCATTATTTCTTCCACACTTCAGGTATATGGCCTTAGACAATGAGTAGCCCCGTCAGTTAACTTTTGTGCAAAGACTCAGAGCCGTTCCCCATAAATCCATGTAGCATCCCAAAGTTTGTCTTTATCTGTTTTGTTCAATATCAAGCTCTGTTTAATATCTTCATCAGTTATTTAGATAATCACTGATTTAGAGAACACTTATAAAGTTTGTGTATGACACCAAGCTGGGAGAGGTTGCCAGTGCTTTGGAGGATAGGATGAAAATGCAAATGAAAAGTGCTCCACTTAGGATAGAACAATCAGTTGCACACATACAAAATGGGAAATGACTGCCTAGGAAGGAGTACTGTGGAAAGAGATCTCGGGGTCATAGTGCATCACAAGCTAAATATGAGTCAACAGTGTAACATCGTTCTGGGATGTATTAGCAGGAGTATTGTAAGCAAGACACAAAAAGTAATTCTTCCGCTCTACTCTGCACTGATCAGGCCTTAACTGGAATATTGTGTCCAGTTCTGGGTACCATATTTCAGGAAAGATGTGGACAAATTGGAGAACGTTCAGAGAAGAGTAACAAAAATGATTAAAGGTCTAGAAAACATGACCTGTGAGAAAAGATTGAAAAAATTTGGTTTGTTTAGTCTGGAGAAGGAAAAACTGAGGGGGGATATGATAACAGTTTTCAAGTACCTAAAATGTTGTTACAAGGAGGAGGGAGAAAAATTGTTCTTCTTAATCTCTGAGGATCGGACAAGAAGTAAGGGGCTTAAATTGCAGGAAGGGCGGTTTAGGTTGGCCATTGGGAAAAACTTTGTAACTGTTCAGAGTGGTTAATCACTAGAATAAATTGCCTAGGGAGGTGGTGGAATCTCCATCATTGGGGACGGAATGTCAGGAATGGTCTAGATAATACTTAGTTCTGCCTTGAGTGCAGGGACTGGACTAGATGACCTCTTGAGGTTTCTTCCAGTTCTATGATTCTGTGATTTCTATGATTATTTTTCTGCCAAGTGGACTACTGGGTCCAGAATGGCCACCATAACCATCTCATAATCACAGGCTTGCTCCTTCCTGTGGGTCATGTAGGCTGCATAGACTTCCTTTGACAAATAGGATACCACTTTGTATGGAAAGCTGAGCAGGGACTCCTTTGTGCGGTGCAGCATATGCTGCTTGGTTCATCACCTTTAATACTATAATGTCTGCTACACTACACAATATGAACTATAAAAATATATGGAGTGTACAGATTGTTCAGATATTGCAGTCTATCTATCTTGATCCTTTCTCCCTCTAATTCTACACATTTACTAAACTTCTCATTTAAACTTCTTTATCTTTCACATTTATTGTGCATGCATAACTTATTCTTGTTTCATACAGAAGATTAAAATGCAGATGAAAATACTATATTCTAATGCACTTGGAAATAAATGGGTTATGAAATATAATCTATGGCATTATACCAAAACCACAATAGTACCATTCCTTGTCATTTCTCAAGGGTTACAATGATGTACTATCACACGAGTTATTTCCAAAGTTTACTGTTAGTCATCACGGATCCTTCTGTGAAATGAAATACAAGCAATTTGTCACTTTATCTAAAATTACATAGACAAGCTAATATGACTAGATACCACAGTACCAGAAAGCCTTGCTGGAACACTTGCACATGTTGTGAAGAATATAATATGTTTCTCTCAGGTATGAGTGAGGTAAGGGTAACGGGCTGAAGAGTCTATTATTCATTGAATGAAACGGTAAATCTTTCTCATGGTTAACATCTTAAAAATCTACAAATTCTTAACTACAGTAGACTTAAATAGTACAGCTCTGGTAATAGTTTCTATGCCATTGTAAAATTGTTATTTTATTTATTTTGATAAGGGCAAGTACAGTCATGGGCAAAGGAGTTTATAGTCTGAATAGACAGAATCAATTCTATTTAAATTTTTAAGAATGTGGGCATTACCACGATGCCTAAGTGTGAATCCTTCTGGGTATTTCTACACTGCAGCTGGGGGTAAGCCTCCTATCCCAGGTAGAAATATTCACACTAGCTCTGTTCAAGCTAGCAAACTAAAAGTAGGAGTGTAGATGTTGCTGCGCATAGGCTGAGTCTCAGGCTAGCCACACAAGCTCAGATTCATGGGGTTAGGCATGCTTAGACCATATGTGCCTACATCCACATGGCTACTTTTAGCATGTTAGCTTGAGCTGAGCTAGCATGAGACTGTCCACACTGCATGTCTCAGCTGCGAACCTACATACCCTAGGAAGACAAAAATGTACTAAGAGACTGCATGTTAGGTCAGAGGTGCTTTGTTGCTGGGGTGACAAATCTCTGCGAGAGAAGGTGGGGAGCATTTCAATGAGAACAAAATAAGAGAAATAGGTCTAGTCAATTTGAGCAGTATATTGGGTTACATGTATTGTAACATAGGAATAGACTGGTATCTCTTTTACATAGTTTGAGTTCTGTAGTGGCGCTTCCTGTATTCTGTGCTGTAGAAGCTACCTGAACCCAGTCAGAGCAGCAGTATGCACATAGCTAGGGCCTCTCATGTTTCTGTATACTTAGTAAACATGGTTATGTGGGACCCACCCATACCTGTGATTTCTTCATATTGATTTTATTGGGTAAAGAGCAAAAGACTTCCCAAAGATGGATCCCAGATTTTAAAAGTCTAGGCTCTTTGCATTTCAAGGGGGAAGAGACAAGACACTGTCCATTTAGCAAACTCTGCAATCAGTTTTTTTCTTGTCATATGGCCATCCAATAATTTCATGTTCATGTGTGTGTACGATCCCATTTGTGAATATCTGGGATTGACAGGCATTAGGAAGGGCAGTCTAGGAAAGCTGGAGTTGGCCTTGCCAATATTGTATTTTTCTGTGTGGAAAGAAGACTTCAGATTCCAGAGTTGAGCAAATAATTAAGCATAAGGACAAAAATACTGACCATTTTAAAGAACAAAAGCAGCAAGTTTTGTTTGTTGTTATTGGTGTGGTCTTCCTCACAGCTGTCTTTAGAATCACATGTGCTGCCAGTTTATTCAGAAGTAGGTTTGCTAATATCTAAAGTTTTCCAAACTAGTACAAATGACCATTCACCCCAAATATTATAGGTAGGTGCTCCTGCAGACATTTTATAAATCTTTGTGGAATTTATAGAAGTCTGTTTCATAGTAGGAAAACAGTGTTAGAAAATGAATTCTTAATCATTTAATAATTGAAATGATCATGTGATTTTCAATGATCAAAGTGATTATTGGGTTCAGAATACCTGAAGAAACAACATTTTAATACTGTTGGGGTGTCATTAAAATATACTAAAAAACCCAACACCTAAAGCTAGAGCACCTAAAAAATTGTAGACGGAAAAACACTGATAAGATTTGGGTATAAAAAAGTACAAAGTTTTTCGACTTTGAGTAAAATAAAAATCCCCTGACAAATTTGTATTTGCAGATGATAAATGTTGACATTAAAGAATCGTGTGCTCTCCAAAATTCCCCTTCTAATAGTTTCAGGGGAGGATAATATAATTATAATGACACATACTGATCTGTAATATTAAACGAAGAATTGTGAATGATAATATTAAAAACCTAGTTATATATTTAATAAACTGTAATTATGGATGATGAGTAAATATAGATAAGGTAACACACAACCCAAGACTTTGCCTGTTATGGGCATATTTTTGTTAATTTCTCTGTGATATAATTTGCTGATTTGTTTAAAAATATATTATTGGAAAAAATAAGGAAGTTGTGTTAGAAAATATAAGCAAAAGATACAGTTATGTAATGTTAAAAATAAAATCCCTTTTTTTCTGGGAAACTTAGAGACAGGGTGACCAAAGGCAACATGACCCAGAAACTCTAAATTTCACAGGAAAAAATTGGGCCTTAGGTAATTGATGCTTGGCCCATGTGTAATGTGTGGTGTGATGGGGGTGTACAAACCCCACACTGGGCAATTAAGGAACTGCTCTGGCCTCAGCAAGCCTTGCCTTGCCACACTTGTAGGAAATGCCCCAACTGAAGAACAAATTAAAAGGCAGGGGAGCAGCTCATTTTGGTGGCAGGCCAGGGAAGAAAGAAGACCTGCAACCTGCTGCTCCAGCAGAGGAGAGAAGAGAGGAAAAGGCAAATCTCTCCTTAAGACAACTGCCCAAAGATTTCTTCCTGAGAGAAGAAAGTGCCAGCTACAAGAGATCCTGAGAGGAAAACATTCCCTTCTTCCCCTCATATGAACTCTGGACTTTGGTAATTCCCTCTTATTTTGCTTAGACTACCCCAGCAGGGGAAAGCCTCAGGACTGATCTGGCCCATACTGCAGGAGGAGGCAGTTGCGCCTGAGACAGGAAGAGAGCTATCATGCTACACACAGCTGCCAGAAGGTGCCTTGTGGTGAGTGGACACCCTTCATGCTGCCATAACCCAGATGGCAACCTCGGAACAATCAGGGGCAAGGAGGAAATAGGAAGTGGACAAGGGAGGGCAACCATAAGCTGACTAGAATCAGAGGGGTAGCCGTGTTAGTCTGGAATTGCAGAAGTGACAAAGAGTCCTGTGGCACCTTAAAGACTAACTAAAATTTTTTTAGAGCATAAGCTTTTGTGGGCTAATACCCACTTCGTCGGATGCAACGATGAAGTGGGTATTAGCCCACGAAAGCTTATGCTCTAAAAAAATTTTAGTTAGTCTTTAAGGTGCCACAGGACTCCTTGTCACATAAGCTGACTGGCTCTCAGATCACTCCCTGGGTTGGAAACCGGTGCAGGGGAAGAGCCCAGGTTCCCCTCTCTGCAAGCCACAGGCCAAAATCCCTGACTGCTTTGTGACACTATGCTACCAACTGACCCCCGAGCAAGGACTGCTATATATAGGTTACATAAAATCAATGAGTAATGTATTAAATGATGATTGAAGGAAAATTAGGTAATTGACAATGTGAAAATATTTAAGAATACATGTGAAAATGGACCCCAAACTGGAAAAATGCTGGGCCAGAAACTAAAGAATGAAACTGAAGAACCAGATCAGGAGATCAGGAGCGGTGGTGTCCATCATGGAAGAAGGATTGACTTCTCAGCACCCCAGAATGCAGTAATTTGAGTCCTTTTACCTATTCTGTCTTGCCTCTCATAGATGTAAGCAGAGTCAGGATGAGGTCTACCCTGACATCTGGTGGTGAGTTGTGGCGGGTTGTGGAAAAGAACTTCATGGCTGATCTCATTTGCATAGGCACACCCACCCCACCTAGATGGTCACTTTGGCTGCTGTGGGATCCCCAGTTTCTCTGTTATTGGGGCAGGAAGACTAAAGTTTTATTATCCTGATTATGTGAGTCAAGGAAAGTGGAACTGTACTTGGCCTTTTTTAAAAAAAAGATGGAGGGACTCGCCATCAACTAAATAGCACTGGCTAGGCAAGGGATAATGGTTCCAAAACTCAGTTAATTGAAAGAGGTTGGGGACAGATATTTGTAACTAGTGGTATGGGCCCCTTCTGGGAGCCCTAAATGCCAATTGCATCCCTACTATGAGCCAAAATCATGAAAGAGCTGAAATCACTGAGTACTATGTAAAGTAGTAGGGGGCCCTGAAGATATATTGGTGAGCAGCTCCCAGGATGGCTACCGGAGAGGAGCAGCTGGCGGAGAGGAGTGGCTTGCTGTGAAGGCTTCAGCAGAACCCCACAGAGAGGTGGGGCAGTCGGCCATTGGAGTACGTAAGGTACCCTTTACCTCCCTCCTCCCCCATTTCCACATAGTCTGGGAGGTGGTAAAACTCTGCAGATGAACTTTTGAACTCTGGGGCTGCACTCACCAGGGACAGAGACTTTGGGGTTGTTGGACTTTTTGGACTTTTGGGTGACTTTTGGATTGCCGGACTCAAGAACCAAAGGAAAAGGACACAGCGCAATTTGCTTGGGGTGGGTCTTTTGCTCCTGGTTTGAATTTCATGTGTCATGAATCCTGTTTGTGGTGTTTCCCCACCATAATGCCACATTGTTTCTCTGTTATTAAAAGGCTTTTGCTACACTCAGACTCGTGCTTGCGAGAGGGGAAGTATTGCCTCTTAGAGGCACCCAGGTGGAATGGTATATATTTGTCCCAGGTCACTGGGTGGGGGTTCGAGCCAGTTTTGCATTGTGTTATTGGAACGGAATCACTAGATACTGAACCCAGCCCTTGTTGCTGCCAACTCTGATGGGTAGAAGGGTTACATACTTATCTGGCATAAATGTATGACCAGAGACTATAAGTGACCATAGGTCTATCTGATATTGTATTTTTAGTGATTAAGTCTGAATAGGGTGGATGTGTGACTCAGTTTCCTCTCTAAATGCCCAACAATCCCTAAAGTATTTCAGATAAAAACTTTTCAATTATTATTGCTTTTGCATTAATAAAAGGAATGTCTAGAGAATGAGAATTAATCCATAAACATAAACACTTTTCTTATTATCCTAGGGCACAGATTTCACTGTGCAGTTGATTATGCCAGAAAAGGAAAAGTAATTAGACTCCTGGGTATAATTAAAGATTTCAGGGTGGAACGTATAGCATGGAAGAGCAGCAAACAGCTTTGCAGCCATTTTTAACTATTAAACATGTCCCTCCAAGCTTTAGGTTGTAAATTCCTTTCATTAGCCCAAGAAAGAAAATCAATCATCTGTGCTCCTGTCTTTCCCAAGAACACTGAAGTGAATCAAGCAGAAAAGCTGGTGGATCTGGGTAACCACATGGCAACATTCAATGTGTGCATTTTTCTGGCTCATCACTTCCTCTTTCTCATTCTGAATAAGATGTGGCTTTTTTGATGGAGCATGGGCTAAGACTGTGATGTGGAGAATGTATGTATAGTTAGAGTGTGTGTGTGTGTGTGTGTGTGTATGATGACAGAAAGAGAGTTTTCCTTTTAGTAATCCCCAGTGGGCTTTTCTGTGTTGTGTTCTGTCCCACAGTGCATAGTATTTGTGAATTTAGCTGTACAAGACTATTACTTATTTGTATTAAGGATGTATATTGTGAAATCCCACTGCACTGTATATGTACATGCATTATATTCACACACAACAGTGCACTGAGATTTCACCATGTAGGTCAGTCAATAGGAGTAACACAACTAAATCACCACATACTAAGCACTATGGACCAGATCATCCCCTCTCACAGACAATCCACAGCAGATTTTCAGAGGGGAGAAAATTTCTGTCCTCAATGAGTAGTCCTAGCTCATTCTGTTAGGTGGCAAGTTTGACCTGTCACATTATGGAACAAGCAGGAAGTTTCAGCTACTGTTACAAAACGAATGAAACCACTGTTTTTAATCTGGCCCAACTTTTAAGAGTTGGGTAAGAGCAGACACTGGATTTGACTTTTACAGCAGGTCAGTCTCTTCTTTAGAGTGTTTATGAGCTTCTGCATGTTGAGTAAGTGAATGACATTTTAAAGTGTTTCAGCTAACATATTTTTACTCAACATAGTATTAAACAACAGTTAACACCTGGCGCAGGCAAACATATTTTAAAAAATGTTAGCTGTTCATGGTTGACCCTGGCAAACCTTATTTGTTTTTGCTGTCACTTTATTTTAAATGAATCTTCTTGGGCAAAAAAAAAAAATGTTTTTTTTTGTGCTCTTTGTCAGCCATAACATTTATGTTTTAATCTAGAAGTTTTAATGCCTTCACAAACTCTGGCAGAGAAGTAATTTTACAGGATTTTTTAGAAGTTACAGCAGGTCAAATGACAAGCTCTTGATACACAAGAAGTCAGTGCCACATGAGAAAAAAATTGCTGTGGTAGAAAAGAAGCTAAAGTTGCAATCCCTAATGAAAAGAAGCTGAGCAAAAGAATCTGATCCTCAGAATATAGTCACCACTAGTTAGAAGAAGAAATCAAAGTCAGAAATCTGTAGATAAACATCACTAGGAGAAAAAAGTTGACTTGGGAAAATCGCTGCAAGCACAACAGTCTGTGATTAATAGGACTTCCTAAAAATATGCAGCAAATCTACCTCCTCTGGAAGAATTTTTAAAAAATATGCTGAAAACATTACACCTAAAGGACTGCAATATAGCTCTAACAGTTGAGGGAGCACAAAAAAGTGCTGGAGGGAAAACTCCATACTAGGCCAGTATGACATCACTTATAGCCAGAATGAGAAATCTTATCCCTGCACAAACCAGAAAAACTGGACAGTTATTTACTAATTCTTTTTCTGTTCCTTTCCAGATTTTAGTACAGAAATGCAAAAGAAAAATTGAACTTTTGCTGACGTTAAAAAAGCAAAATATATGTGCAAAAAACCTACCTCCATTCTGTTATATTGAGAATTGAATGAAATAATAAAATACACAGCATAAGAGTCTTGGAATTGTTGCAACATGTGTGGAATATCATTCAAATATAGTATAAGCAGTACATCCCCACTGTGCTTGGTAGAGTCAAATGTTTAATACAAAGAGCCTAATAAGATCTTAATATGCATAAAGGTATCATTATTCAAAAATTGTGATCTGTACTAGTGGCTCCAGGGTGGATCCAATTATTAAATTATAGTTAATCAAAATATGATACCCCAAAAGTGGCAATGAGAAAACCTGTTAGCATATAAATAGAAACCTGAAAGTCATCAAGTTATTATTATGCAAGAGGTCTTGTTCTTGTCAGTTTTGGAATAGCAATATAAATAAGATGAAGAACCAGTTGGCTCTTTGTTCGTTACAGAATGTGGATGCATAAGGAAAAAAAATTAAAAATCCAATATACAAAGCTGCATACTATGGAAAAAAGATAGAAAGTGTAGAAAATAATGAAATATATTGCAATGGCTAAAGCATAATTTAAACTATAATGTATTAATTGAATGGATTTTTTTATCTTGAAATAAAAAAAATGAATAGGGTCAAAAGAAAGTATTTTGCTATTTTAAAAAAATGCTTATGTGAAATTTGTATGCATCTGATAAGTGTGATAGATGATAGGTATTAAACAAAGGGAAAGGTAATGCAGGAACAGGTGTCATTAGGTAGTGATGTTACACAGTCTTCCAAGTTCTTTTTACAGAAAAATGTTCAATGTTAGTAAGACATACTGTGTTCTTGTTAGTTTTTGGTTATACAAGATTCTGTGTAGAAGGAGCTGTGTGAGTGGCAAGACAGTGTGCTGTCTGCCTTGGTTTCTGACTACGGTCTATTCTTGAGACAGAGCTGATCCCTGGGAATGGATCATTAGTGTTGGGCTGAGATTCTTGAAAGAAAGGGATTACCTATATCTATGTTCCTTGGCGGGGTATATAGGTATGTGTAAATAAAGCAAGTTACATATAGACTATATGCAGGATCCATGTCATTGACTTCTGTTGCATTGTGAAGCTGACCTGTAACACTTGACATCTGTCATTCAGCATAGGGGAAGTACTAACGTCAGAAGAAGGAGAAACAATGAAATGAACCATTACTTGCATTCCTCACAGACTGGGGGTATGGTTATATTACCTAGCAGACAGACATTCTTATTAAAATATTTTTAAAAGACTCACATAGCAGGTTGAGTTTTTAAAACAGATGACGACAAACCCCACTTAAACTCTTGAAAATTGATATATATTAACATTTTGAATAAGAATACACTCCTTTCACATTCCCCATAAATTTAGTGAAGCTATTTATTAAAACCATGTACACTTTGCTTTGACTTAGAGTTCTAGAATGCTTTCTCAGAATTACTTTTCATAGTTAGACTTAGTTTAGTTGTGACTTTCCAATGAAGAAGATGGACTGGGCTTTAAGAACAATACATTTCTTAATACATTTTAATTTGCAATGCTAAAAGTGTATCAGAAATTCCTGGATGTATAATTTCCTTTTATCCATGAAATGTGTGCTTCTTTAAAAAAGAAAGTTTAGATCTATCTGGTGAGAGAAAGAGCGAGAGAGAAAAACACAGCTTGAGTATAGAAGTTGATTTTGTAATATGTTGGATTAGGACACCCCATTATGTTTTATAATCCTAGTTTTTAGGAGAGCTCTTCCACAATGCTCTCTCTATATATTTGTTTCCTTCTTTGCAGTCTTTGACATAGTTCTGACTCTTCTGAATTATAATACATTATTCATCTTAATAAGGCTTGCAGGGAGAGGAAGATCTGTTTTACCTGCATGGGAAATTAAATAAATTACTTGGTCATTTAGTTTTATTCCCCCTCTGTCATAAGTGTGAAGTAGCCTAGAATTATTGTTTACCTGTAAGAGGTTAAGCTAAAGGTACCCTGAGAGGTGGACAACTGACCAATGAGAAATTCCTCAGGAGACAAAGGATTTTAAGTTTCAGTTTCTCTCTGGCTCTCTCTCTGTTCACCTCGGCTATGGGATGAACACAGCTATGTCTTTCACTGGAACTATAAGATTCTATCAAGTACTGTAGTCAGTAAGTTTACCTTCTTTTTATCACTTGGAGGGTTCTCAGTGGTGAGTGTTGGCTGGGTGCTTCTTGAGATTGTAAGATTCAGCAGAGATATCAACAGTGGGAGAAAGTTGCCTCGGGGGAGAGGTTTGGTTTCTGAATCCTTCTGTTGATTATGGTAGATGCTGTTCTGTTGATGGTTATAAGGGATTTATTCCTTTCTTTTTTTCTTTTATTAAAATCTTTCTTTTAAGAAGCTGACTGCTTGTTTTTCATTGTGTAAGATGCTGGTTTTGGATAGGGCACGTCTCACAGGAGCAGGCGAGGTTTGTTTTTTTTCTCTCAAGCTTCCCAGGGAAGGAAGAAGTTTGGGGGAAAGGGAAAGAAGGGTCCCAAACTACCCTAGACCTAGTTTGGTGGTGGCAGTGTACCAGGTCCAGATACAGAAGAAGTTGTGTTCTGGGGAAAAACATTTTAACCCAAGCTGGTAAAATAAGCTTGGGGGGGGGGGTTATTTCTTTTTTCATGCGGGTCCCCACATCTGTACCCTAGAGTTCAGAGTGGGGAGGCAATCCTGACACCCTCATTGAAACCTCTCTCACCGTTTTCACTATCATTTTAAAACAGTTGCACAGATGCAGACATCTGGTTTGTCATGTATGGACTTATCTCAGAAGGTTTGTTGGTTCACTGTGGATAAACATCCAAAATTCAAACCTGATCTAAACTACTAGAATAAGGGTCAGCAACCTATGGCACATGTGCTAAAGGCAGCATGCGAGATGATTTTGAGTGGCACTCACACTGCCCAGGTCCTGGCTGCTGGCCTCTGGGCTCCGCTGCCGGCCTGGGGTCTTACCGCCGGCCCCCTGCCACCCATGATCCCATCCTTTCTTGACGAAGCAGATAGGACTGTGTCGATCAAAAAGGCAGTAACTGAATATGATAAGCAAAGCAGTGTTTTTAAATGCTTAAGTATAAGTAAAAATCAAGCCAAAGAAAGGAAGTTATAAGATTGTACAGTGCATTGCAAAAACTGGAAAGCCATTTACAGATGAGGAATATATAAAAGAAGTTTTTCTCAGCAGTCCAGAGGTTTCGTTCAATGATTTGCTGAATAAAGATGCAATTGTATCTAGAATAAAAGAACTGCCTGTCTCTGCCAGAACAGTGGAGAGATGCATAAGCAAAATGGCAGAAAACATTAACAAAAAGCAGACAACTGCATTAAAAGATACAGTGGTGCTTAGTGTTGCAGTTGATGAGAGCGTGGATATAAACAAGGTTCCATATTTGGCAGTTAATACAAGTTATTGTGCTTCTGATGAAATCCAAGAGGAACTTTGTTGCCTAAAACACCTACATGGCACAAGAAAGCGGGGAGGTATAGTGAAAACTTTTGTAAACCATTTTGAAGACTGAGGAGTTGTCACATAAAATATTTTTTGATGTCAAGGCTTTAGCTTAACGAACACTCTAAAAAACAACATTATCATTTACAAGTAGATAATTTGGACATGCTGATGTGTATTAAGAGTTACTAGCTCTAGTTGGAGGACTGATAGATCTGGATAGAGTTTATATTGAATGTGCAAATGAAAAAGATCACAGGGAAAACAGTAAGGTTAGTTTAGCAGTCTGACATTTTGACCAACAAGGAAATTAAAATGCATTTGTAATTACATATCTTATTCTTGACTGATAATCATTTATTGATTTTTTAAAAAAAAATTAAAACACAAACTTTTGTTTTTCTTTTTTTACTTATGATGTCTCTATTTGAAAACTCATATAAATTGACACAAATTGCAAATTGACACAAATCGCAAATTAAAACTTTTCAAATGTATAATCATTTTACTCGCTTGGACTCATTTGCCTGATGGCGCACAAATTTGTACTTTGCTTCAAAAATTTGCACAGAAGAAATTTTTTGCACACACGGCCTGTCAAAAATCAGAGGGAACATTGATGTCAATGTATGGTGCTCCTGCCAGAGTGGGAAAACAAGGGATTTGTAAAGTTACTTGAAGATCAATTTGGCCACCCGACAGTCAAATGTCACTGTATCATCCATCAAGAAAACCTGTTTGCTAAAATTTCTAATTCAGAGCTTAATAATGTGATGAATACAGTAGCGCGAATTGTGAATTTCCTTGTTGATTGGTCTGCTTTGACTCGCAGACAGTTTCAAGCACTGCTAGAAGAGACGGACAGTTCTTATAACGACATTTCACTTCACAGCAACATTCAGTGGCTAAGTCTTGACAGGGTTTTGCTGTGCTTTCTATACTGTTTTGATGCAATCAAGGCCTTTTCGTTGGCAAAAGGACAAAAACTACCCCGAATTCGATGATGACAAATGGCTGTGTAAGCTCATGTTTCTAACTAACTGACATCACTGCTCACCTAAATGAACTCAACCTCTGTCTCCAGGGTTCAGGGCAAACTGTTCTGAATCTTTATAAAACCTGGAAGGCATTTGTTGTAAAACTAGCAGTTTTTTCTGGGATATTTGAACTTCGACTTTCCACTACTTCCAACACGTAAAAAATGCTATTGACACGTTGCACTGTCAATGTTGATGAAATTGGAATGTAAATGCAAGAACTGGAATCAGAATTTTCCAACAGATTTCAAGATTTCCAGCAATTTGGCCCAATGCTTTCTTTTCTAATTAAACCTGAGAAGTTCAGTGAAAGCTACTTGGATTTGTCTGTATTTCAGTGGATAGGAGAATTCGAAATGCAGCTCATTCAGTTAAAAACCTCAGAATTGTGGGCATCAAAGTTTGGAGATTGGCAGAGTGCATTTGAAGCTACCAAGAGAAATCATGGGGCCTCTATTCTGACCTGCTAGATGTCCCTGTAATGTAATTGTTTTGAAGAAAATTGTGTATGCAAGGGTTTCTGCATTTGGAGTCACATACCTGTGTGAACAGGTATTTTCACATGTGAAATCTGTCCTCTGTCCATCTTGTAGCTGGTTCACAACTGATCATTCAGAAGCCTGTCTGCAGCTTAAAGTATCGAAATACGTGCCAGACATTGGAAAATTCAGCAAAGAAAAGCATTTTAATTTAATTTCAAATGAAGCTTCTTAAACATTTTAAAAACCTTATTTAATTTACATGCAACAATAGTTTAGTTTTATATTATAGAGAGACCTTCTAAAAACATTAAACTGCAGTACTGGCACGCAAAACCTTAAATTAGAGTGAATAAATGAAGACTTGGCACACCACTTCTGAAAGGTTGCCAACCCCTGTACTAGAATCTCTTGTCTTGAAAATTGAGCTTCAGATCTCATCAGAACATGCTCTTTTATGAGAACTCTGATTTATCATCTCTAGTTGGGTGTGAGCTACCTTGAGGAATACATAGGGCTAAGTAGCAGCTTTAAGCAGAGCCATGGGCAAGATGCAGTATGTAAACCTCACTGCCCAACAAGTAGCCTATGGAGAGATGGTGTCCTAAAGACCCTCCTCTAAAGCAGTCAAGGCTGGATTATGGCATAGGCAGCCCAATGAGATATTGACTCCCAAGCCCATTGGGCTAGAGGTACCCACCAACACTGTCCCAGCTGAGAATTGTGTGTGTGGCAGGAGGAGAGAAGAGACAGCCATTCTACCTGAACCCCAGGGTAAAGATTGGGGTATGTGGGAAGCTTCTTTTCAGCTGTCCCTGTCCTCTCCCTGTTAGTCGCAAAGTGAAGGAAATCCCCTTCTGCTTCCTCTCCAAGTGGAGGGTGGATCACTGGATTGGGGAAGCATCTCAGGAGGCACCCTGTCATTGTGTGCCAAGGCTCCCAATGGGCATAATTCCTGATGCTCTATTACACCAGCCAAGAAGTTTTCTTGAAATGGTACCCATTTGTTTCTTCCTGGCCAACTGCAGTGGACAGAGTGGGGCAAAATCAAGGCTCTACCTGTTCCTCATCCCTGTCTCCCTGCCAATTTGCTCACAGGATTTATCTGGTGAGCAGGGGCTGCACCACACTTGAACTCCAGGTCTCTCTAAGTCTTTCCTGTCTAAGCAAAGAGCTGGAGGGCTTACAGCCTGACTCAGTCAAATAAGTCAAGACCAAAGTCTAGTCCTCAATACTGGGATACTTCTGACTGTTAGAGGAAAAACGTGGTTTAAGATTTCCTAAAGGTGGGTGAAGGTACAAGCTGGTTCTTAATTTCATCCAAATTGACTTCAACAGGGCCAGGATTTCACTCTAAGAGTTTTAATGACCAATCAATCTGTGTACTAGTTAAGTTCTTTGGTGCGCTGTAGAAAAGGCCATGTTTTGCATAAAAATGCGGATCCAACATTTGATAATGAAGTGGACTGTGGCTGACAGTGGCATGAAATGGTGGCTGAATCATTCTGAATTTTTATTTTATGAACTAACCCACTTACTAGTGCACTTTTGGGGATGGAGAGGTATGCAGCTATCTAGGGCAAAACACCTTTTTGTGGTGGCCATGACACATTGTTGGGCTCCTCTGGAGAATGAAGGCAGCCAGGCACAAGACCCCTTATTCTCTGAGTCAGGTTTACAGGAGATGGATGGCATCCCAGGAGATAAGCCCAAGTTGTTTGGATGTGGGAGGGAACTGAACACTAAGAGGTAGGGAACAAGGTGTCTTTAAAAATAACATATATTCTTTTTCCCATGGTGTCAACACACATAGATCTGATCCTACTTATACTAGTGCCGTGCAGCTTTTAAAGACCTTATTTCTCATTTGTCTTGCATTGTTTTGGCTTCAAACTTTCATGAAGCTAAAAAATTATCAAGAGATCATGAGCTTAAGGGTATGTCTTCACTACAAATTTGGGTCAATTACCTTGCAGTCGATTTTTTAAAGCAGACTGTATAAGGTCGATTTTGTGCGTCCCCACAAAACACAGCAAGTCGGCAGCATTCATCCACAGTGCTGTGGAAAGCGTCGACATAGCGAGTGGTGCACTGTGGTTAGCTATCCCACAGTTCCCAGACTCCCCAGCAGGCACCATTTTGCACGGTGCATTGTGAGTAGCTTTCTCCGTTCCCTAATACACACCCCGGCAGTGCCCCTCCCTCCGTGAAAGCAACTGCAAACACTTTTTTCACACCCTTTTTCCGCGCTGACGCCATAGCAGTGCAAGCATGGATCCTGCTCAGGTAACCGCTGCAGTAATGGCCGTTGTGAATACCTCGCGCATTGTTGTGGACTTTATTCTGCATTGTACGCACAAGAAGGCGATCAGGAGACAACTGCGCTATCAGGAGAGCGACGACAGTGATGAGGACATGGACATGGACACTGATGTTTTTGAAAGTAGGGGGTCTGAGATCCTGGCAATTTTGGTGGCAATGGGGCAGGCTCATGCTATGGAATGCCAAATCTGGGCCAGGGAAACAAGCACTGATGGGGGGGGATTGCATAGTGCTGCGGGTCTGGGATGACTTGCAGTGGCTCAGAAACTTTCGCATGCGAAAGGGCACGTTCATGGAACTTTGTGACTTGCTTTCTCCTGCCCTCCAGCGCAAGAATACCAAAATGAGAGAAGCCCTCACAGTTCAGAAGCGAGTGGCGATAGCCCTCTGGAAGCTTGCAACGCCAGACAGCTACCGGTCAGTCGCAAATCAATTTGGAGTGGGTAAATCTACAGTGGGGGCTGCTGTGATGCAAGTAACCAGGGCAATCATTGATCTGCTGCTATCCAGGGTTGTGTGCCTGGGAAACGTGCAGGCTATAGTAGATGGCTTTGTTGCACTGGGATTCCCTAACTGGGGGGGGGGACTATAGATGGCACTCATATCCCTATCTTGGCACCAGACAACGAGGGCGGAGAGTACAGAAATCACAAAGGGTATTGTTCAATGGTCATGCAAGCACTGTTTGACCACAAGGGATGTTTCACCGACATCTACGTGGGATGGCCAGGAAAGGTTCATGACGCTCGTGTGTTCAGGAACTCTAGGATTTATAGACAGCTGGAGCAAGGGACTTTCTTCTCAGACCAGAAAATTACTGTGGGGGGTGTTGAAGTGCTGATTGTTATCCTTGGGGACCCAGCCTACCCCTTAATGCCCTGGCTTATGAAGCCATACACAGAATCCCTGGACAGGAGTCAGGAGCTGTTCAACTATAGGCTGACAAGTGCAGAATGGTGGTGGAGTGAGCATTTGGCCGTCTTAAGGCGAGGTGGCGAACCTTACTTACTCGCTCAGACCTCAGCAAAAGAAATGTGCCCATTGTTATTGCTGCTTGCTGTGTGCTCCACAATCTCTGTGACAGCAAGAGGGAGACGTTTATGGCAGGGTTGGAGGCAGAGGCAAATGTCCTGTCCACTACTTATGAGTAGCCAGACACCAGGGCAAGTAGAAGAGCGCACCAGGAGGCGCTGCGCGTCAGAGAAGCCTTGAGAACCAGTTTTGTGACTGCCCAAACTACCATTGAAAACCCGATCCCTTGCTCCACTCAGCGTTAAGCCTCCCGCCCTCCAGCCCCATAGAGCTGTTGAAAACCCTCTCCCTTGCTCCGCTCAGCGTTAAGCCTTCCACCCTCTGGCCCCATAGAGCTGTTGAAAACCCGCTCCCTTGCTCTGCTCAGCATTAAGCCTCCCACGCTCCTTATTCCCTCCCCCCGCCCACTTGCAGAGGAAATAAATTAACTTTTTTAAAAAGCATGCATTCTTTAATGATTCTTCACAAACACAGGGGATGACTGGCAAGGTAGCCCAGAAGGGCTGTGAGGAGGAAAACCAGCAGTCGGGGTAGTGGATGAGGAGAGGCGGGGACAAAGACACAGCACATTTTTAAAACTTTTGTGATAAACTAAGCCTTCTGCTGCTTGTGCTGTATTCTGGGGTAGAGTGGGTCAGTTCCTGGAGCCTTCCCCCCTGCGTTCTCACGCCGCGTCTGGGTGGGGAGGCTATGGAAATTGGGGAGGAGGGGCAGTGATTACACAGGGGCTGGAGAGGTGATCTTTGGTCCTGCTGAAGCTCCAGCAGATGCCAGAGCATGTCACTTTGATCCTCCATTATCCGCAGCATTGCATCTATCCTCCTTTCTTCGCACTCCTGCCATCTCTCCTCCCGTGCTGCTACTGCTGCCCTGGATTCTAAAAGGCTTTGCCTGGAGTCCAGAAGGCTTTGCCTGCATGTATTCTGGGACTCTAAAAATTTTTCTTTCCATGTGCTCTGGCGAGCTGCTTCACTGTGGGAGGAATGCATAAGCTCTGTAAACATGTCATCTCTTGTCCATTTCTTTCTCTTTCTTATCTGCACTAGCCTCTGCGATGGGCATGTTGCGGTGGGGGGGGGGGGGGGCAGGACCAAGATAACTGCAGGAGGAAAGAAGGGGAAAGGTTATAAGATAGCTACATTGTCCAGCACAATGGCAGCAGTCTTTCATGGTGAAACAAAGTATTCACAGAGCACATATGCTTTCTGTACAAGGTCACATTTTGCACCTTAAATTGAGTGCCTCTAGCTTTCCTGTAAAGACATCACATCAGACACCCTCACCCAGGGCCAGGCAACAGAAATCACCATGCAGGCAGCCATGGTAAGCCATATTCTTTAGGTTTGATCCACATTCTTTACAGCAGCACTCTCCTTTCCCATAGTAACCACCCCCACCCACTGCATGGCTCCCTGCTAGTGTACCGCAAGCAGCCCAGCGCGATTTCTCTCCCCCACACCCTCTACCACGTGGCTGCTCTCATGGGTGTTCCCTGCTAGTGCACCACAAGCAGCCCAACACGATTTCTCACCCCTCCACCCCCTACCGTGTGGCTGCTCTCATGGAGGTTCCCTGCTAGTGAACCGCAAGCAGCCCAGCGCGATTTCTCTCCCCCCACAAACACACACATGCCGCTTGGGATACTGTGAGGAGGATTCCTTCACAGACAGGTACATGAGCAGCCCAGCGGGAATGTCCAAAAATGACTGTCCCCTTACTTACAGTCCCCTATTTCAAACAGGCTACCGTGAACGATATCACTCTGCTGAGGATTACACAGAGAGATAAAGAACAGACGTTGCTGGAATGCCAGCAGGCACCAGGAGCATATGCTGCCATGCTGTGTTATGCAATGATACCAGTCTACTTGTTACTAGCCTGGCGTGGCAAAGTGTCCTACCATGGAGGACGAAATAAGGCTGCTCTCCCCAGAAACCTCCTGCAAAAGGTTCAACGTTGTCTGCAGGACAGCTTCATGGAAATCTCCCTGGAGGATTACCGCTCCATCCCCGAATACATTGACAGACTTTTCCAGTAGCTGTTCTAGCCATGCATGCATTCCAAGTTAATCATTAATAAATGCTTCCTTTTAAATCATGCCTTCTCTTATCCCTAAAGGAACACTCACTAAAAGTACCTTAGCCAACTTCCCCATCTGGGGTAGCGCCTTGGGAGGGTTCTGAGGGTATTGGCTCCAGGGTGATAAACAGTGCCTGGCTGTCTGGGAACAGAGTCTCTCCGCTTGCCTGCTGCTGCGTGGTATCATCTTCCTCATCAGCTTCGTCATCATCTGAATCCTCATGCCTCATGACTATCCCATCGGAGGAGTCCACAGACATCGGTGCAACAGTGGTGGGGGCCCCCTCCCAGCATTTGATTCAGATTGTTGTAGAATTTGCATGTCCGCGGTGGTGCCCCAGAGTGTCCATTTGCCTCTTTTGTTTTCTGGAACGCTTGCCTCAGCTCCTTAATTTTCACGCGGCACTGTTGTGCATCCCTGCTGTGGCCCCTATCCAGCATGACCTTGGAGACTCTGGCAAATGTGTTGGCATTCCATTTGTTGTAACGGAGTTCTGCCGTCACGGATTCCTCTCCCCAGATAGCGATGAGATCCAACACATCCTGTGTGGACCATGCTGGAGCTCTTTTGCGCTGGTTGGTCTCCTGTGCTGATGAGCTCTGCATGGTGAGTGTCCTGTGCAGGTGAGCTCGCCATGCTGGCCAAACAGGAAATGAAATTCGAATGTTCCCGGGGCTTTTCCTGTCTACATGGCCAGAGCAACGAGTTGAGAGTGCTGTCCAGAGCAGTCACAATGGAGCACTGTGGGACAGCTCCTGGAGGCAAATAAAATCTACATGCGTCCTCACTAAGCCACAGTTGACCCAGAGACGTCGATTTCAGTGCTACTCCTCTGGTCAGAGAGGATAACAGAAATAGATTTTAAGGGCCCTTTAAATCGACGGAAATGGCAGCCAGGTGAGGACGGATGCACATTTATGTTGACTTAACGTCGCTAAAGTCGACATTAGGTCATAGTGAAAACCAGGACTTAGAAGATCACCTCCTGTTCTCTGTAAATAATTTGATAGGGGAGTCAGTTTCAATCAAAAAAGGACAATGCAGTGATTCCAGCTTTTTACTTCCACCATAAGCAAGTTGGAGGAACTCACTTATGTTTACACTGCAAAAGATCCATCCAAACACAAGTTCCTGGGATAGAGGTATGTTATAGGTATAAAGTAGCCTAGAATTACTGTTTACCTGTAAGGGGTTAAGCTAAAGGTAACCTGAAGAGAGGGGGACAAGCGACCAATAGGAACCGGAGATGCTAATCAACCTCCAAAGACAAAGAGGAGACTTTAGTTTCAGTTTCTCTGTTTAACTCGGCTATGGGATGAATCACACCTATTTCGTTTACTGTAACTATAAGCTTTCTATCCAGTAACAAGTAAGGTAGTTAGTAAGTTTATCTCCTTTTTATCACTTGAAAAATTCTCCAGTTGGTGGAAATTTATCTCTGTGTTTCTCTAATACTGTAAAGCTTTAGCTTATTACTTCCACCCTAAGCAAGTTGGAGGAACTCACTTATGCATTACACTGCAAAAGATCCATCCAAACACAAGTTCCTGGGATAGAGGTATAATCTGTGTTCATTTTGGGGAGACTGGTAACTCTTCATGTATCATTCACCAGTACTTCAGTGAATATTTACTCTAATAATACAGGTACCTTTTATGGTGACCAGATGTCCTGATTTTATAAGGACAGTCCCGAGTTTGGGGTCTTTTTCTTATAGAGGTTCCTAATACCCTCCACCCCGTGCCAATTTTTCACACTTGCTGTTTAGTCATCCTAGTAAATTTGCTGGTTTACTCTAATTTTACTTGTATAATCTGTTTCATATCTTAGACAGACTATACAAAATGTCTAGAACGTTCAAACTAAATATGGACTGAAACCTCAAAATTCAGTCCCAAATTGCAATAACCCAAGATTTGGGAGTATTTGGGTTAGACCATCTCTACTTAAAATGTTGCTAACTGGATTATAATTAGTGTTTTATATTTTTGCACAAGTCAAATGTTCGTGCTCTTCAGTGTTATTTTGTTCCCAAATTCATGCCCCAAAACTTTTAAAAGAACAATACACATGAAAATAATGTTAGTAACATGCCTCTTTTTGAAGGTGAGGAGAATATGCAAGATATGATGGTCAGAACTGTGATTATAAAGCATTTGATTACAATAGCAAAGTCTCTCCTATCCTTGACTCTCCATTTGCTTTTAGTGACTATTATTATATGTACATGTACTGGTATCTGGTTTACTTAGAAATTTGTATAATCTATATTCTGTAGAATTGTTCCATTTCTGAAGAAACACAGATCTAACCTTTAATACAACAACATATTATTTTCACTCAGCCTCAAAGAGCCTTCACATGTCCTAATCCATACGACCGATGTTTTAACTTTCATGCTTGCTCAGCAACTTGGATCTAAAATGATCATTTATATATAGGAACATTGCTTGAGGGTAAGAATAGCCCAACAGCTTCTGAGATGGACTTTCCTAATTAGCTGCAGTTTCTTCTAGAGCAAATCCAATCAGATCTACGGGAAATAAAAAGAACAATTTATTTTCTTCTTATTTGGTTAGGAACTGTGAAGACAAGAATCCAGTATTCAATAATGGACAAATGGGACTTGATATACTGACCAGTGTGAATCGTGACTAAATCCATGAAGGTCTCTAGTTATATAGGGTAAAATCAAGGAAAGCGTGACTAGAATTGGTACGAGGAGCTTTTGATTCACCTTCGGGCAGATTTAGTGCCTGAATACTAACAAGCTAGTGTGGAAAAGTGAAAAATCTATTTTAGAAGCTTAGGAAGAATAACGCTAAATAATAGACCAGTTGTGACACAAAGCAGAGAAAGCAATCAAATGTAAAACTGAGACTAATAATACCTGCCTCCTGTATATAGTGCTTTTCATCAGTAGATTGCAAAGAACTTTACAAAGGAGGTCATTATCCTCATTTCACAGATAGAGAAGCCAGGGCACAGAAAATGCTACATCCTCTCACAGGATTGCCAAAGAATAGTGTGATATTTTCTAACTGGTATTCATCTGTCTTGGATTCCTATTCAAAGGTTGTATGCAATATTATTCTCTAATCAGCCTATTAAATCTGATTTAAGGAGAATGGTTTATACAAGCTAATGATAAATATGTTGTGTCTTTACTTTGCAATCTTTCCCTTTCTTTCTGTAAAACTTGGGGTTAGTTTTTCATTTCAGTTTTGGTTGGGAGGATCTGTATGACGCCTCAAGAGGAGAACATAAGCTTGTGTTTTGTATCTGGATTTTGTCAACAAATGCAAAACCTTAACTTTTTGGATACTTCAGGTTTGGACAACACATTGCAGGATTATAAGGATTTTAAGGACTCTGATGTGCTTCTCCTTTAGGTCTGCTGGCATTCGATATAAATATCTTTCTTTAATCTAAAAAAATGGACAACAGGTTATAGTTAGTGTGTGAATCACATTTAAAGTTGCACTTAAACCCACAAAGACAATGGAATTCAGAGATAATACTGAAGATTGGTATTATTGCCTCAGTCAATTCCTTATAGTAGTATCAGGATGCTGCGTGTTTGTTTTTCTCGTCTCGAATTCAGATTGTTAACTGGGATTCTCAATCTTTATTTTTAATCATTATGCTTTTCTGATTGTTACATTTTATTTAGCGCCTGCTGGTTTCCCAGCTGTGTGTAACACATAAACACACAAGGGAAGCCTTTGATTTATTAAGCTTACTCATGTTTCCCTTGGGCCCAAGCTATCAGCCAATATCCAGGGCCTTCCTAGATTGTCTCTGCTAGAAGGAGAAATTGATGATACTCAGATACAGTGATGCCAAATTTTAGCAATCCTTTTAGATACAGACAACTTTTGGTTATTAGCAGTGTTTTTCTGAGATCTGATCCCACACCACTGACTTTAATGTTAATTAGATTAGAATGTTAGCACCTACCATGCTTCCTAATATCAACTTTTTGACAGCCCAGGTTCCCCTGCTCCCCCTCAGCCACAGGCAGGTTTGTAGGGCTTCAGTCAGGAATGTGCCATGCCTGGGCCCCTGGTGCCAGTGCAGAGTACAGCTCAGGGAGTGCAGGGAGAGGTACTAAAGCCCCAGGAGCTCTCAGAAGCACCCTTCCTGCTGCTGTCCTGCAGCCTTCCCTCCCAACCTCCCCTCGCAGCCCACAACACTGGGACTCTGGCTGGGGCTCCCCACTTACCACCTATGTGGGCAGTGGGCCCCAGCCTCAGGGACACCTCATGTTGCTGTCTCAGGCCTGGGCATGTCATTTATTGGGAATTTTTTTCCTGGGCACCAAAAGGTTGCTAATAAGTGATAATAAGGTTGCATTTCTTTGGTGCAATCTTGTTTATTTACAGAGAATGCAGATAAAGTCCTGTTTCTCTGAAGACAATAGGAACAAACAGGTGGCAGTTTTCTTTCTCACAGTTTCCAAGCCTCTTTCCAGCCAATCCTGTGCCCTAGGAAGCAATGTCTATGCTCCCTCTCTGGGCTACAGTTACAACTGTTTCCTTAGCTTTCTGCTGACCTTCTTTGGGCTTTCCGGTGCCTTTCTGCTTTTGACACATAGAGGTACAATCAATACATGCTTTGGGGCAATCAGTCCCCAGGGAAACCCCTTAGCCCACATTGCTTAGCTTCACCTCAGCCATTGCCATGTTGGCCAATGCCTTGGGTGGTGGCTTCTATTGTTTCAGCTATCACTATACAAAGCTATTGCTCATTCATTTAGCCTGAGTGAAGGATACTGAGTACATCCATTGATGTTAATCAGGTCTGTGGTTGATGGCAGCCATTAACATCTTCTAACATAAAACTCACTACTCCTACATATTAGCTCCATTAGTAATACTGGAGTTCACCTATTTGGAAAAAGTACAGTACAACACAAATGCTGTTATGTTTATGAAATAAAACAATAAGGAAACAGTGCTAAGGAAATTGCTGTAATTGGAGACACTTGGCAATTCAATTAAATTCCTCTCTACCTTGTGATTCAAAAGACAAAAGAAACAAGTAGTTTGTGAAAAGAAAAGAAATTGCAATTTCTCTCACTTTTTTTTAAGAAGTGCTGTAATTTTTGTTTCCACCAGTTGGGGCAGGCTATGCTTATCCATGGTCTCAAAGGACCTCCTTTTGTAGCTAACCCGCAGTCAGGGAAACTTATCTATATGATAAATAGCAACAACATTTCTATTAATTCACTCTTATTGATTACACACACCAGCCATACATCCAAAACACATGTTAATAGGTGGACAGTTGCGTAACAATTTACGACACAGTTCAGAATAAGTGACTTTTATTTGGCCATCAGTCAGGAATTGCAATTGTCATGCAGTCGCTACTGAAATATAATAGAGAAGCAGCACAAGATGACAAGGATACAAGGCTTTCCTGGGGCATCTAAACATACAAGGTATAATGTATACTGGAACAGGCTACATTTGAGTTTGCATACTTCATGTATTATAGAAATAAATGGGTTCATAAATATCAGAAGACATTTGTTTGTTTAGGAGAAATCTGAACAGACTCACAGGTGTCCTGTTCTACTGTGCCATTTTTTCCTCAGATGTTCTGGTAATATCCCTTAGTTTACCATTTATCTAGTGCTGCCCCTGTTATTTTAATAGTTGCAGTTCCCTCTATTAATGGCTAAATATAGTCTTGCACTCTGCCACCCATTACTGAGCCTCTCTAACAGACTTTTGAAGTTGCTATGATGCGCTAATGGAAAAATACAACTGTGTCTTTTGCCAAAATACGTTTCATGAGATTGCTTAATAGGCTATAAGAGAATGGGTTGACTGATCAGTAATGCAGGGGCAAGGAAGCAGAACATTGAATCCCCCTCATGTCAGGACCAATTTACAACATTAGCTGAAGACTTCGGATGCAAAAATTGTTGCAATTTGATACATAGGTGAAAGTAATGCAGAACAGGATGAGACACATGCTCAGAAACCACTATGTTCACTATATAAACATGGATAGACAGAAAGTGAGCATGGATTCAAAAAGATATTATATAGCCATTATATATGTCTTACTAATTCTATTTAGGAACACAATGGGAAAAGTTTATGGAATGAAAATGTATGTATAAAAATTGATATTTGCTATATATATCATATAGCAGTCTCTCTCATAACTTGTAGAAAACAACTTCAAATTACAAATATAATTCACAGAATATTTTATTGAGGAGATAATTTTATATTGTGGAAGAATTAACACAGTATTCTCTCTTTTTATACTTTCCTCAGAAGCACTGTATAAACCACTTGGCCAAAAAAATCTGCTGAACTGGTTCCAAGATGCATCCAGCAAAATTTAAGTATAATTATTCTTTCATCATTTTATTCCAATTCATTCAAAATCAGTCAAGAAGAGCTGTCATCTGACTAATATAGGGGGCCCCAACCATGCAAACACTTATGTACATAACTTCACTGATGTAACTAGTCCTGCTGGCTTTAAAGGGGCTTCTCACATGTTTAAAGCTGTTCATGCATATAAACCATTACAGGATCAGGGACATAATGCTTAATATTGCAAATATATCTCTGCATTTTAGATTTGCTTCATTAAAGCAGTAGACTAATTAGGTCCCACTTTTCTAAAAATATGTCCTGAGAGCTTAGTAATAGGATGGAAATGGTGATGTTTTCTTAAGCACATTGTTACAGCAAGTTATTTGTTTAGGCCTCGATCCCACGAGATACCGAGCACAGTGGCCCATTTATACAGTAAATCATTTTAGCACATAGTTGCACTGTAAAAATGATAAACAAAAGAAACAGTATTTTTCAGTTCACCTCATACAAGTACTGTATTGCAATCTCTTGTAAGTTGCACTTTCATGATAAAATGTAGATTTTTTTGTTATATAACTGCACTCAAAAACAAAACAATCTAAAACTGCAGAGCCTACAAGTGCACTCAGTCCTACCTCTCGTTCAGCCAATCACTAAGACAAACAAGTTTGTTTACATTTACAGGAGATAATGCTGCCCACTTCTTATGTACAATGTCACCAGAAAGTGAGAACAGGCGTTCGCATGGGACTTCTGTAGCCAGCATTTCAAGGTATTTATGTGCCAGATATGATAAATATTTGTATGCCCCTTTATGCTTTGACCACCATTCCAGAGGACATGCTTTCATGCTGATGACCCTCATTTAAAAAAAAAAGTGTTAATTAAATTTGTGACTGAACTCCTTGATGAAGAATTGTATGTCTCTGGCTCTATTTTACCCTCATTCTGCCATATATTTCATGTTATAGTAGTCTCAGATGATGACTCAGCACATGTTGTTCATTTTATGAACAATTTCGCTGCAGATCTGACAAAACACAAAGAAAGTACCAGTGTGATATTTCTAAAGATAGCTACAGCACTCGACCCAAGGTTTAAGAATCTGAAGTGCCATCCAAAATATGAGATGAATGAAGTGTGGACCATGTTTTCAGAATTCTTAAAAGAGCAACATTTTGATGCAGACACTACAGAACCTGAACCACCAAAGAAGAAAAATCAAACCTTCGGCTGATTGGCTGAATGAGAAGTAGGACTGAGTGGACTTGTATGCTCTAAAGTTTTGCATTGTTTTGTTTTTGAGTGGAGTTATTTTTGTACAAAATTCTGCATTTGTAAGTTCAACTTTAATGATAAAGAGAGTGCACTACAGTACTTGTATTAGGTGAATTGAAAAACATTATTTGTTTTCTATATTGAAAGTGAGCACTGTACACTTTGTATTCTGTTATAATTGAAATCAATATAATTGAAAATGTGGAAAACATCCAAAAATATTTAAATAAATGGTAGTCTATTATTGTTTAACAGTGCAATTAATAGTAATTTTTTTAATTGCATGATTATCGCAATGTTTTTAATTGCTTGACACACCTAATATTATGCATGAGCTTGAAGCTAAGCCTGTGCTTAAGTGTTTTACTGGATTACAACCAGAATGTTCAGAATTGAGCCCCTAATTAGGCAGTTAGGAGAAATACACTTTCAGGTGCTATTTTTAGTATTTCAAAGGCATATATTTCTTTAGAACCAGTCAAAACATATTTTAGAAGACTTGGTGGCAGGAGAGGGTAACTTATTGGACAACCCAATCATAGTACAGTATATAAGAAAGTTTCAGGTCCAAGATACAGTGACAGGGTAACAGAGTATCGAGAGAGAGAGAGAGAGAGAGAGAGAGTGAGTTAGTTTTTTGGATTTTGTTTGGTTTGTCAGTCATCTCTCTTTTAAGTGATTTTGTCAGTTTCAGGATTGCTTGTCACACCTTCTGATTGCTGATGCTAGCCAAGACATCAGCACACTGTAATCATAGCACACAGCAAGCAGTGAATATTGAACCAAATGTCCTGGTTTCAGGTTTCATAATCCATTAATATATGGCAAGCCACAGGGAATTGTAGGGTTCTTTAATTCATGTCCATCTGCTACATGTGTAAAGACAACAGCTGTAGTGAATTGTTTCAAAAAAATCCTTTGGATTAGCAAGACAAGAGAGAGGAGAGCTAAAACCATCAATTTATAATAAATTTTATTCTCTTTGGCATCTTTCATCCAAGTGTACTCTTTTCTGACTTAATATATTCACAGAATTATAAAGTAGTTACAGAATTAAGGCCTAATCCTGCAAAGTGCTGCTGAGCCATCTGCAATCTACTGCAGTCCACTGGGAACTGAGAATACTCTGCACTTTGAAGGATTGGCCAGTAGGAGGTTGGATTTTCCAATGGCTAGAGTAAATAACAAGGACACAGGAGTTATGAGATTTCCTCCCAGCTCTGCTGCTGTCTTGGGAGTCACTTAACCCCTCTTCATTTGCCCCATTTCAAAAAGGGAGTAAAATGACATTTACCTGCGATTACCTCACAGGAGTGTTGTGTGCATTAATTAATTAGCATTTGTAAAGCACTCTGTGATTCTTATATGGAAGTGAATGTTGGAGTGCAAAATACTATTGTATTTCTCATTTTTGCTTTGGGAATATTGAGAAAAATATTATAGACTATTATTCTTACCCCCAAACTGTCAAGAAAACGGAAAATATAAACTAATATGGATGGATAAAAATATATATTAAGCAATTCATGTTTGAGATCCATACAAATCTAACACACAGTATCATAGAAGTATCAGTTAAAGCCATGAAACAGACATCTGTTACCTAAGATATCCTAATTCATTAATGTTTGCCTAATTGTTCATGCATGTATGAACTTTCTTTCTCGTACTGATTTCTCATCAGACTGGAATATATACATTTTCCTGTTCCATCAAATGTCTCTCTTGTACAGTTATGTAAATTTAAGTAGAGGCACTGTGCCAAATCATCAGGTACAAACAAAAGCCTTAAAGCTGGCCCTAGGTGACCTAGTAGGGTTTCCAAAGGTGTAGAGGAATTACCAGGTGCCGCAGAATTGTCATAGATAGCTTTCTACTCCCTCAGAAATAATACACTACTCTGATTATCCTGACTGCTGAACTGACCCCCATGAGGTATCTCATATTGGACATCCAGAAGATGAGGAACACCCAATTGGTGACCACCTGTGAAAGATTTGGTTTAAGTTACTTTCCTGGCATCACACAAGATCTCTGTGGCAGAGGAAGGAATAGACTCCAATTATCCTGTGTACCCACAAGGGGGATGAACTAAACTCATTCTCCACACAACTCTTTTCTTGATTTTTCACATCTCCTCACTTCCCCAAGTAACCAACTGTAGTTTGACTCCCTCCAGAGTCCAATACTTCTAACATTTGAGAGTAACATCCATTATTTTCTCCTTAAACTGCTGCAGACATGGCCAAAAAAGTGCTCCCTTACCATGTGTCTGTCCATCCACACTCAGTACATCCTTCTACTGGGGTGAGAGTTTAGTGCCCAGCACTACAAAAGACAATTTTTTAAAGTAACAATAGTGAAAAATACCAGAGGAGCTGATTCTCATCCCTGCCTGCCAGTGCATCTTGGCAGCTTAATGTAGCAGTTAGAACAGAAGACTGGGAGTTGGATAATCTGGGCTCCATTCCTGGCTCTATCACTTGCCTTGTAACTTACCTCAGTTTCTTCATACTGTATCTCTAGGCCATAGGGGTGTTGTGAAAAGTAGTTAGCATCTGTAAAGTGCACTGAGATCCTTGGATAAGAGATGCTGTAGAATAATAAATGAACTAGTGTGCCTAGATACTACTGCTGCTGTGTGTACTAAGCCCTCCACCGTTAACAGGAATGCTCATTTGTCTCCAGTGGCCCATGCTTCTGGAGTAAGAGCTGAGGTATATCCTCACTGCAGCTGTGAAGTTCCAAATGGCCACAGTGTGCAGCTTAGTGTTCAAAGTCAAGCTCTGAACATAGAGCAGGTTTAATATACAACCGCCCTTCTAGGAACTCATCAACACCACAAACTAATCACTAACATTCTCTCCCCACTATCCAGTGGCATCCCCCATCCTACGTTCACATCCGACAGCACAAGGAATGGTCCCTCTAGGGACTAGAGTGTCCTTGCATCTTTTGTCCTGCCCTGACGGGGAAGCTTTTCACGCTGCTCCTGCCAAGCTGACTATCCTCCCTTTTCTGGGAAGCAACTTGGGAATGGAGAGACAGGATTCACTTTCAAGCAAGTTAAGATTAATTCAGTCAACCTGTTTTATCATTTGCCATCAAGTGTTACTTGTCACGCACGATCATACAGTGAAGAGACAAACAAGCATTCAGATTTCACCGACCACAAGGCAAGGGAACAGAGCACATTGACATGATGTGACATACTCTTGGGCAGCAGGGCTTTGAGGTTCTTCCCCCTGCCAGACCCAAATATCACTTCACATACCATACTCAAGACAAAGTGCTCTCAATATAAAGCATTTTGTTCATGTCTGAACATCAGACCAGCATCAATTTTCTAGAGCTCTGGGCCATACAGCTGACCTTTCTGTCCTGGGGCTACCCTTGCAGGCTCATCACAATCTAAACGTGACAACTGGATAGAAGTTCCTTATGTAAACAGATATGTGTGAATGGAGGGAGAGGGGAAGGAGTATTAACAAAAAACTACCGCAGTGGGGGAAAGCCGTCATCCTGCTTTATTAAGGCTGTATATCTTTAAAAGAAGGAGACTATAGTTGCAGAGTAGCGTAGTTGCTGCCAGCTACAGACAGACATATAGAGCCTCTGCCCTTTGGTGTTCAGACATGGCTGTCACCAGAGGGCCTCCCCCTTCCGCTGAATGCTTTACCCAACATCAATACCAGTTGTCACTTCAGTAGTTCTCCTGCCTGTTTCCTGAGTGAGTTTTCTCTCTGGAAAAGAAACTTAATTAACTGGATAATAAAAGGGCATGCCAGTTTTACTTTTCACGTACCCAGGCAATTCGCAGGGTCCAACTGAATTAGTTTTTAATGAGGCCTGCAACAAGGGAAAACAGCCTTCAATCTCCTGTTGCCTGCTAGGTTGAAGATTATATTTTGTTGGCAGAGGACCAGGCAGGTCACCCCACACATACATTTGTAAAATGCCAGTCAAATAAAAGTGCCCTGACACTTCATGTGCTCTGAGGGCTAAGGCCTCAACATTATGGATGGGCCAAGTGGCTCCAAAATAGTAACATTTTACATTAACACTGAAAAGATGTTAAAAATCCAATTGATTTTTTACCATGTAATCTGTTTACTTTGTGGATTGTGCTTATTTTGGGGTTTAAAAGCCCCGGTTCATCTTCAGTGTCTAGTCATTTTAACTTTCTAGTTCTCATGGTATTACCATAACGATGCTGCATTTTGGTACACTGTTCAGGAGCAGGAATCAAATAAAATATACCATTCCATAAAAGCAACGTATAGAAATGGTTCTGTTTGTACTAGACGAACAATCCTGGCCCCATTAAAGTCAATGGCAACAGCTTCATGGGCTTCAGTGGAATCAGGATCTCACTTTAGGTATTTACAAATATTTGCCCCCCAAAAAACCCCTTTAAAACTATGTATCTATATCTATTCAAATCATCTCTGGTGGAAATAAGGGCCACAGGTTTCCTTTATATGGGTTTTTCCATTCTTGGTCAAGAAATATTGTTAGTTTCTTTTCATAAGGGAAAGAGTTGGATACATTATTTAGCAGCATCATTTTATTGCCATTACTCCAGCAGAGAATTTGTTCATTCATTAGTTTCTATACACCACCAAGAGGTGAATTCCTGGCTCTGTTGAAGTCTATATACTTATATGGCCCCCATAAACACAGTATTTGAGCTCCTCACAATTGTCCTCATGGCCAGGGATCCTAGTTTTTCATGACAAAAATCCCAAAATTCTCAGATAAAAAAAATAATAATCCATGTTTTCCCATGACTAAATTAAAATATGACACCAGGAACCCCACCGTCCAGGGCTGGCAGCCCAAGTCCCACCATCCAGAGCTGAAGAATCAATTTTCCATATTCCTTCATGTGTGCAGGTAGCGTGGGGATCTACTGTATGTATATTTTTATTTTTCACAAAAATATAAAAACTAAGGATTTTCTGTAAAAATGCAAATTCCACATTTTTCTGTGGCAAACAGATTTCTAGGATCCCTGCTCATAACACCCCTGTGAGGTAGGGAAGTTCTATTATCCCCGCTTTACAGATGGGGAACTGAGGCACAGAGAGGCTAAAGTGACTTACCCAAGATGATACCGGAAATATGTGTCAAAGAAGAGGATTGACTTTGAATCTCTTAAATCTTAGGCCAGTTCCTTAACCATTAGATCATCCTTCCTTTCTAAGTCAATTGGAGTTTTAATGCCCAGATCTTTTCAAGGGCATTTTGCTATCCACACTTTACATTCCACTGAGACGCGTATAGGTCAGGTTACCCAAATACAGTCTATAAGATGCTTTTATTTATGTATTAGCTTCTTTAAAAGGTAAAGACAAATGGAGTTTACTATTCATTGCAAAGTAAGAAAACATTAAATCATTGCTCTTGATTTAAGTCTTCTAAGAATAGTGCCAGTGTGGTAGTTTTACTTACCTCAGTTGAAAGATTTATGCATATTTAAGTAGAAATAAAATAGGATGAAAATATTGCCTGACTCTCTTTGACTAATCTCTCAAAACATTGCTACTGACACTCATTTACCATCAGTTAGAAACTCCTTACTTTCAGTGAAGATATTATCAGAGAACAACTATAACATAAATCTTTATTTTATCACTGAGGGAGTTTGTTTCATTTAAAAAAGAAATTGTGTGATTGTAAATATTCATGTGTGATTATGGGACTCTTACGGTGTAAGAGATAAAAATAAAAAAACTACTTAAATGGTGTTAAGTTATATCATGGAATTATTATGATGATGAGGTTCTTCTTCTTCTACCCAGTCACTAGCATCTTTTTTCAAGAACTCAAGCTCAAATGATAATAATTCCATCCTGGACAAAAGGTAGACCCTTGTATGCATGCAGCGTCCCATTTAAATCAATGGGGCTCTGCATGGACATAGAGGTCTATGTAAAAAAGAATTAATGCAGGATCAGTAACTAATGTCAGAACTGCCACCGAATCCACTGAACCAGCAGAAGTTCGGAGAGTGGTTATGATACAACCCCACAAGGCAGCAGAAGCCAGCGATTCCTGTCCCTAGCTCAAGCCTTTGAAGCAGCAGCCCAAAAGAACACTGCGTAGCTTTGCAGCCCCATCTCCCCACGCCATGTCAGTACAATAGAACCAGTAGTTACTGCCACTGACTGCAAGTTTTCTCTGTGACTTTGTTTCTTGGTACTTTATTTTCCTCTGATCCAATTTTATGTTACATAGAATTCCACTTTAAGCTAGCTGAAGAAGCTACCATGATTTACCTTGTCATTGTGTCCCTCCTTGTTGGAAGACCTCTCAGTCAATACTTGATTTTCAAAGATTCTCTCGGGGGGCGGGGGAGGGATGTTGCAGTCAATCTAGGGCTTTTTGTGATGGAACTTAGTAACGATTTCTGTAATTGAGGGACACAGGCATTTCCTGTGTAGGAAGGCTTTTTTCTATAGAGTAGCTCAGAGATTATATGTGTTTAATAAAGCATTATTATCTGTAGGTAGAAATCAGGATATGTAGTAGGGTTGTGCTTGTATATGTGAGATTAAGAAGTAAGGAAGTGCTATTCCTAAGTGGAAGACAAGTTATATTTTATATAACCGTTTTACTAATCCAGGATCTTTACCGAGCTACAACATATTTGGACTGTAACTGTTACTTCCCTGTAGGAGCTGCTAAACTCCTCTGCTCTGCCTGTTCTTGTGATGTTGCTGGTGTGGCTGATGGTGTGTATGTTCTGCACTCTCATTGTCTGCCCAGTCCATGGACTCTTACATTGATTTTTCTCTTCAAACTATTGCATTTTCTGCCTTTGCTTTTGTGCCTGGCCTATCCTAGTCTTCCTGTTACTAGCTCATGATGGGTATGGACATAAGCCTCAATTGTGTGTCCTGAAGGCTGCCAAAGATGATCTGTGGTCACCTGCAGGGAGGGAGTTCTACAGAGCTGAGAACAGCCTACCACCAAACATAGAAAGGTGAGCTCAGCCATCTGAATGGGACATAGGAATGAGAGGTGTTTTCTCAAGGAGCTGAGTCCCCAGGTGTTCAGTTAAGCAGAGAAAGCTTATAAAGCTTATTGGAGTTTTACTGTCAAGAAAACTGCCAAGTTAATCATTTGCTAATGAGTACTAAAAAGACAAAAAATGAAGAGCAAAGAACTACAAATCACTAGAGGCACTAGCACACACCGAGTCATTAATGATTGTCAGAAGCAGAATGGGTAGGTGGTGGGGGTTTTAAATGAAAAGCTATAATTTTGTCATAATATCAACAAACAAAAGTAATGGAATACTTTCATAAGACCATTTAACCAGCAACATATATTCAAAACCCATACTCAGTGCAAACCACTTACAGAACAAACTATACATATAGTTTTATTCACTACTTTATAATGGTGATATTGAGTTTACTGTGGTACGTCCGTGGGATGAAGTGGAGAAACTGCCCACAGGCACAGAAAGGGTTAAAGAGAGCCTTTGCACCCGTATAACCCCACCCCATTATACTTGCCATGCAATGCCAGGCCTGGAGAGGAAAGAAAAGGAGAGAGTCTGGCTCAGTTTGGGGCTGACTGGTGAAGAGTAGTGTTGCCAACCTTCCAGAACTGGTCTGGAGTCTCCCAGAATTGGCATCAATCTCCTGGTGACTACTGAAAGCAGTTCAGGCGATTCTAATAGGATGTTCAAGAAAATGACATTACCTCATGCTGGGAGGAAAAGTCTCCTCGAATAGCTTCAGTCAGAGTAGGCCACCCTAGTGAACAGGCAGGAGCTAGCAGCCTCCCTGTCTGAGAGGAAGGATCACTAGCCTTCCAGCCAAGGCAGCTACCAGGAAAAAGTGCTGTCTCCCTGACTAAATGAGACTGTGGAAGAGACTTAGGAGCACCTGGCCTTAGAGGCTACTGGA
Organism: Dermatemys mawii; assembly: GCA_007922305.1. NCBI lineage: Eukaryota > Metazoa > Chordata > Testudines > Dermatemydidae > Dermatemys > Dermatemys mawii. Next base: position 76,123,079 of record ML677333.1, read on the forward strand.
TGACTGAAGCACAGAGACCTTGTGGTTTTCTGGCCCTGCCAAACTTACAGCTTCCCCACCTGGAGGAACCTGGGACTACAGCAGGATGTGCCCAAGGTCCATGAGGGGGTGCTAATAGTGACATGCCACCACAGTGATTTGGACTATAGGGACCATACCCCTAACTGAAGGGACAGTGGTAGGAAGTAGCCTAGGTCAGTGGACATGGATTCCCTGCTGGGAGATCCACTGTTCAGTGGTTGACACACACAAGACCCTGGGCTGGGACCCAGTGGAGCAGGAGGGCCCAGGTATCCCTACCACACTGCCTTAAACACTGAGGCACCTTGACCAGGGAAGCAAGAGGCTGGAAGTCTCACATTCCAACCACTAGGCAGCCTGGTCCTTCAAGCTACCTGTTAGTCTGATTTGGAAAATACTTGTCTATAGACCTAGCCATTATAAGAGGATTGCATGATGTACTTACATTCTGTGAACTCAAAGTCATAGAGTGAAGATATAGAGATAAAGAAAGAAAAAATAACCTAAACACTATATTACATCATAGTAGCATACTGATACAACACTAAAGTTCACAATTTCACTTCTACAGTTCTGTTCATTTGAAGTATGTCTATAGGGATCATCATTATTGTTGAATGGCTTTTATAAGAAAAGAGACAAAATAAAAAGATACTCCACAAAGGGTAGGTAAATGCAAAAAAAAAAAAATGGCTAAGATGATAAAAGACTGTACTGTGGTAGCATTATGTTTGTTAGAGGAATTAGTATTAGTCAGACAACTAAATTCAAACAATCCCTAAACATTCAAAGTAAAGTCTAGTGTAATTTGCCTTCTTATGGGTGAAAATCACAAGAAACAGCATAGTTTAGGCCTGACACCATACACTGGCCCAAGTTCAGTTAAGATTGCTTTCCAGATGGCTTGAAGCAGCTTAAAATTCACAGAAAAACTAACCGAGTTTTACTGAGATAGTCACACCTTTTTATGAGCTCTTTCACAAGCTTGACTTCAACTTTATGTCAAAACTCCAAGCCTGTTTGGGGATTGTTTGATTGATTTCTGCAGGGCTGTAGTGTTAAATAACTGTAATAACCTTTACAAAACAATACTCCAAGTACAGTATTCTTTTCTTATCCTTATGCAATTCATCTTTCAAGTAATGAGGAAATAGCACGATAGTCAGCTGTAGATTTAGTATATAATAATTAGTTTTTAGAAAATAGTTCTCCAGACATTCTTGCAATCTTAATGAAACAAAATGCTCAAATAAAATGTAGATTCCTTTTAACTCCAATACATTAATGATTTTCATAGCTCAGAAATATCTACTTTGTTTATTGGGATATCAAATCTTTCAAGCAGAGTGTCCCAAGGATTGGTCTTGGGGCCAATTTTGTCCAGTATCTTCATTAATGATCTGGAGGATGGTGTGGATTGTGCCCTCCGCAAGTTTGAAGATGACACTAAACTGGAAGAAATGGTAGATACACTGGTTTGTAGGAATAGGATACAGAGGGAGCTAGACAAATTAGAAGATTGGGCCATAAGAAATCTGATGAAGTTCAACAAGGACAACTGCAGAGTCCTGCACTTCGGATGGAAGAATTCCAAGCGCTGTTACAGATTAGGGTCCGAATGGCCAGGCAGCAATTCTGAAGAAAAGGACCTGGGGTTACAGTGAACGAGAACCTGGACATGAGTCAACAGTGTACCCTTGTTGCCAAGAAAGCTAATGGCATTTTGGGCTGTATATGTAGGAACATTGCCAGCAGATTGAGAGATGTGATCATTCCCTTCTATTCAGCGCTGGTGAGGCCTCATCTGTAGTACTGTGCCCAGTTCTGGGCCCCCCACTACAAGGATGTGGAAAAATTGTGAAGAATCCTGTGGAGGGCAGTAAAAATGATTAGGGGGCTTATGAAGAGAGGCTGAGGGAACTGGGTTTATTTAGTCTGCAGAAGAGAAGATTGAGAGGTGGATTTGATAGCTGCTTTCAGCTACCTGAAAGGAGATTCCAAAGAGGATGGATCTAGACTCTTCTCAGTGGTACCAGATGACAGAACAAGGAGTAATGGTCTCAAGTTGCAGAGAGAGAGGTTTAGGTTGGATATTAAGAAAAACTTTTTCACTAAGAGGATGGTGAAGCACTGGACTGGGTTACATGGGGAGGTGGTGGAATGTCCTTCCTTAGAGGTTTTTAAGGTCAGGCTTGACAAAGTCCTGGCTGGGATGATTTAGAGATTGGTCCTGCTTTGAGCAGAAAGTTGGACTAGATGGCCTTAGGTCCCTTCCAATCCTGATATTCTATTATTCTATGAAGACCAAGCAGCAAACAAGACTCATAACAGTAGCAATTGGGCCTCATACATTTCTAAATGACTTTCCATGTAATTCAGAACCTTAATGTACCTATCCTGTCTTTCAAATGCAAATAAAGATATGTAAGCATTGAAATATTGCTTTCAACCTGCCACTATTGGAAGACAACTGCCTTCAATAGATTAGGTGGCCTGCTCCCAATCCACAAAAATGTCTGTTATCCAGATATTTATAACACCACAACTTCCTTCTGTCAAAATAGTTACCAAAAGAAAATCTATCCAGTTATTCAATCAAACTGAAAATGTGTGATATTTATGTAGAACCTTTCATGTGCAATTCCAAAGTTCTTTTCAACTTAGATACAGATTCACTTCAAATTCACTGAAAAGCAGTCATCTCTAAAGCTTTTTAATAGTGCTCAAGAGCACAAAACAGCTCTTTGTGACTGAAATTGAAGAAAAATACCATGTCCAGTTGAAGCTAGAGGGGTAGGTGTATGTAGCATAGCATAAACAACAAGTATATGGCTAGTATACCACTGCTGACACCTCTAATGAAAGCATGGGATTGTTAATATAGGTAACTAGATAGTAAGATCTCAAAAGTATTAGTATGTCTCATCTGAAAGATTTTAAAAATAACTCTTAGTTTGTAATTTGTTAAACTTGTACTCACAAGTCATGTTTTCATACACTTTTAAACCTTTTTATGATTCCAGTGTTATAGAAATAGGGACATTGTAATAGTTTATCTTAGTAAAAGCTAGATAACTTCATAAAGAGGTGGAGATATAAGAGTAATAACGCATAAGAGCCATTATAACTAAACATAGTGTTCTAATACATTTCCTGAGATAAAAAAAGAGTAATTCACTTTGATGTTTATTTTTGATCATCTAAAAATTGTTAATATTTGGTACGTAAACTGAAAGATAAAAAGCAAAACAAAAGCAGTAGGTGGGCAGAAGCAACAAAAGGAACTGCCTAATGAGCATGCATGCAAACTTCATTCATTTAAGGTAGAGCCTATTTAAATCCTGAAAAATAACACAATTACTTGAAGATAAATGCCGAGTTGTGATATTTCATTACTATGTTGGCTTTCTGCCTGGTGACAAAAGAAAAACAAATAGTAATGCAGGTGTCCTAAGGACACTACAGTTAATGACTAATGGGGGGGTCACAAATGTCTTCTGTATTTATATCTAAACTGAATGTGTTCAGAAGTTCTGTAAAAAAAATGTAAGAACAGTGGCAAACAATCTGTCTGAGAACAAAGGCAGAAGCTTGGCACAAGCAGACGTATGGGAGCAAACACAGATAAAGGAAGATAATATGCTTTAGTTGAACGAGAATTCTGTTAAAAATCTATAAGAAAATCAGATTTTATTTTCAGGGGGCTTCAAGTGATGCTAAAGATCTAATGCAGCATTAAAAATAGACAAGCTTACCAGAAACAAATGGTGTTGTGTTGTGATGTGGGGTGTGTGTATGTGAGAGAGAGAGAGAGATTTGCACAATGAATGTGTACAGCCTGTACTGGATGGAATGTTACACCTGCTAAAGCACGAGTGACCCTGTCACCCTTTAATAGCTAAATATTCTGCTACATATTATAACTCTGGAATCACTTAATTAGTGTGTGATTGCAATACAGATTGCAGTGATTGCAATGTTGCAATACATAATCTGCAGCCTAGTTTACAAGCCCTAATAATACTACATGTGACTATTTCAAGCTTTTAAATATTTTTCATTTCAATTTCTCCAAAGTCACTAATAATTTCTTATTTTTACATCCTGGGTACATATGTCTTCAAAACAGCAAGGAGAGGACAGTTAGTTTCTTCTTATTGACTTCCACTATTCCATCTACTCCAAATAAAGCTGTCTGTGGACTTAAGGGTGTAAGAAAAGTTGGAAACTTTTGGACATTGCCAAAATATCAAATCAAGTTTCAATTGCCTTTCCACATGTTTCTGAGATTAAGGCTAGGTCTACACTACAGACCTATGTTGATATAACTGTGTCTCTCAGGAGTGTGAAAAATCACAACCTAATCCACCATGTAGACAGCACTGTATTGACGGAAAAGCTTCTTCCGTCAACATAAGTACTGCCTCTCAGGGAAGTGGATTAACTATGCCAATGGGATGAGCTCTTCTGTCAGGTAGTAGTATATTCATCAGAGCACTATAGCGGCACAGCTGTGCCACTCTAGCACTGTATGTGAAGACAAGTCCTTAGTATTCATGCGACTAGACTGGCTGTAACATAGTCTATATAAAATAAGACAATTTGCAATTTGCTGTTGGAATTCATGAATGCAGAGTTGCTCCGTTCATTACTATGCAGATTAGTTCCAAGAATGCTTTAAACACCAGAAGCTGTAAATCACTGCCTATTATAATTTCTTTCTTCACAGTTTTAGAACTGTATTACACATCTGTCTAGTATCTGTTTCTCAAGTATAACTTGTAATGAAGGATCTTTCATACATAATTCATACTGTATTTGAAAAACAAATATTATTTTGTAGACTAAGTAGATGTATAGAAAAATCATTATATTCCAAATTACAATTAGGTACCTCACTGTTTTATGAATAAGAACTGACATAAGAAATGGAAGCTTAATATTCATTATGAACATTGATTCCAATTGAAAATATTCCTGAAGAATTTAGGACTTTTTTAAAAATAAAGTCTATATTTCTTGGGTCTGATCCTCTTTTCTTCCATCACCTTTTATATATATATAAAATTTAGGAATGATAGAAAAATTCCCTTAGCCTCAGATCATCCAATGAGCATTTCTCTTATGAATATATCTTATCCTCTCCTGAATCATACTATATTTTCTTTTTGCTTTTTCAGATTTATGCCAAAACAAATTTTAATGTTATTAGATGGTCTGTGTGATGCTGGCAGACCAGGTGCTAGCTCATGCCAAAGCCCTTAGGCCTCACTGAACACTGACAAATGTATAGCTGGAAACAATCTGGTTCACCTGTGTGTTAGTAGTGTTAAAATGAATATTTAGTTGGTAAGAATGTGTTTAGTGTTTGGACCTCATGAAATGTTTGTAGGATTGTTGCCTGTATTGATCTCAATTATAACATCTGTAGCCCATGGTAGAAAGTTATATTGAGAGTTTCCATTGTAACTGTAACTCATCAAACAAATGGAAAGCCTTCTCTCATGCAAATGTTGGCTTCCTACAGGAGATGTTAGGTCCTGCACAAGGAGAAGACCTTTGAAACCAAATGAGCAATGTGAGACATAAAAAACAAAACACTTTGTTAATTGCATTTATCATCTCCTCCAGAATGAGGGGACCAGCATATGAGCTCAGCCCTTCAGCTTGGGCTCTGAAGAGAGGGGATAAAAATCTCTGATGAGGAGAAACTGAGTTCCTTTTTCTGCTTACACTCTAAAGGGGGAAGAACCACAAAGCATACACAAAAGACCGCCAGCCGTTTTGCCTGAGTTAGCCCTGAAGGACATATGAAGTTTGCTTAAGTTTCTATTACCTTTTGGAATCTAAGACCATAACTCATTTATGTGTGTGTTACCACCTTTCACCTTGCAAATAACTCTCATTCATTTTCTTATTTAATAAATTTTTTGTTAATTTATTACAGGACTGGCTACAGCATTGTCTTTGGTGAGAGATCTGGTGTGCTGTCGACCTGGGGTAAGTGACTGGTCCTTTGGGACTAGAGGTTATATGAATGTTTTTGTGATTTTTGGTGGAAAGGATAGTCTATCACAAAGACAGTTTTGGCTGGGTGGCAAGACACTCCTCAGTGTTTTACTGTGGGAGAGGATGATCTTAGGCCCCACGTGTAGGACAGAAACCAGAGGAAGCAAGTTAAAATGCTGCTTTATGGGGCTGGCAAGACCTGGCCTTACAGTGGAAAAGAGCCAACAATAAATAATGAGAAAGCTTTGCTAGGGGGCTGTTAAAAAATCAATACAAATAAATAAGTAAAAAGCTATGCAGATCTATCATCCAAAATGTATGTTAATGTGATGCTCTGACAGGTCTGATTTATGAGGTAAGTAAGGATATATAAACCAAAATAAACTGTGGCGTGAACAGAGCCAGCATTAGCAGCAAACCCAAAGGATTCTGCTCAGTCTTGCACAATTTCTTATGGCTGCATTGTCAAAGCATCACAGATCAAAAGGAACTTCTTTGGGATTTGTGGGTGCAGCTTTTTCATCATTCATTCATTATGCCCTCCACCCCTCTCAGGGTATGGGCCGCCAACAATAGATTGCTAGAGGATTCTGTCCTGGGCCATTCTTTTGAGTTGACTCCAGTTGTATCCCATCTTTGTGATGTCTGCCTCAAGGTCACATCGCCAGGTGTTTCTTGGACAGCCTTTCTTCTGCTTGCCTTGGGGGTTCCACCTCAGAGCCTGTCTGGTGATGTTAGTTAGTGATTTCCGCAGGGTGTGTCCTATCCAGCTCCATTGTCTCTTCAGGATTTCTTTTTCTGCAGGAAGTTGGCTGGTTCTCTCCCAAAGGTTGGCATTGCTGATGGTATCTGGCCAGTGGATCTGGAGCATCCTTCTGAGGCAGCTGTTGATGAATGTCTGGATTCTTTTGATGGTAGTTTGTGTTGTTCTCCTCTTTGGCCTGAGCTTTCTCAATTTGCAATGAACACATCATTGGCTAAGTGACCCATCAGCAAAGAAGATGACTTCTACCAGTAGGCTGCATAGCAACCTAATCCAAAACTCACTGAAGTCAATGAAGAGATTCCTTTCAGACTAGGCTTTACAAGTGTTGTGTCAGGAAAGAGGACGTACCATACAAATACAGGATTTGAAAAGTATAGGAGCCTGGTATAAGATTAGATGTTTCAACAGTGGCAGAAAATGATGTTCAACTTTAAAAGCTTATATAGAGCTTCAGTGTTAGGAAAATGAAGTACAATTCTGGAGTTTATAATAAATATATTTTATAAAAGAATAATATATTGCATTGCCTTACTGAGAACTCCCTTGGCTATGTTAACCAGACAGAACAGACCGTCCATTATATAAGAAAACTCATTATAATTTTCTGCTAGCACATCAGATAAAAAATGGTCAAATAGCATAGAGGGCTTAAGTAGCAATTAATCTTAAATCACTCTTTTTCCTTTAAAAAAGACGTCTTGCAATTAAAATTTTGAGCAAATTGTACTTAAGAAAAAAATTCTAATATTTTAGATAAAAACTGGTTTATTTAGATAGACTAAACTGATACAGTTACAGTTTCTCTGTTTTCATAAATACTAGATAATGTCTTTCTTTTATGCTTTGGTCTGTCTAGGAGCTGATCCTGAAAAGACTTACATAAGAGCTTGAAGTATGAAGTACAAACATAAGTATGTTTGTAGTTCCATTGACATGACTCAAATTATATCTGTGCTTTACTTTAATCATCTGTGTAAGTCTCTACAGGATTGGGGCATTAGTCATTTATTTCTCTTTCCATCTCTCCCCACAGTCCTTTTCCTTTGCAGGACTCTCCACATTTATCTCCAACCTCTTTTGTGTGGCTGCGGAAGCAGGGTGAGCTGGACTGTGCAGCATGCAGGGGGCATACAATCCCTGGGTGGCTTCCTGGCCTTTCCTGAAACAGGAACCTGATCCAGTGCCCAGTGAAGTCAATGGGAGCCTTTCCATTGACCTCAGTAGGTTTTGAATCAGACTCCAGGAGGCAGATGCCCCTAATTGCTTTAATTCAGACACTTCCTAAAATGAGACATAAGAATATAAGGGCAACCATACTGGGTCAGACCAAAAGTCCATCGAGCCCAGTATCCTGTCTTCTGATAGTGGCCAATGCCAGGTACCCCAGAGGTTATGAATATAACAGGTAATCATCAAGTGATCCATCCCCTATGGCCCATTCCCAGAGGGTAGGGACACCATCCCTGCCCATCCTGTCTAATAGCCATTGACCATCCCTACCCATCCTGGTTAAGAACTGTGAGCGTGTTCATACTACAGGTCAAAGAAGTGTGAATGCTATAAAAGTGATATAAAAACTCCATTCCATTGGGCTTCAGTGAGCATCAGTGTCTGGCTCTGAAGGTCTTCTAACATTATTCATCTCTGAGATAAAATGTTGGAGATAAAATAGAGCCAACACCTTGTAAGCTAAGTACTGAATCATTGCTAGGAAAAATGTATTGCAAGCTCCTTCAGGTGCTCTTAAAATTCAAACATTCCTTTGTTTCAACAAACTGAAGATGTTTTACTTGTATAAGCCTCTGCAATTTAAGGAGAGATTTTTTTCTCCCCTGAATGTTTTTCCCCAAGGGTGTTAATTTCTTCCGAGTATAACTCCATTAAAGCAAAAGAGCAAAACCAGGGATGAATTTAGCCTGAGGTGATTTAAATAAACATTGATACTGTTTTGGATTTATAAAAATATAATATTATGCAAATAAAATATGAATAGATAAAAACAATCCTATTTACTTATTATGATTAAAATACCCTGTAGTTCTGCAAAAGATGCCAGTCGTTGGAAGGTACTGTAATTAAGCTAAAATTATAGACTGAGAGCACGTGAAAAAGAGGCTGAATTCTCCTATCTTTTGCTGTTTTTCTTTGTGTGTGCTTTATATACTTTCATCTTTCTTTTGTCTTAAAAAAATATAGGACTTCACAACAACTCTAAAACTGAAACTTGACTTAAACATAAAACTGACTTTTACGTGCCCTAGTTGAGGGAAAAAGTACTATCAGGGAGACTATCAAGCAAAGACTCTAAACAAATAGCTAGAGAACAGTAAATAAGGGAAATTGTTAAAATGAAGGTTTATTTAAAGAATTTTGAACTTTAAATCTTAACTTCTGTCTTTTGTAAGTATGTTTTATACAGTGTTTGTTTTTCCCCCAATGACAATAGAATAAGGTATATTAAACATATTCCAAAATACTTAACTATTTTATTCTGTATGGCAGACTAACTATGGGATGTCAACTTAATATTTCAAACCAAGGGAGATGATCTTTAGATTTAGTTTAAATAGGCTTAACATCATCATTCAGGGGTGTGAAAAATCCACACCCTAATCGGCATAGTTAAGCCAACCTAAATCCCAGTGCAGACAGAGCTTGGTGGATGGAAGAATTCTTCCATTGACCTAGCTACCATGTCGTGGGGATGTGGATTACCCACACCAATGGGAAAATCCCTCTCATCGTCATAGGTAGTGTTCACCCTGAAGTGCTACAGCAGCACTGTAGCATTTTAAGTGTACATATATCCTTTGACAAACTCAATCTCCAGCCAGACTCAGGCCTGGTCTACACTATGAAATTAGGTTGGTATGACTATGTTGCTCAGGGATGTGAAAAATCCACTCATGAGCAACACAGTTAAATCAGCCTCACCCCCGATGTAGACAATGCTAGGTCAACAGGAGAATTCTCCTGTCGATCTAACTACTGTTTCTCAGGAAGGTGGATTACCTGTGGTGATGGGAGGAGCCCTGCAGCATTTTAAGTGTAGGCAAACATTAAACTATCTATCCAAAGAGCAATAGAAGGCCTCTCGCAAACCAGTCAACTCAAGGGGCTAGGCAGATACTTGGAGAATGACCATGAAGTGCTACACTTCAGGCTGAAAAATAGCAAAATTCTCTCTGGGGTGCCGTTGCCATATCTCAGGGCATTGGGAAAATCTGCTATTAGGAAGAAAGGGAACCACATCTAATGAAGTCTGGATTCTTAAAAATCAGATTGTCTGGGAGAATGGGGGTGGCGAATGTCTAGTGTTCCAGGGATGTGTGAGTATTCACCTAAGTGAACACAGAGAGCTACTATATATGCACCCCTGCTTGGAGCTGGCAAGAAATACCGGATCCCCTGAAACTGTGTGGAGAAGACGCTGTGCAAGACTAGTCATGAACACATCAACATCTATGAGCAGACAGTACAGGAGATGCAGACAAAGAAGCATGACAGGGATCAGCAGCAGTGCCATGTGAAAGCCAAGGAACTAGGCCAGGCAAGGCTAGGGAAGGCCACAAAAGATCTGGTGCTGCCCTAAATACATGCTTCTTTTACAACTAATTGCATGTCATACTTGGGCATGACCCTACCAGCACTCTGTAGACCACTGTGGATACCTCAGAGGAGCCAGAAACAGAGACCCATGCTGTGAACAGTAAGGAAGAGGAAGACTAGGAGTGTTTGTTTCCTATTTAAAAATGGCACCCAGACCATTTACGAGTCATTTCTTTACAGTCATAATGTTAGAAAATTAAAGGATAGGGCAGGGGTCAGCAACCTTTCAGAAGTGGTGTGCCGAGTCTTCATTTATTCACTCTAATTTAAGTTTTCGCATGCCAGTAATACATTAAGGTTTTTAGAAGGTCTCTATCTGTAAGTCTGTAATATAGAACTAAACTATTGTTGTATGTAAGGTAAATAATGTTTTTAAAATGTTTAAGAAGCTTCATTTAAAATTAAATTAAAATGCAGAGCCCCCCAGACTGGTGGCCAGGACCCAGGCAGTGTGAGTGCCACTGAAAATCAACTCAAGTGCCATCTTTGGCACCCATGCCATAGGTTGCCTACCCCTGGGATAGGGAATACATTCTAAGCAGAGATGTATGGCAATTCATATACACTCCACATCCAGTCAGCATTCTCTGCTCCCGTAGAGGTAGAATCGGCATCCACTTTTCATTTCTTTGGCTTGTTGGGCTAGGCAGCAATGGCCATGAGGAGTACTCTGTGTATTGGGGATGGGGATGTCTCATTGATCCTTTTGAGAGATCTTGATCAAACTTTGATCGAGATATGCTGCAATCCTCTCCTGAAGACTTCTAGGGATGGTACCTTTGTTTCTTTCAATGGGATAAGACACATTCCCACATCACTCTGCAATGAGTTCAGCTGGCACCATTTCCTTAAAGAGGCTTGGGGCATATAGACCTGGGTGGGTTCGTAACACCATTTGTGCCTTTGTCATTCTCCAGAATGAGATATCAGCCAAATGAAAATACTGGTAATATTGACTCTCATTTTCCCATACCCATACCCATGCCCAGGGAGAGGAGCCAAACCGCAGTCCTACATGCAATGGAGCACGAAGCACACCCCACAAGTTGTGCTCACCGCGGTCTGAGCTGGAGAGCAGTGCTGTTGCAAGGCATTGAAAAGCTAAAGTGACAATAAACATTTTGTAAGGGTTTTTGTGGGGATATTTGTGGGAATAATATAGGAGAGTTTTAAGACTTCTCTTTCCCTTTCCATTGTAACTGTAAATCTAATGGTGTATATGTATTTTTTTATCAGCAGCTTCCAGCATGATGGCCATGAGGGGTCACTCCTCCACATCCACTGAACACCTGACCCTGATTAGGAGAAGGAAAAGGACTAGGAAAGAGAGGATGTGTTAGACCCAACCAACAGGACCAAAGGCTTGGAAGGCCCTTAAGAATGTGACCACAGAGAAAGAGAAAGAAGAGAGCGGTTGCTGCAACAGTCAAAAGAACTGGAAGGCGGAGCGGGAAAGGTCCCAGGACATAATGTGTTTGTCAGGCAACCAACCCAAATATTGCAGACCCTGGCTGACCTACAAGTCCAAATTCCCACACTTAGCAGCCTTTGCAGTCCTTGGAGAAATCCAAGGTTGCTGCTCCTTACACTCCTCTACATACCAGTTGGCATTGTGGTGTACATCTTTATCCCTACCACTCCACACCAAAGGACATCAAAGGGCAACCATAGCTACACATATATCTACTTGTGACACACCCACTGACCTGTGGTTTTATGTAACCATAACAGACTGATTCACTTTGTTAACAGTGCTGGTTAAAGTCTTTTATTTTTGAAACTTTGAATGAGTATGTTTCTAAAAATTAGAGCTAACTTAACTGCAAAGACAGAGCCTATTGATTAGTTCATGCCAAGCACTGCAAAAAACATAGCAATAAATAGTTTGAAATACACAGGAGAGACACTATTTCATGAAAGCAACACTACTGCTGCTGATCATTAAAATAGTCCTTTAAAGCCTTCCTCGGCTGCACAGCTCTTCAGCTGGCTCTTCTGATAGATCTCACATCTGGCTGCTCAAATTCAGCGGGCAACTGAGCAGCCTCCACCCTTGCGGCAGCTCTTCCCCCTTTCTCTCACAGATATTATGCACTCCCCAATCTGCAGCTATAATCATTAGATTGGATGCCAGCAAAAACAATATCTCAGTGTGTAAACAATGCCACTGTCCCTTCAATCTACCAAAAGCACATTCAACTGTCATACTCCACTCCCAGAGCGAGTAGCTGAATCTTTCTTTGGTGCTGTCAACGTGGCCAGTGTACGGCTTCATGAGCTGGGGGAGCAAGGGGCAGGCTGGGTCCCCCAGGATCACTATTGGCATTTCAACAATGGCAGTGGTAATCTGCTGGTCAGGAAAGAATGTCCCTGCTTGCAGCTTTCTGCCCAGTCCTGTGTTCTTAAAGACATGAGAGTCATTTACCTTTCCTGACCAACCCACGTTGCTATTACTGAAGTGTCCCCAGTGATCCACCAATGCTTACAAAATCATAGAAAAGTAAGACTTTCTGTTGGTGTACTCTGTGACAAGGTGGGATGAGCAGTGCCAGGATTGATGTATTGTCTATAGCCCTACCATTGTTTGGGAATAGCAAGTCCGTCCACTGTTTCCTGTACATTACCAAAAGTCACAGTCCTGTGTAGCTGGAGATGTTTAACTGCTTTACACACTTGGATCACAAAGGCCCCACTGGATTGTCCAATTCCAACATGATTGCCCACTGACCAATAGCAATCTGGAGTTGCAAGTTTTCTGGGTCCAATTGCCCCTTACTTCTTCATCAGTGCTGCTCTTATTCTAATGCTGATGAGCAGGAGGCTGGGGCAAGCTTGGCACACAGTACCAGGAATGTGGCTTTGCACATCCCAAAACTCTGCAGTCACTGCTCATCACCACAAACCCGTATTATGGTGGAATCCCACCAGTCCATGCTAATTTTTAGCCCTAGAAATGGTGCTCCACAGCATGGAGCTTGCTCCGTGAATGTCAGCAGCAATGTGGCATTGTTTTTCACTACGTCCATCAGCACCTAGTTATTGTGCCCAAACATTTGTGCGTCACCCTCATCACAATCCCGATTGTAGCAATACTCCCTCAAGCTGTGCATATATTGGAGAATCGTGCCTCCTGCATTAGCAATTAGCTCCCTCTCAGTCAAAGGACATGGTCTGAATTATCCTCTCCCTGTGAGGTATGTTGCAAAAAGCTACAGCAGGTAACACACTATGGGTGATACAAGGGAAGACTTGTAGGGTGGTTGGGTCTTATGCTGTTACAGTACCACAGGGACACTAAGGCCCCTTTATCCCTTTTGAATACAACGGGATCTCTGGAAGGAGGTGGCCAATTTGCCATCACATCAAAGAACCAATGTGGAGCAAATGCTGGAATATCTGGAGCTTTATGTTGAAACATAATCTTACTGCGAAATTAGAGCTGAACAACCTCAGCAGAAGCACAACTGAAGCAATACAGGCGTTTGCACTTGCTTTCAGGAGATTGTATATAAATTGAAAACATTGGCTCCCGGAGGAATAGAAAATGAAGACAAATTCCTCGGAGATTTGTTTGTGACAGGACTTTCTGACATTTTTATTAAACAGGTCTTGGTAAAGCTCAAGGTGGAATAATAAAGAATTAAGTTTCCCTGAAATTGAGGGAAAAGTATGTTATTCAGAGAGCAACGAGATGGAATGTCCCTGAAGGAGTTTATCATTCCCTTTCCCCCTCTAAAAATGTTTTAGGCCTTTTGAATCCCTTCTAGTCGTAATCCTAATTCCAAGTCTGTCTCACCAATGATCTTGGCCATTTTTTAGAATGTCAACTCAGACTGTTGGGTTCTGCTTGGAATTATTATATATTGTAAAATCAGAGGCTAAGGGGAAACAATGCTGTACTATTCTGATCAAAAAAAATCAATGCCTTCACAACCTTAACCAGAAACACTCAAGGGTGATGTAAAAAAGCATTTGCTTTAAAATCTGAATCTTCTTTTGCTGCTTCCATTTTCCTCACTGCAATATGTCATTTTATGTTAAACAGTTAGAAGCCTCAGGACTGATCATGCTGACTTTGCTCATGTGAGTAGTGGCATGAGATGGTGACCTAATTTTTTTAGATATGACCAAATGAAACTTTTCTCCTAGGTTAAAGCTAAAAATCTGAGGCCAGTTAACCCCTTGGAGACTGTGCCAGAGTAGGAGAAAAAAGTCTCTGCAAGGATTCAGTCACTGTTTCCTCCCCAGCTGTTCCATGGAGCAGGAAGGTAATTATTCACCTATGGTGCAGTGCGTGAGGCAGTGGGGAGCAGTGTTGCCTAGTGGATGAAGCACTTTTATGCCTCATTACCTGTGCTCGTTTAAAGTCTCTCTCTTTGTAGTTAACACACATGTTTTATTGTTTTATCTAATATAGTGTGTTTAAGTTAAAGTGTCTGGGTAACTCTATTTGGGATAACAAGCTACTGTATATTATTACCTTAAAGGAATAATGGACTTAATTTATTTGGACTGTCCAGAAGAGGGCTGGGCAATACAAGACTGGGGACTGGTCCTACTTTGAACAGGGGTTTGGATTAGATGATCTCTTGAGGTCCCTTCCAACCCTGATAGTCTATGATTCTAAGACATACTTTTTTGGTGGAAAATCTGAAACTGGGGTCACCTTACATTATAACCAGGGGTAATGAGAGCCAGGGTGTGACTTGCAGACTGCGGTTATACACAAACACATCTGAGAGTGACCTGCACACTGGTGGCTGTTTCTGAGCAGTCCAGGTTTGAGGTTACAGCAGCAAGATATTGCAAGGCACCCAGGTTACAGGGCAGAAGTGACACAGCCCGCACTAGTCTGGACCATGCCCCAATATGTCTCAATGTCCTGCAGGAAATTATTCAGCCAATAGTCAAATAATTGTTTGAAAGTAGATTTATTACAAATAGAGAGAAAGTGTTAGTAAAGCAAAAGAAATGGGGCTTCCAGAATAGATTTAGATTAGCTTATGAGAATTTCAAAGTTTAGAAAAGGCATTTTCAGTTTCATGACAGGGGAAAGAAAAGAAAACATCTTACATCTCTGAAAAGCAATATTTTTCCTGACCACTCACCATCAACTTGACACAGTCTTTCTTTGCTGTATAAGAGAGTGCTTTCAAGTTCCAGGTGTTTTGATGTTCGGGCAGTTTTCAGAGTTCACAATCATACCACACAGCCCCCACCCACCCTCTTTGTCCCACCGTATCCCAGAGCAACCCTTTAAAGCTTAGGGTGACTAGACAGCAAGTGTGAAAAATCAGGACAGGGGGTGATGGGTAATAAGAGCCTATAAAAGTAAAAGACCCCAAAATTGGGACTGTCCCTATAAAATCGGGACATCTGGTCACCCTATTAAAGCTAGATGCACACAATAATGCTAACTAGCCTCCTTTCCCCAGTGCTAAAGTTCCTGGGTCAACATACATCCATTCCACATTTCTATCTGCTTTTAATAAGGTAGCTCATGGAGTGTCATAGCTCAGTTCTACTAAAAGCTTCCTTCATACTAAATATCATTTATTGACAAATACCAATCTCTCTGATACAATATTGATATATCCTAACAACCTGTGTTTGTAGAAAATAATAGTAATAATAATCTCTACAATAGCCAATTTTAATTTGTGGCAGGTGCAGCTGTTATAGCTATTTCTGTTTTGTGTGTCTGTATTAGAGCTGTCGGCTTTTTCCACCAAAAATGGCCAAAATATATTCAAAACACATCAAGAAGGGGAGGAAGGCTGCAAAATATATATGATTGCCGTGACCGTATAGTTCATGTACACGAGTTGTTGCAGCTGAAAGACACATTTGGGTGGTCAGTGTAATTATGAACATCCCAGGTTACAATAATTACAGACTAAGGCCTGATCTACACAGGGAAATTGACTAGAAGAGCTCCCTAAATGGACATTCTAGAGCACAATTTGCAAGCCCCTGAACCAACATCTGCTTGCAACTAGACTAAGCCGGCACTGAATGTGGTCTTTTCCTACCCCATGTAATTCTTACCAAAGCTCCTTCCTGCTGAAATCACCTTGGCATATCTGCAGGATTTATTTCACTTGCTTCCTTTCCTCTTACTGATTTTAAATACTCTCCCACCTCCACATGCAGACTCTGGTGTGTAACTAATTACTCACATCTGTGTGCTGTGTCATTCTTCCTGACATGGCTCTGTTTCCGGTGTTCCTTCTGGCAAAGTGATAGTGTTTATGTCCTCAGGTGAAAAAAAACCCTCCTATTTCAATGCATACCACAGGAAAACATCTCTCAATAATAAACTTAAATAACAATCCAGTTGATTTTTCTGGGCTCCTCCCAGGGCACAAATTACAAATGTTTGTCTCAACTGAGTCCACACTGCAGAGTGCTGGAGCTTGTAGTTAGAATTCCCAACTTGCATTAATCTCTTCTAACAGCCCATAGGATCATATTCTTACAAGGTTAAAAAAAGCTCTCTTTTTGGTCAATGAACTCTCCCTGAACAGAGATGTTTTGCCCAAATTACATAATTAATCTCCTCTTTGGTCTGATATTGCACCGAGTGTCTCCATTTCCTATGTAATAATTGCACTTGACTTTCAACCATCAACCTATATATTACACAAAATCCGCATATATTCTTTACTTATCACCTCCATTTTTCAAGCAAACCAAAGTACCATTACTGTTCAATACACAGCCTTGGCCAGTCTAACCAACAATACCCTGCCACAATCAGATCACTTATTGCCTGCCATCAGAATGCTTCTTTGCAATATTAATTTGCATAGACTATACTATAGAGTCCATCACCCGTGAAATGATAAAATTGATCCTACCTGCATAATGGGACCATAGAGTAGCTCAGTCTGTTGAGTTCAAAGCACTGCTATCCTGGGGGAACTGCAGTGACTGGCATTGTAGCAATCTAGTTAATATAATATAATTATAAATTTGTCTTAAAATAGAGTGATGCAAAATCTGACCTCATCTGAGATCTCAGAGTAATGAGATTAAATATGAATAACAAAGTGTTCATCACAGATCACTGGTGCTTTCATATAATGGTAGAGGTTCCTGTTCATACACGTCTTGCAACTTCTTAGGTAGTTGCTCTGCAGTAGGAATACAATCCAGTATCTCTGTAACAGTATCTTTTTCACAAAAACAATTAATACGATGCACAGGAGACTGGTATGATTACTGCTAGGTATTTAATTGGAGCATTTATATAGCCTCCCAAACTTCAGAATGCAGATGTCTGGGACATAAATGCAACATCTGCAAGTACCAGTGCCAAAATTGCCATCGTCTTCTATAAGCATGGAGAGGTGTTTAGTTGCAGAGTTTAACCTCAAATCTGTTTTCTGGAGATTAGTCAAATTAATTATGCTTCTAAAGTCTAAAAGATTTCTAAATGCATTGCCAATTAGATATGCCCCAAATCTGACTTGTCTGCTGATTCATCCATCCAATCTTGTGATGTGGGCAGACCAGGGACCACCTCATGCCAAGACCTCTAGGCCTCAACTGAACACTGACAAATAGAGCTGGATCCAGTCTGGTTCACCTGTGCACCAGTATAGTTAAAAGAGGTATTAGAATTATAAAAATGTATTTAATGTTTAGATTTTATGGAATGTTTATAAATTGCTACATGCCTTAATGTAACTTATAAAATCTGTATCCCACGTTATAGGATAAATATTTAAGCTATTTCCAGTAGAGAGAGGGAAGTGTTAGTACTATTATGCAAGGCACTGGTGAGCCCTCATCTGGAATACTATGTGCAATTCTGGTCTCCCGTGTTTAAGAAAGATGGATTCAAACTGGAACAGGTGCAGAGAAGGGCTACTAAGATGATCCAAGGATGGAAAACCTACCTTATAAGAGGAGATTTAAAGAGTTTGGCTTGTTTAGCCTAATCAAAAGAAGGCTGAGGAGAGATATGATTGCTGTCTATATATACATCACAGGGATAAATACCAGGGAGGGAGAGAGTTATTTAAGTGAAGTGCCAACGTGGGCAGAAGAACAAATGGCTATCAACAAGTTCAGGCTCAAAATTAGGTGAAGGTTTCTAACTATCAGAGGAGTGAAGTTCTGAAACAGCCTTCCAGGGGGGCAAAAAAACTAACTGACTTCAAGACTGAGCTTCATAAGTTTATGGAAGGAGTGGTAAGACGAGACCACCTACAACAGCATGTAGCCAGTCTGAGACGGCTAGCAGCAAATATCTCCAACAGACAGTGATGGAACTCTAGATGGGAAGGGCTCTGAGATACTACAGAGAATTCTCTCCCAGATGTCTGGCTGGTGGTCTTGCCCACATGATCAGGCTCTAACTGATCACCTTATTTGGGGTCAGGAAGGATTTTTCCCCTGGGTCAGATTGGCCGAGATCCTGGGATTTTTTTTGCCTTCCTATGCAGCATGGGGCCTGGGTCATTTGCATGTTCAAACTAGTGTAAATGGTGGAAGCTCAACAACCTGTATATTGCCATGATTGTTGGAGTAAGAAATCATCTATCACAAAGGTAAGCTTACGTGGTTGGCAAGATAGACCAGAGTTCCCAAGAGGACTGTCTGTTACTGCAGGTTAAGGCAGATATAGCACTTGAGGAGTTCACACTTGCCAGGTCAACCTAAGTATAGGACTCAACCAATGTGGGGCTGCTTCTTAAATGTCTGTGCTGAGGCTGGTATTCCCTTTATTGAGCCACTGCAAGACAGTTTGACAAGAACCATTCAACCAATTCCCTTTGTTGCCTCCTCACTCTCCTGAACTTAATCATTAAAGTACTCCTTGCCTAACTGCTTTTTGTATGAAAGTAAAAAAATCAAAGGGAAAAAGAAACATTTCAAAAGTAAAGGGCACTTTTAAAGCCTGTTGCCCCCCTGTGATAAGAAATGCCTTTTTGCTTTCCTCGGGCAGCACCTTGTAATTTCATTGCAGTACATGTTAAGAATTTCTAATGGGGATGAATTAAGAGATGTTTATTTCTAAACAAACAAACATCTTTTGCAAGCAGCATATATCTGGACTTCTTCATACAAGGAATTAATTAGTAGGTCTTTGCTAAAAACACAGTGCAGGGCAAAAATACGCATTGCTCATTCAGCTCCTGTGTGCTCAAGGGTCTATTGAAAAACTTTGATTTCTGTATTATCCAGTAACAATTTGTTCCTATTTGCCCAATTGGAATAATCTCCTATTTAAATGTACCCACTATAAGTATTTGAACCAATAGAAGTTCTGTAGGAACTGTCCAGAAAGCAGAGCCAGCTTTAGATGTAGGCATTGTAGCCAAACACATAGGGTCCTGGAACAATGATGCCAAACTCTCAGCTTTTAAGAAAAATCTTAAAAACATGACCCAGATGTAACCAATGCAGCAAGTCTGCAGGAAAACAGCTTGAAACAACACCTCTGAGAGGTCCGAGATGCCCCACACATCTCAATGGGTTTTTATCTATGCAACTCACTGCTGTGGGGGACTCCTACAAACATCAACCCAGCAGAGAACCAAGCAGACTGGTGTCATTATAAATCCTTTATTATGAACAGGAACTATGTACAAAAATGAAGTAACAAAACCTGCTACCATTCTTCATATCTATAACCTGTAACTGCCCTGTCCTGGGCTTCTTTGTTTCTGACCCAGCAGGAAGTGTCCCCGAAACTGAAGATTACACAAAGAGTATACAGGAAGTGTGGCAACTCTACACTTCCTTCAGGACTTCTTCTGTAGCACATCTTACTCTGTAGCACATCTAACCATTTTTAGATCCCCTTTTAAAATCTCCTGACTGAATTAAAACTCTGCTAGATTAAACTAACAAACTATAACAATTACTATAACTGATTTATTCTTCAGATTGCTTAAATGCAATTCTGTCATGTCTCGATCGGTGTCCTTGGATGTTTCTGCCACCTTCCCGATCTGCCATATTGCAAATACTTTTTAGTCAAATCCTTGTCTATAACATACAGTTCAGTCTCATACTCAATGAAAGGTCAGTTTGTATATTGTTTTCAACTCCTACATCTGCTCTTACTTTACTTGCCTTGGACAGGCTGTCAGGTATCTTGGACCAGATACTTACAATTCCTTGTAAGATTTTGCCATTTTCTGTGATCACTGAGTATGAGTGTAATGGCTCTTCTTTGGTCACAGTAGCTTTGACTAGCCAATGCCCATCTTGCCAGATTATTATCAAGTCTTTTGTTTTTGTGGAACAAGCCTTGCTCCTTTTTTATAATATTTTGTCTAACTTTATTTTCCCAGTTTTTCCTCGCTATCACAACTCCTTAGTTACCCTTTGGTTTTCTCCCACATCTGGCACTTATACATGTGAAGTAGAAAAGTTCAGCAGCTAACTTTCCATACTGCAGTGGTGTAGCTCTATAGTTGAGTCCTGATAAATAGGGATCTTCTCTTGCATCCATTACTTTTCTGAGCAAGTTCTTCTCTACATATACTCCACATTCAGCTAATCCATTGATTTCAGGGTATCTGGGAATAGGTGTTGCATGATGAAAGTTGTACATTTTAGCAGAGTGCAGGAATTCAATATTCTTGAACTATGCTCTGTTGTCGGTGATTACTGTTCTTGGAATTCCATGACTTGCAAATACAGATTTAATGTGCCTGACTACTGTTGCTGCTGTGGTGTCTTCAATAGTAACTAATTCTGGGAAATTGGTAAATTCGTCCATTATAACCAGGTGATCATGTCTTCCCAAACTGAAGTGGTGAGTTTCCACTTTCTCCCACAGACTTGCAAGCTGTTAATGCAATATCATTGATCCTTTCTGCTGGGAATCTCTGTGCTTCTGACATTTTCCACACCTGCTCACCATTTCTTTGATGTCACTATATACATCTGTGGCCAGAATAAAACTTCTCTAGCTCTCCTCTTTGATTTGGTCATTTCCCAGTGCCCTTCATGTATTTGTCCCAGGATTTTTCTTCTCATCACTGTGGGAACAACATTCTGTTTCCCTTAAGAGCACTTCTGAGATCTCTAAAAGTGTTGATTTTTCCTCTCCTTTACTTTTTACATCTGTCACTGTTTGAAGCATTTCCTTTTTAGCTGTTTCTGTCTCCAATTCATCCCATATGCCAGGAGTTACAGCATTTAACACTTTTATCATGCCGTCATGTATGTCTACTGCTTGTTCCACATCATCAGGTTATGCATTGTCAGATGGAATAAATATGGTCTTGAAAGCGTGTCTGCCATTATTAAGTGACATCAAGGTTAGAACTTCAGGGTAATAACACACTTATGTATTTTCAAAAGTAGTTCCTATATCCTCGGTGAAGCTTCTCCAAGTCCCTTTTTTGTGTATTGTACTCCAGACTAGTCTACACTAGACTCATTGCATCAGTGCAACTGTACCGATACAGCTCTGCCCCTACAGTGCTGCTAGTGCAAACCCTCTACACTGAGAGTGAGCTGTCCCATCAGCATAATTACTCCACCTCCCCTTACAGCGGTAGTTATGTTGATGGAAGAGCTTTTCCTGCTGACATAGCACTGTCCACACCAATGCTTAGGTTGGTGTAACTTATGTTACTCATGGGGGTGTCTTTTCCACAACCCTGCAGTCCCTGGGCAGGAGGGATGGAAGAAGTTCATGCGCTGCCTTCGCTGCTCTTCCAGGTACCTCCCCTGAAGCTCCCATTGGCTGCGGTTCCCTGTTACCGGCCAATAGGAGCTGCGAGGTGGGGGACGGTGTCTGGAAGCAAAGGCAATGCATGGAGCCCTCTACCCCCCAGGGACTGCAGGGAAGTGGTGCCCCAGCCATTTCAGGGAGTGGCACAGTGGTCATGGTGCCACAGGGAGAAACGGGGAGCAATCCTGCAGGCTGGATCCAAAGCCTGAGGGGCCGAATCCTAAGCCCCGAAAGGCCAGATTTGGCCCGCAGGCAGTAGTTTGCCCACCGCTGGCCTAAGGACTCCAAATAGGGATTCAGACCCTATTGTGCTAGTCACTGTACAAAGAAATGATACAAAGAAAAATCTCTGCCACAGCGTGCTCATAATCATGGATTCAGAAAATATATACTAGGTGGATAAATAGACAAAGGAGGAGGATGGAAGAGGTGGGAGGACAAGTTAACAGCAGAGAGTCACATTATTGTTAATACTCAATGCCAGACTGTCATGATTTGTAGGCATCACGGCAAAATTAGAAGGAAATTATAGTGGCCTGCAAGGAATAATTAAACATCAGTATCAGACAGCTGTTTCTACAGTAGAATCTGACTCCAAAATTTCTTTTGCATCACCAGAGGAAGAAGCCCGAAAGGAAGCCCACATTGTTAATAGCAGAAACCCTGTTTTCCCAGATTCTCTGAGGTGCCTGTAGGAGGAGAGAGAATAGTATCTTTACTTGGCTGCTACTTTAAAGAACAGACATCAGAGTGAGAGGTTCCCAGCAAGGGCAAAGATTGGGAGGGAAAAGTAGTAGATATAAAAGGTGACGATAGCTAGGTACAATCTGATCTCTGAGGAATGAGAGATGTATTGTTATTTTTCAACTAAACTGGTTTGCAGCCAAGACCTAAAAAAATCCATATGGAATAGGTATTTCCTGAATTTCGAAGCCCTTTTTATGCTTTTTCATGAGACTTTCTCAAGGAGCGACTTACAAGAAAGTTTGGATGATTAAATTTATTAAGTCATTATTGTCCTTTTCTCAAAGGAATCATTTGTTCCCTAGTACTTCAGAGGCAACAAAAAATGCCTAATTAATTATCTCTTGGAAATGTTAATGCGCAACAAGGGTATATATAAAGAGAAATAAAATGTTTTAATATTATTGTTAAGGAAATGGAAATGATCAATGTAAAAATTGTTTTTGTTTAATCTGGTTAGACGTGTGTGTGTGTTACCATTGTTCCAACTCACAAAAAGAGTGTGTTCCAAAGCCTTACAGCAGGACTCAAACACTGCTGCAGTCTCAAAGAAAATATCATATGGCATCTGCATTCCACTAACCTAGAGGCATATGTATTAGTAGATCAGGTTGGGAACAGGATTTTCTGTTTGATGCGAAAATCCACAGATTGGAAAAAAAATTCTGATATGGAAAAAAAATTAAAATTTTAAAATTTCCCATAAAGTCAAATTCAGGGGAAAAAATCATTTGGGTCAATTAAAACATTTTGGTTTTGCTAAAACAGAAACATTTAATTGTAATTTCAATATTTTTAACTTTTTAAAAATTTAATATGAAAGAAAAAGACGTTTCAAAACGAAATAGAAATGTTCCATTCCAAAAGTGTCAGAACATTATTAAAATGTTTCATGCTGGTTTTTCCCCCCAAATGGAAATTCACTGAAATTGATATGCTTCCATGAAACATTTCACTTTTCAATTAATTTGCTCCAGTGATGCAAACTGCCTGCAACCAGTTTAACAAGACTGTTATGCTAACATTAAAGTTGCCTTCTATTGCTGGGACCTAATCCAGTTCTTACTGAAATCAATGAGCAGATCCATTAACTTCAGTGGGACCTGGGTTGAGTTCTTGGAGCAGTTCAATTAATATTTAACATGCATGTTTATCTTGCTGATGTTTCTCCCATATAGTTTGGGTAAGGAAGATATTTTATTTGTAATATCACTAAATAATGAGATGAAAAATAATTTGTCCCTGGTGAAAAATCTTCATCACAGTTTGGCAGTTGGATCCTGTCTGTATTGTTTACTCTTCTTAAGTACTAAAAGTTACATTTTTTGTAAGTCATGTCTCCACAAGGAGCACTTTGCCCATATAACTTTACCAATATACTATACCAACAAAGTGCTTGTAGTATGAATGCAGCTAATACTGGCAAAACTGTGCTTTCAGCTAGATAGCTTAATCCAGCCCCACCACGTGAAACATGCCATACCGCCAAAACTGCAGTTTTGCTGGTACGGCTGCATCGATGTTAGAGGCTTTTGCCAGTACAGCTATGTCAGTCAGGGATCACAACTCTTCACCCCCTTACTGACATAGCTATATGTTGGCAGAAGAAGTCTGTAATGTAGATTTGGTCCTTGTTAGGAGTGTTAAGGATGATAATGTATTATTCAGACCTTTGTATATGCCTGAGATAGAATATTGGTTGCCCATTTGACTTTTGAGATATTTATATTCTTACTAAATATGATGAACAAAGATACTGTCCGTTACATCTGGATTAGCTAACATGGCCAAAGAATAGCAAACAAGCACATGTTGAGAAATAAATACATCTTTACAAGGATACCTGTTGGTGAGTAGAGTGGGAGTTTAATATACAAGTGCACACTTGAAAGACAGTTCTGCCTCAACTCCTCTCCTGAAATCAGGCCAAACAACTAGTTGGGAGGGGCAAGGGGGATGGGGGACAAGTTATAATAAACATTGAAAGCCAAAGAAATGCCTGTTCCTGACCAAAGCACAAACTCACTCCTTACCCCTCCCATGGGATACCAAAGAGGTGGTACTGAAGCCCCCAGACCCAAGACCTTCCAAAATGGAATATGACCATAAATTGTAAGGGGAGGTCCAAGGGTGTGCACTACAGGTATCATTATGCCTGCTAAGAAAGGGGAGAAGGGGCACAGAAAACTCTGCCGTATACAGAGCTATGCATATGCTTGCTTGATTAATCCCAATAAACATTGCATTGCATAGCCTGCACTTCGGATTTCTGGCCTTCTGCTTTCTGTCTGTATGACAAGAACCAGGGGAGGGTGAAGGCCTTTAACAGCCCCAGATAAGGAAAAGGCATTAGCTACCATGGCCAAAGAATAGCAAACAAGCCCATGTTGAGAAATCAATACACCTTTACAAGGATACCTGAATGGTTTCTAATGTTGACAGAAGAATTCACAATATATATATGGAATATTTGGAAAAGAAATAAAAAACTGAATAACTTATAAAAGTATAAGCCACAAGAGAAGCAGCAATTTTAAGCAGGGGAAAAACTAAACCTCAATGCTAGCAGGATCAAAAATGTGAAAACAAAAAGCTCATTTTTGGAAAAGAATAGAGAACAAGATTATTAATGTTTTTTTGTTTACTTTTGTCCCTGGGCAAGTCCATTAATCTCTCTGTCTCAATTCCCCATTCAAAAATGGGAATCTTTCTCCTGAACTTTTTCTGTCTTGTTTTTGTATTCACAACATAAGTTCTGTGAGACAAAAGCTGTCTATTGTTATGTATATACAGTACCTAGCACTATCTAGGCTCTGATGTCAGCTTGGGATTCCAGGCACTCTTGTAATACAAATAATACTTTTTTGGTTGCTTTCTGTTTGCTTCCTTTTAAACCTTTTTAACCACTCAGATCTAGATCACATGAGCAGCTACCTTTGGTGACAGTATGTCTCTGTCTGGGTGGATGGATGGTGGGTGTGGTCATCTCTCAGGTCTGCCATGGTCAGCTGTTGTGTTTCCATTATGCAAGTCACCAGTGCTACTGATGTTATTCTGACTGCAGATGGTTGTGCCTGGGACAGTGGTCAGCTATGACCAGTCTTCCAGGACTGAGATTGCCTCTCCAGTCACAACTTAATGCACAATCCAGTTAATTGGCTCTAGAGTGCTTCATCCTGGCCACAGAGATACCAGGTTTTTGGTAGGGGGCCACCCTTTGCAGAATGACGTACCAGATAACAAAAGGCTGATCCCAGCTGTGACCATTTTCAAAGTATCTTGTAATCACTTTTTTACAAAAGACTCCCAGCAATAACCAAAGTCAGCACCTGCAACCCACCCCCACACAGAGTAAAAAAAATGTGCTGAACCTGTGAGAAGTGATGACAAAACTCTGACATGCAGATCTCTATCAGCATTACAGTGATTCTTAATTCTTACAGATGCAGTAGATAGATTAGGTACTTTGATTTGCCATTGAGTTATATAATGTCTGTTGTAAATCCAGAACTAGAAATTGTAAGTTGCATCTTTGAAAAATGATCCTAGCAAGGTAATAATTAATTCTTATTCTGTATTTGTTGTTAGCCATTAAAAATGGGCTGTATATAATATAACCAACTAAATGTGTTTAAATTAAAAGTAAAATTGAGTATTCTAATGGCATGTATTAGGGATTTTTGCATACAAAATTATAACTACTGTTTGCTTAGGTTTCAGTTCCACTCTCAACTGATTAATATTGGAGTTCACATTTGATTTAGCTCATATGCAAGGATGTTGCATTTAATTAGTGAACTAAAAGGGAAGCATGAGACTCAAATTTGAATTCTTTTTGCTCAGCACTCTAAGAAATGGGGATAAATACATGAGCTGCATTAATTACAGCTGGCTGGAGGATGATAATTCCATTTCATGACAACTTTCAAGGTTTCAAATTTGTTTTTGTTCCACATTGGAAAGGAAACAAAACTTTATGAATGTTTTTGTGAAATGGAATTGTGTCAAAACATTTGTTATTGGGTCAAAAAAGGTCAGGTCTTAGATTAGAGTTTTTCTTGCTCTCTGGTCAGAAGTGACCAAAAAGCTCTAGACCTCAGAAACTTTTCCACTGAAAACTTTGCTGAAATTGACGTCTTTGAAAAATGTTACCGCTTTGACAAAACAGCATATATTCACAAAAATAAAATCTGTCAAAAATATTCTATGCAAGTCTAATATTAAGGCTTTGTATTGCATTGATGATTTGGCTTTTCCTGACATTTTGTTTCACCATGAGACCTATTGTGAATTACCCTGTAACAGCAGAAACTGCAGAAGTAGTACATGTGATTGTTAACTCATTTTATTTCGAATCTGCAATTATAGTTTCAAAAACAGGCAGTAATTCCACAGAAACATGCAGGAGTATAGAAGTCATAAGGCTATGTTTATATTTTTGTGCCATTTCAAATAAAAGTCTTAAACTGACTTGGCCAAATTCTACACTTATTGCTACTACTGACATGAATGTAGCAATACAGTTGTTACTGAGGAGAAAATATGTTTATCAACAGCTATGTTTCAGAGAGCACTGACTGAAAGCTTGTAAAGTTTCCATTGGCTTCATTGGACTGGGACTTCCTTCCGAAGCCCTTCCCCCCACCCCCACCCCCACCTCCACCCCACATTAGACTGGATCCATTGTTTAGATGTTTATTATAAAGTGTGAATACATTTAAATTTAAAGAATTGCAAAATAGTAAAATAAAAACAATCTCTTTCTAGAGTGTCCTGAAAAATACTGAAAAGCACTGTTTATATATAGGATGCTAATAATAATCACTAAAGGTAAGATGCTAATATGTGTACTTTGAGCGGTAGCTTACTCATTGAATAGTACTATTGAAATTAACGGGACTTATTGAGCAGTGAGATATTATTCAACAAAAGTAAAAGTGAAAAAATCTGGCTTCCCAGGTAAGTTAGCCCCTGGATGGTAAGATCACAAGCAAACTTCATGCACCTTCTGCTCTTTGGCAGAGAATGCTTTGCTTGGGATAAGTACATATTGATTTTTTTTAGAGATAATGCTGCACAAACACCTCCCTGACTTTAAAATTGTATCAGTTCTCTATGGAAACTACAGCAAATGCATTTATTGAAAATTAATACTGAGAGAGTTTTTATATTGTCACTCATCAGCTGAGTGATAGCAGATTTGGGGGCCTTGCAGGATGATCTTCTGTTGGAGGAGAAGCTAATGACGTGGAGTCTAGCTATTTTCTTGGTGTTCTTTGTTCATTTATACAAATATCCTGAATAGAGGTAGTCATAAATCGGGATTGTCCCTATAAAATCGGTCACCCTATATCAATTTATATGCTTAAATTGTAGGTAGAGTCCAAAGCACCTTTTGATATAACATGTCTACTTTCCAGCATGTCGTCAAATAATATTTATATGCTTCACTATCAGAAACTACATTTTATTTCTGTTAGCTCTTTAGAGGCAATACAGCTATGGAAAATGAGTAGGATCCTACTCTAATCAACCAAATCAGCATTTAAATTAATTGCAGAATCAATAATGTAGGAGGGCAGAAAGAATGCAGCTTCTTTTTCAAATCCAAGTTTGAGTTTGTAGCGTTCTCAGTTAAAAAAATCAGCCTTTGACTTGGAAACTGAGCACATTTCTTCTGCAAGTCAATGAGAGAGAATAAATATGGAACACCCAGTGTCATTTTATTACAGTCATTTATGATTATAATCACATTTTAAATGTTCTGCATGTTCTGTTACCTTAGGATTTGACGGGAATAGTGGCAGATGGGAATATGACAAATTTTGTGAAGATGGGAGTCCCTCAAATCACAGACATCAAGAGCATTAGTCAGCTAACAGTAACAGGGCTTCTCTGATATTTGGAAACAAAGACATCTTCAGTATCTTACAACCACTTACATGCCATTGAGGTCTCTACAAATAGGTAGAGAGAGAGAGACTCCGTGTCCAAATGTATCCCTTGTATAATCTCAATGATTTCAATGGATGGGTTTGGGCTTTACAGTCTTTAACAGGACCTTAAACTCAACAGGATAGATGGAGATGGAGGGGCAGTAGTTGGGCAGCCAGTTATAGCTCTCTGAAACATCCCAGGTTAGAGCAACCTGGGGATGGAGAGAGATGTAGAAAATGAGCATAGCCAGAGTGCATTACACTCAATCCCTTCTCGCTACTCACTCTCTACCTCCAACACGCCCCTTCCACTGTGGAATATGGGGCATGAAACACAGGAGTGGGCTACGACAGTTGTACATCTGGCATCCCTGGATGTGAGTTACAAGCACACACGGAGAAGAGTGAGTCAGGAAATCTGACTCAATATGTCCTCCCTGCTCAACTGAAAATCAGAACGTTTCAACGTATTCTCCTGCTGCCATCTTAATTTCTCAATCACTGGCAGAGACTTGTGACTGAACAGTGTTAATGTAAAAAAACCTTTTCAAAATAAAAATGTATCATATTTCATATGTCAAAGGAAAAGCACCAGGCATCAACAAATAGCTTGGGCAGGATATGAGGTATTCCAAGATCTCCTTAGGAAGGTTGACAAATTATTCCCAATATTTCTTAAACACCTGTGTCACAGGGTGGCACAGGCTTCTCTTCCGTAGTCCCTGTGCCCTGTACTTAGGCTGGGCAAAAAAAGACTCTCAGATACTCCTCTCTGGTGCTTTACTCATGCTCTTTTATTTACAGTGCTTATAATAGTCTCAACTTCCCCAGAACCAGGCCCCTCACCAGGTCCTCTGGCCCCTTTAGGCTTGTCTCAATGAGCAGAAGCAGGCAGGCCCAGGCCCAGGCCCAGGCCCAGGCCCAGGCCCAGGCCCCCCTGGATAGCCTCCCACATCTGAGCTCTTCCCTGGGTTTATACTGTTCCCCAGTCATCAACACACTGGGTTCCACCTGGCTCCGTAGGTTGCACTGAGCCTGCCCTAATTAGTGCCTTCAGCTGTGCTCCCTTCTCAGGGTTTTAGCCCTTTAACTCACCCCCGCTGCAGGGAAGCAGGGTCTTTAGCAGGCCTCAGAGGTTTTTAAAACCTCTGTCCTGCAACAACCTGAGATATGTAGAGTTTGGACTGCAGCACTAAGTGCATTAGAGTTAGTGTGATTGCACTATGCAGTCTGGTTCATATTACAGAAACGAATTCCTTTAGCTTGACATGATGAATCAATGTACTCTGTACATTGAGGAACTGAACATGTGTTATCTTCAACACTCTCTCAGGATAATTGGATCATGTGATTAGCATTACTTTGAGTTGTCATTTCCTATAACCACAGTTAGAATAATAATAATGGTAGCTGGTTGACACAGGATTATGCAGCATACCTATATATTATCTACCATCCCATGGCAGCTCAGAAACCCATCACTGTAACCTAGCACATCATTTCATGGGGAAGAAATAGGTGTAGAGATCAAAACCTCTAAACTAAATGGAACACATGGGAAATGTAACAAAAAACAACTTGTTATAATGGGGCAAGGGGTTATTTCATTACATTCTGCCAGAATAATCCTGTCTCCAAAGAAGGTTTGTGTGTACAGCTTGCTCAAATGGAGGCTCAGTATCGAAGAAACAAAATATTTGCTAAAAGATCCACATTTTATACTTGTATATACCATGGATCGGGACCTAAAAGAATGAACATTTTAAAAGAAAGTAATGCACATTTCTTTAAAACATAGGAAGTTAATTCAAATATTATACTTCAAACTGAATATTTAGCAAAGCAAAAGCAGGCAGTTTTACACATCTCCCCGTATTACATTTGTTTTGACTCTAATTAAATTAACCCTAGTAGGGAGGCAGTTATAGTTAAGGCTCAGACCAGCCTACTATTTATCCATTGATTTTTGTAAATGCTTCAAAGTCTTCATGCAAACTCCGATTGCCTTGAAAGTTGCTAAGGCTCAGTAGGAGCCTGCTTAGGGTTATGGTTTCAATTTGTGGTTTTTGGAGCAACATGTTCTTGAGACACAGACCACTCTCAAAAATTCAAGACATCAAGATGTTATGGTTCATATACTATTTGTTGTGACATCTGGGGCTCTGATCCACCTCAAACTATTATCACCTGGCAGGATTTTCAGCTCAGCTAGTTCTGGTCCTACTACTCCCCTAAAAAAAAATAAAAGCAATAGTTCAAAAAATATTCAGGATTAAAGGCTGGGTGACACACAACAAATAGTGTTTGTGCCACCGCTGCAGGACTGTTGCTCTGTGGCAGGCAAGAGCATGTCAGAGTCACAAAGTACCTCACGGCAATGTGCTGCATTGAACCTGAGACAAACTCGTTGTCCCTGAGTTCGCAGTCCTCTACTCAGTGTGCCTCTGAGAATGTCTGCTGTGCGTGCTCTTACTTTCTGTTTTAGTTGGAGGCTCCAAAAGGGCTTTGTTTGAAATTTTTGCCTGAGGAAGAGAGCCTTTTCTTTAAAATTTGATAGTTTGAAATACTCATACTCCCACATGAATACTCAGAGTATTTCAAAAATTATTATGCCTCACTAAGGCTAGGGTAGAGTTCATGGTGAAAGTCTGGAGTCATTTGAGCAGGGGGTTTCTCACAGACAGTCCCCTCAAAAAGTAGCTGATTTGAATATTCAAATTGCTCCATAACCCCATGCATTGGGAGAGTGTCTTGAAAACTGGCATAACAGGCATAAGGGACCGGAGCATAGGCAATTATACCTAGTGGTTACTGCTAGGTTGGTGCCACGGTGTCAAGAAATGGTCACAAAGTAATGGTCAGCAAGCTGCAGTCAGAGGACTTGTGAGAGCCAAAATCAGTAGGCTAGAGTCAGGATCAGAGTCAGGCCCAGGACAGAGATGAAAGAGCAGGAATAGCTACAAGGCTGAAATCAGGAAACCAGAGTCAGGCTCAACGTCGGGCAA
Source organism: Dermatemys mawii (assembly GCA_007922305.1). Taxonomy (NCBI): domain Eukaryota; kingdom Metazoa; phylum Chordata; order Testudines; family Dermatemydidae; genus Dermatemys; species Dermatemys mawii. The sequence goes on from ML677333.1 coordinate 76,154,873, forward strand.
AGATCAATGATTCAAGGGCAGGGCTGGGCCAGAAGACTAACAGTTGCCTAAACACCCTCCTAGGCTAAACAGTAGGTCTAGGCCAATCAGAGGGTTGCAAGGTGCTGTCTGTCTGGCCCCTTCAGAAGGTATTTCCTGCAGCACGTAATTGCCACTGTACTCCTTGGCTGCAGCTCTGTGTGACTGTCTATTGATGATATGGCAACGTCACATGCCTCAGGGTCTACAGACCCAGGTTTTAATACCATTCATCCTTAGCCCAGGTTCTTCAGGGAGAGAGAGAGAGCAAGGAGTAAAATCTAATTAATTCTCTGACCCTTATAAAATGCATATCACTGGATTGTTCATGAGCTCAACTACTGAACGGTTTGACTCTTTTTCTTAGGAAAGCTGTGTGCATTTGTTTGGTGTCTGGAGCCATGTGGGCTCCCTTTGGAAGCATGAATAGCGTCTGCAATTTTGGGGGAATTCAGCCCCTTCCCCTTAAGCGTACCTCCAATGCGATATATCCATCTGCAAATGTCTCACTCTGGGACAGTTTGGTGGGCATTACTGTGTCCAAGACACAAATCCCTGCGTGGTGCTGCGTAGCTGGGCTTCTGTGTGTGGGATGAGCTGTCATAATGAAAATGACACTATAAAGAAGCCAGCACAAGAGTCAGAACTGGAACAAATCAGTCCTCTGAAGGGATAAGGTTGCTCAACGCCTGCTAGACATCAACAGACATGATGTACAGTCTTGGATCTGTACTGGGCATTGGGAAAATACCTGGCTGGTGCATATTCCAGACACAAAGTGCTGGGACTGTGGTGGTGAGCTGAGAACAGGCGTGCTCCGTGTATGACACAGCAACCCAGGCATTGAGACTGAGAGAGGATGGGGATGAAAACTTCCAATGAGATTCATACTACAGTGAAGAGCATGATATAAAAATAGAGGAGTTCACACCTCCCAGAGCGATTACCTCAGGCTTCATTCAGCACTGTAAGCTGTTCTCTGTCTTCTGAGAACATCCCTATGACAAGGAGCTATTAGTAGCAGCCCAATCATAAGTGTGCTGCAGCACTGGAAAAAGTGCGGGTTTAATGGAAGTCAGATATTAGAGGTTTAAATCTAGGTGCATTCAAGAGTACAGAGCATGGCCTGTCAACCTTATCGCTGCTCTAATGACGGTTTGGGCAGTGAATTGAGTCAGTAGGATTGTCCATGATTTGGTCCTTTGGCCCAGGTAGTTATGTAAATCAGTATAACTTGACTGAAATCAATAGATCTGTGCTGATTTACATCAACTTAGTATCTAGTCCTCCGCTGTTAACGCATGCACTCGAGAGAGTGAGATTCTATATTGTGTCTCACAAAGCACAGAACTTGCAGCCCAGGCCAGCAGGGTTGGGTGACTTGCAGCCCAGGCCAGCAGGGCTGGGTGACTTCGTGCCCTCCCAAGGGTACTCCAGGGGCTAGAGAGGTCCCCAGAATATCTTACACAGCCCTGGGGCCAGTCTGAGTTATAGGAGCCTCTATGGCCTCAGGGCTGCAGCAATGCTTGGGATCTGGATTGCAGATGTATTAGAGCATAAACTTTCGCAGGTGAATACCCACTTCATCAGATGCATGCAGTGCTTTCAGCCATGAAAGCTTTTGCTCTAATACAGGCCTGCACAACTCGGAAAGCAGCGAGGGCCATGTTACTGCAAAAAAACCAGCTGCGGGCCGAAAAGCCCCGCCCTCGCCCCACCCCCATCTGCTTCCCCCCCACCCCACCACTCGGCTTGCCCCACCCCTACTTGCCCCCTGCGGGCTGCACAGTGAGCCCGTGCAGGCCGCATGTGGCCCCCGGTCCGCATGTTGTACAGGCCTGCTCTAATACATCTGTTAGTCTATAAGGTGCCACAGGACTCTTTGTCGCTTTCTTATAAATAACACTGAGGTCTGTTAATTTAACATGTTGCACTGTCAGCAAGTGCAGGTGATATTAGAGCTCCAAGGAGAGCAACACTGGCAGCAGTAACAACACTGCAAGAGCATTCTACAGCACTAACAACAAATATTTTAAAAGGTTGGAGAAGTCTGGCAATCAAAATTTGAAAACTGGCCATTATATCCAGTCTGACCCTTTCCGTCTAGAGGCCTAATGTGGCAGTCCTACAGCAAGCAAAAAATTAACTCTCCGTGAAATCAGCTAGAGTTTTGTCGGAATGTTGGCCCCTGATGCACTCATTTGGGCACAATCTTCAGTAACTTTCTGAATCAGCACCATAGACTGTAGAATTGATATTCAGCATAGTAATTGACGATATCACAGATGCCAAACCTTCCCCTAATTATTTATGACCTTACCTCAGATTTAGTTTTACACCTTAAAAACATTTGGAAAATGTTTGTTTTGCAATTTGTAAACCTAAATCTTATTTTAAATCTGAATAAATCAAACATGATTTATTTTCCATTTTGCCACTGATAAAAGGAATAAATTAAAATGGGGAGAGCTGGAGGGGAAACAGGGTGAAATGAAAATCTATAAGCTTAGACATTTGTACTTAAAAACAAATTGTGAGAAATTTTCAAAATCAGTTCTTTCAAAGACGTTGTTGACAAGTTCTATTTTGCCTTATAATATAGAATAAAATAGAAAATGTTAACATATTTATATCCACATATTTAGGGTCTGGAAGGGGTGGGTTTGAAAGCCAGTTCTCCAGCCTGAGCTGCAACATCTACACAGCTATTTTTAGTGGGCTAAAACAAGTCTCACTGGCACAAGTCTGTGAACCCAGGTGGAAGACTCGCTCCCAGATGTGGTGTAGATGTAACCACAAAGGTAATGCTAAAAAGCAGGCCAAGCTTTGGAATTCCAGATTCACTGGCTCCTCCGGAGGGAATGCGGGAAGACAGGAACAATGGAAAGTCACCCAGAAAGAAGTAATGACAAAGGAAGTCAGGGAAATTAAATAGTGAGCCCACTAGAAAGAGGAAGTGTGGGACAAGAGACAGCAAGGTTGCAAAAGCTGGATAAGAGGCTCCAGGAGGGACAGGTCACCCAGAATGTAGTAGTTTCCTGGTGTAAGGGGTTCTGCCTGTGTTTCTGAGCTCAGAGACTTTACTGAACCCAAGAGACTTAGAATTCAGTTCATAAAATATCTTGGAGTGGTAAGGAAACTGAGGCAGGGACATTTAGTGTTTATTTTGTCTGAGCTGTACTCTCCTGTGCTTTACATGGTGAAGTACAAAAGAGCATAAAAGTGTTAGGCTGCACAAAGGGTGTGTGTATGTTGACTGCTTTGAGGCTGATGTGTGCCCTGGAGAGAATTATACTCTAATCAGAAGCATCTGACCTTTCCGGTGGAGTTCTGGAAGGGGGGGTGCTTAAATTACTACGGTGTCTTGAGGATCAGTGTTGGTCCTGGGGCTTAGCGCAGGCAGGCTGAAGAACCCCATTTCTGAGAAGAGCTGGGAGTCTGCTCAGGAAAACTGCCAGAAAGGCCAAGTTATTGCTACTGCCACCTGCTGGAGCTTCAGAAGCTTAACACATCCCAGAGGATCCAGAGCACAGCTGCTTGGATTCCCCTCACAGCAGTTCTAGTGGGTTGACAGCAGGCAGTGCTTGCTGGATCTGTGGCAAAAGGTAAACTGAGTTTTCCATTTATATATATATAATGTATATATATGATTGGCTGTGCTCTAAGTAGTGATGGGCAAGCCACAAAATATTCAGAGCTTTGATTTTTATATGCATCCAAAAAGCTGATGATAAATTATTGAAATGTTTCAAGTCCCTCTCTACAATGATGTAATCCTAGAAAATCTGATAGGATTATGCTGATTACCTACTTTAATTTTCAAGATTTCCTAGTTCTTGTTCACCTTTATTTAAGTTACATAGTGGAAGATTCAGCTTCCACGGTAAAACACTGTATGGATCCCCCTCAGCATTTGTTTTGAAGGAAAAATGGATGTTAAAATTTATGCAAAGTGGGTGAGAACTGCCTTTCAATGGTGTTTCTCTGGTCTCTGTCAATTAGGAAGGACTATGTTATGAGCCTTTTCCTGAAGCCAGGTCCTGTACTGCTGAGTAATTAAGCCTGCTAGAAATGGTTTGGTATTACAAATGCTTCTAATTAATTAGAAGAAAGCATTGCATAGCTGCCTGTATACTGGTTCCTAATTAACAAATTGACAGCTAAAGCTGAGATCTGCAAAGCTGAGATCCACAAAGATACTGAAGCACCTGTAACAGGGTGGCTTGCCATGGGCTGGAGAGCCAAGTGCCCAGCCCAGTCCTGATTAAGTGAGCCCCACCAGAGAGAAATTAGGTTATTCCAAAGTAAAGGCAGTACGATGCTGAAAGGAAGGGAATGGCTGAGAGAGTAGCTGTGACTGCCCTAAACTATGGAAAGCTGAGGAGACTGTGTAAAATGGGGGCTGGTGGAAGATGCAGTAATGAGGGGCAAGAGCCCTAGCTGGATAAAGCCTGTGAGTGAGAGTTAAAAGGTAAGATGAGCTGAGAAACTCTGGGATTGTTTAGACTCTTGAATTCTGTTTTACTCTGTTGCCAACCTGAGGAGAACTGGTGATGAGCAAATTGAGGATTGAATTTAGAAGGTCACTGGAGACTATGTGGGTTCATTAAAGAGGTCTGGATGAAGGAGAAATAGAGTTGCCACCATGGCCGCTCTGTCTGTATGAGAGGTTGCTTAACAGACAGTGATCGGCCATGATGTGACAACATTTAGGTCCTAGATTTAGGCACTAAAAGGATCCACAAACCCCTGTGCAGCTGCCAGCTTATTCTCTAGGTGCCTCCTCTCAGTGCCTAACTTTTTGCCCTAAAAAGTTCCTTATTGCCTATGCGCACTTCTGCCTTTTGGGCACATACATTACTGCCTCCATCTAGGCAACCATACACCTCTCTCCTGCCTAACCCACAGTGTGATCCACAACTGGGGGAAGCTAGGTAGCGAAGTACTTATCTCAACCATGAGGCCCACAAAGTCTGTTTGTGAATATGGGCCCAGATTTCCAGGAGGAAATGGAAAAGATATACTTATTGGATTTTAGAAGTTAGCAGTATTGCCAGCCTTAAGTATTCAAAAATCAGAAGTCCAGAAAAATCATGAGATTTCTTAAAAAAAAAAAAATACTCTTGGGTTCTTTTCATTCACCTTGTGGTTTTGAGCTTTCATATTTTAAAGTTGTTCTTCCCACCCAGGAGGGCTAGAAACTTTATTCTTTGTATGGTTTAAAAAAAAATGGTGATACACTCATGCATCCTGTTGATCCCAGCAGCTGAGTCTTTAAGAAAAAAGACCTAAAATCAGAAAACTCGTCAACTGTGAAATAGGAATATATTCTTACTGTGGGAGGCTGTCTTCTACTTTCTTCCTTTTTGTGGCAAATGCAGAGCTTTGAAATAAATTGTTACTGGTATAATGCTTCATCCTTTCCTTTCAGCCTCATAAGTGATGAGATTGTAGCATGCACTCAGAGGAGAGCTATTTTAATCAGTGATAGCCCATGGGAAAACTCCAAAAGGCCTAGAACTGGATTCTGTTAAGCATTTAGACATAAACCATGGTAAATAATTCCAGTCATATTTACCAAGCAACTTATTTAATGATTATTCTTTTAAATCAAAGTGTTCAATTTAATTTATTTGTTTTCATGATTTACCCTGCTTTGGTTACAAATGGCAGTCTTTTGGTTCTGTGTTTGTACAGCACCAAGTACAATGGAGTCCTGGGTTATGAGCAGGTCTCCTAGACACTGTGATGATGATAAATAGGATCAAAATGAACTTTTAAATTGAGTGAATATTCACAAAAGGGCTGGAAATCATGATAGAGCAGGCTGTGTTGGTAGGTTTCTGGTACTTCTTGGTTGTCACTAGGTACAAATACACTCTCACTCTCACTCACTCTCTCTCTCTCTCTCTCTCTCTCTCTCATTTTGTATGATAACCTCCTGCATAAAAAACACAAGGTGTGCAGAGAAACTAATTTTTAAAAAATCACTGGACTTTTTTAGATTTCAAACATATCTTACAGGTTAAGTTAGAAAAGCATTTCAAAGATGAGAAATTGTTTTCGAACTGTTAGTTTTAATGTGATGATGTGGATTAGGAGATATATAGTATTTTCTATAATCTAAAGGATATTTATATGAATAACAAGAATATCCACTATCATATTAGTCAATATGTAAACAGTTTCCAAGAATTTGGGCAGGATTATGAACCCTAATGTTTCAGGGTATGAGCTAACAATTAACTATTGGATGTTAGGAAAAAAATTTTCAGGGGGCAGGTTGTTCCCTAACTCAGTGCTTCCCAAACTATGGGCCATGACCCAAATGGAGTCATGCCATCAGAAGATGGGGTGTATGGAGGATGCCATTTTGGAATCTTCCATGCAATATGACATCTCACATACTGACACATTTTGGGTCACACTGTGTGGAGGATGCTGTCTGGAGGATATCCATGCTGTCTTGGATAGCAAGAATTAATGAAGTGCCAAAATTAGGTCATTCAGCCAGAAAGTCTGGGAACCACTGCCCTAAATGCTTATTTCAGAGTTTATTGCCCCTTCCTTGAAGACTCTAAGTCATGGAGCCACTGTTATGGGCCACTATCAGATAAGATACTGGACTGCTAGAATGGTGTAATCTAGCATCCTAATATACTTGCTGTTTTATGATCCTGGCTGTAGTGTAGAATTCTGAAATAATTAAATTGCACTTTTATTCTACTCCAGGCACAAGAAAGACTTGCAGTTTACTGAACTGTAACCAGTTTGGAATGAAAGTACCTGATCTGAAATACATGTAGGTGTGTAAACTCCAAAGTTCTGAGTGGTGTCACACAGCTCTAATGTCAAAAGATATGAAGAAAAGTCAGTTAGGTGAAACACTCAATGAAAATATAATGCATCTTGAATATGTGCAAAGATTTGTAGACTCCTTCCCACCACCCTTAACAGACATGTTGCAGCACTGTGCATTACACTGTGGTTAGTTTCTGCTGATAGTATATTGATGGGGATGTGTAACATTTTACTTGCATTTATTTAACAAATTGTCTATTTTTAGATTATATTTGTCTGGAATTTGGACTAGAATCCTTGTAATGAGGATCATGAGAATTGCTATTTTGTCTGCTATCCAGAACTAGATGCTTCAGAGTAAGGTGCAAGAAACACCATGGTGAAATAACCTGTCAATAGGGAAAGTTTCTTCTTTACTCCTGGCAGTCAGGGCTGGTGCAAGCACTAGGAGACCTAGGCGGTCGCCTAGAGCAGCACCCTTTTTCGAGAGCGTTTGGGCAATTTTGGTGGCATTTTGGTGGCAGCTCTAATGCCAAAATGCCGCCAAAGTGGACGGGGGCCATGTGAGCAGCCACCAAAATGTCATCGCCGCTTAGGGTGGCAAACAAGCTTACACCGGCTCTGCTGGCAGTTATTGGTTGTCTTTTATGCCTCAAAACATGAGTTTGTTCTTATTTAATGAGGTCATGGATGCGCTCATTATCCATATAAATGTTTAATCCCTTTTTGATATATGCTAAGCTGTTGACCTCAATGGTATCTTGGGACAATGAGTTATCCAGATTGATTGATTGTGTTGTGGTGACAAAGTAGGGAATTTTCTGTAATAGTTTCTGATTCCTATGGGTGCCTGGGCTTCCCTCTGAACATCTCATGGCTTCCAGTGTGGGCAAAAGGGTTAACTGCTTTTGGAGCAGAGCAATAACATGAGGTGTTTGTGCCATGTATCTGTCTGAGTTGAAGTGAATGGGTCGTAAAATGACTGGATGAAACAGTCTGATATGAATGAAGAATCTGAAATGACAATGGCAATCACAGTGGCTAGCGCCACTTAGCAACCAAGGGGAAGGAAATTCACGACCACCCACCTCTCAGCAGAGAAGCTGAGCAAAGGTCCCACCTCAAGTCTGAAGGGGAAAGGTGTCAGGTAGCTGGAATAAGGGCTGCCCTTTGGGTAGAGACACAGCTTGGGGGTTGCCTGATGTATGCATAAAGCAATGTTGTGCTCAGTTTAAGGAAGAAAGATTTGATCATGGGTAGAAATCCAGTGGGAGTA
>ML677333.1:76162977-76274976 GCA_007922305.1 Dermatemys mawii
CATTCCTTAAACAATGGAAAACAAACAGAAATTTTGGCTACAAATATGGTATTGCTTTGTACAAGCTTATTATTTATTCAATTCTACAGCAATTTATTGAATGTAGTGTTTAAGAACAAATTAACTCTGAATTTCCAGTAATAATCACCCATTATATATGTTTTGTGTAAGAAAATACATTAAAGGATAAAAAGCAACCTTGCATTTTTTAATAAGCATTGACTGTTTATCTAAGCTTTAAAGTGCATTGTAAGAGAATGATCTTCACGTTGATCCCATAGATTTTTCTAACTTCTAGTACTATAACCACCCCATCGTGACATAAGATTCCAAGTACATTTTGGGTGTTTAAAAATAATAACCTTTTTTTCCGACAATTTTTTCAGAATGTCAATTTAACAGCACCCTATGTGATCCCAGTCTTAAAAATGCTCACACTTAAACACATAACTTGAAGTTAAGGGGGCTACTTGTTCAAGTTTAGCATGGATCTCTTGCAGGATGTGGGCTCATTGTGCATAATTGGGGGAGGAATTTGAGTGAACAGTTCACTGAATAACTTATTTGGTGGCTTTGGCTTTTTTTGTTTGTGAATGACTGACACTATTATTCATAATGTATGTTTGGTGAATTCATTTAAGGAAATATTTGGGAGTGGTGTTAGGGCTCCTTCAAATATTCTATATTCAAATTTTTGTATTTGGCCAAAGTCAAATGTTGTGGCTTCTTTTTCCTGATTTAATAACTTTATTGTTTAAAAGCATGAGCCATGCATGAAGAAATCATTCAGATGTTTAAACGTTTTATGGAGGCAGAGCCCTCCAGGGAGGAAAAAATAGCAGGAGCTAAACCAGCCCTAAAATGTTAGAATAATTCAAATCTTATTGTTCTGTTTTGTACTAGAAAGATGTACATGGGCCTATTCGTTCCACTTACAGATTTTAAAAATAGCTAGGGGACTTCCTGACACAGGAAGAAAATAAACAAGACAGATTTATGGAGTGGTCTAGCACAGCGGTTCTCAACCAGTGGTATGTGTACCCCTGTGTGTACACTGAGGTCTTCAGGGAGTACATCAACTCCTCTTGTTGCCTAGCTTTACAACAGGCTACATAAAAAAGCATGAGCAAAGTTCATGTAAACTAAAACTTCATATGGAAGATGACTTCTTTATACTGCTCTATGTACTATATGCTGACATGTATGTACAATATTATATTCAAACTGATTTATATTGTGGTAAAATGGGAAAGTAAGCAATGTTTCAGTAATAGCGTGCTGTGACACTTCTGTATTTTTGTGTGTGTTTTGGTAAGCAAGTAGTCTTTAATTGAGGTGAAACTTGGGGGTACACAAGACAAATCAGACCCCTTAAAGGGGTGCAGTAGTCTAGAAAGATTGACAGCTACTGATCTAGCATACTTTATATTAAGTCTTTTCTTGTCACATCCACTAACTGAATATTTACATAAGGTGGTTAGGGAGCAGGTCTGGTGCAGATATGCTCATTCACACACGAGTACAATGATTTCATATTTGTATAAATAGAAGTCCTCTGCAAAAGCAAAAAAAAAAAATACACCAATAAGTGGATTGAATGGCAAGTCAAATGTAATGAACGTTTGCCAATAATTTTACTTGTTCAATTCTTGAGACTGCACAAGGCACACTATTTTATTTCCGTTTTCTTTTCTTTTTTAATAAATAGACTGTTACAATGAGCACATAAGGTCTAATCCAAAACCCACTGAAGTCAACTGAAAGATTCCTATTGCCTTCAGGTGGTATTTACTTCAGGCACATGGAACTCAGAGAGAATGAAGTATTTCATAAACATCTAAGATGCCATCTAAAAGTCTATTATTAATTTCCTTATTTGCTGAATCCAAAGGGCAGTAAGAATGTCTCAGTTCAGACCTGCAAATTGCAGTCTGTAATGTTTATGTATGTGAAGATCAGCTGCATCTTTGAAGGATTACTTTTGTTCAACCTCAGAATAGGAAAAATATATTCTGATTCTCAATCTGTGCAAGATATCAGAAGGAACATCACTGATTTTTCTAGCAAAGAGAAAGTAAAAGCATCCAGCTGAGAAAGAGACAGTAATTTAAATATACATTTAAAATATATACTTATCACTGAAAACTACATACATATTCTGATTAGAAAGGAACCAAATGGTTTCACAGAGCAGTCAATTCTAAATACCAAGAGCAGGATTCTAAGCTGATGTGAATTGGTATTGACTTCAGTGGAGCTATTCTGAACATGGGTCTTAAAAGATGACTTGTTCTCTCCCACCTGTCGGTCTGTGTATCCATCTGTTGTTTTTTGTCCTATACATGGATTGCAAACTCCTGGGGCATCTTTTTGTTCTGTGTTTATACAGAGCCTAGCACAATGGGATCCTAGTCCATGACTAGGGCTGTAGGCACGACAGTAATAAACTGATTTTCATGTATTTTTCTATTAAATCATTTGCCATTTCTAAAGTTACATGTAAAGTTTGACTGATTTGAAACTATCCAGCACATTTTAAATAATGCTTAGCGTAAAAAAGAAGGCATTTTATTTTTTTTTAAATTCCACCAGAAGCTTACTAAGAGCAGGCTAAAAAAGCACGCAAGTGTCACCAGAGTGAAAAACAGTTTATTTTATTGTGTATTGCAGCTGTTCACAACAGAAATGGGGCTCTCAGCAATGTGTCACAGGATACTGCCAACTCATATGATGATGCACTTGTTGAGCATAATCTAGCCTGTAAATTTCAAAACACAGAATAGCGTCATCTTGCATATATGCTTGTGTGATGGGTTGGGTCACAGAAATCCTCTTGGGAACTGCCACCTGATGTACTGGGACTACCTCTGAGCCTGTTTTCCCTGCAAGCATGGGAATTCAGTACCTTGTCTTGTTTGAGCCAGACACGCTTGCCTGATGCCAACAGATTCAAGTCTGAACCACATCCCCCACAAGCTTTAGGCTTAACTGAAAACCACTTAAGTGCTCCTGTCTCCTGCATTCAGATACCTAGCTCCCACTAGGGTCCAAACCCCAAATAAATCTGTTTTAACCTGTGTAAAGCTTATAAATTGTTCACCCTCTATAACACTGATATAGAGAGATGCACAGCTGTTTGCTCCCCGCAGGTATTAATACATACTTTGGATTAATAAGTAAAACATGATTTTATTAAATTTAAAAAGTAGGATTTAAGTGGTTTCAAGTAATAACAGACTGAACAAAGTAAATTACCAAACAAAATAAAACACACAAGTCTAAGACTAATACAGTAAAAAATTAAATGCAGGTAAATCTCACTCTCGGATGTTCCAATAAGCTTCTTTCACAGACTAGCCTCTTTCTAGTCTGGGCCCAATCCTTTCACCTGGTACAGTCCTTGTTCTAGCTCAGGTGGTATCTAGAGGATTTCTCATGACTGCAGGCTTATTTGTTCTGTTCCGCCCCCTATATATCTTTGGCACAAGACAGGAATCCTTTATCCTTCTCTAGGTTCCCATTCCTCTTCTAAATGGAAAAGCACCAGGCTAAAGATGGATTCCAATTCAGGTGATATGATCACATAGGCTCCATTACCCGCTTGCCAGCACACAGGTATACAGGAAGACTTACAACTAAACAGAGCCATTTACAATCAGTTGTCCTGGTTAATGGGAGCCATCAAGATTCCAAACCACCATTAATGGCCCACATTTAGCATAACTATAATAGGACCTCAGAGTTATATTTTATATTGCTAGTTTCAGATACAAGAATGATACACTCATACAAATAGGATGAACATACTCAGCATGTCATAACCTTTGCGAAGATATGTTGCATGGCATGTCTAGCATGAAACATATTCCAGTTATGTCATATTTACACTCAAGCATATTTCTATAAAGCATTATGAGGTGTAATGTCACAGTTTGTACTACACATGACTTCATTTCATACTTCTTGATCTACACATCTGCTCTCTTGCTTTTTTTCCCCCTCCATTTCAACTACTTTTTTGTCAATACTGTTGCATTCTTCTTTATTCTGAACCTTATTTCCCCTGAAGTTAAAATACACGTCCTCAGCTCTCCATAAATATTTCATACACTTTCCTGGGCAGTAGGAAGAAAACTTAACCTTTTGCATTGAGTATCCAAAATACAATTCCTGTTTTAGGATTTCCAGAGTGACCTGCCTACCTAACCTAAACCATTGTATTTGGGTCTCAAATAGAGAAGGTGGGTGAGGTAATATCCTTTATTGGATCAGCTTTGGTTGGTGCAAAGAGATATTGATCCAATAAAAGATATTACCTCATCCATCTTGTCTCTCTCATACCCTGGGATCAGCATGGCTACAGCTACACCACATACAATGTGTGTGTCTTGTTTATCATGTCAGCCTCTTCTGTAAGCCTAATAAAGAAGCTAAATGTGAAATTCTGGACCCATGGAAATAATGGCAAAACTCCCAGTAACTTAAATGGGGCCAGCATTTCACCTTAAGTAGTTCTGTGACAAACACCCTCTTGCCTAAAATCATTCCTATTGTGAATGTATACTATATTAATAATGCATCTCTCTTCCCTCCATGTTGCAACAGGGGAATCATATCCAGAACAATAATGTAAGTATGGTTAGTAAATGAGTCCAAACCACCAGGATTCCTGCCCTTCTTTTGTTGGATCTCCATTGCAATGGATTAGGGACTGGGTGGCCTCTCCACCACATGTTACTTTTATATCACATCCTGGTAGTAGCTGTAAACTCTCCTTTTCTCTTTTCTGCTTTTCGTTGTCTGTTCCTTTTTAACCATCTCTACCCTTTCTTTGTCTGGTTAGTTGGTTGCAGGGGGCATGTTTTGCCTTCCATTCTGATGTGCATGCAAACACTGTCTCTCTGTTTGCTTTGTCAAGGTCTCTCACAAGAAGATACTAAAGAAGCTCAGTAGTCATGGGGTGAGAGGCAAAGCATTCTCATGGATCCCAAACTGGCTAAGAGACCGAAAGAAAAGAGTAGGATTAATGGGTCAGTTTGCATCATGGTGAAAGGCTAAATGGTAGGATGATCTAGCTATTGTATTTAATGCACTTATTAATCTAAAAAATGGGGTGACTAATGGGGTAGCAAAACTCGCAGATAGGTTTGTGCTATGTAGGTTAATTAGCCTCAGATGACTGAGGAAATTTAGAACAAGCTAAACAAGCTAGGTGAATGGCAAATGAAAGTCAGTGTTAAATGCAAAGTGATCTACAGTGGGAGAAAAAAAATTATATTTCTCTCACCTATTACAGGAGTCTAAGTTAACTATATCCACTCAAGAAAGGGTCCATTTAGTTCTGTTAAAACCTCTGCTCAATGCTCAACCATGGCCAAAAAGTTAACAAGCTGTTAGGGTGTTCTGTTCTATGTATGTTCGTATACCATGCTCATCGTATAGGACACATAAGGAAGGGAATGGTGAATAACAAAGAATGTTATAATGCTTTATAAGTCAATGGTACAGACTCATCTGGATTACTGTGCATCATATTGGTCACCTTGGCTCAAGAAGGATATTGATGAACTAGCTGGGCTTCAGAGAAAGGCAACAAGAATGATGAAGAGCATGGAAAAACTCCCATGAAGCGAGATTGGAAAGACTGGGATTCTTTTCATCTCCTTTCGAGATATAAGCAGGGACATGACAAAAGCATATGAAATAATGAATGGCTTAGAGAAAGTGGCTTAGAGACCAGAGCTGTTGGTTACAAAAATGCTATTCTTTTATATATTCACACCCTTATTCTTGAAGACTTTATTTTATTTTTTTAATTTGGTCAGTCAGGTTTTTACTTTCAGGAGTGGTGTGGCATTCCTATCTTCATTTCCCTATTGGTCCTACTCTCTGCCCATCACTTTCGTCTGCCCATCCATTTCCCCCCTTCCCTAGTCCTCCTGAGATGGAACTGGAAGATGGACAACGCTTTGTCTCATATTTATAATAAAGGTCACCTTTCCCCTCAGGATTTGTCAATCTCAAAAAGTAAATGACAGAGGAACACTGCCCATACTTCATGCTCTATTTTTACAGTTTAGTTCTTAAGACTAAATTACTAAGGGGGTGGGGGCTTCTGTCGTTCAGTCATTACTCTTTAGCTAGTGATGTAGTTTAGATGTCAGTTCTCCAGGTTTGTTTTGCGAAGTTCTTCATTTAACATATTTGCTTATCACCTTAATAACCGAATGGAGGAAAACAAAACCTGAATTTTAACTCAGTCTGCAGTTTATTTGTTCTGAAATATAATTCTAGCATCACTGTGTGGGTGGCTGAAACCTGAATGCTTTGGTCAAGGAGGGGAGCTGTGCGGTAAGGACTAGCTCAAGGGGTTGGTGGCCCCAAATCCTGCAGTTGGCTCTAGGCCTAGAAATCCACTTTTGAAACAAAGCTAGCTTTTTGCGGTGCTTATATAAAGTCAGCTATCCCACCACCCCCACTCTTGTAGCTTACGTGGGCCATAGATCTCGTTACTTGCAATATAGTAGAATTCAGAGACACCAGTCCAGTTCAGGACCTTTTTATGCTAAGTGTTGTGCAAACAGACTCTTCCCAAAGTGTAAAGAAACAAGACTAAGGATGGGACTGGGGAAAAGAGGCACAGAGGTGTCTTGACTTGTCTAAGGTCACCTAAAGGAATAGAACCCAGGTGCTCTAAACCTTACACTGCAATTAGACATCTGCAGCTGGCCCATGCCAACTGACTTGGGCTCATGGGGCTTTGGCTGTGGAGCTGTTTCATTGCAGTGTAGAATTCCAGGTTTGGGCTGCAGCCCAAGCTCTGGAACTCTCCCACCTCACACGCCAAGAGCAGAAGTCTTCACTACAATGAAACACCCTGCACCCAAAGACTGAGCCTGAGTCAGCTGGCACTGGCCAGCCAGGGGGTTTTATTGCCATGTAGACCTAACTGAGGCTCACCTCTTGTTCCCTGTCCACTGAACAAGTGTTGGACCCCAAGATTATTATGGTTTGTGGAATCAGACTCTTCCTCTTGTTCTTGGCCAAGAGGATACTGTAGTTACAAGATGGAATCTGCTGTGTAGGTGGCTCCAGCCAAAAAAAGGTGCATGCTGAATTGCAGCAGGGAAACTCCCTTCCACTCCAACAGCACCTGTTCCAATCCCCCAGAATAGTACAATCAATATAGGAAAAGGAAATATTTATTTCCAAAGGGATGAATGGAGAAAAACAGGTGGAGAAGGTATGGGGAGTAGTAAAACAGAGTTACAGCCAATACGAGGACCCTGTAGTATCACAATATATGAGAGCGAACATGGAGCAAGGCATCTAGACTAAGAGTTCAGGAATCCTGGGCAGATTTTTAGTCCAGCAGTGAGTCTTGGGTGTGACCTAGTCAGCTCTGGCATCAGTAAACTTTCCTCAACAAACCCCTCCACTGCCCTCTTCTGCTTTTCTCTGCAAACTCACACAGAGAAACAACTTTCCTCCTTATTCCCAAATACAAGCCCCAGTACTCACAGCCCCCTACAGCTGAGTGACAGTGATAGTGGATCCAGCTCAGGTTTGTCCTCATTATTAGCTCCTGGCTCCTGTTCTGGGATTCCCCAGTTGGCCACTCTGTCCCTTCCAGGCTTCAGGCTGGTCCTCAGTCTCACCTTCACTATGTGAGATGAGGCTGTAGGCCCTCTTGTCTACAGACACACATAGCTTGTTGCTCTCCACCCTCCACTCTCCTCCCATGAAACGATCATCGCTTTCTCTGTCTCAGGATAAGGTATTACATGGGCCGTGCTCTCTAAACCCTCTGAAGGTTACATTCTGATTTGGTTTTATTTCTTTTTCTCTGGGAATCACAAGGGACATTTTTCTCAGGAAAAGTCTTTACTCAATAAAAGTAAAATATTGGCTTCAGAACTGAGAGGAAGGTGAGACAGATTTTTCTCATGTCCGTGATTCAGCATCACCCCTTGTAGATCTGGACACCACATGTTATGCCTTAATAAGTAGCCTTCACAATACAGTAGGATGTTGTAGAGGAAGGATGTTAATAGAGAGAATGAATTTGGCAGCATCTCTTCTCTCATCTCCAAAAACAAGCTGCCATGATAACCAAGGCAGTCAATTCTGGTATGTCATAAGTTCAAGAGTGTACAAAATGTATGTTCATTTTAACAGCACCTACAATATTTTGTACCTGTTCCAGATTTTTGGGAGTGAAGGTAACTGTAAAAATTCATATCCAAACAATTCCATCAGCCACCCACAAGTTTTCCCTTACTTTCTTCCAGCAACAAAAAAGACAAAAACCTGAAAGGCCCATACCATCTTGCAAGTTCATGTCAATCACCCCATATAAAATAAAACAAATGAGTGTACCAATATGCCACCCATGAAAGTAGGAATCCAATTAGATTTCCAGACACTTCTGTCTGCCTAGTAGCAGTACTGCCCTGTAGTTTCTTTTTTTCATCTTTATTTGGCCAAGAGGCTGCAACATGTCTTGGAGATGTGATCCTTATCTTGTTCATCTGGGGGTAGGTAACCTACAGCATGCGTGCCGAAGGCAGCACACAAGCTGATTTTTTTTCAGTGGCACTCACACAACCTGAGTCCTGGCCACCAGTCTAGGGGGTTCTGCATTTTAATTGAATTTTAAATAAGCTTTTTAACTATTGTTGTATGTAAAGTAAATAAGGTTTTTAAAATGTTTTAGTTTCATATTATAGACTTATGGATAGAGACCTTCTAAAACGTTAAAATGTATTACTGGCACACAAACCCTTACATTAGAGTGAATAAATGAAGACTCGGCACCCCTTCTGAAAGGTTGCTGATCCCTGATCTGGCCTTTGTGTCCTTCAGATTCGGTTTTGCAATGAAACCTATGTAAGGCTACCCTGGAAGACCACTCAAACTTTAGCTTGTACAGAATGCAACTACCTGCTTTCTTAATGGCTTTACTCTCCAATTTTGTTGTTTTTTTCCTAGAAAAGTCTGAATTTTATCAACCATAGAGAGTCTAACACTAAATATTGACTGGAATTCTTGAGTGAGTGTATGCTGTCATTCATAAACTGCTTACAATGAGCTGCCCCAGTTTAAGATGTCACCAGAACTCCACGAAGGCAGTTTTTATATCCTTTGGGACCATCTATGATTCTGATATAAAATTTTTCCATCCCAACAAGATGAAAATGCAGCCTGTGCTGTCATCTGTCATGCTGGTTATCTCTACCATTTCCTTCATTCTGCCTTGGATCAGTTGAAATAATGGAGACTGCTGTGACAGTTAAGTGGAGCTTAACTTTTAAAAAATGAACAGTAAAGGGCAGCCTTAAACCTGCAAAATCCAAAAAATTATTCAAAATCAAGGATGCCACAATAATCCTAGATCAGCCCCATGTGCCTGGGTACTAGAGTATATGCCAAGATCCTGAAAACAGAACACTGAGCAATGTAAGCGATCACTGGGAAAATATTAATTCCACTAATATGAGCCAAGTACTGTTTAATATATGCAGGTGTGGCAGAGCAGCCATGTGAATTTTCGAAACCTCTGGCTTACGGTAACACAGGAATTGCTAGTTAACTCTTATTGGCGTAACTGATGAAGATGGACGAAGGCTGGTATAACTGCTCCAAATTGCACCAGGGAAATCAGAAGCTGAGACCTGCTAAAGGCAGTGGAAGATTATTGCTGCAATCAAGTAGGGAAGCTGTAACTGCAGTGTTAGTTTATGCAGATTTGCCACCCATCTCCACACTATGGGCTTGTCTTCACTAGAGCCAGGAGAGATCGATCTTATGGTGATCGATTTTTATCACATCTCGTCAAGACGCGATAAATCGATCACCAGCAGCGCCCCCGTCGACTCCATAACTCCAGCTAGCCAAAAGGCGCAAGCTGGAGTCGATGGGGGAGCGCGCTGCTGACTGCTGCCGCCATGAGGACAGCAGGTAAGTCAGCTGTAGATACACTGATTTCAGCTATGCAATTTCAGCTACGTTAATAATGTATCTACAGTCGATCCCCTGCGCTAGTGAAGACCAGCCCTATGACTGTCAGTAGCCCAGCTGAAAAATTCCACATCCAGCAGGCACTGCAGTGTGAGTTACCAAGGCCTCTCATAGTGTGTAATCCTGGTCACTAGGACATCTACACTATAGACAAGTAGACTGCTTCTCCTCCTTACTAGCTTCCAGGAGCAGCCTGCAGAAGCAACTATGACAATGAGGAGATGAAAGCTGGTACCAGCTCTTTCATTTTGCCAATAGAAGTCCTTCTCAAAAGATATGATGATTACATAGCACCAGGGTGGAGTTGCAGTGCCACAGGGGAAATATTGCAGATACACATGACCTTGGAGAAACGATGGAGAGAAAGGAGACGCGGCCTGGAGGTGGGCAAAGAGAGTTGGAAAGGTAAATGCGAGGAGGATTAGGGTAATATGATGAAAAATTAGATGATATGGGGGAAACATAGGGGCTGACTGAATCATAAAAGAGAGAAATTAGATTTACAAGAGGTGGAAGAAGGAGGGAAAATTAAACTGAAAACCTGTGACACTGAAAGAGTGAAGGCCAGTTATATCGAGCTTTTATGAGAGACTACAGAGGATAGAAAGTAAAAAGAGAGGGAAAAGGAAATGGATATCTAATTAACTTAACATTTTGAATATTTAATGGTGGTTTGCCTATATATCAACAAAAAAAAAAATGAAAGAGGGGATTATATATGTATTGGGCTTCCATAATTTTTCAGAGCAAATTTGCTCACTTTACAAGCAGATTTAATGGAGACTCTAACTTTTGAAAACACTTATTTTGAACGTTTTTTCTCTGTCAGACTTGCTTGTAGTTGCATTGAGTGCATCTTTATCAGTAGAGTGCTTTGTATTTCATTTTAGTTTGAACATTTAATAGACCCAATATAACGTGCCCTGCCTTCCAAAGAAGGACCTGTAACCCAGGGCCAGAATAAAGCTAGAAAGTATAGGCACCAGTTCCTGGAGTCATGTGATGAGATTAGAATTTCATCCTTTATTTAAAAAATTGTACATTTATAGTGCCATGGTTGAGGAGGAGAACTTGACAATGTGATTCAAGCTCTTTTTATTCTCCTCTTGTAAAATAGTCCTCCATTCTAGTGAGCATCTTAATAGCCTTCCTCTGCACTTATTCCAGTTTTGAGTTTATCCAACTCCTCTATTAACCTACTTAACAAAAACATGTTTGAATACTTTTCTCGTTTCAAATGTGAATGTTCACTTGTAAAATAGGAGATTTTCTACTAGTTAGATTTTTATAGGTTCTTATTACAAATCTACTGTATGACTCTTTGTCTACATAGTTTAAAACACAATGGAATGTTAATATATATGGCAAAGCACATTATTAAAAAGGAAAGCAACTTTCTTATTGATTTGTACATCTGTGTGTATATTGTACAGAATGACTGCAGGTATTTGAATATGGAAATATTTAGCAAGGGCCATTGTGGGAGCTTCATTGTTGGAAATGCTCAAAAGTAAACTAGTAATATTAATCTCCCTCTCATTTAAAAAGCACTCATGTGAATAACAATTGAAGAACTGGGCTCTTAAACCAATTAGGCTAGATAAGACATTGGAAAAAATCTACTCGTACTGCAGGGGAGTAGGAATTATTTAGTCTTTCCACAGTCTAATATCTATGGGAATGTGATGCTGCAAAAAACAGCAGCATTTCTGTCTGCCTTGAAAGCTTTGCTTAATTATTGTGACTAATCTCTCCTCCCAGTTGGTGAGAGATTGGATGTCTCTGTTTCATAAAGTATGCTAGAGTACACTGACTTAGTATCTTTCCGTATCTATCAGAGTACATTATTTCACAGCAGCTGCCTTCTGTGCGGATTAAGCTTTTGAAGATATCTTGGGTGTTCTCTCATTAAAAAATGCAAATGATAAATTATATCATGTCATAACTAATATTGATTATATTAATTCACTGCTACTTAGCAGAGAGCAGAACACAGTAGATTAGATAATAGAGCAATTTGCATACAGTATAAATTGAAAAAAAATTTTTTGCCTTTTCTTATGACATTTTTAATTAAGCATGCATAAAGCAATTATAGTAAGGCTGGCAGTTAACAAAGAGGTCCAACAAAGTTAGGTGCTCAATTCCATTGTATTTTGGTGGAAACTAAGTACTTACCACCTGCAGAAATCTCTGAAAAACTCTGCCTTCATATCACAACATCTGCTACCCTTTCTCTCCACATCTTTAAAAAGGTGAAAATTGAACACCTGGTACTTTGAAAGAACCTGGGCTGGTGTGGGGGTGGAGGAAGAAGTGCATCTTCCCTGACTGATACATTATTTTCACAGAGTTCCTAACCCTTTCCATTCAGTATACTGTGAGCTGCTTGCATTTTAAACAACATTTTGCATAAAGATGTGGTTTGCATCACTTTGTTGGATAGTCTCCTGCAAAGGCTGAAAGTGACACCTCATTTAGAAATCCTGCAGAACTTAAGACTGATGATTTTTCTATAGACTTTGTAAACAACCTGTACAAATCTATAGTATGATTATAATTTTAAAACATTTGGGTATGAATATTTATTAGGTGTACTATAGACATCCTTAGAAACTCAACATTCATGCCCAGTTACCATGCAGTAGTACTTGTATTACAGGATCTCTCTGATGAACCCATCTAAGGGCCTTTTTATGGCCCTGGTTACTGTAGTACAAGGGTGGGCAAACTTTTTGGCCTGAGGCCCGCATCAGGGAATAGAAATTGTATGGCAGGCCGTGAATGCTCACAGAATTGGGGTTGGGGTGTGGGAGGGGATGAGGGTTCTAGTTTTGGGGATGCAGACTGGAGTGGGGCTGGGGATGAGAGGTTTGGGGTGCAGAAGGGTGCTCTGGGCTGAGATTTAGAGGTTTGGAGAGCAGTATGGGCATCAGGGAAGGGGGGTGGGGCATGGGAAGAGGCTCAGGGGTGCAGGCTCTGAGCGGCACTTACCTCAAGCGGCTCCCGGAAGCAGTGGTATGTCTCTTCGGCTCCTACATGGAGGTGCGGCCAAGTGACTCTGCACCCTGTCCCATCCACAGGCACCATCCCTGCAGCTCCCATTGGAGCACCAGAGGGGGGCCATTGGAGCACGTAAGAGCCGGAGCAGGCAATGCTACGGCTTCTAGGAGCTGCATGGTATGGCCCAGCTGGAGCACTGGAGCAGCTCATGACCTGAGCTGAGTGGAGCACGTCCTGCGCCCTCCCAACCCAGCACAATGACCGGAGCACCGGCGTGGGGCAAGCTCCAGATCCCGCTCCTCAGTGGGAGCTCAGGGGTAGCTTAAAATGGCTTGCAGGCCAGATGTATCCCACTCGTCGTAGTTTGCCCACCCCTGCTATAGTACCAGAGTCCCTCACATTTTTTAATATATTTACCCTCACAGATGGGGAACTGACTAAGGGCTTGCCTACATGAATGTTAGAACTGGGATGAACTGGGGTGTGAATCTACTGTACTCTAGCCTGGCATGGTCTGTCTCTGTGCATCCTGCTGAGGTATATGAACAGTTTGTTAGAGTAATTTAATGAGTGACTAGCCCTCTCCTGCACCTGTTCCAATTTTGAGTCAACTATTGGGAATAGGCCACTTCCACCTTAATTGAATTGGCCTCGTTATCAGTGACCCTCCCACAGTTGGTAAAACAACTCCCATCTTTTCATGTGCTATAATATTTATATTGCTTACTGTATTTTTCACACCATGCATCTGATGAAGTGGGTTTTAGCCCATGAAAGCTTATGCCCAAATACATTTGTTAGTCTCTAAGGTGCCACAAGGACTCCTCATTGTTTTTTATAAAGTGCTTAAGTTAATGTTCTCCCCTCTTGTTCATAATCTGGACATTTGCCCAACTTCAGTGTTCTAAAAACTGGTAATCTGTATGCTCTGCAGACTGTGGGTGCAGTAGGTGTGTACTCTGTGGTCTACAAAGGCATAGCCTTGGCTGCAAAGTTTTATACTGTAAAAGGCACTGCTGTGAATACAGTTACATTATTGTCCTATGATCTGTGCTTACAGCGTGGTATTATGCATGAACTTGCAGAAGACACTTCAGGTGTGGCTATGTGTCCTGGAATAAAAGGGAATCCTCAAAGTATCCTTCAGAGGCACCATAATTAATTAATAGTGACCATGTTCCCTGGATATGTGTACTCTCTGCAGCTGGATTTGAACACCAAGCCCTTTGCACTCCTGTTTGGTTTCTGCTCCTGAGGTAATTCAAGGAGTGATCTGTCAGCTCTTTGATAATATCCAGGGTGCATGTTTCTATTTGGATGACATCCTTGTCTTTGCTAAGACCCTTCTGAATCAGGTGTTTGCCTGATTCCAACAAACTGGCATAAAGTTGAGTGGGGCCAAGTGAAGTTTTACAACAGATGCTGTGGAGTTTCTAAGGTATTCTCTGTTGGACGACGGTGTGAAATCAACTTCTGAATGGCTACAACTTGTTGCTTTGTTACAATTACTCACTGATCATAGCAGTTTGTTTGATCCTTGGCCTAGCTCAAAGCAAAGGCAGCCATGCTTTGGCTCATTTTAGTAGCCAAACCACTGTGGGATTTAATCCAGGCCCACAAACAGTAGGTTTAGATGAAAGCAGGGTTTTGAAACTGTGTCAACTCCTCTGTCAGATCTAATCCTGTGCTTAGTGATCCAAGGAAGCCTGTAGTGAGTCAGACTGATGCATGCAATCAGTACTTTGCCACAGTTCTCCTCCTGAGAGATTGGGTAATTATATTTGCACCCTGTATTCTCACCCCAACAGAAGCAAAATATTGCCATTCTAGCAAAATCCATCACCAAGAATTCTAGCTCTCTGTATGCTTCAAAGCCCACTTAGTGGGAAGACATTTTACAATAGAAACTGATCATTTGCTTGTTTAGGTTTTCTATCATGAAGCATTGGCCTGCTCAGTGCCAGGCTGCAATGCTGGATTATTCAGTTGCAAAAGTATGACTTTAATTTGGTACATATCAAAGGAAGATGTAAGTTACTTGCCAATGCTCTTTTGAGAAATTCTGCTGGATTGGCATCTTCACATGCACAAAAGGCAGAGTTCTCTGTGTGCTTTTTACTAAAAGATATGGCGGTTGACTTATGGAGTACCATTGACACCACTCTTAAAGATGCTACACTATGCAAGGTGATGTGATGTGTTGAGTTGTACAAGCAGATTTGATAGACCAGTCCTTAAAATAACTTTGTCTGCATTCTATAAAATGTATTCCAGACTCATGGTGAAGACATCTGCTACTCAAAATAGCTTCTAGAGAAGCCCTGGTGATTGTCCCGTCCTCATCACCATAATGGTAAGCGCTGCACCCTGGCACAGCAACACCGAAACACAAGAAATTGACCACTTACCTTCATGTCTTGCTTCCAATCAAACCAAGTAATAACCATAACAACACACACAACCTTACCAACACACACACATGTCATTAGAACACCTATGAAAAATGAATGCAGGCCATATTTAAGGAGTGGTGAACTGTATTCTGGAAAGCACCAAGCCTGAAAAAGATTTAGGGGTGACAGTGAACAAGCAACTCCAACATGACTTACCAGTATACTGCTGTGACAAAAAGGGCTAATCTGATTCTTAGCTGTATAAACAGGGGAGTGGTGAGTAGGAGGAATTGAGGTGATTTTTATCTCTATATACAGCATTGGTGAAACTGAAACTGGAGTACTGCATTTAATTCTGGTGTCCACATCTGAAAAAGGATATAGAGAAAATAAAGATTGCAGAACAGAGCCACAAAAATGAGTTGAGGGTTGGAGAAAATGCTTTAAAGTGAGAGATTTAAAGAGATCAATCTGTTTAGATTAAATTATTTAAAAAAAAAAAGATTGAGAGGTGACAATTAGCGAGTTGGTACCTTTACAGGTACTAAAAAATGAGACGGCATTTTATACCGAAATCACACTGATATTTTCGCTTTGCTTTAAAAAGTTGATTCAAAGTGATTTCAGTTGGAAAATGGAAACTATTGATTTTGTTTTGAATGTAAATTTTTTTTTTTTTAATTAAACCCCATTTTTTGATTGTGGGAAAATGTTTTGGTCTATACATTTCAGCCAGTTCAGGAGAAATTGTTTCTCTACACAAATGGCAGATAGGCAAGCGTACCTATTTGCGTCTAATGAGAAGAGCACTGGATGGGGCACAGGAGCTCTGGGTTCAATTCCTGGCTCTGCCATTGCCTGGGGATGGGGATAAGGGGTTTGCGATCTACTGCTGAGAAGCACTAAAGTATTTTTATGCCAACTTCAGTATTTGTGGTGATCAAATAATTGCCCTGTCATCCATCATCTATTTCATTCAGTTTCCATACTTTGTTGGATGTTCATTGGGTGCGTCAGGACAAGACACACTGTCAGGGAAAGTGTAGTTGTGCTCTTTCAGTTCAAGGCTTACAGCTTTGTTTCGGAAAAGCTGTGGCCCATGTATTGTTACAAGATGTTTCTCCTTCTGCTTTCCGTAGTATTTGTGGCTCAAGAATAGTGTTTTTTCTACCAGTTTCAATAGTGGTTTGTTCTCTGTTATGAATGGCCTTCATGTCATTCAGTTTACTGAGTATTTATATTTACAAAAGTGGAGAACACTTTAACACTAGACAAATTTGACTTATTAGCAGCCATTAACATTATAGTCACAAGCTAGTTACATGAGCATGTTACATTAGATTCTTGCGAAAAAAAATAGCCTTTTTGTTTCTTTCATAGAAAACTGGGTCTAGAAATTAGAGATGTCAGAAAAAATATATCTACTGTAATGCATAAGAAAGTCTGTTACAACAAAAGCTTGTGTCTCTCACTACAGCAGTTGGTCCATGTAGTGGGGCGGTCACCCTGCTCTGGTTAGGAAGGGGTTAAAAGCAGCAACTGCGGCTGGTTGGGTAAACAGTCACAGGTGTGGTTGCACCCAATTAGAGCACAGCTGGTCCTGATAAAAGGGAAGGGTGAGAGAGTGAGAATATTCTTTCTCCAGCTGTGGAGCAGAGAGGACCAGGCTGCCTGGGAGAGCAAGCAGGGTACCTAAGACAGGCAGAGCTGAGTTCTGGCCTGGTGTGTCCCCAGACTGAGGCCTTGCTAAAGGCCAGGGGAGTACTAGGGCTGCAGGGATGCAGCTGGGGCTAGAAAGAAACCAGTCCAAACCCCCTTGCTGATGCTGAGTGGCCACTTCAGACTGCAGTTTGCCCCTGAGGGAAGGGGTTAGATGAGGGCTGACAGTGGGTCACTGAGGTGAGGTGGGCTTAGGGGATTGGAGTTCCCTGGGAAGGGGAGACCCAGAGTGTGGGGATGCTGCCCCACAGAAGTGCCCCAAGGTAATGTATCTGGGAGGAACAAATGGCCTGAAGTATGCTACAAGTGGTGGAGACCAGGAGAACAGGTACCAGTAGGAAGATACCAGCCAGTAGGAGGCTCTCTGAGGCTGGGCAAGCTAATTCCCAGAAAGACTAGCAGGAGGTGCTGCAGTGGTGAGTGCCTGCCATGTTACAGTCCAATAAAAGATGAACTCCTGAGGATGCCAGAGCTGCCATTGCAACCTGCAGTCCCTGGGAGACTGAGGGAATTCTGAGTTTACTTCTGCTGTGCTCATTACACCATAGCCCTCTGAGGTTCCCCATACAGGACAGTGCCTTTAAGACACAATGATGCCCTCAGTGCATTATTTCAAGACTGTCATAAATCTGATAGACCTCACTGCTCAGGCCTTATTATTTTATTTATTATTCATATCACCATAGCACTGAGGGGAGCTAGTCCTGGACCGGGGCCCCGCTATGCTAGACATTGTACAAACAGAACAAAAAGTGTCTGCCCCACAGAGCTCTAATTGCAAGAGCAAGGAGACAACCGATGGATACAGACTGGAAGTACAAGGAAACAATGAGACAATGCCAGGGCAGCTTGACAAGCAGTGGTCTCAACATACAAATGACATGACTCTTTTTGTAGGCATCATCACAAAGGAGAGTTTTGAACTGTTTTTGAAGGATGATAAGTCTGTTCTTCCCCTAACCTACTTAACTGAAATCTCTTTTCTGAACTAACCCTTTATCAAAAATTGCAGGTCTGGAAATAGTTATTGGCCTTGCAAAGTATGTAGCCACATTTATCCCAAACAGCAGTCTGGCTGACAAAGCAGGTACTTTTTGTGTTTAACAAATAATCAACAGCTCTCTTATGAATGTGATTTCATGCCTTGAGGATTACAAAATAAAGATCCAAACACAATGACATCGATTTTGGAAAATATTAGAAGATATTACCCTCTTAAGTGAGCCTAGTGAGTGTCCTCACTAAACAGTAACTTGACCCAAGTAAATAAGGAAAACAATCTCTGCAGTCAGAATTTCCTTATGCCTCTTCTATGTCTTGTCTTTTTTTTCTTTTCTTCCCATCCTACACAAAATAAGTTGTGCAGCTCTCCTGAGTCCAGTAAAGCTCAGTTACCAATGCCTGTCTGTAGTGCTAGATAGCTCTCGTATTGACCTCTGTATCTCACCAGTCTAATAGCACTTCCTTTTATCGTGGTCCTGCTTATTATGCATGCTACCTTCAGGGCTGAGACCACATACTTAAAGCAATCCTACTCCATACATGGGTTATAGGTCAGGGATAGATCTGCATCTGTTCTAACCAAGGAAACAACAACGGAGCCAGTGATGTGCTGGGGAGAACTCCAGAGTCCCTTGTTAAAATTCTGCCAGCAAACTGAAGTGAGAATAAAGGTAGCTTCCTGGCTTTGATACATTGACCCTATCTCTGGAATCTGCTTGATCATTCTTGGCAAAGAGGACTTCTGGTGTGCATCAAAATGCTTCTAAAGAGCATTTTTCCAGGTAGCAGGAAGAGATTTTGCCAGGTAGCAGGGTATTTTTATTTATTTATTTATTTTATATTCTCTGCCTCCTGGGGGAGGAGATTCCCCAGGCATACGTATTTCAAGTGAGACAAACGGCACAGTGCATATTTTCCAAGAACAATGTGTAAATATTTCCAGCAAAGTGCAGTTTATCAATTGGTGTTGCCTCCCTCTTTAAATGAAGTTTATAAGAAAATGCTTTAGGCAAAGTGAGAAAACCTCTTCTCTGCAACAACATATGCCTGCTATGTGACATTTATCACAGGGTAGGAAGGAACCTTTTAGTAAGAGTCCCTGTATTGATCTTGCAATTCCATGCAGTATCTTTGGGGACCATATTGTATTAAGTTTGTTTCACTGTGGATTGTATAAAACTCCAGGTGGGAGGGTTCCAATAACTCCTCCAGGAAGCAAAAGCATGTGGGGTTGGAGCGGGGGAGGAGATATAAGGTGAATCACTTATCTTGTAGACAACTCCAGAGAGCTACCACTCCCTGGGGATGCTTGCATATGCTGGTTCAGAGTAGATTTTTCAGAGACCAAGAGGCAAAAAAGGGCTTTTGTCATAAATTGTAGGGTTTAAACCTGACTCAGAGCCTTCTTTCTGATCCAGAAAATGGATAGGACCTTCTGTCTAAAGGAGATGCCAACCCTTGTGGAAGAGTTGGAAAGACTTTGGCTTACACGGGCCCCATAAGACTGAAAGGAGATCCTCATATGTTTAGTGTGTGTGGTTTATATCTGTTTGTTGGCTTTCTGTTTTATCTGAAATGTTTGCAAATGAAGAATAAATGTGCTTGCTTAGAAGGAGCTGGGTGGTAACTTGTAACTGCTGGAAATGCACAGTTCAGAGCACTCAGAGAGAAAGTAAAGCAGGTGCTGATCTTTAGGCAGACTGGCTTGCTGGAGATATCAGTGTCAGGCAGGGAGCTGTGCAGCTTTCACCTATTCCAGTTAGAAGGATGTGGGATGAGGATCCCTATCAAAGATAGGTGATGGTTGGAGAACCGAGACCTGACTCGGTGTTCCTGGACTGGACTACAGGTGCCTTGCCAATTTCCTGCAAAACTTCATTAATGTCCATGGG
Organism: Dermatemys mawii; assembly: GCA_007922305.1. Taxonomy (NCBI): domain Eukaryota; kingdom Metazoa; phylum Chordata; order Testudines; family Dermatemydidae; genus Dermatemys; species Dermatemys mawii. Next base: position 76,183,007 of record ML677333.1, read on the forward strand.
TGTCTTGGACACACAAAATGAGACAGATTTAGCTCTATTTTTAATGTGGATTTTTTAAATGTTGTTTGACCTTGAAGTCTAAAACAGATTTATACGCCCTAAAAAGCCTTTTTTGTTCATTTAACTATAAAACACTCAGTAGCTTACTACATTAATTAAACAAAAGATAATGAAAGAAAAAGGACGTCTTCCCAAATATATGTGTTTGTGCCATTTTTCTGTACTGTGAAATAAGAAAGAAAAGAGAAAGTAGATGTTTTTTTCTGTTGTTCACTCCGAGGACAGCAAGTAAGCATCCCATAGCAATGACCTTTTGGAACTCCTTTAAACCTCTTAAAAATTATAGTAGTAGATAGTAACATGCTCCCTCTTTTCATAAAAACAATTTTTTTTCTACTAACATTATCTGGCTTTATTTTAACCTTTTCAGTTCTTTGCTCACAATTTTCTAGACTTCAAAATACTTAACTCAAAATAATTAGCATGAGGTGTGAAAGTATAATGAATGCATTATGTATTTTTAATCCAGTATATTTTCCATTTTTTCTCCTCAGTATTCTAAAACTTCCCTGATTTCTAATGAGCAGAGGTAGGGATGAAAGAATAATTAGTTCATAATATGAGTCATTACTGTGCAATGAGTAGATGAAAAGTTCAAAAACTGGAGAAGCATATATGACTTTGTTAGCTTTATCCTATTTGCTATTCATTACGTATTAAATTTACATTTTGGTGCCCTACTGTATCAGGGCTGCTATGGCAACCTGAAAATGTGGCATTCCTCCCAGTTGGAAAACTGTGCAACATGCTTTTGTGTCTTCAGGGGAGTAATTCCTGAAGCGCTCTGCTTTTCCTGATAAAATCCAGTGATGTTTGCAAATAGCCTTCTCCCCTCCCACCTCGGAAAACAACCATGAATCTTAGTCTGTGAGCTGTCTGGCTCAGAGCTAGTCTCTCCATTTTACTCATATCTGCAGTGCATAGAACAATGGAATCTTTGGGCTTATTTTGTAATAACTTATGAATTTTCTGTACGACCTCATTATTGAGATAGGAAACTTCTGATATAGCCAATATGCATATATTTAACAGCAAGGCTATTAGAAAACAAACAGGAAGACAATGGAATGGCTCAAGAGGAGCAATCTCCTGTTAAACATACCTGAGATTATTGAGACAATTCCTGAACTGTTGGTTGTGAAAACATAATATTGGCTGGAACCTGGAAGTAATAAGACTCGTTCTGGACAGAGACAAGCTTTTGAGCTACCCAGAGCTCAGAAGAGGCTTGTCTCTTTCACAAACACTGTTGGTCCAACAAAAGACATCTCACCCACTTTGTCTCTCTAATATCCTAGGACCAATATGGCTACAACAACACTGCAAACAAAACTTGCTTTGTTTGGGCTGGGAGCCAAAAAATCAAAAGGACAATAGGGAATTAAAGACTGTCTCTGACTAGTGCAGAAAATTGTCAGGAAAATCTTTGTGGCGAGCAAACTGGTACAAACCCTTGCTTAACGTTCTGAAGAAGATAAGCCTCCCTAAAGGGGATGCTTAGCTTTAGGTAAGATATACGTGAGTGTAGCCCTTCTATTGTTTTAAAAATCCATTTTCTCTTATGCTTTGCTTTGTTCCTACTGTTAGGATTAAGAACATAACAGCCATACCAGGTCATACCAATGGTCCATCTAGCCCAGTATCCTGTCTTTGGACAGTGGCCGGTGCCAAGTGCTTCAGAGGGAATGATAAGAATCAAACAATTACTGAGTGACCCATCTTCTGACATCCAGTCCCAGCTTCTAGCAGTCAGAGGCTAAGGGATATCCAGAGCATGGGATTCCATCTCTGACCTTACTAACTATTAGCCATTGATGGACCTATCCTCTGTGAAATTATCTAATTCTTTTTTTAACCCAGTTGTAGTTTTGGCCTTCATAACATTCCCTGGCAATGAGTTCCACAGGTGGACTCTGTGTTGTGTGAAGAAGTACTTCCTTTTGTTTTCAGTACTATTACATATTTATTTCATCAAGTGACCACTGATTCTTGTGTTATGTGAAGGGATAAATAACACTTATTTTTTCCACACCATTCATGATTTTATAGACGTCTATCAGATCTCCCTTTACTTATCTCTTTTCCATGTTGAACAGTCCTAGGTTTTTTTTAATCTCTGTGTGATAATTCTGGTCTTTATTAAAGTTTTAATTAGTTTTTCTGGTACTGAAGTTAAGCTCACTGCCCTGTAATTGCCAAGATTGCCTCTGGAGCCTTTTTTAAAAAAATCAGCATTACAATAGTTATCCTCTAGTCATCTGCTACAGAGGCTAATTTCAAGTGGTAGATTGCATACCACAGTTAGTAGTACTATAACTTCATATGAGTTTGTTCAGAACACTTGAGTGAATACAATCTGATTCTGGTGACTTATTACTGTTTAATTTATCCATTTGTTCCAAAACTTCCTGTCATAAGCATAAAGTAGCCTAGAATTCCTGCTTACCTGTAGGGGGTTAAGAAGCTAAAAGAAGCCTGGTTGGCACCTGACCAAAAGAACCAATGGGGACCGAAGATGCTTTCAGACCTGGGAGAGGGAAAGTGTTTTGTCTCCCATTTGCTCTGGGGCTTTCAGAGGAATCAGACAGTTTTCTTTTCTTCTCCATCCAATCTATTCTTTTTCACTAGCAACAGTAAGTAATTTAGCCAGGGAAGGCTGTAGCTTATATTTGTTTGTTCACTTGTGAATTTCTCAGGTTTTTAGGGAAATATCCCTGTGTTTTCTCTGTACTTTGAACTCAGCAGAGGGGGGAGGAATTGTTTTTTTTTGTTTGTTGTGGCTGTGAAGTGTTTTCCACTGATTCCGACAGATTTTTTTTTTTCCCCCTTTTTTTTTTTTTTTTTTTTTTTTTTTCCTTTGAATTAAAAATTTTCTTTTAAGAATCTGACTGCTTTGTTTTCCGTTATGTAAGATCCAGGCTTTTGGATCAGGCTCACCTAGCAGAATTGGTGAGGGGGTTTATCTCAAGCCTTTCCCAGGGAGGGAGATATAGGCTTGGGGGGATTTTTGGAAAGAGAGTGGACTCCAAGTCATCCTGCCCCTAATTCTTAGGGTACTCTTGGTGGTGATAGCATACTGTTCCTCCAGGTACAGAAGAAGCTTGTGCCTGGGGAAGTTTTAACCTAAGCTGTTAAAATAAGATTGGGGGATTATTTTTTTTTCATGCAGGTTCCCACATCTATATCCTAGAGTTCAGAGTGGGGAGGGAATCCTTACACCTCCTCTGACACCTTAATCTGGGACAGTTCCTCAGATTTGTCACCTTAAAAGAATGGCTCACTTGTGGGAATCTCCCTCACACTCTCTGCAGTAAAGATAGATACAGAGAACTCATTTAGCTTCTCTGCAACAGCCTTGTCTTCCTTGAGTGCTTCTTTAGCAATCCATTATCCAGTAGCCACACTGAATGTTTGGAAGGTTCTCTGATGTACTTAAACAAAATTTTGCTATTTGTTTTTGTGTCTTTTGTTAGTTGCTCTTAATTCTTTTTTTTGGCCTAATTGTACTTTTACAATTTGACTTTCCAGAGTATATGTTGTGTATTATTTTTCTTCAATAGGATCTGACTTCCAGTTTTTAAGGGATGACTTTTTCCTTCTAACTGCCTCTTTTAGTTTGTTTATCCAAGGTAGCATTTTGGGGTGGGGGAGGGACTCATTGTTTTGGGGGGTTTTTTTCATGTGGGGTATGCATTTAGTTTGGGCCTCTCTTATGGTGTTTTTATAACAGTTTCCATGCAACTTGTAAGCTTTTCACTCTTGTGACTGTTCCTGTTAATTTCCATTTAACTAACTTCCTCATTTTTGTGTAGTTCCCCTCTTTTGAAGTTTAAATACTACTGTGGTGAGCTTCTTTGGTATTTCCCACTCCCAAAGGATGTTCAAATTTAATTACATTAAGATTGCTAGTACCAGTCAGCTCGGGTATATTCACCTCTTGCACCAGATCCTGTGCGTCATTTAGGACTAAATTAAGAATTGCCTCTCCTTTCGTGGGTTCCAGGATTAGCTATTAGAATTTTTTTTTCTGAATCGCATCCTGAGGTGACATGTACCCAGCCAGCATGGGTATAGTTGAAATCCTCCATTATCATAAAGTTTTCTATTGTTGTAGCTTCTCTAATCTCCCTGAACATTTCACAATCACCATCACCATTGTGGTCAGAGAGCCAGTGGTATATTCTTAATGCTGTACTCCTACTTTTCAAGCATGGAATTTCTGTCCATATAGGTTTTTATGGTGCTGTTTCATTCATTTAAAATTTTTACCATATTTGACTTTGATTTCTTTCACATATAGTGTCACTCCTCCATCAGCACGAGCTACTCTGTCACTCCTATATATTTTATACCCTGGTATTACCATGTCCCATTGATTATCATCGTTCCCCCAAGCTTCTGTGTTGTCTATTACACCAACATCCTCATTTAATAACAGGCACTCAAGTTTGCCCATCTTAGCATTTAGACTTCTAGCATTTGTATATAAACACTTACAACATTTCTCAGTATTTAGTTGTCTGCTTTCATGGAATTGCATGGGATTCTGTTTCATTTGACTGTTTCATTTGACTGTTTCATTTGACTGTTTCATTTGACTGTTTCATTTGACTCTTCAGCTCCTATCTGTACTTCATAAACTTCTGTCCTCTCCTCTTTACGGGTATATAGAGAATCCCCATTTATAGATCCTTTCCTAAGTGAGGCCTCTGTTTGAATTGTGTGTTCTTATGCCACTGACTTTCCCCAGACCTTAGTTTAAAAATTCCTCTCTGGCCTTGTTGTTTTTACATGCCAGCAATCTGGTTCTGTTTTGATTTAGAGGGAGTCAATCCTTCCTGTATAGGCTCCTCCTTTCCTCAGGAGGGAAAGGTTCATCATCCCCTTATAAAACGAAGTCTCTCCTCCCTGCTCCATCGTCTCATCCACACATTGAGACCCTGCAGTTATGCATATCTAATTGGCCCTGCATGTGAACCTCAAAGCATTTAAGATGATACCTTGGAGGTCCTGGATTATAATCTCTTATCTAGCAGCCTAAATTGGCCTCCAGAACCTTTTTCCTACCTTTCCCTAGGTCATTGGTACCCACATGTACCACAGCCCCTGGCTCCTCCCCAGCACTGCACAGAAGTCTGTCTAGATGTCTCAAGAGGTCTGCAATTTTTGCACCTGGCAGGCAATTCACCATGTAGTTCTCCTGGTCATCACAAATCCAGCTATCTATATTGCTAATAATCGAATCTCCCATTACTATTACCTGTCTCTTTCTAGTAACTGGAGTTCCCTCCTCCACAGGTATATCCTCCATGTAAGAGGATATCATGACATCTTGAAGGAAAGTCCCGAAGATGGGATCATTTCCCTTTACTCCAGTTCAATGTTCTCCTTCATTAAGACTCTCATCCTCCTCAACAGCACAGAGGCTGTCAGACGGGGGGTTGGACCACACAACTGTGTCCTGGAAAGTCTTCTCTATGTACTTTTCTGCCTCTCTTAGCTCCTCCAGTTCAGCCTCTGTGGTCTCGGAGGGCCACTAGCTGTTTGCACTAAGTGCATAGATATGCCAACTGTCCATAAAGCATGTAATCATACATGCTGCACTCGGTGAGATAAACTGTATCATCCCCACTCTGCTGCTGGACTTATGCCTGCTTTATTTTTCCTCTTGCTAGGTTTTTTGTTTGTTTTTTTTATTTTTTGCCAGGGAGGGAGTAATTCATCTGAGTGTATAGAATGTTACGTATAATTGGCTCTCATGATCCCTCTCTCTCTGCTCACTCACAGAACTCCCCTGTTCACTAGCTTTCCTGCTCACTTAGGTGCTGGCTATTTATACTCCTATTTCCCCTGAGTAGCCCCACCTGCTTGTTAGGCAGCCTGAAGGAAATAGATATCAAAGGGAAGCAGGCTAGGGCTCTCTTAGGAAGCTTTCAGCCTTCCCTAGCAAGCTGCTGGGCTCAGTTCCCCGAACAGATCAGACTATAAACTTCAATCAAGCAGCAAGCATACAACAACAGACAGACAGACGACAAACTCACCCCAAGGGTAATGTAGTCCCTCCTCATTCAGCTGGAGAACTCCTGTGCAAAATTTCCCTGTTTGCTGTTCCTCTTTTCTAGCTTCCAATAAACAACCCTTTGTTTTAAGATGGCTGTTTAGGGTCCCTACACTCACAACTGCTCCCAAGCTCCCAAAGGGAAGACTTGCCTGTGTATCTTCAATCTGCGGTACATCTTCAGACCTGATCTAAGAGAAGAATCACAAGATTCCACTCTGAGAAAAGTTCAGGCACAACACCCAATACCTCTAGGTGACCAGAGAAAAGTTGAGAGAGAGTTAGCTCTGATAGGACATCCACAGTATAATCAGTAGTAAGATTCAGAATGTTGCTGCCAGTGCACTTATCTGAATATGGTTCTCAGTGTATGTCACTTTTCTACTTTGTTACTGTTTCACTAGCTTTTGATTTACACATTTCGTTGAATACAGAATCCCTTTTTCTGGTGTATAAACTTGATACAATTCTTATGTCTTCCAAGCTGCAGTACTGAATTTTATTTTTGTATATGTACTAAGCCACTTTGCCAGATCGATTACTTGGCATAAAACCTATATTTTAATGAATATCAGTTTATACTTTTTTGAACTTATGAAAGAACCCATGATGCCCACAGAAAACAAATCCTATTTCTGATTATAAAATATGACAGGGTTGCATGCTTCCAGAGGCAATGATCTCCTCTTATACTGATAAATTTCAGTCTGAGACATAGCTTCTCTTGATCGTAATCTACTGATGGAACATTAACAGCAAACAAATGTGGAACCCCCTGCAAAATCATTTATCCGGACTTGCTCTCTTCTGGAAAGGTTAAGTTTCAAAGTTTGACTTTCTAGCTTGCTCTTGTACTCTCCATGGAAGCTGAGAAGCAAAGGACAGAACAGAGGGGAAAATAACTTGTGGGGAGAGATTGAAACACTGGAGAAATAGTGAATCCAGATTTCCTGTTAAACAATGGGCAAAAACCCCAGTGGCCTCAGTGGGACTATGATTTCATACCTGATTTCTAGTGCCTGACTGCTGCTGCCTTTTTTTTTTTTTTTTTTTTTAGGGGAAAGAGAAGAAACCCTGCATTGTACACTTGAGTTTTATATTTGGATTACAGGGCAGTCTGTCTGTCTTTCTTCCTGGGTAACTTACGCTTTAGATTCCATGAGGGTGAAACCATCTACTGAGTTTTCAGTATTTAGTTTTGAATACTTAATAATGGGATCTAGTTTTGGCAACTGCTAATAAACAAAATAATAACTTTTTTTCAATTTCCTCATTTTTTACCTGGGTTTGTTTCCCACTCTGAGAACAATCACATTACACTAAATAAGTCTGTGCTAAGCACACAAAAAGAAAAGAAACCTAGGGTCCAATTCAGTGTCTACTGAGGTCAATGGAAATACCTTTACTAGACTTTAGTGGGCTTTGGCTTAAGCCACTAATGTGTGGTTTGGCAGGGTAGGATCCTCAAGTCTAAATCCACTTTTGTCCCTAGACTTTGTGTCACTTTCACGATTCTCAGTCAAATATATTTTACATTATCGATCCTTGATGTGAGAGAGGTCACTTATAGTTTTAAATGTAGGAAAATAATGTAGCATCTGCATTGGTAACAGCTGTATATTTTTGATCTATGCCAATGAGGAGATGTTTATTCAGAGTGAATCACCTCTCCGATGGGCTCTGGATCAAGCTCTTGGAGTCATTAGGAGCCTCGGCATTCCACGGACTTTGAACCAGGCCTCAAGAATGAAACCTATTATGCACAGTAAGAGTAGAATGATTAAATAGAAATTCATAGCAAATGGACAAGCAGTGCAAGGGAAAGAAATGTAAAAGAAAAGGGGCAAAGGTACAATTACAGGAATGTCAAGGAAACACATGAGATATAACACTGTCATGGCTTCTGGTTATTAGTTAGAACTAATGAGAGAGAGAGAGAGAGAGATTTTTCAAAGGCACAAAGTAGTAGGTGCCTAGCACTCACTGAAAGGCACCTAATCTCCCATTAATGCCTTTGAAAATTGCCCCTTTAAACTCACCACCCCAGTCCCCTTGTCTCTTTCACCCACTGTGGCTTCTCTTTTAGATTGCAAGCTCTCTGATCCAGGGACTGACATGTACAGGTTTTTACAGTGCCTAGCACAATGGGGTCCAGGCCTGTAGGTGCATCTGCGGTCTAAATGTTTAATAATGATAACGGAGGTAACAGTAGCACAGAACCCTGTATCATAGTCTAAAGATGGTTTAAGAATAATACAAAGCCACTCCTTTCCCACCTGGCCAATCTACCTGCAGTCCTACCCCTGGTGTAGGTGGTTCTGAGAGACATGCCTTGAATGCTCTGGCATAGATCTAATTGAGCTCCCCCCTTTGGACACTAACCAAACTGCTGTGAGGGGATCCAAACAGTAAATGTCGCATGCCCTAGGGTTGCTGGTGTTGGTCGTGGTTTAAGCACTGTTCCTGGCTAGCACCTCTTCTGTCAGTGGCATGCAAAGTATGAGCTTGCACGCATGGTATGTGCAAGCTCACACTATGAGGAGGATGCCATCATTATTGGAGAACCCCGGCACCTCTTCTCTTGTAAATTAAGCACTGGGATTCCCACGATACAATTTCCTAGGTGCTGAAACTAGTCTCATCTCACTTATGCCTCTGTCCAGCAGATGGAGGCATAGGTGAGATGTACGTTTCCCAGAATCCCATTACGGATGTGTGGCTTCTGGTTAACAGTCTACCTCTTCAGGAGCACATGTTAGTGAAAGCCGATGGACCCAAAGACTTTACACGGGATTTGAAAACCCCATTTCTCTTTTTACTTTATAGCATGAGAATACACAGATCAGTGTATTCACACCTGTATTCATTTCCCTGCCTCAGTTCTCAAAACTCTTAAAAGCTCTTTCAGTTTGACCAGATACTGTTGGAGTGTCAGTGATTTCTTTTCCAAATCCATGGAGTCTTTCCAACGCAGGTAGCTTTCTCCGATCTCAGCTGATCCACTGTTTAAACAGGACCCCTTTGCTACCAAATCATGTGCACATCTTCCTCTCTCTTGCCCAAAGCTTCCTGTTCCTATCTCAGTCTCTAGAGTTTCTGTCCCTCTACCAAGCCCCCTGGCTTCTTTGGTTGTGTTTTTCCACTCTCTACTTCACCAACTCCATGCTGACAAGTTGGAGGAAGTAGTTTCTCACAACTTTAGCCAACCTCCTTAGAATACAAATTGTCTTATAGATTGACTCTCCATTGTATTTGGTCTGTGAGAGACCTGCTTACAGCCTTGTCAGCAACTGGTGAATTCCACATCCACATATAGGCATTCCCTGATATGAATTCTGGTAGAAGTTATGAATTTGTTATGAAAATTACTAAGTTGTACAGACAAATTCCCTATAGCATCACACCTGCTGCACTTTTTGTTATATTTCAATCTAAATTCATGGGACATTTGTTGCAAGGTTACCTTCAATATACCTTTTAGAATTCCTCACTTTCCCCACTTACATCAACACACTTTTTGTACGTACTCACATTAGTTAAGATGATACCATAATACCTGAACAGATGTCATATTTTCCTTCAAGCACAGAGATTGTTTCCTATTCTGAGTCCAAGCTCCATGGACATAATGAAGTAGTGACTTTTTTTTTTTTTAACCTGAATTGAAGCTTTCTCATCATACTGGAAAAGAGAATTCCCCCTTTGGACTAAGATATTAGGTTTCCAAATCTATTCATTTGCAGTTGTTGTTTAAGGCAAAATAATATTTAAGACTCATATTAATTTAAATTTATATTAAAAATAGCACAAACTAGTTTTAATAGCAAAATAATACAATTAGTTTGAGATTAGAAAAGTTGATTGATCTCTTAGATTGGATGAGACACTCAGGAAATCATTTTTAATATTTCTAACAAACTGAATAACAAACATAAGGGTGTACTAAAGCTTCGTTTATTAAAATATTATTTGGGGATCCTAATAGGATCATTAGTTTTAATTTATTATAACAAAACATAGTTAAATCCATTTTGCTGTAGGCAATCAAACAAAAAATGAAAATCTTTATAATACTCGAAATTGTTAAGTAGTAATGGTTCAACATAAATCAAAGGGCCTATAACTCGATATGCTCTGAATTTAGGTTGCATCTTAATGCAAATGATGTAATGTGTGTGATCTTTTGCTTTGACCCCGGTAACTGGCACTAAAAGTGACTGGATGTCCAGTAAAGGACTATTTGTGATTGATCGGGAACATGTTGTTGTTGCAGATGTTTCAGTGCTTGAGGAATTAAAGACCTACTGAGTAGTGTTTTTAGCTTCTTAGGAGTCATGTGTTGTCACAGTGTTTCTGTAATAATGACTTGGTTGAAAGTGTCTCTAGGTTATTGTTTGTTAGCTGGGATCTCTTGAAAGGAACTCTCAAGTAGCAAAGTTGTGAGAGAGAGAATTTCGTTGTGTTAAACATAGTAGATGAGGAGAGTTTCTGAAAGTTAGTTAAGAGACCTCCCCAGATCGGTTGGATAAAATGTAACTTTCCGTTCTGTATTGTGCTGTATCAGTCATTGACTAGTAGTTTTTGACTGGTAAATAGTGATTGAGCCTGGGTTATTGGAAGTCCTATGAATTGAACCTAACAAGTGTGTGTTCCAACTCTGCCTTCAAAATGTATGAGGGATGGAGGGGCATGTGTGGTAAAGCTGCCTGTACCAGGGTAATCCTTGGCTGCTTCTATAGGGCAGTTTTTCTCCTGTTTTGCATTGCCTCGGAAGTGCAAACAGCTGAAACAGACATCAAAGAGCTACGTGTGTCCTTAGACTCATCTCAGAGGCCAAAAGTTTCCAACCTACCCAAGGGAATTTAAGTACCTATATGAGTAGAACTGATTTTTTTTCCAGAGGTATTAATTTTTGTTTGCATTACGGTAACACTTAGTCATGGAACCCTACTGTACAAACCTAGAACAAACAAATGGTCCCTACTCAAGGAGTTTACAAGCTAAGTATAAGACGACAGTGAAGGAAGGAAGTGTTGGGAGCAGGGCCATTCCTAGGAGGTTGTGGGGCTCAAGACACTAGAAAGTTGGCACCTATCTGCCGGGGGGGTTCCCCCTAGCTCCTCCCATGCCCCGCCCCCACTCCACCCCTTCCCTCACGACCCCACCCTTCCCTGCCCCTTCCTGCCCCTGCCCCATCTCTTCTCTGCCCAGTTCTTCCCCTCCTCCGAGTGCACTGCACCCTTGCTCCTCCTCCAGCGCCTCCTGACACCACTAAATAACTGATCCATGGCAGGAGGGAGGGGGAAGTGCTGATCAGCAGGGCCTGACGGCAGGCAGGAGGCACTTGAGGGAGGTTCTGGTAGGACGGAACTGCCTCACTCCCCCACACCCATCTGCCAATCTGCCACTAGCCTCCCCGTATGCCTCCTCACCCTGCTTGCTCCCCCATTCACCTCCTCACCCCACTTGCCCGCCCATCTCACCTCCCCACCCACGGGGCCCCTCAAAGCACTGGGCCTGAGGCAGTCGCTCCGATTCACTGTACCCAAAGGAGGGCTCTGCTTGGGAGTGAGCCAAGGCTCAGGGCTTCAGCCCCGCAGCGTACCTGCCAGAGTTCAGGGCTGAAGCCCCAAACCCTGGCAGGCGCACCCCACAGGGCTGAAGCCCCAAGACTTCCCCTCCACTTCCTGCTGGGCAGAAGCCTCTAGCCCCATCATCCCATCTCAGGGCAGATGCCGTGAGCTCACCCCTCCCCAAGTCCGGTAGGCAGCAAATAGGGAGGAATATGGGGGCTCCGCCAGCTGCACTTCAACTGTAAAAGAGCCACATGCAGGTCACAAGCCACGGTTTGGCCACCCCTGATATATAGCTTAGATCTGGAAATCAGGCTCCATGGATTTGATTCAGACCAGCACAGAGCCACCACAGTAGAAGGGCTGTCTGAGGTGGGTGATTTGGAAATAGCTATAATATGGGATGTTAGTAAAGGTGGAGATATAGCCAGGATGCCTGTGTAGTCTCAACATGCCCCCAGGGAAGTCTTGTGGTCCAGCTGCTTCAGAAATTGTGCCTGTTTGCACTGGTGAGGATCAATCAGATTCTAGGTCTTATAAACAACCCCCCAAGCCATCAAATCCCTCACTGTGATTTCTCCATATTCCACTGCTGTGGGAGGGTAATACCAAAACAATACCCTTATCTTGGATTTTATTTTCATTTTAAAGCTATCCTAGGATTATCTTTATTCCTTGATGCCAGGGTCAGTGATCAGTCGTTCTTTTACAAAGGCTTTCATGTGTAGTCTGATGACAGCTGTGTATTCAAATAGACAGCTGTGAATTGTGGAAAGAAGTCCCAGTTCAGACTGGAACCAAAGTCTCCAACTCCATGGCTTCCCATAAAGGATCCTGCTGCTGAGCTAAAACAGAAGATATGATGCTGTAGCCTAGCAGCAGAAACTCAGTTCTGTATGTAACTTTCTAATTTGACACAAGCAGATGTGACACAAAGTATTAAAACTAATGCAGAGGAAACCTACAGGCAGCAGACTGTTGCATCCATCATGTCCTCTGCCAAGCAACTTGGCAACTTGGAAGGTTTGTTTAGGAGCATTTTTAACAGAAAATTTATTTTTAATATATTCTGCTAATGAATCTGAATATTCATTAATTAATGACAGAAGGTTGAATTCCGCTTTCTTTACAGCACTCACAAAATTAGACGTCTCATTAAATTTTCTCACTACAGAAAAATAGTGATGGGTGAAAGGAAACATTTGTAGGGCTGCTCAGGAATTTTTCCACAAAAAAGTTTTAGTTTGAAAATACTACCTTGTTGAATCTGAAACTTTTTGCTGAAACATATCAACTTGGACTAAAATTTTCTCGGGAAACCATGTCAGAGCCAGGATTGAATTTTGAGAGATTGAGGAATCCAGATTAGCCAATGCCTGGTGATTGGAACCCTCACATAGTTTGTGGGAGACTTAGGTTGAAGTCCCTGCTGTGAATCAGGGTCTCCCACATCTCAGGTGAGTCCCATAACCATGAAGCTATGCTGGTGTGAGAGTGTGTCTCTCTCTCTCTCTTTCATATTTTCTTTCATGAAAAAATTTTAAAGGTCTCATTTTCATTCTGATGTGGAACAAAAACAAATTTTGAAGCCTCTTAATATTTTTTCCAATACAGAATTTTCTTTTCCAGCCAACCCTAATTACTTAGTGTTATGTTGAAAGGTGCCAACATGCTATAGGGTTCTTGGACCCAAAGACAATCACAAACCTCATTAAAACCAAGAACCAAGCAACTTCATCCAGCTAGTAACAGTAGAAGTAACAGAGTCCTGTGGCACCTTAAAGACTAACTAAAGTATTAGCGCATAAGCTTTCGTGGGCTAATACCCACTTTGTCGGATGCATCGACACAATTGTTGTTACCACTATTAGTAGTGGTAACAATTACAGGCTACAAAGGAAACAGCACAAAGCGATAGGTTAGAAGGCAGATCGGAGCCAAGTCATGGGTATTCATGAGTTTCCCTGGTTGTTAGGGGCTAAGATATTGGGAAGTAGGCACTATGTGGAGAAGACAGAGAACCTGCAGAAGCCATTGAGTATGACCTTGGAAGGAAGTAGAGGGACAGGGCTGCTTGGCCTAGAGTTCACTGGAGTGGCAGGCTTGGGAATTTCTTAGCAAGAAAACTGCCTGCTGTTGTTTGTTTCTAATGTGTGTTGTGTACATTTTTTTGTAAATAAACACGATTGGACCAAGGATTTACCTGGCTCTTATTTCTCAGTTTGTCACCCTAACAGAAATAACTCTGCAAGGCCCCAAATTGTGGCTAACCACTCAAGCCAAAGGGGCAACAGGATGAATGCAATAAGTTAATTCATATCGAACCTGAATCTTGACAACCTTCTGCACATCAGGAAATACCTCATTCAGTGAGTAGTCTTATTGACTTCCTCACTTGGGCTACTCATGGAGTAATTTATTACTCACACCATAATAGGGCAACAGGGCAGATGTTCTGATTTTATAGGAACAGTCCCAATTTTGGTTGGTGTGGGGGTTGGTTGGTTGGGTTTTTTTTTTCTTATATAGGTGCCTATTACCCCCACCTCCTGTCCTGATTTTTCACATTTGCTGTCTGGTAACCATATACCAGAGTGGCTGAATCTGGCCTATAGAAGATATTATTTTTTTGTTTTTCTACATGCAACCCAATTTTCTATTATAGATCCCAGTCTGATACATTTTTTAAGAAACTACTTAATGGCCTCATCCTGCTCCAGTTACAGCTAAAGAGAGAGAGAGGCATTCATTATAGGGATTGATCCCACAAAGTGCAAAGCATCTTTCACTTACAATAATATCCATGAAGCTCAGCAGCTCATAAGACTGAGCCCTGAGAAGCAAATCAATAGCACTTTGTATTGGTTTTGTTAAATCAATATTCTTAATTACACCAAGGTGCCTTTATACCACTGTGGCAGAGCTCACTTTAAGGCCACTTTCCACTGCCAAAGTGGTATAAAGGGGCCTTAGAGTAACTGAAAATCAGGACCATTGTATTTCACCAGTTCATATTACAGCAAGAACAGTCCATTACAACAGATTCACATGATTCACTCTTCTCCATCAGCTGCCTAACTAAAGGAGACGCTGCTTCACTGTCATTTGACTTCTTTCCTGATAATTTTATATGTAATAATATTGGATTAATAACTGGTAGAAATGAATCACTTATATTGGATTTGAGTGTAATTTTCTCCACCTTCAAATAGCATAAAAGTACAATATAAGAAATCTAGAAATCTCCCCTTCTCCCAAAATATAGCATTGTTTGTAAGAATCCAAGTGCATGCAAATCACATTCCCTTCGGAAGTAATTACGTATGTAGGGTCTGCTACTGCTATATAATCTGTACGCATCCACTTCCATTGGGTCATAGATCTGCCAAAAGCAGTAAGCAACAAGCTGTGGAGTGCAACACAAGTGCTGCAATTTGAATGTTCAGCTTCAGTTTTCATGTTGAAGCTATTAGAGAAGGTGCTAATTGTAGCACAGCAGGTAGAAAATTAATCTGAGACTTTGGGCCTTATTTTCATATCCATTGCAGAGAAGCAGAGTTTGAAAGTCTGAGTTACATGTGGATCTAAGTCACAATGCTTTTAAGAATGCCTTGAACTATCCACAAAGCTTTAGTATTCAATACCCGAACATTTTATTTACTAAATAATTGTTTTACAAGCAATGCAACAAAAAGACATTTTGATCTGGAGACCGTGAGATTTGTAGTGTTTCCGAGATCTTCCAGCAATTAGTTCAACAGACACAGGCCAATTGCCAAGGAAGCTCTGCCTATCCCCAGTGTGCACAGTCTAACTCTTGAGATTGACAGTTCTTTGGTTCCAGTGGAGCACAGCTGTTATGGGAGTTCATGACCTCAGAGAATGAGGCAGTCCCTCAGGTAGTTTGGGCCAATCCCACGGCAGGAGTTTGAAGATGAGGAAGGAAATCTTGAATCTTCCTCTATATTCAATGAGGAAAAATGCAAAGCATTAGCATGATGTGGTTTCAGCAGCCTATGTTCTTGAATATGCAGGCTGTTTCATTTAAAGACAATGTAGAAACTTTTTTAAGGTCAGCAGTTTCATTCTTGTACAACCTTAATTCTTCCCCTTTTGCTTCTATTCTGTGCTCTGAGTGAGGTAGGGGGTCTATGAGAAAAATAGTAAGTGATTATGCTGTTAAAGATGGTATAATGCACACTCAAATATGAACTAAAGTTGGCTGAGCAACTGTAAATGTCACTTCCTGATGTTCAGGTGCTTGCTTTTTGCAATCTAATAACATTCTTTAATGTTTTTATGTGCAATTTCCTAGGTTTGTTTGTTTTTTAAAGGAAAAAGGTAAACAGAATTCTGTTGCATAGTATCAGTAGTGGTTATGATTCATACATCCTCATTGGTGGGTCTGAACCCTGAACCTCTAGAACTGCAACTTAGGGCTTGGTTACACTGGCACTTTATAGCGCTATAAAGCCCCCACGAGCGCTATAACCTCCTCCCCGTCCACACTGGCAAGGCACATAGAGCGCTATAACTACTGAGTGTTAGCGCTATTGTTTAATCCACCTCCGCATGGGGAATAAGGGCTGTAGCGCAGCTGCTGTAGCGCTACAGCAAGAATGTGGACACCCACTGTGCTACAAGTGATCTCTGGAGATGCCTAGAGCCATTTAAGGCAATTGACATCTCTTCCCTTTGTTTTGAACTTGGCTGGAGGAATGCGGAAGTACCTCTTTAGAGTTTCTCTCTTAACACAGCAGATAAGCAATGCAAATGTTTAAGGAGGGAGCCTGTATGAAAACAAAGCCTTCTGTGAATGGAGGCTCGCTGACTGGCTTTCAGAATATCGGAAAAATCAGTCTCTCTCCCTCTACATACACACAACACGTCCCCCCTCACCCCCCTTGTTTAAAAAGCACGTTGCACCCAGCTGAATGCTGGGATACCTGCCCTAATGCGCTGCTCTTAATGCTGCATTAAGTGCCCCAAATGTGGCCATGCTATACCGCTGGCGTGTCTGAGTGTGGACATACAATAGCGCTATACATATTACTGTATAAGGGGACCGCTATAACCTATAGCGCTATAATCTTGTAAGTGTAACCATACCCATAGAATACTACTACGACCACTACCTGAGCTATAAGACTACATTAGCTCATGGCTGCAAAAGGCTGTGACCCCAGAGGAAGGGCTAGACTGCTAGGGCCAGGTATAAATTCAGGAAGTTGGTTGGGAGGACCTGGTTTGTATCTTTCTCTCCCTATCCTTCTCATACCCACTTTGGGAGGTGGGCCCAGTTTTAGGGGTGGAAGAGTAGAGGGGTTTGACTGGGGCATCAAATCACTGTGTTGCTTCGGCTTCATTTTTCTCAGTCACCCCAGGGGATGGAAGTGGGGGTGAGGTGTTGAACAAAAAAATGTTTCCACCCTAACCAGCTTTCAAATGAGGTCTAGGGATTGGGATCCCCAGCCTGGCTCCCCACTTCCTGACAATTTACAGCTACTCTGTCAGCTCCCAGCTGTTCCCAATGTAATGGCATTCTTCTTCTGATGACAGCTACTTTTGTGAGACTGGCCTCTTGAGATGCTGGTGTGTTCAGTTTGTATGCTGGCAGGCTGTTAAAATGTTCCTGAAGAATGTAAGTGAGAGGGGGGAAATGGTGAGTTTTAATAGTTTGTCTCAGTAAATGCTTCATGGGACAAAGAAAAAGCACCTCTATAGCCTGAAGGCATTTATTCAGTTCTGCTGCATAGAACGGAGGCGTGAGAGCTTCTTAAAGAAAAGGTTACAAGAATCCTTTATAAAGAGAAGTGCTGGGCAATCTAAATATAGGGGTTGCTACCAGCTCCCCCCTTTAATGCTAATACTTGACTAACTTGTAATTAGCACCTTTTAAGCTTGCTCCCTATTTTCTCCATAATGCATTTATCAAAACAGAAACCGCACTAGTCATAGAGCCCGAGCCTGGAAACCACTGACGTCAATACTACACCACTCTTGGAATACATATTGGCCAATATGGAAATGAAATGTGAAGTCAGTGACCAAACTAATCAGAATATGGAATAATTATCTGCACTCTAACCCTGATCACTTCCAGTCAGACAGGAGAACAGATATCCTAAAGTTTTTTTAATTTCACTTTAGGCAAATTATCAGCCACTCTGTTATCACACTAACATAATTTATGCTGGAGAAAAAATCTTGGATACAATTAGATACATTTAAAAATCGATGTGCTGGAATCAAATCTTCGTACTTATTTTTCTCTTGTCCCACATGCTGGTATAGGAGTCCCTGCAACGGTTTAGTGTCCCTCAAGAATGTCCCTACCATGGAGAAATGCTCCAGTGGCTAGTATAAAGCTCCCCCAACATACCAACGAATTAGGCCCTCTAGCTGATGGTGACAGCCATATGACAAGTTACATTTAAATTAATCTTTGACTACCTCATTTGCTGTCTGCCCATTCACCTAGCTCCCAGGGACTCATTCTGGCATTTCAAACCTCTGAACAGCTTCAGACAACTGCTGTTAAGAAATATCAACCACCTGCCAGAGAAATATTTCCATTTCCCCACTCCAAATGTGGAATAATTCCCTCAAATTGCATTCAATTATTTTTCCAGAGTGCCATATTCACTTTGCATCTGTCATGCAGTGCAAAGTGAGCTTAAAATGGTGGGAGATTGTCTCAATTGCAGGAAAAATCTCGACTGGTAGACAAGTGGTGCAAAGTTGGTGGAGCAACATCCAACACCAACACTGACACCCTGACCCAGCACTACCTCCCCTGTCTGCTGTAATGGGGAAAAGGACAATGTCAGGGAAGGGTAGGAAACCCTGATCTTTGGCTGATATAAGATTTTTACACCAGTTACCTAAGTTAAAGTTGCTCCATTAAAGCTTTAATTTGTATTGGCAGCTGAGAATCAGGGAGCTGCGACCAGTTCCATGTCAGCACAGTGGAAAGCTGAGCCCCCTTCGTACAGCGGTGATGTATTTTTCTCCATTTTGCAAACAATAATACAGTAAAACTCTGGCTAGGATGAGTTATCACTTTCTGTTGCCATGGTTTCCTGTATGGGGAAAAAATGGCTTCCATTTCCAGTCACTGTGGACTAAGGACTTGATTCAAAGCCTTTTCTAGTCAATGGGAGTCTTTCCAATCCATTAACATTAGTGGGCTTTGGATCAGACCCCAAGAGTGAAAAATCACATTGCATCAGTACATGGCTGCTAGAAAAGATAACATGTATTATGGTTCTGAAGTGATTTAAAGAAGCCCAGGCACATGCTGATTTTTTTTCCTCCCACCCCTTTAAATGCAGTGGTTCTGCATTTCAACTCTGACTCTTCATTGACAGTGAAAGAAGTTATTTCAAAAGATGTGCTAAGAAATGAGGCACTAAGTATCCACTTGGCTTTGCTAACTGAATTATTTCAAGTTCAAAGATAATAATCAGTTAGATGGGAGATGAAAGGATGATCACCATTATCTGTCTGTATAACTGCCCGTGAGGTAGCATTTATTTCACCTTAGAGCTTTTTCAATAAATATAGCATCAAAACATATACACACAAACTATGCTTTTAAAAATAATTCTCAGCCAAAAGAGATTTTGTTGGTAATTCCTCTCTTCTTAACCTCTAGTAATAAATGTTTCATCATTCTCTTCTCTTGGGTGAATCCAATGTCATTTTTATACATTTCTGCAGTGAATCCTTATGGCACTAAGGAACCTATAAAGTGACTTTCTTTCTGACAGAAAGTGGAGTGTTTGGGGCCTAATCCTGCAAGGTGCTTAGCATGCTCAATTCCCGTTGACTTCCCTGAAGAATCTGGACAAGTGAGCAAATCCTTAGGTGAGCAAAGAGCTTGTAATGTGTTCAACATTATTTCCCCTCTGCCACTATTAGCAGGGGAGAAATGATGTGGATAGCATGTCAAGGTCAAAGTTCCTGTTTGTCCCAAGAATAGAGGGTTATGATTCTTATTTCCTTGCGAGAAAAGAGGTGGAGGATGAAATCCTGGAGTGGGAAGCTTAGGTACCAGTGAAGATCCCTGTGTTTGTAAGAATTAATGCATTCCTTGAGTTGGTTGTTTTTGGAGAATGAAGTCCCTTAGCAACGTGATTCCTGTATGACAAGATTAACAAAAAAAGAGGAAAAAAACACACCTGAAAGATGGTTATTAGGAAAAATGAGTGTAAACAGAGTGTGTAGGAGACAGCCTCAGGCCCTGGCAAGGAAAGGTTCTATAAGGTAAGGAGTGCAGAGTTAATCAGAGAAAAAGCAGAAGCATGTCATATAAACAGGCTAATTTTTCCTGCAGAAGGGAAAGTAGCTAAAAGAGAAAGTAAAGGAAGAAACAGACCAGGGCAAGCACAAAATGATTATATAAAAATGAAAACAGAGGAAATTTAATAATTTCCTGTACAACCAGAACATTTTAGGATTCTTCATCATAACAATGAGGTTAAAGATAGAGGGAATACATGTTTCTAGAGACATAAAACTATGAAAGGGTTTTTTTCCTGCTGATAATAGCTCATCTAAATTAAATAGCCTCTTAGAATTTGGTATGGCAACTTCCACCTTTTCATGTTTTCTGTGTGTATACATATCTCTTACTACTGTGTGTTCCATTCTATGCATCAGATGAAGTGGGCTATAGACTACAAAAGCTTATGCTGAAATAAATTTGTTAGTCTCTCTAAGATGCCACAGATATTCATGTTCTTTTGATGTTTCTAGAGACCATTCTTCCTTACCAAAATATATCCAGCACAAATTTATGCTCTGCATTCTGAAGGAAAGCATCTCTCATAGCTTAGCAATTGGTCTAAATTTAAAAAATACACTTCCTTGCTCTTTGTTATACAGTTGAGACTGTAAATATAGAACAACATTAAATGCAAATAATGTATCACAACAATTTTCCATGTAGTTAAGAATAGCCTGTTGAAACATTATTTGCGTATGAGTATCATTTGCAAATTTATAATATTAAAGCCTAGGATAATAAAATCAA
Organism: Dermatemys mawii; assembly: GCA_007922305.1. Classification (NCBI taxonomy): domain Eukaryota; kingdom Metazoa; phylum Chordata; order Testudines; family Dermatemydidae; genus Dermatemys; species Dermatemys mawii. The sequence goes on from ML677333.1 coordinate 76,203,735, forward strand.
ACAGTTGATAAGTGATACATACAGTGTAGTGATCTGTTTCTGCAGAGGCACATTTCGCTAAGACTGCCTAAATATTAATGGACATAAAAATGTAATCCCAGGGCCAAATCATCAGTTGTCATAAACTGGCATAGTTCCATAGACATCAGTGCAGCTACATTGATTTGCACCGGCTGAGGATTTGGCCTTGAGTATGTTTTCCTAATTACCAATCACCTAATATAATCTTATGAGAATGCACAGTAGGGAGACTGAATAATCTAGTGGACTGAACAAAGCTGGGAGTCAGGAAATCTTACAAAACTTATTTTTTGTTCCTGATTTGTTGTGTGACCTTAGATAAGTAGGCTCAGATTTTTGTTTTGTTTTGTCTTTTGTTGTTTTCTCAGATTTGAGGTACCCATATAGAGGCACTGATAGCTTGATTTTTTTCAGAGGTGCTGGGCATATTATGTTAGAATGAATTAGTTAATCTTCTATCTAGTCTATTTTTGGTAGGCCTCAGATTAAAATAGAAAACCTCAGCCAGTTACATGCAGGGAGAGGTCACAACGTTTTAGCTATTTCCATTTAGTTATTCCAAGACATCTCACTTTATTCAATGGTTATTAGCTAGGAAGGGCAGGAATGGTATCCATAGCCTCTGTTTGCCAGAAGCTGGGAATGAGCAACAGGGGATGGATCACTTGATGATTACCTGTTCTGTTCATTCCTTCTGGGGCACTTGGCATCAGCCACTGTCAGAAGACAGGATATTGGGCTAGATGGACCTATGGTCTGGCCGAGTATGGCCATTCTTATGTTCTTATGGATACATTTCTATTTGTAGACAATGAAATTCCCCATTATGTGTAAGATAAAAAAACAATTTAAAAAATCTCAAAATATTTTACTTTGGGGATAGAGCCTACAGACCTTGAATCAAAATACTAAATGTTTGGGGCAACATTGGTTGTAAAGTGTGCACATGTATATATTGATACACTGATGGTTTGACAGCTGCCTTTGGCATTAAATCTAACACTTGCAATGGGCGTAGGTGGTAGTTTGGATTCTTGTTTCAATATTTCCTCTCCTGTTCCAGTTTCCTGATGTCCTCATTTGTAAGAGATTCAGAGTTAATTTTCTCTGAGCTTATCTATGCTGTAAAAATTACACTGTGTTAGAACACTACCTTGAGGAGTTGTGGTAATTAACATGATGTTAAGCACAATGGAGCACTAACTATGGTCACCCTAGTTGTGCTCAACATCCCTCTCATTTGGTTGTATTTAACCCTAGATATGTTAATATGCCTATGTTCTGCACTGGTTTGATGATTTGTATTTGCTCTTCAAACCGTGTATATATGGAATTTCCCTTTCCACTCTTTCAAATTCAGCTGGTTGGTAGTGTTGCTTGTATAAGTATGGCAGTATAGCTTTGAGACACCGACTCATTTTGTGATAACTGTATGAAATAAACTAAGTTTTTGTCAGAGGAACTGGATGGCTGTGTGTCCCATATTTGCCAATGATTCATAGGTTTAATAAATCTTAAGCCCAGAAGGGGGCCATTATGATCTGAACCCAGGCCACAGAATTTCACGCAGTGACCCTTTGAGTTTTCTTCTGATGCCATGTACTAACACTGTGCCCCGGAAGAGTGCTTGTCAAGAGACTGATTTTTGTTTATGTTCCCTGTCACACTACATAACATGAGCTAGATTTACACAGGACAGGGCTCTATGTCTACTGATTCCAAGGGCTGCTGTTACTGCAGCGCTGGACTAAACCCAGAACTATTCTCCACCCTCTCCCTGATTATAGTTGTTAAGAGCTTTTACAGTGCTTTTGAGATAAAAGCATCTAATTAAATGTAAAAGGTTTTTTTAATGACTATTCACAAATGGCACACCCAGGAACAAAAATTTTCATGTCCCTGTTCCAGTAGATTGTCCATCAAGAATATTGGATCTAAAAGGTGAAACTTTATTTCATATCCTGCCTCTTATGTTGAATGTCAGAGAACATTTTGTACACATGAGGCTGAGAGGTCTTCACATTCACTCATCATGGTGTCTCTATCACCTTTGATATCTGGAAGGATAGAAATGTTGTTGTGTGTTTCTTTAAGAGTCTCTCCTTGCTGCAGGATCTGCTAACGTTGACTGCTTCCAGACTTTCCTCCTCCTTTGTGATATTTTACCATGAGTCACTGCGAAAGTTCTGTAAGCCTGGTTCTAATGTGGAATACTCAACATTGCAATATGGCAGCACAAAGCAGTTTTGCTTTAATCTACTGACTAGTAACATTTGGGGCCAATGCATTTGTAATATAATGGTTAGATACGGTTATGCTCTCCTAGAATGGTTTTATCAGGCTTTCAATCCTTAAAACCATCTTTTAAAAAATGATAATTTACACATAAGTGACTTAGAAAGTATGTTCCTCTAAATTTGATGGCAAAAATGAGTTGTCATTCTTCTCTGAAGTGAACAGAGCAATTGGCTCATAAAAATGTCTTTTAAATATTTGTTTTCATTCAAAAGCTGTTTTTGAACGGCCCATATTCACAACATTTCTATGCTCGGTTTCTGCTGTGCTGGTTACATACAGAAGTTACCCAATCATGGGACAGAAGCAATATTGTATGGCTATTCCCAATAAGGTGTTAGTGAATAACCTGCAGACCAGGACTTATGCAGCGGAATGATCTGATCTTGTGAATAATTTTGAACAAGTACATTTGAGAATTCAGCAATTTCCACAATCAACCCTCCCACACACATTTTATTTGTTACAAGTGATTCATTCAGCTCTAGTTAAGGGAATTAAAAGATGGCCCTTTCAGGAGTCTCAAGAGCTTGATACCAAGGTGCAAGATATCTTGATCTGCAACTGTGCAATTTTAACTTGTTTCCTTTCAGCTCTTCCCAGTCATTAGAGTTAATGGGGCAGATCCTCAGCTAGTGGAATTTTCCATAGCTCCACAGTGGAGCTACTGCAATTTACACCAAATCAGGATCTGTCCCTGTGTTTAGAGTGCAGCATTCCTTAGGGACATTTGATTTTATTAACCAAGAATGTGAATACTAAATACCAATCCTAGGAGAAAGAGACTACAGTATCAGTCTCAATCCAGTGCTTTCCTTCCAGAAATATTCTTTTACTTATTCTACTTATCTGTTGACTTGTGGGTCTGCTTCTGTTGCTTCTTATTTTCCATTTCTTTATATATCAGCAAAGGGGACGATGCTTACTATCACTGCTCTCCGATCTTTCCCTTCTTAGAATATTGTGTTTATGTGTAATTACTGTTCCTGCATTGTTATGAGAGGACATCTGCTGTCATCCTATCACCACTTCATGACTATCTTCGTTGTACTTTATATGCTCAAGATCAAGAGGGCATTTCATTTCCTCCAGTCTTGATTCTTACACAGCACAGCTCAGTATATTATTCAAACAGCTCGATTTTGCTCCTTCTTCCCTTTCTGTCTTCTGTTGAGTTCTTCCTTATGCAACTTACCTATCCTGTATGTTTCTTGTCTGCTACTGAATTTAACAAACTTAAAGCAGAACATCCCCAAATCCTATATTGCACTTTATGCATTTGGTGAATTTTTTTTGTAGAGATCTGTCCCAAAGTATCTTGTGGCTTTTAAGGCACGATCCCTACCCTGTCTCACTGACTGTCTAGGGTTTGGCTTCTGCCTATCAGGTGTAGTAAGGTCACCTGATCATCAGGTCCCTCATTAAAGCAGGGAAAAATACAACTCTGCCAGGTTACTTTGGGGGATAAGGTGGGCAAAGTAATATCTTTTATTGCGTCAACTTCTATTTGATGAGAGAGACAAGCTTTCGAGCTACACAGAGCTCTTCTATGGGTCTCTTCCTTTCTGAGAGTGTATGACATTCTGGGGTGCAATCCAGACCTGTTAGGGGTTGTCACCACTTGCCCTGCAACTTGGGGTGCCTCACAAAGCTTCGCTTCTGTAGCTCCCAATGTGGGCTCCTCACAAACAGCTAAGCAGCATGCAGGTCACCCCCTGAGTGTCTGGATATCCACTGGTTCAGCGGCTCTGACCCCAGCAGCCTGTTAGCAAACCCAATCACACTCTGGCTTCCAGCAGCCTTGGTCAGTACTTGCAAGGTGACCTCAAAACCATGTTGGATCCCCACTCCCACCCCCAATGTGTGTGTTGCGCTGTTCAGCCCTCTCCTGGCTACTCCAGATATATTAGATCCATTGCCCCTTAAGGGGATCAATATACAACTGTCTGCTACCTTAAATAAAGTTACGCAAACAATTCATAACACTGGATTAGTTTTGATTAAGGAATAGAACATTTTTATTTAACTACAAAGAGAGGTTTTAAGTGAGTACAAGTAATGACATACTAAAGTCAGAAATAGTTACAAGAAAAATAAAGATAAAAATGCTTTCTAAACTTAACAGGCTGGACTTGCTTTAAAGTGAAGTTCTTACCACAGGCTTACAATAATAATGCTGAGCAAGTTTCAGATCAGGCTCTGCTCCAAAAGTCCATAGGCTGTTTTCTTGTTTTGTGGTTTTGTTTTGTTTTGTCATCTTAGATCAAAAAAGAGAGATGTATAGGGAGAGAGAAACGGGGGTGATTTATCCCTCATTTTTATAGTCCACTCCTTCTTTGACATGCATTTTCACAAAGGTTACTCAAAGCAAAATTTATTTTCATCACAGTTTCTTCTCACCACTGTTTACTGAAATTCAGATTTTCCTTGTTTTCTGTCCTCCCCCTCTCACTGTCTGAGGACCCTTGTTACAACTTACATGGAAACTGAGATGAACACACGTTCCTTTGTTTAAGATCTGTTCGAGCAGTTCTGCCTAACTGCAGCTATGTGGATTTGAAATGTTCCACCAACATCATTTAGGGGGAATTCATAACTTTACATATAATGTTGCTACATACATTTCACCATTATATTATTGATGAATAAGTTATTAGTTTTCAAATGATACCTTTTATAAGGCTTATTTTGTACAAGATTATTATAATAGTGTGTAGTGTATGAATACAGTGGTATATTCTGTTATAGTGTGTGACATGCCTCTAACACTATCACGAAAATTTGAATGTGCAGATGATCTTGCCATGACAATTCAAGTACCAAACCTCCATAACATTGAGAAAGCATTAACTGAAGACCTCTAAACTATGGAACAATACTTCTGGAAATGGAGACTCACAGTAAACCCTGGAAATACAATAGTAAGCACATTTCATCTTGATTAATAGGAGTGCCAAAAACACACTGAAAGTGGATTTCTGTGGTGAAAATGTGTGACATGATTACACTCCACCATACCTCAGAGTGAAACTCAACTATAGCCTCACCTTCCATGATCACCTTGAGAAGGTAGCTGCAAAGATTGAAAAAGAAAACCAACATAATCCAGAAACTATTAGATGCAACCTGGACTTCATCGGCATCAGTTGTGCCAACATCTGCAATAGCACCTGTATATTCAATAGCTGAATATTGTGGCACCAGAGGCAGCCACAATCATCTTGTTTACATGCACCTGAATAGAGTCAGTTGCAGGGCCATTCTGGGGCTATATGTAGCCACTCTTGCGGGAGGGTCAAGCCCCAGGCCTCCAAGGGGGAGCGGAGGTAGCTTGGGGGGGGGGGGCAGGGTGAAACCAGCCCCCAGCACTCACCAGTGGCGCAACTGGGGATGGGTTGCTGCACTTCCACCGCCCATGAGCACAGACCAAGCCCTGCTGAAGAGCTCAGGAGACGGGGGGTGGGTCAGGGAAAGGGGTGGGAAGAGGTGGGGCGGGGGTCCAGGGGAAGAGCCAAAACAGGGCTGGACAGCACACAGAGGTGCAGAACACCAAGAAATTTGGAGCCCCATGCAGCTGCGGACTTTGCCTGTGGGTAAGGATGGCCTTGGTCAGTTGGCTCCATCACTATGGCTACCTGTTCTGTCTAACATTGTTATGCCAAATTGCTGCAATACTCTGGAAATCGGGGAAACAGATGCCTTCCTATCCACCAAGACCTAGAAAACTCCCACCCTCTGCCCCCGCCCCAACATCTTAAGTCCCACAAGCCTTTCTGGGAACATTTACTTAGCCTCATTCAATCAGGTTATGATTAGAAGGATGCTTGGAAAACAGACTGGACTAAACAAGACTTTAAAAATAAGCACCTTGTGCCAGATCCTACACAGAATGATCCTGGGTTCAACCTTCCATGGTCATTTTGGTCAACTCTGAAATGAAACCAAACCAACTGTGGTAGGTGTGGACATTTGATGCACAAATGGAAAATCAAGGACTCCTCAGCATGTGAATGTGGCTCCCCATAATAGACCATCGAACATATCACCAACTACTGCCCAATTTATAATTATTAAGGAGGCATTAATGCAATAAATTCAGCTACTCCTGATTCAGCTACTCCATTTGGCTTGATCAACTTCTGGTGAAATTATTATTGTTGCTCTACACCAGCCATACAAAAGAAGAAGAAATGACAAGATGAGTAATGTAGATTGTTTCTATAAAATTTCTAGCTTTTAACAATAATTAGCTAAATGCTTTGAGATGTTGCGACATCAGCAATGGTAAAAAGCAATGCAGCACTGGAAGTGGTAGCACACCCTGGGGTACCTTGATGACTCATTTAGCTAATCATTCTATTTAGCATAATTATACAATGAAACAGGACACAAATATATTGTACAAACAAAAATATGATGTGCTTAGATTACCATAATTTGGGCTACAAATTAAACCTCCCTTTTGGTTTCTTGTCATTAGGTTGACTAAATAAACTCATCATCCAGATCATTCTAAGAGCATTCTACCCACTTAATGGCTATCAATGGTATCTTATGTAGGTGCAGTATGTTCTTAGTTATTTTCTGAGTCAGAATATGACTGTTTGTTTGTTTTTTGTTTTGTTTTTCCTTAAAGTGCTTTGAAATAAAACAGACTGGGAATGAGTCATACTTAAAATCCATAGGTCCTTAGGGGCTTGTCCCAAAGCTCAGTGAAGTCAATGGAAAATTTTATACTGAATTCAGTGGACTTTGGATCTGCCATGAAAGGGAACTTAATTAATATTTATCCACTGTCATTAATTGTACTGGTGTTTTGAGAGGGACTCAAACTAGTTCTTGATACATATGTCCTCAAATTAGGGAGTCAAAGTCTCCTCATCAGAACCCAGATTTAAATCCAAACTTCTCAATTCTCCCCATCTCTGTAATGAGTTGAATTACAGCAGTGGTTCTCAGCCAGGAGTATGTGTACCTCTCGGGGTACACAGAGGTTTTCTAGGGGTACATCAACTCATGTAAATATTTGTCTAGTTTTACAACAGGCTACATAAAAAACACTAGAGAAGTTACTACAAAATTTCATACAATGACTTGCTTATATTGCTTTATATACTATACACTGAAATGTAAGTACAATATTTATATTTATGATAAAAATGAGAAAGTCAGCACTTTTTCCATCACGCACTTTGAAATGTTAAAAAGTTAAGTTTTGGAAGGGGGTTAAGTAATGTGTGCCTCTGCATTTCCAAGACCAGAAACAGAAGTACTGAAATACCATGAGAGAGAATTCTTTTTTTGTTATATTGTCAGTCTCAGTAGAAATTGGAATGCTGGAAATCTTGCAGTAAAATTTTTGAGCTCGCCGCCCAATCTTTGCTTACTCAGCAGATTTGTATAGTTTGAATAAACAGCCAGATTTCTGTGAGTTTATCTTAACTGAACTTCAAATCTTTATGACTGAGGTTCACTCCTCCCTAATATTTAGCCATATCTTTAGAACCGCATTCACTAGCAAGTTCCAGCTGCCTTGTCCTTCATTACCATTGCATACATGCTTTAAACTGAATTTAGTCAGCTAGTTAAGCCAGGTTTACAGTTGCTTTACAGTGCCTGAGCAGCACAAAGCAACCAGACCACAATGGTGAATCTCACCCTTCATTTTCAATCATTTTAATACTATATTGTTTCGCTGGATTATTACACAGAATAACTTTAATGACAGGCAATTTAAATGTGCACTTGACGTAGTTATACTTGTTATCAAGTGACAAGTGATGGAAAATTACATTAGCAGACTTTCATTGAATGTATTTTTTCATCTTAAGACATCCTGATGGTTTAACCTTGTCTGTGTGGTAAGATGAACTTGAGGATATGTGCAACTACATAAGAGAGCCTTGCAAATTTTCATTTATATTAGCATAGGTACAAAATCTACTCACTCATCTTTACAAAGAGGCTAATATTAATTAAAAGCTAATACCTTCATTCAGCCATCAGAACTACTACTCCTTCGGGTCAAGGGAACAAGAAAAATTTTGCAAGGCTGTATTAAGATGTCTGTGCTATAGGGAGGTAAGATCCAAGTGGTTATGACCAATAAGAAGAGGGGAGAAATATTTGTTCTGAAAATCTGGACTATTGGCTATTTTTCCAAGCAAATAAGTATAGGCAGCTTTATGTTCTAGGTGCTCTTACCCATTTTAGCACAACTGAAACTGAAAACTAGCTGACTATGTTGTTGCTATATTTTACCATCTATGGTCAACTTGGAGAGCATTCTTAAGTTTTGAATTAGAATTAGTGACTAATACTTTTACATGCAGACTCTTCTTCATTTGCAATGGTTTAATAGACAAATTGAGCCTCGCTGATTTGGAGCCAGTGGACTGCCTGAAAACACAGTTTCAAATCCTGGAAGAGCTAAAAGAGTAGAACTGGTCAGAAAAATTTATGATCTTTCCCCCACCCCCTTTTCTATAACTTATTCTAATTGATGAGACAGAAGAATTTAGGTACACAAAATATGTAATTGGGAAACTTGCCCACTAGCATTAATATTGTAATAACCTGATTGTGTGTTAATTGTAGCACCTCATGGTAGCTGTTTAGAAACAACATTTATATAAGTTAACTAGGATAGCCAGGTGTAGAGAATGAGGAAGATCTCTGTATTATTTTTAGGAATACCATATGTATCTGAGTTTACCAGCTTAATATTATTCTGTCTGGGTAGTCAGAGTTAAATCAAAGAATCTGTTGGGGAGAATAAGCAGAAAACAAAACAACTACAGAGATAAAAGATGTCTCTGCAGAGGCTACTAAGAGCATTAAGAGAATAATAAGAGGAACTATTAATCAGGCTAACATACTTACTTTCCTAAGGCCCGAGCTGAGGATCAGAGAGACTATACCTTTAAAAGCATCTGCCTGTAGGGGAAGCCGGGGGAGTACTGAAGGCAAGACTCTCTGAGACACAGTGAGATAATCTGACAGTGCACTGTTCCTCTCACTCCAGAGGTAGGGGTCCAGCATTGAATGGAACTTACCAAAAACTTGCATAGAAAAGATATGGTTTAGGTAAGACTGACTCATATAGAAGCCTTGTTGTTTTTACCACTTTCTCTGCTCACTACGCACTGGCCACAGACTCCTAGAGAGTTTAATTGTAGATGTCAAATACAGTTTAGTCCATTAGGTTTTTATACTGTAGAGAACAGGAGCCCAGCAATCCAGAGATCCGGTCTATAATTGTTTGAATGGCGCGGGTCCAACTTTTTAAAGAGGTCAAGGAAATGAAGTCTGTCACCTCAAAGGAGCACTTGAGAAGGACTGCAAAGGGGCCTAAACCTCAGCTCACCTAGTAACCATGACACTGGGTAATTATGAAATGATACTTAGTGATATCCTTGTAGTACAATGTTTGTCTTGCAGGTTCTGAGTATTGTGTACAAAATAGCTTGATATTATAAAATTAATATTTTAATACCATTTTGCTGAAAGTTTGTTTCTGAATGATGATAGAAGGATATTAATAGTCTAAAGTATTAGTTGAAAACTAATTGTCTCTCTTACTCTTTACACAACAGTAGAAATATGAAGAAACTACATGGGCACAATGAGAGCCAATCATATTTACTAAATATACACAACATACAAGGTCTAGTTACATGTATTCACTGCTGCTCTGGCTGGTTTCTGTAACATAAAACACAACGAGCACCACTAAAGGGCTTCCAAACTATTTAAAGGGATAATACCCTATTTCTATACACTAAGGCTGAATCTTCACAGGCAGATAAGTGGATGAGGAAAGCTGGCATCTTTGGTGGAGCAAGGAGTTGTCCAGTAAGGCCCAAAACTAGATAAGTAAATGAAGGCACGGTAAACAAAATCAATATTGTCCTCAAATATGTAACTGTATCCTAGAATTAGTACCTTTTCTGGCTGAGATAATTAGCTGAAGTTCATAGCTGAAGGGTAGTGTGATGGGGCTAGTCAACCTTGCATTAGGGAGGAAGGGGTTAAGCCAGCAGCAGTGGTGGCGGAAGTCCCGCCCCCGAGGCAGTGGGCATACTCCAGATGCCCTAGCAGTATAAAGGTAGGGAGCCCAGCTCATTCCGGGATGGCAGCCAAGGGAGAAGGACCTGCCTGGGCTGCTCCAGCAGAGGACCAGCCGCAGCCCCTGAAGGAGCCGGAGTCAAAGGCTTACCCGGACCTGCCCGAAGCCCAGGGATGGGAGTCGCCTGATAGGACAACTGACCCGAAGGTTTTCGGAGGATCTGGAGGCGCTTGGGAGACCCCCGCGGTGGAGCCGGTAGGGAGTGACCCAGGGAGGGTGGGGGAGTGGTATCTCTCACCTGAAGAGACTCAGCTTGTTTTGGTGGGACGTCCCTGCTGAGTCAGTGGCAAATTGCTGAGCCACTGTTAGGGCCCTGGGTCAGGGCCTGGTGGAGGTGGGTGGGCCCCGCCTCCCTCCCTTACCTAAGCCACCATACCCCTAGGTGAGTGACTATCCGCGCATATAGACTTTGGGGTGCTACCTGCTCTGCCCTGTGACCAGGGCACTCTTGTAGACTTTAGGGTGCTACCCCACTTTGCCCTGCAACTAGGGGCTATCCCAGGGACTTTGGCTACCCTGAAGTAAGGGCAGACCTACCAATTCTAGCCACTAGGCCGCGTTGCCCAAAATGCGGGGGCGTAAACCCCGACGGGTAGTAGAAGGTCAACGCAATTACTACTGACAACTAAAGGAAAATCTTCATTAGCTCAGTGGATAGAATAGGGGCTGATCCTTGTCAGAATTAAGAAGTGTAAAGAATAATGAAAAATAGAAGTTAAATGAACTTTTCAAATCTCAATAAGAAGATCCGTTCACTTCAGCTGAAAAGAAGGGGCCAAAACCAAGGTAAGGGATAGCAGTGGTATAGAGAAGTTCCCACTCTGCCTATGGTACTTATGTGGTACGCCCATCATAGTATCTTAGCCATAGGCTGCGTGTAATGGAGTCTGGGGAGAGTCTAAGCCACCCCAAACCTTGTGCCACTGAGGAGAGACAGTGGCAGATTTGGGGCCCCTGGAAAAATCTCCCCTGCCACAGCTGTGGGCCATGGTAGCTCTTGCTCCCCACTATGGCCCCAGGACTGTGACAGGGGCACATAGCTTTTCCAGTCTCGGGGCGGGGGAGGCAAGCGGGGGACAGAGCCTCAGGAGGGAAAGAGGTGGAGTGGTGGCAGGGCTGTAGGGGAAAAGGAAGGGTGGAACTGTGGGCAGAACAGGGGAGGGCTCTTCTTTGCATTAAAATTTTAAACCCAGCCACAAGTTACTAGTAGAGCTGAGTAGGTCTAATATATAAAGAAAGAAAATTAAATAAATAGGAATTAGATACAGTGTTTCTGACATCTTATTTCTAAGTTATCATTTGCCAAAAAAAAAAAAAAAAACCTAGGATTTTCAGGTGCCTAGGTAGTCACTGGAATCACAATTAAAGGTGCCCTCTGTCCCCCACCGAATCTGAAATGGTGCCCCTAGTCTCTCCCTAGCTGGTATGCAAACGAGAGCTAAACTGACATGCAAACTTTGTCACTGCCAGCAAGACCAAAAGGGAATGGAGGAGAGAACATTAAGATCAAAAGGGATGCAAATGAAAGCACATAAAAACAATTTTTTAGCTTTTGAAAAGAGGTTACAATTATAGTAGTCGAATTCAGAATAATGAGCTTCCCGCTGAGCCTCAATACTTCATCTGTATAGTTTGATTTATTAAAATACATGATAGAGGAGAAAAGGAACATTTTCGTAATACTCCTATATTTTAAATAGTGATCCATTAAAATATATTCATATACACTTCATTTCTGGGTTGTATGCCAAATTTCAGCCAGTATCAATTTACAATGGTCGAGTGAATAATACCTAACAAGATGGTATATAACTAAATGGTGTTAGTCTAGGTAGCAGAGTGAGCTGCACATATCAGTTCATCTCTAGAGATCGAATTATAAACCCTCTGTATACACAAATGGATATAAAGCTGGTGGTTCCACACTAGTGTCGGTCAAAAATCCACCACAGTTTGGCTTATTTGACTGTCTGGTCAGGAGAAATCCAAGTCTAACATAGCAAAAAACATGACAGGTTAGGATTGAGGTGTACCAGCAGACCTAGCCTTAGTGGCTTATGGATTTCTTATCCCAGCTAAGTCACTGTTTTCTCTTCTGTAGGCTTCCTATTCGTTGCGGCTTATTATTAATTATTTGAATTAGAATAGCATCTGGAGGCCCCAGCATGCTAGGCACTGTTCAGATACTTAGTGAGAGATCATCTTTGCCCTAAAAGTTTACAAACTAAATTAAGATGACCAGAAAGCAAGTGTGGAACATTGGGGAGAGTGGGGGGTGGTAGGTGCCTAAACAAGACAAAGTCCCTATAAAATCAGGACATCTGGTCACCCTAAACTAGATACAGCAAAGGGAAAACAGAAACATGAAATGATTGGTCCAAGTTGACACAGCAGGGTAGTGTTTTGGCTAGGATTAGAACCCAGGGGTCCTGAGGCCTAGTCAAATAACCAACCCATTAGACCATGGCAATTCCTTTACTTAACTTCCTTTTTACGCTACATCTACAATTACAGAAGCATGCAGCATACTACACTGCACCCACCTTAGCATGCGTATAAATAGCAGTGTAGATGGCAAGGCATGGCGTAGGCAAGTAAAATAAAGATACGTCAAAACCTTATGGTATATACCCTACATACATGGCTCTTTACATGCACAAGCAGTGCCTCCTACATCTACACTGTTATGTTTAGCAGTGTAATGTTCTGCTGCCTCTCCCCCAGCAAGAGGCTTTCACAGCTGCATGTAGCTACACATCACAGCATGGCGTTGTTTAGCTCCATGTACCTTACATGCTGCTGCCAACGTAGACAAGGCTTTCAACTACACAGCCTTTCAGGGCAAGGACTGTCTTAATCTTTGTATTTTGTACAGCACTAAGCACACTGCCTGTGCTAAGCAGATAAATTGTAATTGACAAACTGAGGCATGGTTATGTTTGTAAATACAAGGTCACACTGCAAGAAGTATTGGCTACAACACTGTATACAGTAAATTAGTGACAGTGTTGGATCCCAGCTCATCTTATTCTGACTACCTAGTATAGCCTCTTTGTATTGTATTTATAAGCCAGAGCCTTGCTGTGATGATTAAGCTTTTGCGCCATAAATATTGTATTTATGTTCAGCACATTTTTTTTTATCCACTGAGTAGCGTAATATAGGACATTAGACCCATAAGAAACCTTCAGGATGAAACATGGGATGTATTTCTATGTTTACCATTATATTACAAATAATGCTTGAATAGTTGAAACATACTCAGATCATTAGTTTCTTTTAGTTAGTAACCCAATAAACTATAATTTTGAGGAAAAACAAGTGGTAGCCAATTGTTAATCGAAAAAGCAAATGGAAGTTTTGGAGATTTACTAATTATTTCTTTATGATGCAGTTATCTGTTTTGGTTCAAGAATTCATAACCCTGTGTCATTATAATTCTGGCTACCTCCTGATCTGTATTAATTATATGGTTCTAATATTAGTAAGAATAGAGTATGCACTGACGATATCACACACTTAGACTTGGAAATGCATTTTCACCAAATCCATTCAATTTAGTGTCCTTATTAACATACTCTATAGCCTCTCTGTTTAAAAAGCAAACTGCCATTAACACTTGTTTCATTATTTCAGTGGATGCTTTTGTACATGCTTAAGAGAAGAAAGTTTCTTGTTCTATGTAGATAAAGGAAATTCCTTGTTTACCTTTCAGAATCCATATGTCTTACAATGCTCTCCTCAGCAAGTCAGTATCCTTTTTTTTTGTGACATGAAGGCATGATCACAGGAGAACAGTAGGCACATCAATTTAATGGGATCTTGCTTCCTACACTAATTGCTAATCCTTGTCATTCTTCAGAAGGTATTTTCAATGGCAGGTACTGAAACGGTTAAGTACAAAATTAATTATAGCAAGTGTGATTGATAATTCAGTTTTCATAGAGAAATCTGGCTTTGTTTTGAGTTGCACTGTTGACAACCAAGCAAATGTTGTTGATTGATTTTTAGCCTTCCATTAAGGAAGATGCCATCACAGAGCAAACTGACATATACCAATAATATTATGTGGTAAAATTTGAAAAGAGCCAGTTGTTAAGATCTAGCACAGACATCTGATAACTTTAGCAGAACACAAAAGAAAAGAAAACAAACACCTTATTCCTTTTCAGGGACAAGTAAAAAGGAATGCCACTGTCTAGCTTGGTATGTCAATGAAATTTCTTCAGATGTTGCTCGTCAAGTAAATCTAAATATGACAGCCCATCCTCTGCAATATGAGTATAATGAGCTGGGGTTGCTACCTACTGGTCAGATGTCAGATTACGCAAGTCACAGAGTTTATTTAAAGATGTCATGTCAAACAGAAGCAAAGCAGTACTGGAATACCATATCTGCTGTGGAAGTCAACCTAATCACAGGCGGTAAAATAAATAACTAACTAATGAAGCTTTGGAATTGACAAATTAACACTAGTGGATTCTTTGAAACTAAATCCAATGCTCCTGTAGGTATGTGTATTGTCTAGGTGGAATGATAGAAAGTAAGTGATGTAGCGAGTTCTAGCACTAGACTTTTCTGTCGATTTGGCTTTTGTCATAAAATGAGTTTCATGGTCTTGGCCTGTTCTTTATCAGACTCTTTGTCCACATCAAATAATCAGCCCATTTGATTAGATATAATTTTGCACAAATGAGACTTTGATTAGAAGAAGGAAAGGTGCTTTCATGAGGAAGAAGAAGCCCTGTGCTTTCTCAACACATAGTTTACACACTATGGATTGAATGACCCATCAGCAGCAAGGAAGGTGGCTTTTACCAGTATGCTGATTAGATGCTTGATTCAAAGTCAGTTAATGTCAATGGCAAGTCAGTTGATTTTGATGAACACCCAGGATCAGTCCCTAGCATTGATAAGAAAGGAGAGGAAAATATGGAAGGTGAGGAGAGGAACAAGAACATTATCTTATGGAAAACAGGGAGCCTGTAGAAGCATTAATGTAAATGGAAATTGTACACATGGGATAGAGCCTTCACCCCTTCTCCCCCAGATAATGTGGGATGGATGTGGTCATCGGGAGGGGATGGAGAGAGAGTGGGGGAGGGCTTCAGCTGGGGGGCAGGGCAGGGAGGAGTCAGGTGAGGAGGTCACATGCCCTCCCTTTGTGTCCCTCCCATGAGTGCAGCGTACTGGCAAGAAATGATTTCTACTTCTACTTGCATCACTGTCAATCATGTATCCTCTCAGTTACTAACTGTTTTCATGTAAAGAGGGAAGAACTCAAACCAGAACACCAAATCCAAATATCCCTGCAATCTGAGTGTGTTCATAAGTTGGGTCATATCCAAGTCTTGCAGCTGAGGCACATCTATGCATATAAATACTTTGCGATTTTGCAATGTGTGTACTGCTGTATTTTTTTTTTATTCCAACTCAATCCAGTAATTACAACTATCTGTACCACTCAGATTTGGATGTTTTGTTGTGTAACTATGGTTCCCTTTGTTGTATTGTTGAGCAAAATCCACTGAAAAGAATTTTGTTAGAAGAAATCACCCTCTTCCTTCTTCTCAACAGGAGATAATTCATTGTGATATTTCAGTCTTGTGCTGAGTGTATTGTCTTAATGTCACAGAGAATTATGGTTTTTCATCAGGAGACAACAATGAAAAAAACAGAAAGCTGTTCTCGAAACTGATATAATTTAGCGTGAAAACACTGAGTTAAAATGATATAAAGGTTGTGACACAAACTAACAAAAGCCAGAAAAGTCAACTTAAAGCATGGCACTCTGTACTAACATTAGAGCTCTGAGTTAAGGAAGAAGAATGAACCTTCATTTTTTAATTTGATTGTCTACACTGCAACTAGACACTGGTTGCTGGCCCATGCTGACTTGGGCTAGGGGCTCATGCTGCAGGGCTCTTTAATTGTGGTGTAGACTTTCTGGCTTGGGCTGGAGCCAGAGCTCTGGAACTCTTCCTCTTCACAGGGTCCAGAAGTCCAGGCTCCAGCCTGAACATCTACACTGCAATTAAACAGCCCTTAACCCTGGGCTTGAGTCAGCTGGCACAGGTCAGCCATCGGTTTAATTTTAGTGTAGGAACACACTTTATTTTAAAAACAGGAACAGAATTTAATTATGGAAAAAGCTAGGACTCTGTGGAATAGCTGCAAATTGAAAACTTGTATGATTTTAGTTTTACCTTTTTTAAAAAAAACAGTGTCCATGTTACCATTTCATGGGAAACCTTCACAATGTTGTAGATTTGCACAGGAAATATTTAAAATTCTATAAACATTTTGTGAAAAGCAAAGTGGCCAAGTATATATGCCAAAGTATCTTTTTGTCAGATGTTATGGTGTATCAAATATTATGATATATTCACTATTTTTCACAGTTCTGTAGAAGACTAATATTTCACTTAGACCATCCATATTACCCTCTGGCAGGATCACCTAAACAGTAGAAAATGTCAACTGCATTTTTAAACTCCATAAGGAAATAAATGCAGTGTATTGCCATCTACTTTACCCTTAGGTGAGTTTACAGCCTCCAGCTCTGTCTAATATCTACACTTGTAAGACAACTTAACTGGTGCTAAGAGATTATGATATCCCATATGCAATTTCAGGACTCCCTTAGTCACACACTTAAGCACTTTTTGTCAAGTTACTAAAGTGGAATGAGTTTTTCCACAAAGTCTCAGGATTAGAATTCTGTTACACAGTAAGGGAAGAGCTGTGTTCACACAGTAATGTTAAATCATGCTTAAACTCAAAGTTAATATTCATGAACGCCAGCATCTGTCAAGCTAGTCTGTGATAAATTATCTTCAGAGGAAGAATTAGGATGACCCAAAAAGAGTTATCAGTAAATATTTTGTTAATATCTATACATTTCAGAGAGAAGTTTTAAAGCTCATTCAAATTATTCTATTACCATGTTTGTTATGAGTTGTTGCCTGATGATTGAGAGACTTAGCAACATGGCTGGTTTAAATTCCAGGTTGTACTACGTGGAGCCACTTCTAACTATTGCACTGGCAGTTTAACCACTTGAATACCTGAGGGTGCACAGTAGACGCAGACAGGCCGGGTGGGAGTTACGGTCAGGGGAGATGGGGGAAATAGCTCCCTGATGCTGTGGCCTGATGGGACAGAGTTTCTATAGCAATACCTTTCCTTTTCCCTTAGCAGCAGTTGGTGAAGCAAGGATTGCGGAATCAATCAGAAGCCAAGAGAAACTGAAGTGCCAGCATTAGGAAGAGCTGGTTCCTGGGTGCAGAGTTTCTGGAATTCCAGGACTTTCTACCACTATGTGAAGCAGCAATACCTGACAGGAAAATAGAGAATTGCTGCTTCCTGTTTGCCTCTGCTACACCGATCTGTCTCATCATGATGGAGAAGGAAAGGATGACCTGCCTTCCTTTTCCTATCAGCCCCTTTGAAGGACAACTAATGCATCCTCCACTCTAGGGAGAAAATTCCAACTGTAACAAATTAGGACTGACAGCTTCCACTCCCCTTCTGGCATTCCACAGTAGGGTAGTGAATGGGAATGTATTTATAAGAGATGCAGAGGAGTATCTGACAGGTCAGAGTGAATGAGGAAGGACAGAAGAGAGAGAAGAAAGGGGACAGAGGATGGATTTAGACAGAGAAAGAGGGTAAAAGTTAACCATGGGGAAAACTGAAAAACTAAGAAAAAGACTGGCAGAGGAACAGAACAAAGGGGGCAGGTGAAACAGATTACCAGGGAAACACACTGTCTTTAAAATATTTTGAATACTAGTATACAGAGTCTGCCCAGTAGTTTGTAAAGCTGCTTGTTAATTTTAACCTTCACTGGTCCATTGGAACATAAAATTATATTCACATTCTGTTTACAACATGGTCAGCTACACTATCCACTAACGTATCATTCATGCATTAGCCTCCCCTGCTAAGGTTAGAAGTAAAGCCCACTGTGAGTGCTACAACTTTACAATACAGTGCAAGTAGGTCTGTGACTAAACTCAAAGAAATTCTCAAATCCTTTATGTTCCAACTGAGAGCAGATGGAAGGATACATGTTCATCAGCTGAACTTAACATAAAGATGACTAGGAGCACACATACACCTGAACCTGATGAAAAAGAGAACCTGCTTTTTTCAGAAGCTCAGTCGAATGCTGAACCACAATCAGCAGTTACTTACGCAGCCAGGTTAAATCCTATAGTAAATCGTGAGTGGTGTAGAACTCCCGTGATCAATGTAATTATGAATTTGATCAAGCATGCAAACCTGAAGTCTAAATTGGCATTAGACATGGTGTATGGTTTCCTACTGTAGTAATACATCCCACCTCTTTGGTTATTGGAATTGCATACACAAAAGTAATCAGACTTCTGTAAAGGAGAGGGAAGCATTTGCTTCAGCTAAAGCTCTCATGTCCCATGTAAGACCCCCATGTATGTTTAAGGCAGGATGTTAGAGGGTGCTGAAGACACGCCCTTTCAGATGACACTGAAAAGTGACTCCTGACAGTTTATCATTAAAAGGTCCTTTTGTACTTTTCACAAGAGTAAAAATGTGCTGTCCATGGCAGTTACCCCCAGGTTAATGAAGACAGAATTGGACCTATTCTCTCTGGTGTCCTAGCCAAATTCCTGTTTAAGTAATTCATATATTCATAGGATTTAAAACCAAAAGAGACCATTACGAGCATATATTCTGACCTCCTGCACAACACTGGTGTAGTGGGGCTCAAGGTAAAAAGGGGTTAAAACAGCCCTGCAGAGAGCTGTTGCTAGGGCTGATCAGGCATAGCAGCTGCACCTGTGGCTGGGTCAATCAGGGTCCAGCTGGCCCTGATATAAGGGCCCAGAGTTTGGTGGAGTAGAGAGAGTCTTCTCTGGCTGCAGAGGTAGATAGGCCTGGCTGCTGGGAACTTGAGTAGGCACACAGAGTGGTGCAGGGCTGGGGCAAGACAAGGAGAGCTGGGGGTGCTCTGGCCTGGAAACCGCCAGGCTGCAGGGCCTAGGAGATTGCCCAACAGAGGGGTACTAGGGTTGCAGGGGGCAGCCCATGGCTACAGAGGCAGCAGGCCAACCGTCCTTGCTAGTGATGAGTGGCAATTATACTGCAGTCTGTCCCCAGTGAATAGGGGTAAGTGGTGACTGGCAGTTGCCTAGGCTGAGGCAAGGTGGGGATAGCGGAAGGGGGTTCCCTGGGCAGAGAGACCCTGAAAGTGTGGGGGTATTGCAGGGGTGCAGCACCCCAGGGAAGAGGGCACTGGGGTCTGGGAGAGGCACGGGGGCCGGTAGCAAGCAGGACTACAGGCTACAGAGGGCGGTCTGGGAGTGGGTGAGCTAATTCCCTGGATGTACCAGCAGGAGGCGCCACAGGTGAGGCGCTGCTCTGCTACAACTGGCCATATCATTTTATCCAACAAGTCCGTATCATGTAGTTGAACAAGAAAAAAAAATTTTGAAAGACATCAAAGACTTAAAGTGAGGAAGAATCCTGCTTCCCTTGGTAAATTGTTCTAAGTACAGTCTTCTTGTGTATATATTGTAACCACAGGGAGAATATCTATATTCCCCCAGTTGTATCCAACTGAAACCATGTCCCTCATTTTATGCCTAATTAGGTGATGTTAGATCAGCCGCGGGCAAACTTTTTGGCCTGAGGGCCACATCAGGGTGCAAAACTGTATTGAGGGCTGGGTAGGGAAGGCCGTGCCTCCCAAAGAGCGTGGCCCCATCCCCTATCCATCCCCAAATTCCCACTCCCTGACTGCCCCCCTTAGAACCACTGACCCATCCAACCCCCCTGCTTCTTGTCCCCTGACTGCCCCCTCCAGGACCCCACTCCCCAAACCACCTCCCTGAGACCCCACTGAACCCCCCCTGTTTCCCATTTCCTGACTGCCCCAACCTGTATCCACACCCCTGTCCCCTGACTTGTCCCCCAGGACTCCCACACTCTATCCAACCCTGCTCCCTGTCCCCTGACCACCACCCCTGAACCTCTGCCCCATCCAACCACCCCCTGTCTTCTCACTGCCCCCCAGGACTTCCTGACCCACATCTAACTCTGCCACTGCCCCTTTACCATGTCACTCAGAGCAGCAGCCACTTGCAGTCATGCTGCCTAGATGGAGCCAGCTGCACTCCCTGTGCGGCAGTATAGCTGCAGGGGAGAGGGGACAGCAGGGGAAGGGCCGGGGGCAGGAGCTCAAGAGCCGGGCAAGATGGGCCCGCAGGCCATAGTTTGCCCACCTCTGTGTTAGATGGTTGTTGCAGTGCACCCTGAAGGTGATTATAGTATTGGTTAAAATAGTTTTTTAAACAAGTTATAGCCCAAATGTGAGACATGACATGTGACATCACCAAATGAAGGACGCCAAACAATGATTAATTCAGGAAATGTAGTGTAAGGAACTCTTTCAATAACTTCAGCATTTGGATTTTCTATTTCTGAAATAGATAGTTTTCAACAATAATAGCAAGAGTGCACTGTATTTTCACATAAGGGCAGTGTGACATGGCCAATCACTTCATGTGAGCACCCCTGCTTCCTGGGTGTGTCTGCTCCTGCACTCTCTCTCAAGTTTGCTCTGCCTGCAGTGACCTCTGTTGATAAACTTCGAAAGCAGGTTTTCAGTGACTCCACCCCGAGTCACACACAGTCCGTAGGTGTACAAACAAAGCAGCCCTTTTCCAGGGTACAAACCCAGAGTGACCTAGACAAATTGGAGGATTGGGCCAAAAGAAATCTGAGGTTCAGCAAGGACAAGTGCAGAGTTCTGCACTTAGGACAGAAGAATCCCATGCACTGTGACAGGCTGAGGACTGACTGGCTAAGCAGCCATTCTGCAGAAATGGACCTGGGAATTACAGGGGATGAGAAGCTGGCTATCAGTCAGCAGTGTGCCCTTGTTGCCAGAAGGCTAATGACATATTGGGCTGCATTAGTAGGAACATTGCCAGCAGATTGAGGAAAGCAATTATTCCCTCTATTTGGCACTAGTGAGGCCACATCTGGAATATTGCATCCAGTTTTGAGTTCTCCACTACAAAAAGGATGTGGACAAATTGGAGAGAGTCCAGCAGAGAGCAGCGAAAATGATCAGGGGGCGAGGGCACATGACTTACAAGGAGAGGCTAAGGGAACTGGGCTTGTTTAGTCTGTAGAAGAGAAGAATGATGGGGGGATTTGATAGCAGCCCTCAACTTCCTGAAGTGGAGTTCTAAAGTGGAACTGTTCTCAGTGGCAGCAGAACAAGGAGCAATGGTCTTTCAAGTTGCGGTGGGAGAGGTTGAGGTTGGATATTAGGAAATACTATTTCACTAGGAGAGTGGTGAAGCACTGGGTTACCTAGGGAGGTGGTGCAATCTCCATCCTTAGAGGTTTTTAAAGCCCAGCTTGACAAAGCCCAGCTGGGGTGATTTAGTTGATGTTGGTCCCGCTTTGAGCAGGGTGTTGGACTAGATGATCTCCTGAGGTCTCTTCCAATCCTAATCTTCTATGATTATATTATTTTTACTCCTCTAGCTCTAGCCAGCAACTGCTCTGTCCAAGTACTGCAACTCCCGTACCTAGCCAGGAGCACCAAACTTGCTCCCCTGGCTCCAGCCAGCAACTAATCTTCTCTGTCCAGCAGATCCTTTTAAATAAGTCCTTTTAATGCTGGACTCTGACTGGTTGTTCCAGACAGCCTCTCTCTGATTGGATGCTTCCCCACAGTCTCACTAGGCAGCTTGCAGGACCCAGATCTACTGCTCTTTCCTGGGGCTGGATGTGGTAGGGCCATGAAGCCTCCAGTAGAGGGCCTGATACACCCCATCACAGGTGGGTATGCATTGGAATATTTGTGTACAACTTTGGGATGGACTAAAGAGGGATGTAAAAATTTCATATTGCCAACTCCACTCCTGGCTGCACTTCAGTGAAGGGTAAAAGTGGCTCCTTAGGAAATCAATTTTATTGCACTTTGGGACCCTTGTTCAGGAAATGTGCCAGCTAAGTCATGGTCAGTTTTCTTGATTTCCCCCTAAACTGTTTCTCTTCAGTTAAATTCAGGCTTATGAAGTGTGAGCCTAATCGCCTAAAAATCACTCCCAACGTCACTTTTTTTTGTAGAATAACATAAGGGATGGAAAAAACCTCTGAAGTTTGCAGTTTTGTTAACTACACCAATTATGTTGGAGGTTCAAAGTTCACAGCATTAAATCAAGTGTGCAAAACTTTCCTTCTTGGAATAAAGTATAGGCTCAAATCCTCAGTTGACATAAATTGTCATAGCTCCATTGATACTGAAGCAGCTATGCTGATTTTCACCACTAAGAATCAGGCCATTATATATGGATTATTTCTCTCTCCCACTCAGTTCCTTTTTTTTCTACACAATCTTTCTCCCTCCCTGTGCTTTTTCATTCTGCTCACTGTTTGCTATTACAATAACAATAATGGTGATAGCCTTAAGCTCTTTCAGATATGACTTAATTTGACTTATGCCTCCCTATTACATGTGGAACGTATTGCTTTCCCCATTGCTTTCCATCTTTGATGGCTTCATGCTCTAGTCATTGCTTTTTCCAGTGTCATTTTGATAGCTGTCAATTCTGCTACTATTGAGAGTTTCCATGTTATCCTTGGTCTACCTTGTCATCAAATATGGTGCAGTGTTAATGTGACTAACAACATGATTAACAAAGCTGTTACAATATCTTGACTGTGCATAGGACAAAAGTGTCAAAGTACATTGTGCTGTTACTATGCATATAAATAACTATACGGTATGGCAACTGTGTTGTATTAATATGCAGGAGATACAGTGGAATAGAATAGACCAGCATTATATTTAATATGCCTATGATTAGGGATTGTTTTATTCCCAGCCAAAGAAATCAAATGCCCTTAATGTGATTATATACCAATGTTCTGTTGAAAAGCCAATGGTTTTTGCAAATTCATCAAAGCACTCCTACTTCTTTAGATCTAAATGAAAGATATTTCATTTAAAACCATGAAGCAGTTGTCCTTTGCTATAATTGCATGTTCTGTAGTCAGAGGTATTTGACTTCTTATTACATTACACAAAATTAGTTTGCCTAACCCTTTATCATCATTTAGAAGTCATCTGGTGGAGGAAATAGGTTTCTTTTCACATGTTCAGGTTAGGAGTGACTCAGGCCTTGTCTTCACAAGGGAAAAAGATGTATTCTTACTTTGTACTAAATAAGATGGAGTAGCTAACAGAAGGCAAAATCCTAGTGAAGAGACAGCTGTTGTAGTTTTCTCACAAGTTAACAGATCAAGGTAAACCCAAGGCTTCTCTATAGTCTTTTTACCTTGACCTGCTGATATATGACAAATACAAACTGCCTTCTGTTTGCTGGGGTCTTTCTGGGACTTAGTTATCATGTGTATGATAGCCCATAGGCGGCTCTAGGGTTTTTGCTGCCCCAAGTGTGGCAGTCGGGCATCCTTCGGCGGCACGCCTGCGGTCTCTGCGGGAGGTCCACCGGTGCAGCAGCTTTGATGCACTTGCCGCCGAATCTGTGGCACCCCAGGACCTCTCTCAGGCGTGCCGCTGAGGGCCGCCGAACTGCCATCCTAAGAGCAACCAGAAACTTGTTGCGCTGGTGCCTGGAGCAGGCCCTGGATAGTGATAACTAACATGTGGTGAGAACTTATCTTTTCTGTTAAGGAAGATGCACTGAAAAAGCCATTCGTACTATATCCTGGTTCTTCAGTGGCCTACATTTAATAGATTGGTAGTTTTATTCTACATCCTATGAGATAATAATCCACACTACAGGGGATGCTATCAAGGAATGAACGGTGCAAAACCTTTTTAACATTAGATGTGGTTCCTCCAAGTCAGGGTTGAGAATCATTAAGAAGCTGATAATTTTCTGATAAAACAGTTTAATCAGAAAATGCCAGCTCATTGAATCCAGCATTTCTCATGAGAACCAAGTCAGGTTTGATGAACTCTGACTGAATCACAGGCAGGGTTCCAGCCAAACCCTACTGATTTCCCTGGTTCCATGACTGCTTGCCTTACAGCTGGTACTACTAAATCCAAATGAGGTATACAACATACCATGTGTTGTGTGTATTTATAGTATAAGAACTCATACTTTGTAACTGGAGACTGAACTCTCATAATTACCGTTCAGACAATACATCTTGTGAACATCACATAGTTTTAATCAGATAATTGAAATGTCAGAATAATAGATTTTTATAATATTCTTAGTTTAAGAAACAGCAAACAATTATTACCAGGCTGTTACCAGTATGGATTTACTGTTTTAGTAACAATTATTCCCTGACCCTTATAACACTTTAAGGGACAACATCTCCCGTGCACCAAGATCCATTCTTGCTGAAAGTGGGTATAGGGGGCATCAGGGTGTTGGTTATGGCTACAGCTGGCCAGAAACTAGAATTTCCTTCCCCTAGAAAACTTAGATTTTTTTTATTATTCTATTTTAATCAATCCCAAATCAAGTATAAAACAATAAAAATATTGAATGGAAAGGCTTGCTCCCTGAGGTTCCTTGGTCTCCCAGGGCTGCCTGGATCCCCAGGGAGATGGAAGCTTGGAGAATTGGACGGCCTCAGGAGGCACCAGTGCAGAAGTCAGAGAGATGGAGGAGACTGGGCTGTCAGAAAAATCAAGAAAGGATTTTTCCTCACTGACATGGAAAGTTTTGACAGAATCAGCACATTCTCACAGAAGGGCTTTCATTCCTTCCAACATTTTCTGGTGGAAAAGTGTTGCACTGGAAAATTTTCAGCTAGCTCTGCTTATGGTTCCCTTATTCTGTGGGCTGATCTGTGCCAGCCCTAAAGTCACACATGCCAGATGAGCACTGAGAGTATACAGCTGTGCTCTCCTCCTGGCCCCAGCTTGCCCCCCTACACCAACATAGGAGAAGAGGCTGGTTCTGGGGCTGGCTAGGCCAGCTTTATTCTAGAATATGGATCTCCTACAGGGGGGAATTATCAGCTAGCTAGCAACAGTCACCATTACTGAGCCATCTAAGCAAAAAGGTTTAAGTTAGACAAGTTCAGCCTGGAAATAAGAACATACATTGTTAACAGTTTGTATAATTGACCATTGGAGCAATTTATCAAGTGGATTCTCCATCACTGACAACTTTTAAAGCAAGTTTTTAAAAATACATGCTGTATTTCAAATGGAATTATATTGAGGACATTTTGTGTCCCGTGTCATACTAGATGATCACAGTGGCCCCTTCTGGCCTTGGACTCTATGAGCCAAGGACATGGGTTGAATTGGAGTGGAGAATCAGACCCTAAATCTTCAAAACATGGAAAAAACCTAGAATAATCAGTCCTCACATCGGCTGAGAGGTGCTTGTTGATTAGACACATTTACAAGGTACCTGTCACTGTAATAACTAGATAAATATAACAACATTGCTAAGAATGACTGAGCTACTGACCAATGCAGGAAGGAGCTGCAGTATTGCCATCCAGTGTTGTGCGTATTAGGCCTTATGCCTTCAGGATGGATTGTGCGAAACACAGTGCTGTTATACACCCTTCTGTAATAAAATCATGATCTGTAGATATCCTCTGTTTTTTGTTTTCTCTCATGTTTCTGAAATACTGTTGGGTTTGGGGTTGCTGCATTTTGTTAGTTTTTTAATGCTATTATATTGATAGCAACCTTTCAAAATAATGGCATGCACATGTAACATATAAAGAATATTTGAAAATATTATTGGTGCTTGTACAAACTTGATTTAAGAAGATTTTCTTATCCGCTGGCTCTCAAAAGATATTGAAGCAAAGGTGGGTGAGATAATATATTTTATTGGACCAGCTTCTGTTGGTGAAAGAGACAAGCCTTTGAGCTTACACAGAACTCTTCATCAGGTCTGGGAACTCTGTGTAATCTCAAAGGTTTGTCTCTTTCACCAACAGCAGTTGGTCCAATAAAGGATATTACCTCACCCACTTTGTCTATCTCATATCCTGGATCCACCCACAGCTACAACAACACTGCAAATATCAATACCTTTTGGGCATTTAAGTAGTTGAGTATGCATTGCGGACTTCATTTGGGATACATTTAATTTACTACATGGATTTACTTAAAGGAAGCAAGGATTTTTAATCTGTATCCAGTGATTAAGAATTGTCTTTCTCCAGTCTTCCATCAGTGTGGAGAGAGAGAGGGAGAGATTGGGTAAGGCCTTCTGAAAAGCGAGATGCCGTCTTTGTTATTGCTTGCAAAGCTGCAGACTTTTCATTTCTTGAGTGATAGATTGTGGAACTCAACCCTGCAGTCACTGTTACTTACACTCCTTCACATTCTGTACATATACTGGTAGCATCACAAAGCTTAGACAACCAGTGTATCCATCCTACCCGAGGAAGAGAAGTTCCTTCTGCCACGCTGAACTATAGAGCTCCAATTTTCCCTTTCAAGAAGCTTAAGTCTTCATATTGACATGACTTAACGTGTTTAGTATAATAATTAGTCATACCAGAGTAATAATTATGTTTCTGGAGTGAATCTGCAGGGAAGGTTACTGAATAAATCCTGCACCAAATTATCTTGTAAACTCTTTGGGGATGGAACAAAGTCTTTTTTGGGGGTGGGGGTTGTACAGCACCTAACGCAATGGGGCCTTGATCCTGGCTGGAGCTTCTGGGCACTGTCTGTCACAAACAAATAAGAAGTGAAGAGGACCCTGCTAAGACCATACCTGTATCCTAATCCTCTTGAAAAAAAGAATGAATAACGGTATGTCAGTCCCTTATGTATGTTGTGAGATGTAGTGCTGGAAAAGGGAGCTGCCAGAATGTGGGGCCAGATGCTCAGAGCATGTAAACCAGCATTGACTTCAGCGTAGCTCTGCTGCTATAAACCAGCAAAGGATCTGGTCCATTATATTTTACTATAGAAGAATATGAAGCGGATACACTAGTGAAGAAAAAACTGTCACCAGGACTGCCACCTACTGGGCATTGATCAACACATCCCTGCTGACAGCTGGTGGTGTTAAGTCAATGACTGACTGAGCATGAAATCTGGCAACCACAGAGCTGCTAACAACTTTCTGAACTGAATACTGCAATGAATACCCAGCTACTGAACCTACTGATTATTTATTATATTGTTAGAAGGGAAGGGGTGTAGAAATGTGCATATAGTAGTTATGCTTTTGGTGTATCATCTTCTTTTCCCACTATATATGTTTCTGTATAAATGAAATTCTCATGAGTGTCAGTTTCCTACCTCTCCTTACAGTGGGGATCTCAGAGAAATTAAATCATTTTAGATAAAGATTGCGGGAAACTATGCACCACACTAGTTGCCTCTCTCGCCAGAGAAGACAAGGACTGAATGGCCATGACTGGGCTACTCTACAGACAGATCAAGAGTAAGGCACATTGTTCAGGCCAGCTCTATTCCTTTTAAAAAGTCTTCACCCAAAGTGCTTAACAAGATTAAATGTGGGAAGTACAGCTAGAAAAATACCTCAGGCTATTTCACAGTGGAAAAGAACACAGTAAAGCAATGTGTATGAGTTACTAGTGCATCCAGTCCTTTGAAAAGTACAGCAGACAATAAATCTGAGTTTATAAACTATTGTTTTAGAAACAAACTGCAAGACTAGTAAAACTCAGGCTCACGCACCTCACTGTGGTATTGTCATGAATATTAGACCACTGGAAGCCATAAAATACCCAAAATGTAGGCATTCTACACGCTAACTTTAACAGACTAAAATACATTCAGAAAACACACACTTGGAGTAGGATGCAATAAAAACATTTGTCTCACAATATTAATCCCAGAATTCAGAAGTAGGTACCTTTATTTATTTATTTTATTTTATTTTATTTTGTATTTCAGAAGAGCCTAGAGGTCCCCTGCTTAGGCTTCATTGTACTATGTACTCTCCATACGTACAGTAAGAGACAGTCCTGCCCCCAAAAGAGTTCACAAACTAAATACATAAAACAGACAAGACGCAGACATGAAACAGAGGCACTGAGCAGTGAAATCACTTTCCTGTGGTCACGACAGAGCCTGAAACAGTCCCAGTTGTGACTCCAAGCCCAGCATCCTATGCACTGGACCATACTGCTTCTCTGCAGAAGACTGTACCTATATCCATAACCAAAACTGGCTAGAGGCTTGGATCAATGACTAATAGAGGTCAGTTATACAAGTACAAGAAAACAGAGAATGAATATTTTAACCTACAATCTTCCATAATAAAAGTTACTGTTGAGCTTCATTCTTTCCATCTGCACTGTTTACTCAGGAATCCCTCTTCTTATTATTACTAATTATTTGTACTACCATAGTTCTTGGGGTCTCTAATTATGGATCAGGACCCCACTCTCTTAGGCACTGTACAAACAGAACAAAAAGACAGTCCCTGCTCCGAGGAGCTTACAGTCGTAGGGCTTGTCTTCACTAGCACGGGGAGAGATCGATCTTACGGCAATCGATTTATCACGTCTCATCAAGACGCGATAAATCGATCACCAGCAGCGCCCCCGTCGACTCCGTAACTCCAGCTCACCAAAAGGCGCAAGCTGGAGTCGACGGGGGAGTGCGCCGCTAACCACCGCCACCGTGAGGACAGCAGGTAAGTCAGCTGTAGGTACGCCGATATCAGCTACGTTATTAACGTAGCTGAAATTGCGTATCTACAGTTGATCCCCTGCCCTAGTGAGGATCGGCCCTAAGTATCAGACAAGAGACAACAGAGGGACATAGCCAGTCCAACGGAAATGCAATGAGACAATGTTGCTCACATGATAGGCAATTGATTCAATATTTCTCTCTCAGCTTGCTATAAACAATAAACTCAATTTAAAAAATAGAGATTAAAATCTCATTCGACTAAGAATCTAGAGAGAAATCCATCATTTTAATTGCTATGGCAGTAAACAAAATTGGTCAGATGATTACTATAGCCCGGGGTACTAAAATACCTGAATTTTGGATTGAAAATCCCTAGTGCAACCACAAGGATGAATCTTGGAGATTTTTAAATGTGATCATTCTTTTGTTCTGATATTTACATAAATCTGTGCCATCACATACACTATTTGTTATGGTTCCAGTAGATATATTTGTCTATGCAAAAGAATAAATGGACACAAATCTGACATCAAGAACCATAACATTCAAAAAACAGTAGAACACTTCAATCTCCCTGGTCATTCTATTACAGACTTGAAGGTGTCAATTTTAAAACAGAAAAACTTCAAAAACAGACTCCAGTGAGAAACTGCTGAACTGGAATTAATTTATAAATTGGACACTATCAATCAACGGTTAAACAAGGACTGTGAATGGCTTAGTCATTATTCTAATTGAATCTATTTCCCTATGTTAAGTATCCTTCACACCTTCTTGTCAACTGTATGATATAAACCTACTTGATTATCACTACCAAAGGTTGTTTTTTTTTTCTCCTGCTGATAATAGCTCATCCAAATTAAATAGCTTCTTAGAATTGGTATGGTAATTTCCGCTTTTTTATGCTTTCTATGCATATAAGTGCATCTTATTTCTGTGTGTTCCATTCTGTTCATCCAATGAAGTGGGCTGTAGCCCACGAAAGCTTATGCTGAAATAAATTGGTTAGTCTCTAAGGTGCCACAAGTACTCCTCGTTTTCTTGTCTTGTTATGTTGCCCCTGCTTTCTTTATATATGTAATTATTAAATCAGCAGGTTGTTATCTGTTTATCATTTATTTTTGGCATACATCCTGATTCCTCAGCCTTGTCCCTTGCATAGTATGCGAAGCTCATAGGTGAGTGTGTGTTATGAGTCCCCCTTCTGTGTCAATCCACACATGAGATGAGTTGTTACAGCCCCCAGCTACAGAGATTTGGCTCTTCAGTGCCACTTAGTGTGCACAGTATTACAAAATCAGAATTCTCCACTCATTGACAGCAGAAGTAACATTTTACACTCACTGGGCAGGGGTGCAAATGGCTATAGAAGGTACAAGGCATTGGAAGTTTATGTTTATGTTGTTCCCAGGTTCAAAAACTGAGTGCAAAAATCAGCCTCAGTTTATGAACAAAGAAGTACTCAAACTCACCCTGGTTTGAAATCAATTCCTGGTTCTATATGAACCCACACAGTTTTACAACCAACAAGAATTACTGAAAGGTGGCTTGTATAATGAGGAAACATCCTAAAGATTTGGATCTATAGATATAGTTTAAAGTTGTATCCAAATGCCACCTGCTTGATATGTTCATGCTTATGCCATTACCAAGGGAAATTGCTCTTTCCATTCAAAACTGACTCATAGCACTGCTATGTGGCAGGCTCTGGGAGCAAACTCAAAGAAACTATGTATACTCGAGGGGGTATCGATCTAAGATACGCAACTACAGCTACAAAAATAGTGTAGCTGAAGTCAACGTACTTAGATCGACTTACCACGGCATCTTCACAACAGTGAGTTGACTTCTGCCACTCCCCCATTGGCTCCACCTGCACCTCTCTCGGCAGTTGAGTATGGGAGTCGATGAGAGAGCACTCCGGGATCAATTTATCACGTCTAGTCTAGATGCGATAAATCAACCCCCAATAGATCAATCTCACGATGTAGATCCCCGCCGGAGTGTAAACATGCCCAAAGGTTTTTGATGGGTCTGTGTCCACTGAATTACTTCTACAGTGTTCTTTGCAAGTAAGAATTAAAATTGGAATCAAAATAAAATTATTATTCTTTTGAATTGATTCAAGATAAAATTTTTAATTTCAAATTATCTGGAGCCATTTTTTTAAATGTTGTTCAAATGGTTTCCTAGAAAAGAATTCCCATTTTTTCAGACTATCCTACTGTAAATGCTGTGCCTAGAGTAATACACCTGGCCTAGGATACCCTGGTTCCATTTCAGATGTGTTTTATTGTAGCTGCACCAGATACGGGAATTCTAGAAGACAAGTGGTATAAATCAATGGGTTTTGAACAGATTTATGACAGCAAACATTTGCCAACATTAACTGAGCTCAAAAAATAAAGCAACTAAGATTTAATTCTGTGATCATCCGTTTTCCAAATGCAAAATTTAATTAGAGCTTAATTATATAGAAATTGGCATCACTGCTGAGGTAGTGCACTGAATACTCAATCCCATCTGGTCTGGTTTATTATTCACAGACACTTTGAGATCACTTATTGTCTTCTCTTTATGTGCATGCAGCTCCTATTAATATCAATGAGAATTATGGATGTTTACACTCTATTGTACTGTATGTATATTTGAGAAGAATTTTAAATAAAGTAAGTTATTGAAGAATCTTTGTCCTATTCCATGTTCATTATAGCTATATGAAGCCAAGAATGAACCTGCATAATTTACTGTTAAATTTCAATTCTTCGAAGCTCACATTAATAAGCTAAATGGTAGCGGAAAAGAATCTGTTAGAAACAGTAGCTTCTTTTTAGGTGTACAGTACATATAGTTCTTCTTACAAAAATATAGTGTATAGGCCAAATTCTCTGCTCAGTTGCAGCAGTGTGAATCCAAAGTAACTCTGCTAACTTCATGACTTCAGTGGAGTTACTCCAGTATTATGATGGAAAAATTGTATGTAGTTCCATGTATGACCAAGCACAATCCTAGCTCCTGAGTCTGCGCTCACCAAGGACAATGGTAGAGTTGCCATGCAACATGGATAGCCACTTCCTCGACCAATGATTAGTCACATAAACTGGTGCAAAGCGGATATAAGATATTATGGGCCTGAGCCTCTTCTCATGAAAATCAGATCTAACTCCACCAAACATCAGATAAAATTATATCTAGAACTGGCTGAAAGCAGTTTTCCCATCCTACATGTATTTTTGAGATTTTTTTTTTTGTTTTTGTCCCTGAATTGGGACAAAAAGTTAATCTCAATTTTTTTCACAAATCAACAAACAGAAAAAAAATATCAAACAAAACATGACAATCAGAATGTTTCATTTGGGATGATTTTGAAATGTTTTGTTTCTATTTCAAGATTTATGGGTTTTTACCTTTTTTCAGTCTAACTGTACTAAAATTTTGAAACAAAAAATCACTCACCTGAGAAAACAGAATTTTTCCCCCCAACATTTTTTTTAGTTGGGAGATTTTTCAAAACCGATGTTTGTTTTGAGAAATAGGCTTTTGGGGGAGTGAAAAACAGTTAACCAATTAATCTGAATTATTCTAGTGTTTTTTATTTTAATTTAGTAAATTTCACGTTCACTTTACATTCCCTTTGCATGGATGTAAATGTATCTGGCCCAACAGCAGTGGTACCCAAACTGTGGGTCATGACCTGAAATGTGGTTGCACCATCAGAAGATGGAGTTGTGGTAATCAGTAGGGTGTGGAGGATGCCATTTTGCTCTGCACAGCATGACTTTGCATGTACAATGTATACGAGGTCATGATGAAGGAAGGACACCATTTTACTTTAAAAAATGGCATCTTAACACAGCATGACCTTGCACTCGGTATACATATGAGGTCACACTATGCTCCAGATGCCATTTTGTAGAGCAAAAGAGTGTCCTCTGCACGCCATGACCTCACACATATGGTGTGTGCAAGGTCACACTGTACAGAGAACACCCATTTTGCTCTTCAGAATGGTATCTCTATGATGTCTGAGGTCCCGGCAAGAAATATTTCATTCAAATGGGGTCATGCTAGCAAAATGTTTAGGTATCCCTGCCCTTCAGGAACAGGAATGGGCTTATAGGCCTCCAGAGAGAGTCCTTCTTGACATAAGCTCAATATTGTTTTCAGTGAAAGATGAGGTTAGAAGTAGCTGTCATTACTCATTCTTTAGTGTTGAACAGGCTGTTCTTATGGTAATGTTTATCCTTAAGAGATAAGAGTTACTTATGAATAAATCAATTTTGTTTTGAAGTCTTATATTAGCTGTGCACTATTGAGATACTATTTATAAAGAAGGTTGTCTTGTGTTTGTACATTTTGAAGCAAGATGGGCGAAGGGGGTATATCTAAAAACAAGTTAGTTTTATGTCAGTGGTCAGGTGACAAAAGGAAGCAAGCTGGCAAGATTATATGTTTGATATTAAATCTGTGTTTTGTCAAGATAACAGGTTCTGTCTAACAAAGCCCTTTAGCACCCGCTGCAGCTTTCTGGAGGTACATATTCTTCTCCAAGAAATAAAACCCTTGAAAATGTACTTTTCATTTTATCCTTTTTTCCAATTGCATCTCTAAGCACTGTCCTCTGAAGAGATACAGTATATCTCCACAGAAGTTATCATATCACACATACTCTATAGATCACAAAACACTGCAGAACGCTAATAGATGTTCTTAAGGAAAGATGGTATTGTGGAGCTTCCCCATAAATCATTATTAACCTGAAGTGATGTATTCTTGATTAGAGCTCATCAAAAACCAGGGCAGAAAAAAATCATTTTTTTCATCCTTTTTTAGTCCTGGCCAAAATGTCATTGAATTTGAATTGGTATAATTAGTTCTGTAGTCAGTTCAAAAATAAGAAGCAGAGGAGGGAGATTACAAATACTGGTAAACTATGTGTCCTTTATTTGCCCATGTAGAAAAGACCAGAAGGTTCAATCACTGATACTAAAGCTGTCCATATAAAAATAGGTCTCCCTCTCTTCCCTATGTGTTCTTCCTCTCCCTTCTTCCAGACAAGAAGAACCACATTTTATGAATGTGCCTCTTTTGGGGTTTAATAATTTTACTATTTGGAAATAGATCCCTTCAGTCTGTATTATTTGGTCTAAAATGAAAAATGCTTCTCCTAGTGAGAAGTTCTGGGCAGTCACTGCTGAGTTCTGGTCCTGTATAAGCTGGTTTGGAAATTTGAGTCTGTTGTTGGCATTGGCCAGCTTGCTGGAATATGTCTTGACTTCTTGTGACTCAAGCAGTCTGTCTGTGAGTCATCTTGCCTGAATAATGGCTAAAGGAACTGTGTGGTATAAATATCAATTGTAACAGTCAAAAAATACATAAAAAGAACAGAAATTAGTCCAAAGTGAAGCATTATATGAGGTGCAAATGCCAGATTTACAGTTACCTATGCAATCTTAATTCACTCCCATCTGTGCTAGACATGGAATAAATTGCAATCCTATGGATGCATACACACAAGGGGTTCACAGGCAACCATAAATCTAGCATTTCCTAATCTCTGAGTGCTTAATTATGCAACATAAATAATGTTGTTTTAGCATAATGTTTGGATGTCATTTCACAGGTGTGTGTTTTTACATGAAAAAGGTAAAAACAACTTGTATTATGTACTGAGGGAGTACAAGCCACTAGGGAAGTGTGCTGTGCCAGAAGTGGTGATATGGAGGAGCCTAACTGCTATCTTACTCTTGCTAAAGAGAAAATCCTAAATTTAACAAACCCTTACAACTTCTGCTTCTTTATTCTAATTCTTCGGATTGCTTAGGTTGTATATGCTGGCAAGCAGCACTGTGTCATATTCTTTCTCTTTAAGGGAAGAGAAAGTAACAGAGGAGATTGACTATTCACCTTGCTTGGCTCCAGCAGACAGACTCCTTTAGCACCACTGCTATTTAAGAGCAATCCCAGCCCTATGCTCAATGCATTAGATTGGTGATATTCAGACCTCAGTGGTTCAGGAGTCAAATTAGCGATGAACATTACCTAAAAGAGGCACATTAGTGTGATTGGTTAACAACAAAATTAAAGCATCCTGATTGGTTAATAATTTAGATTAATAATTAAATCACAGTGTTTTAATATGTGCTGCAAAGACCTGCAGGAGACAGATTAAAGAGCCCCTTGGGACTTGCGAGCCTCAGTCTGAGTACATCTGCATTACACTGTGTGGTTATCACTAGTCACAGGTCTAATGATTTTTGAGCAAAAGAGGCTTTTCTTTCTGTTTCACAAGCACCCAGATAGTGAGAGGTAGTGAACACCGACATTTGCTTAAAGGTTCCAGACATTGAGAACCATCTTGCCAAGTGCTGTGAATTTCTTCCAGTAAAAAAAATTTAGTAACATGCAAATGTCATTTTAAAAAAAGGTTTCAGAGTAACAGCTGTGTTAGTCTGTATCTGCAAAAAGAACAGGAGTACTTGTGGCACCTTAGAGACCAACAAATTTATTTCAGCGTAAGCTTTCATGGGCTACAGCCCACTTCATCAGATGCATAGAATGGAACATATAGTAGGAAGGTGTGTGTGTATATATATATATATATATATATATATATACACATATACATACAGAGATCATGAAAAGGTAGTAGTTGCCATACCAACTCTAAGGATATGTCTTCATTACCCGCCAGATTTCATTTAGATTTCATTTCATTTCATTCAGTCTCATTTAGACCTGATAAATCAATACCCAAAGTCACTCCCCATCGAGGAATTAGGGCGATTCTGTAGAATCCTTTTACTCCTTCCCAGAAAGAACAGCACAGCTGCTATAGGTAACATTCAGGCAAAAATTTTCAAAAGTGACTAGTGATTTTGTGTGCTTCCATTTTTGAGTGCCCAGTTTCAGACCCTGATAAAGGGCTTACTTTTCAAAAGGTAACTGCTCACCATTTTTTGAAAATCAAGCCACTTAAGGTTGCCCCAAGTTCTGCCTCCAAAACCAAAGTGAACCAAAATCAATAGCCACGTTTAAAAAATGTCAGTTTACATATATGCCACTTTTCTGAACCATGAACAGAATATTCTGGTCTCCTCCCTGTGTTTATGGTCTCTAGGAGTCTATTTCCACAGAGTCTAGAGGAAAAGATAATGGGGTTAGGCAGGACTTCAAAAAGAGTTATGTTGTCTCTGCACTGTGGCAACACTAGTATTCATTGTAGAGCAAATATCCCTATAAAATATATGATTAAACAGAATCCACTGTTTGGTGTGATTATTGAGAGCTCAGAAGTGTCAACATTTCAGGATTCAATGTTACTGGCACAATAGGATGACACCGTGCTGTAAAAACTGATTTTTGCACAGGCTCCATTGTGGCAGAAAAACTGTCCTCCACAGAAGGATATGTGACCAGTTTTGCTCTGTCATTTCTCAGGAATGGTAAAATAGCAATGCTTTTCTCAAGCTTTCAAAACAATAGTGTTAAAAGTAACTACCTCTTATCTCTAGTGAGCAAGAAAAAAACAATCCTTCTGAAACGGAACTGTTTCCACTATAGAAATAAAGGGGTTGAATAGATATCCTTTAATAAGTATTTCAACAGTGATCTCAGGTATTATCCAATGACAATTTCATGCAGAACAGAGGCACTCTCTATTACATTTTTCCTCGTTCATTCCCATGTGGTTTAGAAGAGAATACTCCATTCACAGCATTCTGTTGTGGTCATTTTAATTATTACAACAGCAAGCCACATGGAAATACACTACACACATAATTCTACAAGTTTACAATGCTTATTGAAGCACAGGAATAGAAACAATCAAAATACTTTTGTGCGGTACATCTTGCCATAGCAAAAAAACCCAGCAAAACTCGAGGAGATTCAAATAACTTTCTATGGCTACACAGAGATCATGGCCAAGGAGAACCTGCTGGTTTACTCAAGTCAAGCTTTGAGCACTACGTCTGAGAACTATGAGCTGAAGATCTGCTTTTCTTCTGTCAGCAAGGAGCTGCGTGTTGTCCCAGTGTGCCTTCTCCACACGAACCGCAAGGCTGTAGCTTGGTATTTTACCAGAAAGCAAGGCTCATGCTGCCCATGCCACACAAAGCAATTTAAAGCCATTACATGGAAAAGAATGCAAGTCAAATGTAAGTGTCAAATAATCCATTATAAAGCAGGCTGTTCCTTTGCAGTAGGACAATGGTGTCATTAAGTAATCTCTGCACCAGAAAAGTGCTGCTATGGATTAATAACTGTGATGCACTCTAACGGTCTGTAAAATGCTATACTGTACAGTGAGACTGTCTATCTTAGATGAGAAACAGGGAGGCTAAATAGGTGCACTAGTAAAGCTGAGAGATAACTAAGGCCATTGATGGGCACTGGAGATAGAAAGTGAGGGAGAGTTAAAATGAAGTGTTCATCTTTTGATATGATGGGGTGAGATAGTAGGGGCATGCAGAGATATGAAACTAATGGAAGAAGCCAGGGGTAGCATTGGTATTCAGGAGTAATTAGTATAAAGTTATGAGAGAGGATGTGAGGTCACCCAGGGATGGAGGATGTAGGGAGACAAGTAGAGGACTCAGGAGAGGGAACATTAACAGAAAACAGGAGAGGGGAGTGGAATGAGCTGCAGTGGGAGAAAGAAGACCTGCAGTTGAAGAGGTAGGAGGACAGAGAATAAAGAATTTGGAGTACTATCTGTGATGATGAATGTTCTTTACAGAATAAAGAAAGTGTAATAGTTCTGTCATACATTCCTACTGGGTCAGACTTCCTCTGACTCAGTCATTCCAGGAGTCTGTAAATGGCCAAATACGTACCTCCCAAGGAGTTATTGTAGACACCTGGGACAGGCAGTCATCCCCAGTGCTGCCACTGAACCACAATTTTGCTTAACCTTGTGAGTTTATCAATTTGAATCAGGGTATAATCTCAGAGGGATGTTGAGTTTCAACTAAACTGAAGGTACTGAGGATAAATTATTTCTTTCTTTTTTCCTCTCTTTCTACTTGGATACCCATTCCCCTTTTATCCATTCCAATGCATCTCTCAATACAATTATATATAAACTCCAGATGTGAAATCCTGTCCCCACTGCAGTCAATGGTAAAATTCCCATTGAGTTCAAAGGAGTCAGGATTTCACTTTAGATTTCTAATCATACTGCTGCCTACTATCTCCTGGGTGAGTCCTCTCTCTCTCTCTCTCTCTCTCTCTCTCTAGCACAGGTGCCCCAGTGGGGGTAATAGGGATACAGTTTACCTCCCTCATTCCTTCAGAGTGGTAAGTATACACCCCAATATATAGGCCCTGATCCAGCAGAGCACTTGGGCATTGAAATCAATGTGGCTACTCCCATGGTTAATTACACATATGCTGAACTCTTTAGGACCGGAATCTAAATCACCATGTTATTTAGTACAATAATCGGATAACTAAAAGAGAAAGTAGTGTTACATTTCTCTGGATATCTGAACAGAAGATTGTTTCTTCAGTCCACATGAAAGCAATTTTCTTCTTCTTGCTGTAGAGGCATGCTAAGTATCAGTATCAAGTGTTCAGCTCAAGAGACATTTAAAACAGGGACATATTTTTCTTTGTACATTGCTCAGTAGACCTTTGTTTTAATTAACATCAGTTTGTTATTTTCATTATTGCACACTAAAGAGTTGGGTTCTGATGATTTTAGACAAATAGCTTAATCTAATAATACATTTGTACCACATTTCATTCTATTAGGTTTAAGAGAGATTTGAAAATGTGATCAATTGCAGGGTTATATTCAAATATCTCAAATAGTTTTAAAAGTGGAGGGAACTATTTTTGTGCCTTGATGATCAGAGACTTGAAAAGAGAATTGTAGTTTGTTGCTTTAACTGGTTCTACAGATCTACAAGTAGCTAGTACTTAATAGTAGCACAACCGTGAATAGACCTTGAAGGAACTGTAACACAGAGGCATTGGTTCCTTTGAAATTATGAGGAACCCTAAATATGCAGACTTGATTTAGATTATGTTGTGTTATTGATTCATTAAGTGTAAGATGACCCACTTCTACACACATCTGTATGTGCAGACTGAAGTCAATGCACCTCCATTAGGGATTCAGAGCCAGATTCATGCCTGCACAGGGGTAGGCAACAGCAAAGGGATAGAGGAAAGGGACTCATGTCTCACCTCTTCCAAGACCAGCATCTGGTGTGGCCTTGGCCCAGGCTAGAGAATCCCTGAAGATTGAGCTAATTTGTGTCCTTGTTGCAGTGGTCAGGGTGCAGGTCTTCCCTGGCCACGTGTCCTCCCGCCATCTACTGCCCCTCACTCCTGGTTGGCTCTGCACTGTCTTACACCTGCCCTGTAGCCCCTTTACACAAGGAGGTACCAGGGAAGATGAGGTTTTACCATTTCTCTTTTGCAAGGTAGAATCAGTTACTATTGATCACCCTTACAATCCCAGTTCTACAGTGAAGTGCATACTCCGAAACTTTCCCCTTGAAAGCAGTAGTATTGAAATTCTCCACTCCATGGCATAATCCTTTCGAGATTAAGCTGTGGTCTTGAGAGGCTTTGTGGCTGGTCCGCTGGGCACTGTCTGGTCACATGGCACTGTTCATTTTCTGCTGTTAATTACACTAAAACAAGTACAAAGTTTGAGAATCCCTGCTTGAGGGATTTAGGGTAAACTCTTCAAGAATGTATCAGCGACTTAGGTCCCACTGGCTTTCAGTAAGAAAGTGAGGCTTCTATGTGTCTAAGACACTTTTGAAAATAGGATTTGGCTCCTACCTCTCTTAGGAATCTTTCTGTACTGCATGTTCAACATTTCCGTTAAAATTTATAGTTTTAAGTCAACAATGGCACTTGGTAGAAGGAAATTAGAAATGAAATATAATAAGCAATAGACCCAGTAGAAACCACTGAATTAAATCTACATTGCAATTAAACAATTGTGGCTGGCCCATGTCGGCTGACTCAAACGCATGAGGTTCAGATTGCGGGACTGTAAAATTCCAGTGTATGTATTCAGGCTTGGACTGGAGTCCGAGCTGTGGGATCCCGTGACGGGGGAGGGTCCCAGAGCTCAGAATCCAGCCTGAGTCCTAACATCACACTGCAACTGTATAGCCCCATGGTCCAAGTCCTGCAAAACTGTCAGCTGACACAGGCCCATGGTAAGTGTTTAATACCGAGTGGGGTTACAGGCTTCATAAAATCATTTGATTTTATTTTGAAAGTTTGGTTTCTGAGAAACTTTTGAGTTCCACAAAACGCTTTTTCCCCTGACGTTAGCTAACTAATTTTCAAAGGAACTGACATTTTCAAAATTCTAACTACATGGAATCCTGTACTATGCAAGTGACAAAGATTCTGGCTGCCTTGTCATTCTTCCCCTGCTTCTAGGACTATAATACCAGAGGAACAAAATTCAAAAAATGCAGCCTCCCAGAACTCGTGATCTGCCAGAGCCAAACAGAACTTGAACTTCAAAAACCAGATTTGTATTTGGTGTAAACTGCTGTAGGTCCATTCGAGTGACTGGAACTACACAGATTTGCACAACTGCAGATCCAGCCTTCACAACGTTTTGATTACTCTTCTGAATCTAGAACCTATGGCTTTGGAAAAACCACCTCTCCGTGCTCTAATGAACAGAGCGTGTGCATCATTTTTAGTTCTGTTTCTCATATGCTCTCTTAGAACAGGACAAGAGCAATTAGCAATAGTCATAAAAAGTCACCTATCCTAACTTGTTCAGCTAAGTGAATCAATATTCTTTTTTAAATAACATCAGATCAGCTACACCGCTGTTTACAGCATATCTTTGTTGTCCTGCATGATAAATGTACAGAATTGTGTCCCTTATCAAACAGTCTTAGAAACACTCATTCTTCTCTTCTGAGTAATATCATGCATTTCTGTCTGAAAGTAATTAGAAGTTAGATGTGCAATTGTCCCAAATTGAGAGACTTGGATCAATCTTTGTTTCAAGGACTAGTGAAAGCACCTTAAGCTAATGACATGGATGTGAAATAAAAGCTCAGAATTATTCCCAAGTAAAGTGCTGCACTGATGAAATCATAATGACATTTCCTGTTTTAGGTTGTGCCCATTCAGTAGAGTCAAGGTTGTCATAGTGTTCTTGGCGTTGCTTTTCACAGAATTCATTCGTATTGCAGAAGAGCTGAGCAGATAACTGGTGGATCTCTCTCGGTGAGATTTCCTCCTGCAACAAAGCTGACTGTTGAAATGCCTCCTAAAGCTCTCACTCAGAAAATACAGTGCAAACGGGTTGACGCAGGAATTGCAGAAACTCAGTACTCGGGCCACTAAGGTAATGATCATATGTCCCAGTGATGGGTCGATCTCACTGTAATTAAAGGATCGGTACATGTACAATACATGGTTAGGGAACCAGCAGATGGCAAAAAAGCCGACGAAGACCAGAACAATTTTTGCCAGACGCTTTCGAGTTTCCATCTAAAATGATAAATCAACAGAACCCAAATTAACAACACAGAATAGAACTAATACACATAACAGACTTAATTAAAACATGTAGCATTTCCCTTTACATTCTAACAACTCTAACAATGAATTCAGATAAGATCAGTAAAATTACTCCCTTAAGGACTTAAATTACTTTTGCTATCTCATTTGCTTTTGTTTCTCATTTACAGTTCACTTTCATTAACCAATCCTTAGCTACTTGCAGCTACACTAGATAGACTGCCCCTTATATATGGGTTTGTTATATAGATAAGTACACCAAGATGGACTCATATTCCAAGTATACATTGGCTTTCAGCCACCACAGTAAACTGGTAGAATAGATTCCTTTGGAATATATCTCCACACATGGCTAATTTGAAAGAAGATTTGAAATTTAGAGACATTATTAGACTGATGCATGGAGTGTTAGCTATGCAATGGTACTTACATCCCATTATTTCCCTTCGGGGCTGAAATGCCACAGCTTATACCATTCTCTTAGGAAATCCCTAGAACAGGTGCTCTTAGCACTCAGTGGCATCTCAGATGCAGACTGAGGTAAAAGGTCTGGTAAAGCATCCAAAGTCAGACTAGAGAAGCAGTTCCTAATTACATTGCTGTAAAATAGTGGGAGTTTCAGGCCACCTGTTCCTCCAAAGACATTTACAGGGCTAAATGTGGGGGAATATGGCCTACACAATGGTCCTCACAAAAAACAGGATGGAGGGAACAGGCCAGATGGTTAACCCCTGAAGACAGTGAAGGTAGAAATCCACTGTGTGTTCCCTCAACTGTAGGCAGAGCCGGGGCCTGCTGGGAGGAGGAGGGCTAAGGTGGAGGATTCATGCTTTCTGGCTCTATTTTTTACTAGAAAAACCTTAGTAGAACTTGGGGGTGTTGGAGGGTTGGAAAACCCTGTAAACTAAACCAGTAAGTATAGTTCACCAATACCCATCCAAATCCGAACCAGTAGGTTTCAGTCAGCCATAGAGAACATGCTATTTTCTGTCTCTGCAAAGTTTGTGCCAGGTAGGGCACACTAACCCTATGAATCTCTTCCTGCTTCTACTGGGCCTGATTCTCCACTGCCTTTCACTTTGTGCAACCATGTACACTTATGCAACATGAGTTGGAAATTGGCTATAAATTCTGCCATTCTGATCTAGTAGGATTTTACACACATTTTGCACTCACTGTTCGCAACTGTACATCGCAAAGATGGCGGAAAATATGAGATGTGTATGTTTCCCGTCTGTACTCTTTCTCAGATAAGCAAAGCAAAAATGTGTTTTTGTTTTTTAAAGAATCTCTGGCAGTTTCAGAAATGTGATGTGAATTAGCTTTATTTTCCATTGTGTGAGATCGGACAAACGGCTCTTTATATTTCACAGAATAAAAAAATGGTCCATACAGTGCTGATAAGTGTGTGTTTTTAATAAGAAACAGGCTAGATTAGAAACAAAAGGTTAAGTAGAGAAGACACCAGGAAACTTTTTCATTATTCTGCTAAGCTATTTACTGTCTAAAAATATGTTTTTCTCAGAGAGTGAAAAGGAAACAATGTAAAATGTGGCAGCAAATATCCTACCTAATTCTTTTCATCAGCATTGGTCTTTTATTAAGCAATCTATGCTGTCTGTAAAGTGGATGTATGATTTTGAGGCACTTTTCCTCAGAAAGATTTTCTTTGTTGAACAGTAAAACTGTTGTCATTTACATTGATGAGTAGGCTGCTGATATGGCTTGTTGATATGTCACATTGATTTGAGTTGGCTGTTAAAATGCTCTGTCTCAAAGATTTGTAGTATATTGTAATAGAGAGGATGCCAAGAAGGATGGTACTACTAAATTTGGATTGTGGAGAACCTTGATAGTGTCAGCATTTCTATTCAGAGAAATGTTCCCAAAATTTGACTGCTTATCCAGGTCACTGTGTTCTAGAAACAAGAAGAAATCCTTACAACTACAAGGTTTCCCAAGGGATTTTCAGCCCTTTATGGTTTCAGCTAGACTAGAAGTGCTACAAGAGCTGCCCTTTCTGATGTATTTCAGTACTTATTTTCCAGCTGCAAGATTCTTTTACACCGATGAATCTGGCCCTTTATAGTTTGTTTCCACAGATCACTCTGTAATGCACTGGATTTCTTTCAAGAAGAGATGAGAATATAGAGGTCAGAAAGCTACAACTGGTTGCCTGAGCAAATGCTGTTTCTTAACAAATACAAAAGTGATTTGCTAAATCAACAACACATACTCACATCACCAATACCATACATCAATA
Organism: Dermatemys mawii; assembly: GCA_007922305.1. Classification (NCBI taxonomy): domain Eukaryota; kingdom Metazoa; phylum Chordata; order Testudines; family Dermatemydidae; genus Dermatemys; species Dermatemys mawii. The sequence continues at coordinate 76,247,604 of ML677333.1, forward strand.
TAAATAATAATTAATGTCATCAGCTGAATCATTTTTGTTTCTTATTACAAGGCTATGACAGAAAAGAAATAAACACACACTTCAGCTTGTTTTTCTTTGTATTTCTTGTGTAACCAAGTAAAAATACTCATTCCAAACTAGTCTTAGAACTGTTGTAAAATAAGATTTAAAACAGGAAGATTTGAGATAACGCTAGACCTGGGCCCATGCCTATGAGAATTTTAATATAATCCTAGGCCTATACTATGTATGTTATAGCTTTTGTGTTTTTATTTTAAAATGTGTACAGCAAATAAATCTTTCACCATACGAGCGCACTGCAAAGAGCTTACCTGTCTTTTAGAATGCTCACTATATTCTCCAGGGATATTGTGTGCACTCTTAATTAAAGTCTTAGCAATATGATAGTAGTAGATACTAATGATGGTGAGAGGGATAAGGAAATAAACTAAGAATATCAGCACAGAGTGGATCTTCGGGTGCATGTCATCTGTCTGGGGATAAGGTATGCATGCCCTGAAACTGACATTATCTGTGCTGTTGATGTGAGCCACTTCAGAGAAAACTGCTTCAGGAGCTGCTAACATCATCGAGATTATCCAGATGGCAAAAGCTTTAAAACACGTCCACAGAACTGCATTTGATGTTTGGATATCCATGGGATTTACAATTGCTTTGTACCTGGAAAGGGGGAAAATAATTAATTAATAATAATAAAGAACATTCTGTCTGATGCATAAAGGTAATACAAGCCTTTGATTAAAGTAACATGTAAAACTTAAATATTTCTGATGTGATGTGTCATAGATGTACATATAATCTATTTTTATTACAGTATTCCGTATTTATTGATATACAGTAAACTCTCAATTATCCAGGATGATAGGGAAAAAATTAATCCTGGTTAATAAAATCCTGGGTAATCACCATCCATAGGAAATATGAGGAGGTGGGGTTGGTTCACCAGCCACCCTGCGCCGTGGGGAAGGGATGTTGGTTCACCAGCTGCCCTGTGCCCTGGTGGGTTTTGTTGTGTGTGTGCTTGGGGCAGCAACAAAGCCAGAGCCAACCCTGCGAGTTGCGCATATATTTTTTGACATCCTGGTTAATCCACATCCTGGTTTTCCCAATCCTGGATAATCGAGAGTCTACTGTATATTACTTTTGCCAGGATTGATAAATTAACAAACAGTATAGGATACAAAAGGCAAGCACTTAGAACAGAACAGGAATATCATTTCACAGTAAAGTAAAATAAACAAAAGAGAAGTACAGATGGCCTGATTATTTTTCACAAAACTGGTTCATCAGAACTAAAATTTTGGGCTGAAAAGGGTTAGTTTGAATAAATTTCTCAACTAAAACATTTTTGAAAAGATGCCACATTTTGAACTTGTTGAAATGTTTCAGTTCTACATTATCAAAATGAAAAATTCTAGTTTTCTGGTTCATAATCTTAAATTAATTATAGTAAAAATAATAAAGAAATACAAAATCTTCAAAAGCAAAAAAAAAAATTCAGAAATTATTGAAATGAAATGGTTTGATTGACCCAAACTGATTTTTTTCCAAGATTTTTAGTTTTTGACATTTTGAATTTGTCCCGCTTCAGGATAGGAAAGGTTTTTGAAATCTTGAAAATTCTCACAGGATGGGAAAAAGGGTCTAAGCAGAAGTCAACTTATAGATAAGTGGATACCAAGGGTTGGATTGTGGCTTCATCTAATTCAGCCAAACAAGGGAGTAGAGGGGAGTGAAGCCTTGACCCAGTAGCAGATTAGCCACTTGGCCAAGGGGACTCACGCCCAGGGGTCCCAGCCAGTTGGGAGGCCCTGGAAAAATGGGCTCCCCTGCACCCCAACCAGCTCACTGACCAGTGCTCCTGCCCGGGGGAGTGGGTTCAGAGCACAGGGACTTGCCCCACTGCACCTGCCCACCCAGCGCTCTTGCCAGGGAGCAAGGGAAGACCCTGAACCCCAATCCTGTTCTCCCGCCAACAGGAGCGCCGGGAAGGTGGAGTGGGGCAAGTCCCCATGCTTTGACCCCACTCCTCTTGGCAGGAGCATGGTGGGAGGGGAGGGACTGCAGTCAGAAGGAGTGGGGAGGGACCCCCAATTATTCTAGCCCCCAGCACCACATGGCTGCATTAGATCTTCCTAGACTGCAGACTCAGGCACGGAGCTAAACATCCAATGTCCTCTTGCACTGTGAGTGATTGGAGGAGGAGAGGTTGAGAGATGGCACCACTCCCCTATTTGCCAACTTTCAGAACTGGCTGGAAACCAAGGGAGGAGTGAGTTATGCCATGTATTATTATTATTATTTTATTAATCATGTTTATTATGGTAATGTATAAGGGCCAATCAAGAATAAGTTCTTATTGTGCTACCCATAGGTGTCAACTTCCCCTCTTTTCTGTGGGTTCTTGACCACCCCAACCCTGCCCCAACTCCACCCCTTCCATGAAGCCCTGTCCCACCCCGCCCAGCCTGCATTCCAACCCCTCCCCCAAAGTCTCCACCCCAATGCTGCCCCTTCCCTGCCCCTATTCCAACTCCTTCCCCAAATCTCTGCCCAGCTGTTTGGCAGCGGCCAGGAGGGAAGCACTAGGAGGTAGGCAGAGGAGAGGGGACACAGCACACTCAGAGAAGGAGGAGGAGGAGAAGGTGGGGCAGGGGTGAGGGGAGCTTGGTTGCCAGTGGGTGCAGAGCACCCACTAATTTTTCCCCATGGGTGCTCCAGCCCCGGAGAACCCACAGAGTGTCTATAGGCTACCCACTTAATAGAGTAGTAGACAGTGTCTGCCCTGTAGAGCTTACAACCTATATAATGCTGTAGCAGATTCCTAAGCCAATGCAAGAGAGAAGCATTGGAGGAACTGTTCCCCAGAGAAAAGTTTCTGGGGCACAGTGTTTCCTGAGGCTAATCTTGAGATAGTGAGGATAATACAGTGTCACACACACACACTCAGGGCTGTGTTTCAAAAACAGGCATTGTTTACAATTTTGACTGTAGTACTTACAAACTGCAGGTAGTTGAAAGTAGTTGAAAACGATGGACATTGAGGGCCTGAACCAAAGTTCGATGAAGTCAAAGGAAAGACTCCCATTGACTTCAGTGGGTTTTGGGTCAGGTCTTTGGGTAACAGATTAAACTCAGGCCTGGAGAACTGCAAGCTTGCTATGACCGCTTTTTGTTCAATTTTTCTCTCAAAACATTCTGTGAAACTCACTCTGGCCACATACGCCCAGATCCACAAACGCTGCTCACGCCCACTGATTTCCAATAAGGCCACAGTTTGTATTTGGAAACCTTCTTGTTTTGTACAGAATTTTTCTGTCTCGATCATACAGTATAGAGGATTTCCATTAAGTCTGAGTCCCCAATTGTCAAAAGTTTGGAGGCTCCTAACTTTAGTGGAATACCTTTGAGGATCTGAGCATCAGGCTTAATGGAAATCTTTTATGCTATCATGATGAAGATAGCAAAATTCTGTGCAGAACATGAAGGCTTCCAAATACAGATTGTGACCTTATTAGTCAACAATCTTTCTTAGTTCTGTCTTCTTTGATTTCATTATACAAAGACAACCCATATGTTCCATTTTATGATTCGACTGAGCTGACTTTGGGTCATTACGTCTGCCAATTTTGTGTAAAAAACTACATTTTTTCTGTAAAAACCATGTATTAAGAAATTCAATTCTCTCTCTCTCTCTCTCGACAGAACACTGAATTATTATAGCTGCAGCCACACCACCTGGGACTGTGGTCTTGTCAGCTCTCATTGGTTAAGTAGTGTTAGGCCTGAACCAGATGCTGCCAGAAATTGATGCTGGTGATTCAACAGATGGCACACTTTCACCTGAGTCATCACTGAGTCAGTGTTCGAGGGTACTGTGCTGTTGGTGATGTCCTCTTTAAGATGAGACATTAACCCAAGTTACTGATGACTTGTGAAACAAAAGAACCCCTGGCTTCTGTTCTGAAGAATAAGGGTGGTAAGGCTGGCAGATTTCATCAGCGTTTCCTGTCTACTTAAATTCCCCAGGCATTTTCAAAGTGACGCATTATTCTTCACTCTCTTTCCTACGGCCCAATCCTGGGAGGTGCAAAGCACCCTGCCCTCCAACTGAAGTTAGTGGGAGTGGAACTCAGGACCTGCCAGGAGGCATTCAACATGTTGTGGAATCTGGCCCATTGTTTACACCTATGAAAAGACATGGAATAGGAAATGATAAGTTTATTGGGGTGGTTACCCGCTACAATCCTGAAGGAGTTAAAACAGCCCTGCTGGGGATTGTGGCTGAGGAAAAGCAGCCCAGAGAGGGCTGAAACAGATAAAGAAGCTGAGGGCAGAGCAGCCACACCTGTGGCTGAGTCAGTTAGGGCCCAGCTGGCCCTGATAAAAGGGCTGAGAGTTAGGGGCTCAGTCAGTCTCATCTAGCTGTAGAGGCAGACAGGCCTCAAGCAGGTTGCCCCAACTGAAGAAGAGGTTGAGGGAGGTGAAGCTACATGGGTATGGATCTGTCCTGTGGAGACCTGAGAGTTCTGTTGGTAGGATGGCCTTTGCAATGATTGTGGATGGAAGATGATCAAGGGGGTGGCCAAAGACTCAGAACAGGGACTGGATATTAGCAGAACTTAGAACAATGTTTATGACAGCTGGGGTATAATCATGAGTTTTGGAAGAAGGCTTTAAAAGTTGCCAAACTGGAACAGGGAAGTAGCAAGAAAAAAGAAAAAGAAGTCTCTAGTGCTTACAGCTATACGATCACTACAGGCACCAGACTTTCTGACCACTGCTGTGCTGCTCTGCACTACACTGAGTTCACTTCCTGCCACACAACACTGTACCCTGGAATGAAGCACCTCTCAGTGCCTTTTGGGTATAGCTTCACAGCTGGACTAGGTTTTTCTCTTACAAAGCCATCAAATCCACCACTTTCAGGGAGATTGTCGGCCATCTGGAAATTCAGGTTTCAAGGTAACAACCACAATGACAAAACAGAAATATCCCTTTTGCTTTCTGAAAATTTAGGGTATTCCTTTCCTTGTCTGTTTGCCACCAGTGAGATCTGTTTCATGGACCTGCAGCACTAACAGGCAGCCTTGTCGAAAACATGATGCCAGATTTTCTCAGTACTTCTAACACTGAGATAACTCATTTGCTTAAATCCTGATGTTGCACCTTTGAAGTCAGGATTAGGGCTTTAAAACTACACCATAGAAATCAATTGACACAAGGACCAACAAAGTAGTCAAAGAGGAATGATCCTCACATCAGGAGGATCTACTCCAATCTTTGAGCAGGTGAATGGAGTAGATGACCTCCCAAGGTCTCTTTCAGTTCTAGTATTCTATGATCAGAAACATCCAGTTCGGGATTATGTTCTAGAGACAAGCTCCATCCACATAAACTGTTCCACAGCAGTCTGAGAAGTGTAAGGAAAACCATTTGTCTGTACCTTACAAAAGAAAATCCCTTCAAGCTCTTCACAAAGAACCGTAATTAATATTGTCCAGGAATATGGAACTACAGGGATTTCCTATACTTTTATTAACAATGCAACTGATCATATAAGTAAACTCCTGTAGTAAAGCCAAACAATTAAGTGCAATGTCCTGTGTAAATGGGACATATAGACTCTCACCCCTTACATATACACAGTGTAACACACCACATCCTCGGCTGGTGTAAATCACCATAACTTGTGGTTTGCAGTGGCATTGTAGCCATGTTGGTTCCAGGATTTTAGAGACAGATGGTGAGGTAATATCTTTTATTGGACCACTTCTGTTGGTGAAAGACAAGCTTGAAAGATATCACCTCGCCCCTCACCCCTTTGTCTCCATAATTTTATTGAAGTCATTGGAGCTATGCCTCTTTACACCAGCTGAGGATCTGGCCCAAATTGAGGTGTTATGAACTGATTTCTTTCTATAAAGGCAAGCACCGGTACTGCCCTGCAGTTATAGAGACAGCTGGATCCCCCAGTCATGAAAAGAGTGAATGTTTTTGCAATTTGAAGGCATTTGTAAAAACATAGATGACGCAAAAGTTACATCTGATTATATTGCATTCCTGCTGCTTTTGAAACAGATTGAAACACAGATTGTGTTTATCTGAGAATTTCAGAACTGTTAATGGTGCCAACTATTGACTCAAAAGGAAAAGGTGTTCATCACTGAGATGTAATTTAAAGTGGAGTATTATAAATTGTTGTCATATTACTGTGATTTGTATTTGGATTATGCTTTAAGGCTACTGGGGAAGTTTTTTGGTACAATCTACTTAGCTAGATAGCTTCCATTTTAAGATAACGGGGCCAGTGCTTAGCCCACGGGTAATCCCCCAAAACGTAATCTGCCGTGCTCATCTCTCTACTGGCATTTTACTTTGAGTGTGATTACGTATAGGTTTGAACTATAAGAAGACATTGTTTAGCTCGACAATATAAATAGTCGTCAGGAGTCTAAATACAGAATTAAGGTTTTGTAACTCAGCACTTATTACAAAGAGTCAGTGTCCAGTAGTAAATCATGCAGAGAAGTTTCAAACCGTGAGGGTGAAAAGTAACCCCTCTAAAGCAAATCCTGCTTTCCTTACATGAGCACCTGCATTGATTTAATGAATCTGTTTGCCTGAGTAAGATGAGCAGAATTTGACTATTTAGTACAGGAGAAAATGACCTCAAAAATATGATGTGCTAGAGTCCTGGGAAGTTCTTTCAGGACACCTGAAATGTCTCAGTTTTTCATAGAATCAGTCTATCCATTTGGTGCTGTTTGTTTTTTAACAAATATAAAATGCTTGTTCAAGACATATTCCTTTGCAGAGTAGAACTGGCTCTGCATTTACCAGTGGAAAGATCATTTGATGTGTAAAGAGATAATGAACGGGTGACTGGAGACATGATTAAACTGTTCATATGCTCAAAGTAAATGTCAGTGACATGGGTTCAGTGTTTCATGATAAGTTTCTGAGGAAACAAAATCTGCCACTCCAAGAAATTGGTCCTGTTGAGCCGGAAACTGGCAGCAGCAATAGCCTAGCATGACACTTTTTAAAAAGATACTCTTGTCTTTGGTATGATGATTTCTCCACCCTAACAGGTGTCCCAATAAAAATGTCCCCGTTTTTTATTTTGAAAATATGATCACCTTGTGGGTGAGAGGTACAATTCTATTTTACTCAAACCCTCTCTCCCCTCTCTCTGTCTGGAGTTTCACAGGAAGATGGGAACATTTCTCTGCCTTTTTTTCTCTTGCCTCTGCCTCCACCTCTCATCTAAAATAAACCTACTGTACTTCTTACAGGCTAACAAAAGCCTTGCAGCAAGAAGCCAACTCACAGATCCATGGAGACCCAAAGTCTTTTACTGCCACTGGCCTGAATCCATTTACCTGATATTGCACAGCCTTTCACTGACTGATGAAAGACATCTTTATCTATTTGTTCAAGCCTGTTCCTGAGGAGGGTGATGGTGTAAGAATGAATGGAGTATTTTCAAATATTTTCTATTGTAATTATATTTAAGCATGTATCCAGAAATTCACTGATGGACACATTTTCACACCTGAATGTGCCATAACAGATTTGGTTCAATATGGAATCTGGTCAGAAAGGTTAACAGTGACTGTAAAAACAGCAAAAACTAAGGGCCTGATTCTTCATTCCATTACACCTATTTTACACCCCTGTCCAGTCTATTACTAGACTGGAAGATCAGGCTATAGAACTTTTTGGCTCCTATGAGTCTTGTGTCCTGGGCGTTTGAATGGGCAAGGCATTTGAAGGGAGTGAAGCATTTGGGGTTTTATTCCTCTCCCCCTTGCCCTCACTATGGGCCTGATCCAAAGCCCATTGAAGTCAAGGTCCTTAGTGAACTAATGATTTCCAAAAACTTTCCAGTACATGGGAAGAGGTTGGTTTCAGAAAACAGGGAAAGTGAAACAACTTCAGCATAATCTGTTTATAACAACTTTCCCACTAATACATAATTTATATAAACATCATTTCAAGGTGTGTATGTATACCCACCTCAATATAATATACTGTATGGCCATTGCTACTGCTCATCCTTAGACAGGGGGTCAAGAAGCACATTATTGCTTTGCACATGCCGGAATAAAGACAATCAATTTTCATCTCTTAAAGGTACAACTACCAGAGGAGAAGGTTGATAAAACATATTAGATGCACAGAAACATAAATGTCTGGCAGCAGAAGCCTGTGATGTAAAATCTGTTCAATTACAGTTTACCCTTACAAAACAATTACTGCCACAAAACCATTCCCCAGGTTTCCTTTCTAAATTCAGGAATAGCCTGTGCCAGTGATAGGCAGAATAATTAAAGAGCAGCTACACGATAATATGTCCCCCTGATTTTCAGAAATGTTATGACCAATATCAGGCAGTGTAAATGAGCACAGCTTTGTTGATGTCAGAGACATGTCCATTTACTGCAGCTGAGGATCTGGCCATATGTTTTAAAGTCCTGAATAAAAGGATATGGTTGCCACATCCACCTTTTCACCTGTTCCACACCAGTTGCCTCATTCTCCCCTTTTCAACATATCTGATTCCATTTCATTTGCATCTTCTGCAAAAGCTTTGCACTCTAGCAACAGACATACACCTAGATTTTTGTGGATTTGTTTATTGTACCTAAGAAAAGGACCAAAGACAAAAAAGTGCATTTAACAAAAAATAAAGAAAGTATGGAGAGAAAGCGAAAATACACAGTTAAAGAGCCCAATGTGTAAATGAAGTATTGAAAAATAAAACAAAAGGTAAACTATTATTGTGGAAAAAAACAATAAATGATACAAAAGGAACACCACACACATAAAATAGGAAATAGACAGAGGAGGCAAAATGAAAAATGATATACAAAAAAATTAAAACCAAAATCATAGAGCCTGAAAGAACACGTTTCTATGACAAAACACACATTAGAAATATTCTGTTCCTGATGCAATTCTGCAATCGAGAGCAGTGATGCAACATAAGTATATATTTTGGGTAAGATATATAAAAATCAATCACTCTGTGTGTGTGTATATATATATATATAGAATAAGTAGTGAAGACACTTAGCTCTTATATGAGTATAGATATAGATATAGATTAGTGGCAAAGCTCTGGCCTTATCCCTGTGGGTCCGGTGCTTCCAGGCAGTTTATGCTAGCCTCAGAGGCTCACTGCGACCCTCCACGTAGCCCTTCTCTCTTTAGGCCAGGGTTACAGTCTACTGAGCCCTTTTCATGATCAGCCAGCAAAGCTGTTGGTGAGAGAACTCCCACAGTCTCTGTTGTCCCTTTGGGCTTATTTCAGGACAGTATAACCCCCTGTCCTGCTAGGGGCCTGCCTTCCCCTTCCAGGAGGTATTTCAGTAGTAGCAGGTTGCGGGGAACCCAGGCCCACCCTTTACTCCGGGTTCCAGCCAAGGAACCCTAATGGTAGTAGCTATTGGCAGCCAACCTTTCACTGACAGAGTTGCTACTTTTTCCCTGGGCTACTTCCCCACAGCTCTCCCACTTCTCCCTTACCTCTGGATATCGCAAAGCTTCCTCTCCTCCAGCTCCTTTCTCCTTGGCTCCCCCACCTGACTAACTGGGAGGTTTTTAGCTGGTTTCAGCCAGCCTCTGATTGGCTTCGGGTGTCCCAATCAGGCTAGCTATTTCTGCTACTTTCTAGAAGTTTCCTGATTGGCCTGGAGTAGCCTTTGTTTGGCTATCCAGGGAACAGGTACCTGCACATCCTGAGGCTGATATACCTGCCTTCCAGCACTCTCCTATACCCTTCTGGTCTGACTCCGTCACAATATATATGAGTGTGTGTGTGTGTGTGTGTGTGTGTATTTATATATATATATATATATATATATAGTGACAAAGCTCCAAGTCTGTACTTGTGGGTCCTGCGCTTCCTGGCAGATTTAGGGGCCTCAAACTCATCTAGGCCCCAGAGTGACCTCCCTTTCTCAGTATAATTGGCAAGAGTCACCGCCTAGTAAGTTACCTTCATCACAGGCCAGTATGGAAGATGGAAAAGGGGGGAGGCCAGGCCCGCCCTCTACTCCGGACTCCAGCCCAGGGACCCTAATAGTATCAGCTAAGATGGCTGACCTTTTAGGCACAAAACACAATACAGTTCCCTGGGCTACTTCCCCACAGCAGTCCCCACTTCTTCAAACTCCACTTCACCCTTACCTCAGGGCCTCCTTCCTTCAGTATGATATGTTGTCCACCACTCAGTCTCACCAACAGCGTAACTTCCTTCCACAGCTCCTGCCACCCACAGCCCACCTGACTAACTGGGAGGTTTTTATCTGGTTTCAGCCAGTCCCTGATTGGCTACAGGTGTCCCAATTAGGCTAGCTGTTTCTACTCCTTTCTAGAAGGTTCTTAATTGGCCCCAGGTGTCTTGATTGGCCTGGAGTAGCCTTTGTTTGGCTATCCAGGGAACAGGGACCTGCACATCCTCAGACTAATATACCTGCCTTCCATCACTCTCCTATATCCTTCTGGTCTGACTCCGTCACAATATATAAATATAAAGAGCTAAGTATCCTCACTATTTATTCTATAAATAAATCTCATCATCAGTATGGTCAGTAAGGAATGTTTTCCCCCTGGATAGCATTGCCCAAAGAGCTACATGGAATAGGGCTCCTTTTTCACCTTACTTTGGAGCGCTGCTGGAGGCCAAGTACTGATCTTGATAGTACGATCCAATAGAGTAGAACCCATGTTCTTATTCTAGAGGAAATGGATATTTGCTAAGAAGCTTGATAAAGAAGCTTATTCAGTACATGGTCTGTACTAGGACTTTAACAGGGACATGTTGAACAAAACTGGTTGAGAAAGAAAGAGTAGAACCAACAAAAAGAAGTGGTATCTGATCTGAATTGTATTATTCGTACTTAACTTGCAAACGTTTCAGGTTAGCTGATTTCTCAGTCTGTTCCAAAGATCAGTTTTCATACTGATGTTTTTCCTTTAATAATTCTCCTGTACATTCAATAAAGCTGTGTGAAAGGGTTAAAACTCAAAAACAAACTGGAGGATTTGGGGCTTTTCATACTGTAAGTAGGTGACATTCTGATCCTCACCTGAAGAGAGAAGACACACACAATGCATAAAATACATAACCCTTTTCCGGGGTTTGCCTTTATTGTTAACAACAGCAAAACATAAAACTCATCTTAAGCTATCTTCTTGCAGAACTTCCTCTGGCCCAGACCCTAGTTCTCCCTGTCTCAGAGAATTAGCTCCATCTCCTCTTGTTTCCTGATTAGAGTTGTTAGTATCCATCTGCTAGATGGATTCAGAAAAATACATCTGCATCTCTGCATGAAGTTCAAGTTCCTGACATCAAGATACCTGAGCAGAAGAGCCCTGCATCCCAAAGCAAGATCCTAGTCAAGATAAATCTTTTACTGTTGGTTCCCCACTTATGAAAAACTGATGTTTTTATGTACCATAACTTATGGGATAGAGTCCATAAGATAATATTACTTATAATGATGTTGCAGCTCTGCAAATGCTGACATTGTGATATGACATTACACATAAAAATACCACTTTCTGTGGCTTATGTCTCATAAAATGACCTTATGGTCTGGTATATGTGCAAATATTTAAGGATACAAACCCAGTAGCTGCTATGGGATATTTTGGTGCCCACCCTACTCTAGTAAAGGACTGTTACATCATTGCCAAGAGACCTCATCCTATTATTTTAATTGGGTATCTGACAATGTAAGAAATAATAGAGGTATAAAGTGACTGAACAAGCATTTTGTTTTCTATTATAAAGTCAGAAACCAGCACTGAACTCCTATATTCTTAAGGTGATATAGAACTGTAGTTCTTTTTCTCTCCATTTCTACATGTACTTGTGCATAGTTCCAGAAATGCTACTTGAAGCCATAGAAGATTAAAAGTAATGTTGTATTAATTAGCTGAGCTATTCAAATCTTAATAATGATGTAAGGTGCTGATCCAGCAAAGCTCTAAAGCAGCTTCTTAACTAGAAGCATGTATTTAAATGCTTTTGGATTGGGGCCAAACTGATGATGGGGCTTTGCTATTAAAATGTAGGAGTTAAAATGTGGGCTGTAGTGTAGTCAATGACAAAACTCTTATTAACTTCAGTGGAGCCTGAATTTCAATCATAACCATTATTCAATTACTCTAATAGCCATCTAATTAGTGCTTTCTTTTGGTCATGCTTTTAAACAAGAAGTCGTCGTCACTCTGTATATATGCTGATAGACAAGCATAGATCAGGTCCTAATTTCATTGATTTCAATGGAGTTACACAAGGGCTGCATTTGACCCTCTACACTTTAACCATTTGTTAAAAAGAAAAAAGAAATCTAAAAAAAAAAAAAAAAAGAAAAGAATCTAAAACAGCAGGATTGTATTTGATCACAATATTAGAAAAATGTGACCATGCAAAAAAGTATGAACTATAAACAGTAGCCCATAGTATTGTTAAGGAAGCTGAAAATGTTGGGCTCAATCTTTAAATAAAGAATCTTTAGCTGGTGTAAATCAGCATAGCTCCATTTACATTTCCTGAAAAATCTGGTCCATTATCCTTAACTCAGCAGAATCCCACTTGTTTCACTTGGCTTCCAGACACACTGAAACTTGTTTTCTAGGCGTTTTGCAGATATAATTGTTTCTAATCATCATGCAGTACAATTTCTACAGGAAGTTTACATAGAGAAAAATCATGGGAGCCCGGTATTCTACAAGGGACAAGATACAGGGTACACATTTGTCTCACTAGAAAGAAGAGGTTACCAGTTTTCTGCAGAAAATATTTATCTGTTACAGAAAGGTCAAATGAAATACAAACCATAATTAAGAAGAGATGTATATGGAATGAGTACCACTGTAATATCCAAACAACAAAATTAATATATAATTGACCCCCATCCACAACAAGTCTCAGTAATCAAATATCATACTGTCCAGTCCATGGTGACATATGAAGTCAACACTTGTAATATTTTATTTTCAGAAATCACCATTACTGTAACACATGTCATTTGATGTAGAGAAAATCCAAACTTATGAATACTATTGATTACACTATTGACATATTTACACCCTCCCTTTTGCTCCTCATTCCAGTTTTTCCTAACTCCTTTTATACAATCCGAATAGTAAATAAAGGCATGCTTTTAAAAAAACTGAATATTTTATGTATGTTATTTTGTATATTTAACCCCACTGAAGTTTAAGGGACAAATTTGATTCCTTTTTCCTCGTAAAGGTAAAAAAAGATCAATTCACATCTCTCCTTAGGTCACTCTGAGTATTTTCTACTGATTCTCATGGCAATGATAGACCAGAAAAACTTTTAGTTACAATGTAGTAAAAAGTTTAAGATTAGCTTCTGTGTTTGTCTTATTTACAGATACAGACTAAGACAACTTGTGGCATCTTAGAGATTAACCAGTTTATTTCAGCATAAGCTTTCGTGGGCTATAGCCCCTTCATCGGATGCATAGAATGCTAATGTACAACTTTTTTTGCTTTCTGTGTATATAAATACATCTTCTGTTCCATTCTATGCATCTGATGAAGTGGGCTATAGCCCACAAAAGCTTATGCTGAAATAAACTGGTTAGTCTAAGGTGCCACAAGTCTTCATCGTCTTATTAATGTAGTAAAAAGTACAAGTACTTTAAAGGATATCTGTGAAAAAGAGTATGTTTATTGTGCACCAAACTAACCATGTAGTAAACTATAGTGAGGACCCTCTAATTTCTTTGGAGATCAGTCCAGCATTCCTTCAGCATGAATGCCTTCCATTCAGTTCAATGGTCTAAGCCTAAGGTCTACAAAAGTGCAGGACAGAGCTGAAAGAGGCCTCTTCAACTTCTATTAAGTCAAGACTCTCATTGACTTTAATGAAAGTTGGATTGTGTCCAAAAGTAACAAAAACTCAGTCAACTGAAGTCAATGGAAGCTTTTGCTGAGTAAAGACTGTTGGACTGAGATTGGTAATTATTTACCAAGTGAATAAATCCCCAATAAATGAAATGATACTCTACAGAAGAAAAGAAGAAACACAGCTGTCAAATAATATGCTTGACTTTATCAAAGAAATCACTCCCATTTCTACTAAGCATAATACAATATAACCTCTAAAATGTTAAAGGAACCACCTGTAATAAAAATATCATATGCAGTCAAGACATAGTGTGTATTTCTATCAGGGTGTAGCCATGTTAGTCTGTATCCACAAAAACAACAAGGAGTCTGGTGGCATTTTAAAGACTAACAGATTTATTTGGACATAAGCTTTCATGCATAAAAAAATCACTTCTTCAGATGCATGGATTGAAAATCACAGATGCAGGCATTATATACTGACACATGAAGAGAAGGGAGTTACCTCACAAGTGGAGAACCAGTGTAGACAGGGCCAATTCGATCAGGGTGGATGTAGTCCACTCCCAATGATTGATGAAGATGTGTTAATTCCAGGAGAAGCAAAGTTGCTTTTGTGGTGAGCCAGCCACTCCCAATCCCTATTCAAGCCCAAATTAATGGTGTTATATTTGCAAATTAATTTTAGTTCTGCAGTTTCCCTTTGAAATCTGTTTCTGAAGTTTTTTGTTCAAGTATGACTAGTTTAAAATCTGTTATAGAATGTCCAGAAAGATTGAAGTGTTCTCCTACTGGCTTTTGTATGTTACCATTCCTGATGTCCGATTTGTGTCCATTTATGCTTTTACATAGAGACTGTCCAGTTAGGCCAAGGTAAAGACCAGAGGGGCATTGCTGGCACATGATGGCATATATAACATTAATAGATGTGCAGGTGAATGAGTCCCTGATGGTGTGGCTGATGTGGTTGTGTATTGTGGTTTTCTAGAATGTCAACACTAAAATATATGCAGTCATCGTGACTTCTGCATTATTATTACTTTCATGCATCTTTATTAATATAATGTGAATACAAAAATGTATAATATTGAATTTATGACTCAGAAGTTGTATCTCAAAAGTAAAATAAATTAAACTTGAACCCCTATACCTCCTTGTGGCAGGGATCGTACCTCGTCAGCCCCTTTTGGGGTCCAAAGGGAAGGGGGCGAGGGATCCCCACCTCTTCTACACCTCCAACTGTCTCCTTCTGGGGTAGCGTGGCTCAGTGGCCAGAGTTAATGAGGTTCCCCTCTCTCAGGGGTAGCATGGTCCAATGGCCAGAGTCAATGGAGCTCCCCTCTCTCAGGGGTAGCGTGGCCCAATGGCCAGAGTCAATGAGGTCTCCCTCTCTCAGGGGTAGCGTATCCCAATGGCCAGAGTCAATGGAGTTCCCCTCTCTCAGGGGTAATGCAGCCCAATGGCTGCAGGGGTAGGGGGACCCGGGCCCGCCCACTTCACTGGGTCCCAACCCCGGGCTCGCCTGTTGGTGGGGTTTCCCTGCCCCTAGCTCAGCGGGATCCACCCACAACACGCCGAGCATGCGTGTCCCTTTAAATGGTCCCTGGGTCCCTTCCTACCCGCACTGCCGGGCTTTCAGCGCCCAGGGTCTCCTGCAGCGTTCCCCCTCCGGGCCGACGTCTGGCTGGGCTTCAGGCCGCGTACCTGCTAGGCTGGCCTCTGGAACCCAGGATCCTGGCTGTACCTCCGTAGGAGCTGGCAGTGTGCATCCTTCCCCTCCGGCAGTCAGCCCAGACTGAGCAATCTGGCAGGCTTTTATACTGCTCTGGCAGCGGGAGCATGCCCAGTAGGACTTCCCGGGTGGGGCTTCCTCTGCTAAGAGGGAGTGGTTAACCCCCTCTTATCCCAGTGTGGAGCTGGTCTACCCCGTCATACAGCCTCCCACTTAGAACTGTGACCAGAGTCTTTTCTGCTCCGCCCTCCTCCCCACCCTCTTCCTCCCCTACCTGGGAGAAGAAGTCTGCATTCCCATGGGCCTTACCTGGCCTGTGCAGTACTGGGAAGGAGTAGGGCTGGAGGCACAAGTACCAGCGCATGATCCGGCCGTTCGTGTCCTTCATGCTGTTGATCCAGCGAAGCGGGGCATGGTCTGTTACTAGAAGGAAGGGGTTCCCCAACAAATATCGCAGCGCGTCAACTGCCCATTTAACCGCAAGGGCCTCCCGCTCTATAGTAGAATAGTGCACCTCATGGGGAAAAAGTTTTCAGTTGATATATAACACAGGGTGCTCTGTGCCTCCTACCTCTTGTGACAACACCACTCCTATACCCACCCCCCGATGCATCCGCCTGGAGGATGAAGGGTTTTGTGAAGTCGGATTGAGTCAACACCGGTTCCTGGGTCAGCTGATCTCGATGGGCGCAGAAAGCCTTCTCACATTCTTCTGTCCATCGGACCTTCTGAGGTTGTGTCTTTTTCGTCAGGTCTGTCAAGGGTGTGGCTAGTGTTGACAAATTGGGGATAAACCGTCGGTAGTTCCCCACCAGTCCCACAAACTGAAGGACCTGTCTTTTTGATTTAGGGGTGGGATATTCTTTCAAGGCTTGGACCTTATCCACCATAGGGCGTAGTTTCCCCCGTCCCACCGTATAGCCCAAGTACATCACCTCCCATTGTCCTAGATGACACTTGGTTGGGTTTGCCGTGAGGCCTGCATCGCCCAGGGCTTGTAACACCTTGATTAAGTGCTGGATGTGGTCTTCCCAGTTGGTGCTATAGATGACAATGTCATCAATGTAAGCTGCCGCATACTGACTGTGTGGACTCAAAACCTGGTTTACAAGTCGCTGGAAGGTCGCTGCGGCCCCGTGCAATCCAAAGGGCATCACCGAGAATTGAAAGAGGCCAAACGGGGTAGGGAAAGCCGTCTTCTCCCGGGAGGTCGGTGTCAGGGGGATTTGCCAATACCCCTTAGTCAAATCCAGGGTGGAGATAAATTCTGCGTGGCCCAACCTCTCCAACAATTCATCCACCTGGGGCATGGGGTAAGCACCGAAGCGGGAGATGGCGTTCACTTTTCGGAAGTTGATGCAAAACCTCACTGAGCCATTCGGTTTTGGGACCAGCACTATAGGACTTCTCCACTCACTCCTCGACTCTTCCACCACCCCCAGGGCTAACATAGATTCCAACTCCTTCCTCACGGTCTCCCACATCTTTCGAGGGAGTGGACGATGATTCTCCCTCACCTTTTGGCCCAGGGGAGTGGCGATGTGGTGGCAAATCAAGGATGTTCTCCCTGGTTGGCCAGATAGCCACCTTCCCCACAGTGCTACCAGCTATCTTAGCTGTTCTTGCTGGACAGGCTTAAGTTCTGGGCTAATGGCAATCATGCCCGACTCCTCACATTCATCAGCTAATGGCCCCAGTTCAGATTCTGGGGGGTGCGGGGCTATCATAAAACCCTCCCGTTCCTTCCAAGCCTTTAGCAGGTTTACGTGATATACACGGGTGTCCCTTCGTCGTCCAGACAGCCGGATCTCGTAATCAACTGGCCCCACCCTTTGGACCTCTTCAAATGACCCCTGCCTCTTAGCCAGTAGCTTAGACTCCGACGAGGGCAACAACAGCAGGACCCAGTCCCCCGGCTCGAAGCTCCTCACCTTGGTCCCATGATTGTACTGGGCCTCCTGGTGGCACTGGGCCCGTAACAGGTTCTCCTTGGCCATGGTACCTAGTTCCCGAAGCCGCTCCCTCAGATCGAGGATATATTGGACTGAGCTCTTGACCTGGGTTTCTTGCTCCTCCCAAGTTTCCCTTAAGAGGTCTAAGATCCCCCGGGGCTGTCTCCCGTAGAGAAGCTCAAATGGGGAAAACCCTGTGGAGGCTTGCGGTACCTCATGTATGGCGAAAAGAAGCGCAGGTAGGAACTTGTCCTACTGGCGGGGGTCCTCTCCCGTGAATTTCCTCAGCATTGCCTTCAATGTCCCATTAAAACGCTCTACCAACCCATCAGTCTGGGGATGGTAGATGGAGATCTTCAGGGCCTGGATGTTCAGCAGTCGGCAGAGTTAGGCCATCAACTTAGAGTTCACGTTCGTGCCCTGGTTGGTCAATATCTCTTGGGGTAATCCCACTAGGGAGAATATCTGTAATAGCTCAGTCGCGATGACAGGGGCTGTGGCAGTTCGTAACGGCACTGCCTCCGGATACCGGGTCGCATAGTCTACGACAACCAAGATGTATCTGTGGCCTGAGCTACTTTTCTCCAGGGGTCCCACCAGGTCAAGGCCGATCCATTCGAAGGGCATGCCAATCACTGGCAGAGATATCGGGGGGGGGGCCTCGGTATCCCTTTCGGGCTGGCCTTCTGGCACTCGGGGCAGGAGGCGCAATAGTCACGGACCTCTTGATGTATACCAGGCCAAAAGAACCGTTGGGCTACCCATAAGAACATCTTCTCACCCTAAATGCCCAGCCCAGGGAACAGCGTGGGCCAAATGGAGTAGTCCACTTCAGAACCTCCGGGGTACTAGCAATTGCCGCACTTCTGCTTGGGTCCCTGGTTCCTGGGCCACCCGGTACAGCAGGTCTTTGTGGATCTCAAAGTGGGGGCCCTGCGGCGGAGCCTGCCGGGGGCGGGCTTCCATGTCCTGGTTGGCTGCCTGCTCCCAGGCACGACTAAGACTGGGGTCCCCCTTCTGTTCCTCTAGGAAGTCTTGGTCGATGTCTAACCACTCACCCTCAGGTCCCGCCGAACCGTGAGTCAGGGCCTGTCTTTCTTCGGTTACTTGGGGCCCTCCTGACGTCCCTTCCAAGGGGTCCTGTGACTCGGGTTGGCCCAGCAAACCCAGCCTCTCGCTGCGGAGTCGGTCCTTCTTGTTGGGCGGTTTATTCCACCCCCTTATAAGGTTCATAAAGCCTGGCCAGTCCCATCCCAACACTACTGGGTATGCTAGCTTGGGCGCCACCCCCACCAGGCAACGAGCTTCTTGGTGGGCCACTTCCAATTGCACCCAAATAGTGGGGTATGATTTCACGTCCCCATGTATACATTGTAGCAATATGGGGGTCCCGGTGGGGTGGGAGTCCCTTAGCAGTCCTTTGCAAATGACAGTCTGGCTACACCCCGAGTCTACCAGGGCCAGGGTTGGGACCCCCTCCACTTGCACTGGGATCACGATTTTTGAGGGTTCCTCCCTCCGCGCTCATCGATCCGCTGTCAGGACTTACCCTTATATGGACTGTAATTACGGGCATTTCCTTCTGAAGTGCCCCGCTTGCCCACACTGGTAGCACCTATCCCGGTCCCCTCTTGGGAGCGGGGTACCTTGCGTGGGGCCCGCTTCATGCGCTGGTTCCTCCTGGTCGTGTGGCAGCTGTGGCCCTAAAGGGCCTCAAACCCTGGGGATAGCTGGGGCCCACAGTCTGTTGCATGGGCAAACAGGGGCTTCCCCTGCCAGTCCTGGATGCCAGTCCCTCTGGGGGCCGGTCTCCCTGTCCAGACGCCCTCCTTCTCGAACCCATGCGCTCCTCGGGCTCTGCTGCCGTGTAGTCTTCTGCCAGGGATGTAGCATCCGCAAGGGTCTTGGGCCGGTGCCACTGCACCCACTCCTTACAGCCCGTGGGGAGGATACGGAGGAACTGCTCCAGCGCCACGGCCTCAGCTACCTGACAACGAGTACGGCATTCAGGCTCGAGCCACCTCCAACAGAGGTCTCGAATTCTCTGGGCTACCGCATGGAGTCTACCTCCGGATGGGTATTTCTCACGTCGTAGTCTCTGCCGGTATGTATCGGGATTTATGCCTGTCTGATCGAGAATGGTGTCCTTCACCTTCTCGTATCACAGTGCCTCCTGAAGGTCGAGACTGTGATAAACAGCTTGTGCGGGCCCAGTTAAATAAGGGGCTAAAATAGTGGCCCAATGCTCAAGGGGCCATCGGGTGGCTGTAGCTACCCGTTCAGAGGTTGTCAAAAAGGCCTCGGGATCATCCCCCGGTCCTATCTTTGTCAGCCGCACCAGTAAGCCCCCCAGGCCATCCCCCGTCTCTCCTCTGGCTCGGCTGGTGCGGGAGCTGATCGCCGACTTCAATAGGGTCGCTACTTGCTGGAAGAGGCGATCCTGACTCGCTTGCTGCTGGGTGGTTAACTCCTGGATCAGCTGTTGCTGAGCCTCTAATTGCTTCATGGCCTGCAGCTGCTGCTGAGTAGCCAATTGTTGTAACAGCTGCGACTGCTGTTGTTGTTGTACAGCCTGCTGCTGTTGGTTGTCGAGCAGCCATTTCAATAGCTTCTCAGTCTCCATCATCTTCAATTGGGTCCTTCTAGCAGGCCCAGATCGTTGCCCTCATTCTCCACCAGTTGTGGCAGGGATCGTACCTCATCGGCCCCTTTTGGGGTCCAAAGGGGAGGGGGCAAGGAATCCCCACCTCTTCTACACCTCCACCTGTCTCCTTCTGGGGTAGCGTGGCTCAGCGGCCAAAGTTAATGAGGTTCCCCTCTCTCAAGGGTAGCGTGGCCCAATGGCCAGAGTCAATGGAGCTCCCCTCTCTCAGGGGTAGCGTGGCCCAATGGCCAGAGTCAATGAGGTCTCCCTCTCTCAGGGGTAATGCAGCCCAGTGGCTGCAGGGGTAGGGGGACCCGGGCCCACCCACTTCACCGGGTCCCAACCCAGGGCTCGCCTGTTGGTGGGGCTTCCCTGCCCCTAGCTTGGCGGGGATCCACCAGCAACACACCAAGCATGTGTGTCCCTTTAAATGGCCCCTGGGTCCCTTCCTACCCGCACTGCCGAGCTTTCAGCGTCCAGGGGTCTCCTGCAGCGTTCCCCCTCTGGGCCGACATCTGGCTGGGCTTCAGGCCGCGTCCCTGCTGGGCTGGCCTCTGGAACCCAGGATCCTGGCTGTACCTCCCTAGGAGCTGGCAGTGTGCATCCTTCCCCTCCAGCAATCAGCCCAGACTGAGCAATCTGGCAGGCTTTTATACTGCTCTGGCAGCGGGAGCATGCCCAGTAGGACTTCCCGGGTGGGGCTTCCTCTGCTAAGAGGGAGTGGTTAACCCCCTCTATCCCAGTGCGGGGCTGGTCTGCCCCGTCACACTCCTCCATTTCACTGGTGATTTGACAAATCTGATTTGCAAATACATTCCTTCCATATCATATAGAATATCACAACAGCACTTTTGAAAATGGAAGAATATTTTGCATGTTTACTTTCATATACAAGGCAGTTTGAACTAAATTCCCAAACTGATGAAATCAGAGTGTTACATTCTCCTTTAAGGATCTTTCATGAGTTGCTGTCAAGGTACAAAACATGAATATAGACTGAATGCTTTATACAAAAGTAATAATATAGGGCCTGATTCAAAGCCCCCTGAAGTTAATCTGACTTTGAGGGGCTTTTGGATCAATCTCTTAGAAGAAATTAGACTCTTTTGCAAACTGGCTGCAAAGCTGAAATATAATTATTTTATACCCTGAAGGAAAAAGTTAAAACAAAAACAAAACAGAAAACAACAACAAAAACTTGTGCTAAAGCTAAAGATACAATTTCCAAAACAAACCTTTATCAATGTTATACATTTCAAGCCAGTCATATGTGCACATACTCAGATAAAACTCCCATAGAAGTCAGTGAAAACTTTGCCTGAAGGAATTCAAGAACTTTCATCTGTAGCTGAAGAAAAGTGTTCAGAACAGGAAAGAAAAAAAGATGATAATTTAAAGGACACGCTTAGTCATTTTGCGTTACTTTTGTCATTTAGGGCCAGAAACTGCAATCCCTCCTTATTGAAGCAAATACTACACCTGGGAATAGTCCCAGTGGAGTCAATATGGCTAGTCACATGAATAATCACTTCCTCTGTGAGTTGTCAGACTAAGACATGAGGGATGGTGGAGAGAGAAAGTGTATTTTTCTTTATCTGCTATTCCTTTACAAAACTTTGAAAATGTTAATGGAGCTGATCTGCTAGCCTTGAATTCCTTGAATTCTCTTTAAATCATTTAGCAGAAAACGATGCAGGAATAGGTCCTTTCCTCTTTATATGTTGGTTATTGGGGAAAACGGGGAGGGAATTTGTGTTTGTTGTTTTCTTCTGTATGTTTGGAATGGAGATGGAATGCGTATGGCTGTTTTGGGCATCAAAATCGAGATAAATAATTCAAGGGCATGTCAAAACGAAACATTCTGATGCACCAGCATTCCTATGGAACCAGAATAGTTCTGGTACTAATATATGGCAGCTAGTTGCTCCTGTAGAGCAGAAATCTCTCTCTTTCTCTCACACACACACTCTCTCTCTCTCTCTCGCACAGACACACACACACTGCACAGAATGCTAATCTCTAGGCATATTGCCATTTTACCTGTCTGCACTCAGGGCGGTGAGAGTGAAGACGGACACGCCCACCGAGGTGAGCTGGATGGCAGGGATGAGTTTGCAGCCCACCTTCCCGAACATCCATTCCTCGAAGAGGTAGCGGGAGGCATCCACCGGCATGCAGGTCACCAGCAGCAAGAGGTCTCCGGCGGCCAGGCTGGAGATGAAAATATTGGGCACGCTTCTCATAGCGCTGTTGGAGATGAAGATCTTCACCAGGGTGATGTTGCCGAGCAAGCCCACGGTGATGATGAGCAGGTAAAGCGAAGGGATCACACAGCGGATGATAAACACCGCCGTGCCCCGGGAAGGGGACAGAAGGTCTGCCTCCAGCAGCACCCCTGGCACCAAAGTATTGCTGATATTTCCTCCTGGTGGCTGCACGGTGAGGTTGAGGGAGAGCTCCCCAGCCATCCTCCCAGCTCCGGAGAGACCCACTGCAATGGGAAACAGCAAAGGGATTTGTCTCTGAGTCAGCAAAGATGATCTTGTTCGGTCTTTCTTCCAAGTTTTCTCCCACCAAAAACGCAAAGAGGGGATTGTCTGGAGGCAGACGCTGAAGAGTTAAAAGAGAGAGACCTTCAGTTGAGTCATTTCTCTACTCAAAGCCGCTTCTTCGGGTTCAGGACAGTCTCTTGCACATTGGGAAGATGAGGGGAACGAAACGAGATCCAGAAGGCAGCTTTCTGTTTTCCTTAATCACTACCGTCCGTGCTGAAGGGCGCATCCCGAAGTCCTTCCTCACAGCTGGTCAGACGGGGATCGTGATGTGACGGGCATAACTTCATAGACGGGTCTTCAAGAGAAGAGAGTACAGCCAAGAGAAGGGAGTTCAGCCTTCCAGGGTCTACGGAACTGTACAGCTCCTTCCGGGGGCTTTGAGGGTCCCCAGCCTCTTCCCGGGCTGTGTTTCAGTCCCTTTGTTTCTGACAGAGCCCAGCTGATGGGCTGGAGACAGGCTGGGTCTTCTCCTGCCTCGGTCCTTCCATTTTTACATTCGCCCAGCTCCGCCTCTGCTGGGAGGAGCCGTCAAGCCCATAGGGTTGGGTGCGTGAAGTCTGAAGGCGTTGAGGTTGTGGATGGGAGGAGCTCTTCATCTCCAGAGGAAGGACCGTTTGGCTCCGTCGCCGGTAGAAGACCCGATCGTGAGCCCCCTGCACGCCTGTCCTGCTCCGAATCGCTATCATTTCCAGCTGGAGCTCAAGGCGGCGTGATACACCAACCGCCTAGGGACGCTGCCAGCTGGCTAGTTCTGCCTTTGGCCCAGGGAGCTACCTAGTCCCAGTCCATGTCACTGGCTCTAATGCCCATACATCGCGCGGGCGGGGGGATGTGGAGCTGTCCATCGTCGAGTGCTGAAAACACGTAGACTCTCCTTAGGAAACAAAACATTTTGGAGTGACTCTTGAAACTGACCAGCTTTAAAGGGGGTGGGGATAGAGTGGATGGACCTAGGTTCAAACATCTTATCCAACTGCGTTTGTTTTCTCGAGTTCAGAGAGAGTTTGGCCAACAGACTAAGAATGTTTTGTCTTGAGTGTTTGGGTTGTGATAGTTCACCTACAATTCGTCTGGATTAAGAAAAGATTAGATGTATCCGTGCTGTAATAGGCCAATGGCAAATCAATCTATAGTGTAAGTGATGACTGGGTCTGTAGAGCATAGGGTCTTTCACCAGAGTGCCTTGCTCTTCCATTAAACAACACGCTTAACTTCTTTGTTGAAACCCTATGGGTCGCCCGAAAATTCTTAGACTACAGTACGGGGATGGTTGTGCCTTTGGATGTTATTGTCATAAAAGACTCAAGTTTGATTTCCTAATCGTACCGTGCATTTTCAGCGAGACCCATTAGTTCAATGCGATGCATCTGTACAAATATCCTACAATGGAGAAACCTCTAGAGGGATTTTAAATTTTCAGTGTCAAGAGCCGGGTTATAGCAAGACAGTGAAATAGTGCTAGTTGCCATGATACCATCTGGAAATTGTCCTCTATCTTTATATTTTCTGAATGCCACCAAAAGGCATGGAACAAACTTGCAGTGTTCATATTATTAAAGCAATAATCATGGTATATTTGGCATACAGGATTAAAGATTATGGAATACAGGAAAACATTAATGAATGAACACATGCAGAAAATGGTGAAGTGGCAATAGGAAACTAATATCGTAACAAAGTCTGTCACCTGTATGAGATAATATGTATCCTGTTAACAGTGCATTATCCAGTAAAGAAAATGGAATGATAAGGGAAACTGGTTTATCTTTAATACATCTTAATATACATAAAGCTAACAATAAATGCGTTTAACTTCGTAAGAATAACACCATCAGCACATTAATTCCTGGGTTGTATTCCTGGCTCTGTCATTGATCGGCCTGCTGGGTGACCTTGGGAATGTTATTGCACCTCTCTGTGCCTCGGTTTCCCCACCTGTAAAAAGAGGGTAATGATACCAACCTCCCTTATAAAATGCTTTGGGGTTTATTGATATAAAGTGATATAACAGCTATGTTGTTATTTTGTTACTGTTGTTTTAAAAATATAATTTTTCTAATCTCCTGGAATATATAATTTATTCATGTACCGCAGAGTACTGTTTTACAGAACACAGTAAATCCTACCGAGAGCAACCTGTGCTACTATTTAGAAACATCTGACTTCCAGAATGCAAGTTTGCCACTAAGTGTTTACTATGGAAGCTCACAGCTGTAATGTAATACGTACACTTGTCTACCTATTGGGTTTATATTCACACTTAAGCAAATCAAATCGCGATTCCTTTGAGATAGCCTGGAAGGCACATTCTTGCCTTGCGTAGTTCTCTAAATTACTGGTGTATTACTGATAGAATAAACGTAAATTAGTTTATTTTACCTCTGTAAAGGTCATTGTTCACTATACTGATATTAAATTACCTTGAACGTTTCCTAATCTCTATTCACTCTTCCTCCTGTTGTGTCTACTGATTGAGAAAGATAGATTGAATTAGTAAAGGTTAAATCTGCCTAACCCACAAATGTATAAATGGCTTCCCCGATGACTTTTTTTGAGAACGCTTTTTACTTGTGAACAATAAATACTCTCGATTTGGGATGATGGCTTGTCTTTGTGTATGTATTTCACTTCCGATTTATGTGGGTGATCACACGTGACAATGAGAGGGAAGTTGCCCTTTGTTAGAAATTCACTCATCGTACCAGGGAATGGAGAAATTCGAAACCAGAGTCGTCTTGAACCAATCAAATCTGAAACGCCAACTGAGCATCAAAAGCAACACATCTGAAAGGGCTATTACTTGGTATTTTATCCTACATTCGTGGTTTGTGTGCTAACTCCTGAGCAATCCCCTAGCAGCCTCTTGACTCAACTAAAGCGAGTCTATGGGAAATAGCCATTCTGACACTGATATATTAGAGAATCCATATCCTGGCAAATTATAACATGTTCTTCAAATTGAAGGGTGAATTTTCAAAAGCGCCTAGGGGATTTAAGATCACAGGTCAATGCTCCTAAATCACACAGGTGCTTTTGAAAATCCCACCCTGAATCATACAGGTGCCTTTGAAAATCCCCCTCTAAAAGTCCTGCTCTAATTCCTTTTTTAATTTTACCTAAATCACATTTTCAAAACTCAGCACAGAAACTAATATGATCTGACATCTGTAATTTACACGTTGGAAACAGAATGATAGCTCTTGCCTCCAGTGCCTTTCAAAGGATAAACACATAGACCACAAATAGCAAGAATCTAAATTCCTGGGGCGGAGGGAAGCAACCAAGGGACTCATATCTGGGTGGTCAAACTATCTAGCATTGACTGTTGAAGTAAAGGAGTTAATCCATATCTTCGGATACTGTTGTTTATTTCAGATTACGGCCTACGGGCACACAAGAAAAAAATGGATACGTTAGTTTCAGAGCAACGAGAGCGAGGGAGGGGAGAGAGGAAGATTGCAACAAGTTAGTAACTCCGGTGAGAAAGTAACGGTGGGCTGAAACTCAGTTTTCAGTCATAGTAGTGTTTGGGGTTTTAAAATCACGGTATGGCCGGGAGATTAGTTTTTGAAAACACTTACTATTCCGTACCACTCCCGCAAAGGGGAAAAGGCAAATCGTCCCATTCACTAAGACAAAAAGCGTTTTACTGGACTGAATAACAAGTCGGCATAGGAATGAAGCTAATAGACCAGCTCCACGCGTGTCTCAAGCGCCATCTACTGAGCACTGTTCAAAACAGGGAATAAATTCAGCTCCCATCTATTTGTTTTACTTTAATATTTATGGAGCAGGTACTTGTGCATATCAGCGGATGTAGATTTGTAGCTGCTGTGACCAACTTAACATAGCTCCAAATCGTCGTTTCTGTGCATTAACTCTGACCGCAAACTCCATTCAAGGCAGAGGTTGGCACAGGCAATGAAATCATAGCTTTCAATCTGAACATTAACAACTTTTGGGTCCATGTGATTATCTCACTCCTCTAGTGCACAGGAGAGTTTGAATATTGAAAGCATGATGCTTATACCTTCATGGAAAAAACAAACAACAACCACCTTATTTAATCACAAATTGAATAACTTCCCATTCTTCTAGAGCAATAACTTGAAAGGTGCCCTTTTCTCTCATATTATTTGAACGTGTAATCTTTCAACTATCCACTATCCATACTGGGTGAAATATATTTCAGAAAGACATCTCTCTCCAGATAAGGAAAGTAATAATAATCTAATATAACAAGAGACGCCAAGTGTGAATATTAAAGCTAAACAATGCTGTATACTCTGAAAGGGACATGGGCTAAAAAATCCTTGATGTAGAAATTATCAGAACAATGTCAATTTAACAATACTTTATGTTTTTTCAGAGAAAAAAATGGACATGTTTAAAAAGATGCTGAAAAAAGTAATATTGCTTGTTTTATGTTCTTCTAATCTATATGGAATCTCAGTTTAATTACTCTTTAACCCAATAAGAGAAAGAAAGAAAGAAAGAAAGAAAGAAAGAAAGAAAGAAAGAAAGAAAGAAAGAAAGAAAGAAAGAAAGAAAGAAAGAAAGAAAGAAAGAA
>ML677333.1:76274986-76315839 GCA_007922305.1 Dermatemys mawii
GAAAGAAAGAAAGAAAGAAAGAAAGAAAGAAAGAAAGAAAGAAAGAAGATCTATCTTAAAATGGAATTTCTGATAGAGAAACTAGATACCAGGCCTCTCTGACTTTGGATGAGACATGAAGCCCCAGAGTTATCACCCAAAGCATAGCAAATTCAGATAACCTGTTTCTGCTTTATCCAGGGTAGAAAGTATGATTTTGGTGACAACTATCAGTATTTAAGGATCAATACCTGGTTTATAGCCAAAAGAGAAAAAAAAGCAGATAGTCAGAGAAAGTATTGTGGAGTTCTTGTGGAGTCCCAGTAATTAGAAATACCAGTAACTGCTGGAAAAAAATAAATACAGAAAATAAAATCCTGACCCTTTGAAGTCAATGAAAAAACTCCCACTGACTTCAAAATCAGCACCCAAGCATCTGCCCTACTACTCTATTGAAAAATGATGCACAAAGCATGTCTTCTATGTTGATTTGTCAAGGATATTTTATGAAAGAAGAAGGGAGGGAGACACTCCTCAAATCTGAATAAAATAGCCCAAGAACCCCATGTCTTTCTTCCTTTCTTTAAAATAAAGAGTATTTGGACAGACTGAATAACTCAGGAATTCCCTGGGACAGTCCAAGTACATAACCAGTTCGAAAGAGTCCAGAGGAGAGCAAGAAGAGTGATCAGAGGTTTGAAAAACATGGTCTGTAAGGTAAGCTTGAAAGAATTGGGTATGCTTAATCTTGGAAAGAGAAGACTGAGGTGAGAACCTGAAAACCACTTCCAGCTATGTAAAAGTACGTTAAAAAGAGCATGGAAATCAATTGTTTTCCATGTCTACTGAGGTTAGGGCAAGAAGTAATCAACTTAGATTGCAGCAATGGATATTTCAGTTAGATCTTAGAAAAACGTTCTAACTCAGTTTTTTAGGGATACCTTCATATCAGTAGTTTAGAGCAGGCCTGCACAACTCAGAAAGCAGCAAGGACCATATTACTGCAAAAAACCAGCTGCGGGCCGAAAAGCCCCTCCCCCATCTGCTTCCCCCCACCCTACCACTTGCCCCACCCCTACTCACCTCCCGTGGGCCGCACAGTGAGCCTGTGCGGGCCACATGTGGCCACCAGGCCGCATGTTGTGCAGGCCTGGTTTAGAGGCTAATGTCCTTGATAGTCTATTACCAGTCCCCTGTATGATGCAGAATTTTATTTTTTCTCTTTTCTAGATTAATAACAAAAGTAAGGGAATAATGGCCCTGGCTTGAGCCAGGCATAAAGTAAGACAGTCCATAGCAATATTCTAGATAGTGTCTACTAACGCAACTCCAGCTTCACCTCCAATTCTTTGGGTCTTTCTTGATAAGAGATAATTATTTATGATGAACTGGCTCAAACTGTGTGATGGTTTTTTGTGCCTCAAAGGTGGGATTTACGATGATGCCGCCACATTCATTTTCACTTAAGCCCTACACCAGGATTTGAACTCCGGGCTCCAGTTCAGTAAAACACTCACTTAATTTCTAGTCTGTGTTTAAGTCCCAGTAAATAAACAAATTGAAGTCAATGAAACTTAAGTACATGTACGATGTTAACCATGTGTTAACCAAGGGCTTTGTTGAATAGGGATGGATTTAAGCACATACATACATCCACGCAGTGTGCAGCAGCAGTTCAAAAAGCAAACAGGATGTTAGGAATCATTTAAAAAGGGATAGAGAATAAGACAGAGAATATCTTATTGTCCTTATACAAATCCATGGTGTGCCCACATCTTGAATACTGTGTACAGATGTGGTCTCCTCACCTCAAAAGGGATCTATTGGCACAAGAAAAGGTTCAGAGAAGTGCAGCTAAAATGATCAGGGATTTGGAACAGGTCCTATATGAGGAGAGATTAAAAAGGCTAGGACTTTTCAGCTTGGAAAAGAGGAGACTAAGTGGGGATATGATAGAGGTATATAGAATTATGAGTGGTGTGGAGAAAGTAAATAAGGAAAAGTTATTTACATGTTCCCATAATATAAGAACTAGTGGCCACCAAATGAAATTAATGGACAGCAGGTTTAAAACAAATAAAAGGAACTTCTTCTTCACACTGTGGAACTCCTTGCCTGAGGAGATTGTGAAGGCTAGGAATATAACAGGGTTTAAAAGAGAATTAGATAAATTCATGGTGATTAAGTCCATTAATGGCTATTAGTGAGGATAGGTAAGGTATGATGTCCCTAGCCTCTGTTTGTCAGAGGGGTGTGATGGATGGCAGGAGAGAGATCATATGATCACTTGATCATTACCTGTTAGGTTCACTCACTCTGGGGGCATCTAGCATTGGCCACTGTCAGATAATCAGGATACTGTGCTGGATGAACCCAGTACTTGACCCAGTATGGCCATTCTTATGTTCTTATGTTAAATCCAGCCCTCTCTCCCCCACACCATGAAATATATTGCAGTGTTGTCCTACAGCAGATAGGGCAAAAAGTGTGTGTGTGAAGTGGGTGAGGGTGGCAAGGGATAGAGCATATGCAGAACTGAGGGATTACTGTTGAGTGGATCCTCCAGTTCTCTCCCTGCTGAGGGCTGCAAAAGGCACTGCAAAGGCTACTCTGGTCACTGGATTGGAGTAACTTCTGTGTAATATAGCTCAGTAATCTTTGTGGGAGAGGAAAGCTATTCCTCATCATGCATATGACTGATGCCTGTGACCTAGGTACCTGAGTTGTGTGTTAGGATCTAGCTTTGAGTTGAAACACATGTGAAAAGCATATCAACAGTTGTGTGCTCTCTTACTAGAGTGTCATTTTCAAATGGCTAATTATATGCCGATTTATCCTTCTGCATGATTTTTGCATGCAGTTGTAGTGCTAGTGCTAATTTGGGGGCCTATACTTTTTGAAAATGTTTTATTTCTATGCTGGGTATATCTGACAGGGTTGCCCATTAGCAGCTCACTACCCTGTGTCAGCACGTCTTGTCAGACCTGGCATACTCACTGCACCTAACACATTGTTGTCATCATCTGTATTTAAAAAGTGTCATATAAGATATCTTTTGAAAATTTAACTCGGATCATTGATATTCTTCCATGGTGTATGTACAGGATTATACAGAGAGTTATGGATATGTGTTAGAATTATATTCTTATAATGAGTTGGGCGAGCATAAACCCAATCTGCCCAGGACAAAGGAATGTGTATTGGTTTGTCTGTCCTGTGTGGTCATCAAGCAGAGACAATGAAGGTAAATATACATAAAAGGTAAACAAAGCCATTAACCTAGCATGTGGGAGAGATAGTCTGTTGCTGCGTCTGAACCTTAGAGGATAAATAATTGAATCAACTGATTGCATACAATATTACTAGATTATACAAGTGTATCAAGTAAGTTTTTTTATTAAATTAATGACAGACTGT
Source organism: Dermatemys mawii (assembly GCA_007922305.1). Classification (NCBI taxonomy): domain Eukaryota; kingdom Metazoa; phylum Chordata; order Testudines; family Dermatemydidae; genus Dermatemys; species Dermatemys mawii. The sequence continues at coordinate 76,278,383 of ML677333.1, forward strand.
TGATTAATACCATTATGAAATGTATACATTAACACTATATGAGGAATTATGGATACTCACTCATTATGAAATGCCCAGATTCAGGACATGGAATATGTCAGATCCTACCAATTTTTGCACCCAAGCCCCCAAATTCTACTCCCTGAATACAGACCATGTCTATGACACTAAATTTTGAAGACCTTGGTAGTGCCACCAAACCCAGAGCTGGAAGCTTCATTTTGCCAATTTTGGCTTTTCCTCTCCACCTGCGCCTCACCCTCCCTGCACACATTCTACTGTGTAAACAGAGCATACCTCCCGCTGAATCTCCTGCAGCAAATAAATCCAAGCATGTTGTGTTGCCATAGAGCTGCCATAATCCATATCCAAGGTATCATGCAAGATCCTGCCTATTTTTCTCCCAAGGCTTCATATATTTCACTGCCTCAGTAAAGAACACATCCAGCCACTCCTAGTGAGCCAGGAAATTCTGGGACTGATGTTACCTAAAGAGGGAAATAGGATCCACTTTCAGGGAGCTTAGACCAGAGTCACCAGGAGGAATAGTACTGGGAGACGCATAGAAGCCACCAATGGACCTCTTGATTGACTTTTAAAAGGTCTATATTAAGCTGTAGCTACCTATTTAAGGGCAATGTGTGGGAGACAAAGGAATCCAAAAGCTGAGGCAGATGTACATGGAATATGGAAAAGAATGAACCAATGGCAATACATGCAGGGGAGAGTAGGACCTGGGGTCAGTAAAGCATGCACAGCAGCAGGGATATATGAGCATGTAAGCAGTGGATTTTGCAGCAGAGAAGGGTGTGAGAAGAGATGCATTGCAGTAGGACACACATTTTTCAAGGGGTGTGGGACAGGCAAGTTTCAATGAAGGAAGAAATGTGGAAGGGGCAAAAGACGGCATGACTGTGAATTATGGGGCGTTTGTTACTGACAGATAGAGTAGAAATATTGAACAGTGCAATGTTGATAAAGGCAAAGGGATAGATTTGTTCCAAAGGGACATGTGGAGTAGGGGATCAGGTTGGAATGTGATGGCCTATGGCAGGCATTTGGGTGACGCTTTGGCTGGGTCATATGGCACTAGAAGAAAGAAGTAAGAAAGTAAAAGATTCAAATGGGAACCTGTACTTAAAAAGAAGACTTCAGGGGAACCTGTACTAAGGTACTGTGGGAATAGTCTGAATTCTACCTTCAGGTGACTGGCAGAATCTAGAGGGAAAAGAAAAAGGCTGCTTGGTAAAGAATGGAGTCATGGAGCAGACACAGCATTCAGGGCCCAGAAGAAAAGTTAAGTGGTACGGTGAGAGAAGTTATGAATCCAAGAAAGTAATGTCAACATAGACAGCAGTAAGCAACTACATGGATATAGCAAAAATATGGGAGTATTAAGGGATTTCCATGCTCTGCAGCTTGCATCATTATTTGCACCTATGCAGGGTGAGTGTAAAGCAGGCATGAGAACAGTTTTACATCAGCTCAGCATACAAGTGCTCATTATTCCAGACATCAAAACTGGAAGACAATAAACATCCCATACTCATTTAAGTGACACAACATGATACTCCTATTTAAAATCATCTTGTTCTAAAGTCTGTGATCATCTTCTTCCAGCTCTCATTGTGTTAATTCTGCCCGCCCTTCCTCTGGCTTCTGATCTCCTTTTCAAACTTCACTTGTTAGGATATGTAAAAATGTTTGATCATGCTTTATATCTTATACTTAAAACTGTGAACTGTTCAGGAGCTGTTCCTTCCAATGCTCTTTAAAATATGTAGCACAGTTTAGGTGCTATGCTAATAATAAATAATGCTACTTATACTTATTCAAGGACTTATAGTTTTTGCGTAATTGAATTTAAGCTCCTAGATCCGAAGCTTTTTGACATGTATCATTTCAACTGTGGGTTTATTTACATGTTCCTGCTATAGTTCACTCACTGATTAAAAAATTAAGTTATTAGTTAATAAAGTTAAAGTTATTAAGCTATAAATGTTGTCGTTTAAATCATAGTAATCATCAGCCCAGCTCAATGTGAAGTTAAATAATGTGGAAATATATTTATAATATGGAAACGGACACAGCTGTGTAACTTTTCTTTTTCTATCTTAAAACTCTTCTCTGCAGCCTCCTAGGACTGTCCTGCATACCACCCAAACATAAATAAGACGAGGAAGACTTTGTAGCATGTCTTATTTACGGACACAGACAAACAGGGCTGCTAATCTTAAACCTGTCACCCAAACATAATTTCTGTTCAGCACGGGACTTCATTAATTACATTTTCTGGTGAGAAAATTATGACTTGATCTTGAATCAGATAAAGCAGATGCACATTTTACAGATAGTTGAGCGTGACAAACAGACCAGTGAAACAGCAACACTCTTACCTATATTTAGTCTAAATAATTACACCAAAGTGCTGGAAACAAGTATTTGATCCGAGATGTTTCATAAATAGGAGAGGTTGCAATAGGTTGTACAAGGATTTGCCGAGTTCCAATTCAGGCTGAGTGGCTGAAAGACAAAAGTGGGGGAGGGGGAAATGTGGGGCACTTGGAGGCAGAAATCGGCAAGTAGATCTAGCTTTCTCCTTCCCCCACACTAGAGCCATTTGAGTGTGAGTGCGCAGGGCCGCTGTAGGTGGGAGCGAGACAGGAGCAGCGACCTATTGGGCTGCGGGTGATTATTGGAGCGCTGACAACAGAGGTCTCCCTCCCTCCCTCCCTCCCTGGTGCGTGCGGCATTGCTGGCAGGGCAGCCGCTTTCTTCCAGGATGGTCCCTGCTCCTCTCCCTGGACGGACCCAGCTGACCGCAGCGGAGAAGCGGGACCCAGCAGCGGCTCCTGACTTGAGAGCCAGGTGAATGGGGCGTCCCAACAACACAACGCCGGGGCTGCGGCTGGTGCGTACTACACCGTCTTATTGCGGAGGTTGTTGCTTTGCACTAGGTCCAGGTCTGCAGAAAAGTTTCCATTTGAGGAGGAGATATTAAGCCCCACGTGGCTCTGAGTCCTTGGGCTGCCCTGCAGCCCGGAAACTACATCGTGCGCTGCTTTTCCTAGCCCCTACTTGAGATCTCTGTATGGATCAGGCTAAAGAGGGACAAGCTGGAAAGGTGAAATATGGGAGGACGGGACTGTGAGGAGGAGGATCGTGTTAGTAAATGGGGAGTGACTATCGGTGTAACTCCTGTTTGGGAGTGAGCAGAAAGGCGTTGTTGGGACAATACAGATGTAAGAAGTAATCTCACCAAGAATGCCTGGCCCACCCCGGGATTTCACTTTAGAAGAGAGTCCCTTCCAGCTGCTGCTTGCTAGGCAGATCCCTGTGGCAGCGTGAGACGCTTCAATGTTTCTTGTTTTCATTGATTCCATTTGTGAGAATGACCTGAGCACAGTGAATGAGGATCTCATGGGAGCCCTCCAGCATTGAAACCTCTAGGGAGCACTTTTTTGTGTGTTACTATTACTTGAGTTCTCAAGTAGCACAGGGGCGTTGGGAGCTCATTGCTACTTGCATGTTCCCCTGTCTATTGTATGACTGTTGTGGTGTTGGATGTTTCTGCTGACTGGGTTCATTGGGGATTATTAGGCAAACCACATGTATCCTGCTTTTGTTTGGGCTCTTTTCCTTTTGTCCTGAAAGAGTAAGGTTGATTGGGGCCCCAGAGATAAAAAGTGAAATGTGCAGTGACAAGTGTTTTGTACAGCAAGGGTCATGAGAGAGCAATAGCATCAGACTGCATCTGATGACAGCAAATTGTCAATGAGGGGCATGAATTACTCCACAATTGCACTAGGATAACATCTTCCAAGACATGTCTTTAAATTACATCAGGAACTTCTATGAAGGATGTGTGAGTATTAAGTGAATAATTAAAGGAGAGGTGCTGGGGAAATAGCAATGCCACTTTAGAGAAGTCTACATGTTTCATTTCTGACACTAAATATTAAATGATCTTAGTTTACTCAATAGAATAATACAAATTTATTGAATTTTTACTGGAGGATTTTCAATCTGTCTGACATATCTGTAGTTGTAGAATACTGAGTTTTATGAATGTAGCTGATATGTAAAGCCACTACTGAAATCAGAAAAGCATAATTGTTAAGCAGAATAATTGACAAACACAATTTAAATGGGAGTGTACTTGAAACAGTAAGTAAAATCGGTCCCTACCAATAACAGGGACTTTGATTATATTTCAAGCCACTATTTGGTTCAAGGTACACAATTCCCTTTGTATAAGAGTTATTTTAAAAAGGAGAAAAAGAAGTGAGAAGAGTATTTTTAAACATGAAATAAATGTTCTAGGTAACCTGAAACTGGAAGAATAACTTTGTTCATCTTTGCCTTTCTTTCCTGCCACATAATCCTACGACTGTTACAGCTCAGGCCTCCAACAGTGATTGGTCAGTTCCATACCCTTTTCTTTGGCTCAGTTCGAATGTTTTTCCTTGGAGTTTTGGGCTTTGCAGTTTATGGAAATGAGGCCTTGCACTTCAGCTGTGAACCAGACAAGAGGGAAGTTAATCTCTTCTGTTACAACCAGTTCAGGCCCATAACTCCTCAGGTAAATTTTCTTTTAATTGAAATAACCAATTATTTAGAAAATAGATAAAAGGTTCATAAAATGAAAGTAAATTCATTTCCCCATTTTACCTAAAGAGCAGTAATCAAACAGAACGTGTTTTAAGAAGTTTTAAACCAGTGTTTATTAATAACTGGTCTGTGGACTGGTGCCGGTCCCTGAGATCTCCCTGACACAGTTTAGGAAGGCAGCAAGCCAGTCCCTGGTATCAAAAAGGTTGAGAAACACTGGTTTGGACATCAGTGCAACACAATCTTCTGTAATAAACTTCATTTGTGGCAAAGTTAGGGGCTGATCTTTTAACCTTTATTCACTTGAGCCATCATTGACCCTTGCAAGTAGTCAGACTGATTTCAACTCATGTGAATAATGAGTGCAGGATCAGCACATAAATGTACTATAAATAGCGTTCTCTAACTTGGAAATATTTGTAGACAATAAGAGCTGGATTTCTGTAACCCCTTACGCATGCAAGTCATCCTTGTTCACCTAGATCGTTCCGGTGACTGTGTAACAAGCAGAAAGGTTGGCCTAGTAGATATGGCAATAGCTTGAAACTCCGAACACCTGTGTTTGATTCCAGTTCAGCTACAGATCTTCTGCATGACCTTCAGCAGGTCCCCTCATCTGCCTTAGTGCCCCCACGTGTAAAAGAAAATAGAGATAACATTTAACTTACAGTGTGTTATGAGGATAAAATCCATTGGTGAGCGTGAAGCACTCAAGCTGAGATCTGCAAAGGGTAACTTACTCTTACTTCCTGATTCCCACTGAACTCAGTAGAAGTTAGGAGCCTAAACATCTTTGAAGATCTGACCCTCATACTTTGGTGATAAGGGCCATATAGGTGTCTATAGCTAGAATGACCCAAACAAATAAGGACTACTCGTGAATACAGTTTATACAGGCCCAGGATTTATTGACTGTAACCTACTTTATTCATACCATTCTTCAATTAAAATAATGTTTTACATGTAAATGATCTGTAAAATTGGAATAATATGTAATCGTGATTGTTCCTACCTTAAATGATCTTTTAATTTTTAATGTATATCATAATTATAAAAAAACTTTTCACAAGAAATTTGGATGTGTGCCTGTTTTAACTGGCACAAGGCAGTTGTACACGATCTGACAGCAAAGTTTCTGCTATACTTTAGGTATTCTGGGCATTACAGCTAGTGACGGTTCTGGTACCTGGAGCAGTGTTTCATCTTTATGCTGCATGTAGAAACATCGATCAGGAAGATATCCTCCAAAAGCCCACCTATACTGTTTTTTATATTCTATCTGTTCTGTTAAGGATTGTCCTTGAAGTTGTGGCTTTTTGGCTTCAGAGTCATCTCTTTGGCTTCCAAGTGAACCCACTCTACAGGTGTGATGCAGGAGCCCTTGACAAAAAGTTTAATTTTACCAGATGCATGGTGCCAGAACACTTTGAAAAGACAATTTTCCTCATTGCTATGTACACTTTTACTGTGATTACAGTGGTGTTGTGTGTTGCTGAGATTTTTGAGATCTTATGTAGGAGGCTGGGTTTTTTAAATAATCAGTGACCCTGTTGTCATACTGAACTATTCCTATTTATGTGCCACCTGTTTTCACTGTTGTGTGTGGTGGGTTTTTTATGTACAGTGGAGATCTCAGTGTGAAACAGAGACCACTTTTGGTAGACCTCTGCAGTTGTGTATAGGAACATCCCTTACTGAGCTTTTTTTGTATATTGCTGTTGTCAAATACATAACTAAGGGGCAGATCCAAAAGATATTTACTCATGTGAATAATCCTTACTCACATGTATAAATTGAAGCCAATGAAACTAGACATGTGAATGAATGCCACTCCAATGCCATTTAAAGCAATTTGGTGGGAGATGGGAGGACTGAGGCTATTTTTTTTTTTTTACTTACCCCTTGTTGGAACTTGCTACTTAACTGCACACATGCATTTGGAACAAGTTTATTTTTAAATTGAGCGATTATTAATCGGCAGGGGAACCAAACTACATAAATGATCTCATGATTAACCTTTGGTTCAGTGAATTTTAATGCTCATTAAGTGAGCTGTAATGCTAGGTAATGTTTAACGTGGTGCAAGAAAATGCTCTAAAATGTTCTCAGGCAACTCTGTCATTGCAACCTGATTCCTGAACAACCATATTGCTGGCCTTCACTAAGACTCCTGGTTGTGCTGTGATTTTAATATGAACCTATGTCTAAGCCTAGCTTGCAACAGCCAAACCTATTTTATCTGTGTCCAATGCTAGATGTAAATTCACTTTGAAAAACAAAGTGCTTGTGCTTCCTTGAGTCCCCCACCGTAAGACAAAACTTAGTTCGTCTTCCTTTTCTTTTGTAATGAATCAGAGCTTACATTTATGGCTCATATTTACTTATGCAGTAAAAGTGTACAAATCCCAAACGCACCTCAGATATATAGCATTTTACAATTCATACATATTCATGATATGATGAGGCGAGGAACAGGCCCTGTGAGTTAATTTTTTAATAGGAAATTTCAAAAGAGCTGTCAAGATGACACTGCTGCTTGTGGGCCCAGCCATGCATTGATTTCAATGATAGTTTTGCCTGAATATGGCCTGAAGGACTGGGCCTTGTAGTTGTTTTGTTTGTTTGTTTTTGCCACGCCACTTCTGCTCACCCATGGCACTATATACTACTGTTAAATAAATATAATCATAAATATTCTGTGCATTAAAAATATTCCCTGAATTAAATGTATTTTTATAATTTACACATCTTGGACTTTTATAGAAAATATATCATGTCTTCTCTTGCACTCCAGTTTCCATCTCACAATTAATGGAAATTTTAACATGAAAATTAAACTTGTTTCTTGAAGCCTAGACAGAAAGAAAGGGGTAGTTTTCCTTTTAAAATGTTTACAGTTAAGAGTGCTAATCATCACTTAGGGTTTTTTTGTTTGTTGGGGATTTTATGCCACTCAGTTCTTATTTATAAAAGTTAAGCTGTCTTGTCTGCTTCATCATTGTCCATAGGAGCTAAATAAAAAAAAACCCCTCAATTTCATATTCCAGTGTGCATACTTTTGATGAAGTCTCAGGAAAACAAGAGACTTTCTGACACATTCTCTTAGATTATACTGACTTTAGGGTTTGGTCCAATGCCCACTGAAGTCAATGAGAGTCCTTCCATTGCCTTCTGTGGGTATTGGATGTGGCTTGTAGCACTGAGAATAAACAGAGGGGAAAAATCTTAACTTTTAACTGTCTTTTTTTTAAGAAGTTAACAAATAAGAGCAGACAAAAAATTGCTGTAAAACATACAGGCTTAAGGGTCTTTCAAAGTTAATTTACCTTTGAAATCTCTGGGGGAATCAGAATATACATTTCACAGTAAGTCAAGGCCAAATTCTGTACACTTTATTCATGTGAGTTGTCCCAACAGGCCTGGTTCTGCAAATCTTGTAATTGTGACCCACTCCCAGTGACTTTGAGTAAAGCATACAGGATTTGGTCACTGTTGGACTCATATAATTCCAAACTGTTTACAGGTTACCTAGTTCTATATGTTTATGAGCTGGTTAATGATGAGATCCTACATTCTAATATGTTTTTGTACTATAGATTAATCTTTTGATTCTTCCCATGGAAACAAGTGATGTTTTTCTTGTCTTAATATTATAAATGAATGCAATATCTTTGGCCGGATATACTTAACTAATTATTTATTTGATATTTTGAAATACTGCAAAGGCAAGGGGGCTGCTCTTGTTTGTTTCTTGCCTAAAATAACGTACTATAGTCAGTATATACATATTTTTGTTGTATACATCAAATATCCATCCAGCTGTTTTTACATATATACAGGATCTGTTCTTTCCAAAGTAAATTTGTAATCTCAGGTATAATAAACTTTTTATGTATAAAAATACAAAAATGTGTGTGACTCTATTGACAATCCAGTTCATCTCTGTACACGAAATATAGATCAGCAATTACAATTTTGTCAGTGTTTTTCTCTAGTTCTTCATATTTCTGTTTGTGATGAAATTCAAATGCTTTCCAAATAGACCAGATGACCTCATGTTAATTAGAAATAATAATTCCCAGATTCTATATAGCACTTTTCATAAATAGATCTCAGAGTGCTTTGCAAAGCAGAGCTGGACAGTACAAGTATCCCCATGTTGGCAATGGGGAAACTGGGACAAATAAAAGTGCTCAAGTTCACCAAGCAGTCCCTCCACAGAGTCAGAAACTGAACCCAGGTCTTATAAACCGCAGGCCATTACTCAGCTTCTAGGCCACAGCATTTCCTGGCCCAGGATACACAACACTTGGAATTCTGAGAGAAATTCTGACATCTTAAAATTTGTTTTCATTCCAAAACAAAGTCATTTCTGAAAGTTACTGCAAAACAGAAATTCTGAAAGAAAACTATATGCAAAATCAATTTTTGAAAATGTTTTGAATTTTTGTTTCAAAACAAAATTTTGTTTTCATTTTATACTATTTACATTATTTCATGACAGGAGAAGTGATGCATAATATGTCATAATTATAATCAAAATATTTTTTTAAAATCATTACGGGAAGCAGCTACTTTAATAAGAAAATTAATTTATTCAATCTGTACAGACTGTATCATTACAATGCAAACAGGAGACACTTCTGATTTAGAAAATAAGATTTTCCATCAGTTCTCATTCACTTGAACATGGTACATGTAGTGTTTAGAATAAGTTGTTGTGTGTAATGCCCTAAGGGCTAAGTTGCTTAATAATCCTCCTCCTATAGGATGCAGTCCTGCACTTCTTAATCAAGAAAAACTCCCATTGAACTAGACAGTAGTTTTGCTTCAGTAAGGAGTGAGGAATTGGGCCCAGAATGCATCTCTCAAGCCATTTTCAAACTCTGTTTTGCATAGGCTCATTCCTCTGTGAAGATGATTTATGCGGCCTCAGAGTTAAGTCTAATTATGGTGAATATTATATCAGCGGCAACAAGTATTTTCTTAATGTAAATGGAAGCAGCAAATATTGTAGATGCACTCTCAGTTGAATATCTGGAGTGCTCCTTTCCCATGCATCAAAATGTAACTACATCTCCATGTATGAAATGTATTACTGCACAAGATATGAGATAAATATTGCACAGAATGAAAAACATGAAGTTTTATCAATAATCCTGGCCCTAAAAAGGTCACACTATAAGCCAGCTTCACTCGCACTGGTGTAGGAAGGTATAAACTGCAAAAGCTGCGATGGAAGCATTCACCCTGAAGGGACAACATACTGTGTACTTGCTGCTTTCCATATCCAGGAGTTCTACTGCAAGGAGACGAGCTTCATAGGAGGCTGAAGTTTTATAGGAGATCTGACTTTGGATGGGTCCTGGCCAGGCTTGAGTTTTCTCGTGGGGTCGAGGTTGTCGGCAGTCCCTGATGAATGAACCATACAGTGCTAGATGCTCCTAATTATTGTGTATTTACAAGGCCTTCCCTGCTTGCCTTTTTCTGGAAGTCTAAAGTGCTCTCAGGAGATGACAAGGCAACACTAAGTACCGGGAACACAGGTGAGAAGTTTTTGGCATTGCAGTGAGATATACCCAAAGTCCAGAGTTGGGAAAATCTTATAAATCACCCATATAAAAAAAACTCTTTAACTTGCAGCTAAGGCTGCTGAACTGCATTTCCTATCTATATAGTTGCCAAACGTTAAGGAAATAAGACAACGTTAACATCCACACAAACCACTGCTCATATGCCTTGCAACCCAATTATAATGTCCAACTGCACTCATTAACAATCTCCGCAACAAACTCTTTCTATTCTAATGTAAAACTACCCACAATGTGCACATCCAATTACCCAAAATTATATTCACTTGTACAACCTTTGTTCTGGCCTCAGAATATTTTAGATAGAAACATAACAGTATAGGCACCTGCTGAGGTTAGAGTTAAGGATATAGGCTTGAGGACAACTTTGAGAAATTGGGTATGTGCTCTTGAATAACCTGCTCTAGTTTCTCTTTAGATTGTATAAATCTTTACTGAGTAAACTTAATTTCAAATTATCAAAGTTTGGGGTATTTGGTGGGGACAGGAAGAGGGCAGACAAGGGAATTTTCCTCATTTTTGGAAATAAGGAAAAAAGTTTAAATGGAATGAGTGGGCAGGGTTTGCAAGAAGGCAGCCTGCTCTAAGTGATGTTATGAGGCATACCAAGTACCATTTCCCTTTTGCAGTTCTTTGCACATCTGTAGGGTCCTATCAAATTCATGGCTGTGAAAAACGTCACAGACCATAAAATCTGGTCTCCTCCTGTGAAATCTTTATAGTATAGGGTAAAAACACCCAAAAGACCAAATTTCACAGGGAAGACAAGTGTTTCTCAAACAGGGTCGTGACCCAAAAGAGGATTTGGGGGCAGGGGAGTATCGTAGGGTTATTATAGGGGGGATCACGGTATTGCTCCCCTTACTTCTGCATTGCTTTCAGAGCTAGCTCGCCAAGGAGTGGCAGCTGCTAGCCAAGGGCCCAGTTCCGAAGGCAGAAGCACAAGTAAGGGTGACAATACTGTGACCCCCAAACAATATCCTTAAGAACATAAGAATGGCTGTACTGGGTCAGACCAAAGGTCCATCTAGCCCAGTATCCTGTCTACCAACAGTGGCCAATGTCAAGTGCCCCGTTGTGAGTGAACCTAACAGGTAATGATCAAGTGATCTCTCTCCTGCCATCCATCTCCACCATTTGAGAAACAGAGACTAAGGACACCATTCCTTACCCATCCTGGCTAATAGCCATTAATGGACTAAACCTCCATGAATTTATCCAGTTCTCTTTTAAACTCTGTTATAGTCCTAGCCTTCATAGCCTCCTCAGGCAAGGAGTTCCACAGGTTGACTATGCACTGTGTGAAGAACTTCCTTTCATTTGTTTTAAGCCTGCTGCCCACTAATTTCACTGGGTGGCCCCTACTTCTTCTATTATCGGAACAAGTAAATAACTTTTCCTTTTTCACTTCCTCCACACCACTCATAATTTTATATACCTCTATCATATCCTCCCTTAGCCTCCTCTTTTCCAAGCTAAAAAGTCCTAGCCTCTTTAATCTCTTCTCAGATGGGACCCGTTCCAAACCCCTAATCATTTTAGTTGCCCTTCTCTGAACCTTTTCTAATTCCAGTATATCCTTTCTGAGATGAGGAGACCACATTTGTACACAGTATTCAAGATGCGGGCGCACCATGGATTTGTATAAGGGCAATAAGATATTCTCCGTCTTATTCTCTATCCCTTTTTTAATGATTCCTAACATCCTGTTTGCTTTTTTGACTGCCACTGCACACTGCATGGACGTCTTCAGAGAACTATCCACGATGACTCCAAGATCTTTTTCCTGATTAGTTGTACCTAAATTAGCCCCCATCATATTGTATGTATTGTTGGGGTTATTTTTTTCCAATGTGCATTACTTGAAATTTAATGTGGATAAATGTAATTTGCCATTCTGTTGCCCAATCATTTAGTTTCGTGAGATCTTTTTGAAGTTCTTCACAGTCTGCTTGGGTCTTAACTATTTTGAGCAGTTTAGTATCATCTGCAAACTTTGCCACCTCACTGTTTACCCCTTCCTCCAAATCATTGATGAATAAGTTGAATAGGATTGGTCCTAGGACTGACCCTTGGGAAACACCACTAGTTACCCCTCTCCATTCCGAAAATTTACCATTTATTCCTACCTTTTGTTCCCTGTCTTTTAACCAGTTCTCAATCCATGAAAAGAACTTCCCTCTTATCCCATGGCAACTTAATTTACTTAGGGCCTTTGGTGAGGGATCTTGTCAAAGGCTTTCTGGAAATCTAAGTACACGACATCCACTGGATCCCCCTTGTCCACGTTTGTTGACCCCTTCAAAGAAATCTAATACATTAGTAAGACATGATTTCCCTTTACAGAAACTTTTGCCCAACAATTTATGAGCCTCCCACCCTCATAACACCCTTTTGAGTCAGAACCCTGACAGTTACAACACTGAAATTTCAGATTTAAATAAATCATTACATTTATGATTTTTAAATTGACGCAAATGGACTGTGAATTTGGCAGGGCAGGACCCACCCGCATACAGATGTGTTTATGTGTGTGGCATTACAGCTCTATGGGACCTGGTAATGGCGGGAGAGACTTTTACCCACAGTACTGAAAGTATTAAACAACGTTTAAGCCTTTGGCTGGGAACCGGCCCGCGGAAGCTGCACTAGCGCCACCTGCGCGTCCCGCCGGCTTGGCCGAGAGCGGCCACCGCGCTGTCTCCAGCTCCCGGCTACAGGGAGGCTCCTGAGTCCCGTCCGCGCTCGGCCCCAACGGGCTCCACGAGGCCACTTCGCACCGCGGGTGGGGCCTCGCCGTCCCCCGCCGCTCACCAGGTGTCGCTGCTGCAGGGCCCCGCCCTCCCCCGGCCGGCGGCCGTCACCGCACCGGAAGCGGAAGCGGGCCGCGGTAGTTGTTGTTGCTGCTACCGCCGCGGGTCCGGTTTGGGGCGTCATGGCGGCTGCGGCTCTTCCTCCGCTGCCGGAGCAGTTCAAGAGCCTCCAGCATCACTTGCGAACCGGACAGGAGCTGGACAAGCGGGAGCCGGTGGTGGCGTATTACTGTGAGTGCGGCGGCGGCAACGGCCACGAGAGTCCCGCCCCCCCCACTCCGACCGCCCCCATCCCGTGACTGTGTCCCCCTCCCCCAACGCCCCTTCTAATGGCAGCCCCCTGCGCCCGCGTCTCGGCGGATCCTGCTCTGAACTCCCCGCCCCCCTCCGCAGGGGCTGACCACGCTTCTATGGGGGGAAGGGCGGAGTTCCGCAGAGTCACGCGGTAGCTGCTCCACATCGAAACGCGTCCACTTCAACTCCGCTGCGATGCGTTAACGTTTGTCCCAACTCAGCGCTGCCTGTAATTAAGGGAGATCCTGTCCCCGCCCCCCTAACACCCTCAGTGACTAATGCCTCAGCGTCCTGCAAAACGCCGCCTAGGGGCACCACCCTCCCTGTCACCGTCATAAATGGGCCACCTTGCACGCTGGAATTATTTAATACGAGATTGTAAAAATCAGTGCTGGAGGTTTTGAGGGGCCTCCTTGAAATATAAACGTAGACTCCTGAAATGGAGAAACAGACACGGATGGAGGGGAGCCTGGTTTTGTTCCCATCAGCTCCGCTGATGATTTGTCTGGCCTTCAGCAGTTCACTTTCCTCATTGCTTGTGTGTACTTCTCACTATTTAAAATCCTCATTTGTTATTGTTTTAAATTTTCTCTTTCTAAAGGCAGACTTAGCGCAAGTCGATCTGATTTATGTTGTTCAGGTTACATGGATGCAAGTTTTGTGCTGTCCACATTGGCACTAGGTGGTGGAAGATGCTCTCCTGCCAGCATAGATTTATGTTTCTTGCCGACGTATATGCCGACGGGAGAGCGCTCTCCCGTCGGCATAGCGCATCACTGGACATGTTACAGTTGCACAACTGCAGCGGTGTTGCTGCGCTTAAGTAGCACTGTACTGTAGAATGGCCTTCACTTATTTTCAGCTGGGAGGACATTATATTTTCTTAGGGCTTGTCTACACTACTGACAGTACAGCTACAGCACTGCAGCTGTGCTGCACCAGTGTAGACCTTTGCTACAGTGGCAGAAGGTTTTTTATTCATTGCTGTAGTTAATCTACCCCTTTGAGAGGTAGGAGTAGTTGATGACGAATTCTTCCATTTATTTAGCGGTGTCTATATTGGGGCTTAGGTTGGCCTAACTACATTTCTCAGGGATGTGAATTATTCACGTTGGTGAGCATAGCTAGGTGAACCTAATTTTTAGGTGTAGAACATGCCTTATTGTTTCTGTCTCTTGAATGAGTTATTTTTCCCTTTTTGAGATAATTTTATCAGGAGGTAACTTTTTGAAGTTCCAGTAGTATATTTTCAGAAAGGAGTAAATGAGGAAAGAAGCTTTTTAACCAAAGATTTAATAAAGTACTTCTTTATATACAGAGGTGAACTGAAAATGCAGGATTGCAGTGTTTTGAAAAACATAAGCAACTCAGAGGCACAAGAATGATCCTATTCTTTATATTCTGCACACAAATAATATGCTAATACAGTACCAGAATATCAACAAGTTGAATAAGGCATCTGTCAAATAGGAAAACTAGATGTTTGCAATTATAATAATTGCTGGATGGTTCTAGTAAAACAAAACACAGAATCATCTTGTGTGTGACAAGAAGCACTGGCTAGCCCCGAAGTGCTTTTTTGTTGTCAGATGTAACACAATGTCTGTCTACATCGTACAAATACTTGCTTACATGAAATTCTGTGAAGTGCAGGTTTTTGTTCTGATGAAACTAAATGCATAAATGTTTGATGATTAACCAGTACTAATTTCTCTTGTTTTCTTGATTTATATGTTTGTTCTGAAATCTAATACAAGTTCTCAGGAGTATGTAGGGAAAAACTAACTTTTTATCACACCTTAATATAGTGTGATATTTGAGTGTATTTTGTGATATTTGAACTTCAGTGAATAAATACTTAAGGGAGAGGAGATAAAGTGCCAATTAGTTTTATATCATTTATGGTACATCCCTGCTTGAGCTTTAAATTAGCATAGGTGGCCTTGACTTTTTACATCTGGCACTTAAGTGTGCTTACTGTGTTATTGAACATGGCAGAAAAATATGTTCCAGTGACATGATGTTTCTCATTACATTACAATTTAAAGTAAAACGTGATGACATCTTGTTTTCAAAAATCAAACACTGTTCAGAGTCTCAATCCTTTGAAATATCACAGAGCAAAAGAATCAGTCATCACTGAAATTATTTCAAAACTTTTAGTAGTGTTTCATACAAGTAGACATCCTACTTATCGTTAGCAATGAAACTGTTCCTACTATATTGTCTGGCTCCAATCCTGCAACTTTTGGTGTGCCAGAGAGTCCCTTTGAACTCCATGTTGGTTGGATTCCATGCAGGGATAAGGAGTTGCAGAATCAAGGAGATAGGCTTCGATCCTGCAGATGTGTGTGTTTAACTTTACTATAAAGAGTACTCCCATTGATTTCTTGTGACTACTCAAGGTAATAAAGTTAAGCATCTTCATGACTGTTGGCGGTGCCGGGGCCTAAGGGCATTTCTGCACATTGTTTGACAGTAAAATTGTCAGTAGTGACCCCTCCTTGGTATTACTGCTATGTGTAACTTTCTGTTGTTCACTTCCTTCTCCACCCCTCCATCCCCATTTCAACAGATAGTGGGTGTTAAATCTGTGTTATGAACAAACCTTGGTACTTGATTTGGTAATTGTATTTTCTACCTCAAGTAATAACTAAAAATCAAGAAGCAAAGTGTAACGTATTGTTTGTCTCACAAAAATAGCAAACAGAAAATTTTAAATAGAAAGATATACATTTAGAAGTGTTTGTTTATAGTTTTTAAAGATTACATCTTGGGCTTAAACTACTTTTATTTTAAACTCTGTATTGTAAAATACTTTTTCTGAGCATTTCCTTTTCTAGGCTGTTTTAAATAGTTTGCATTAATCATATGGCAAGACCTTAGTGGTTCTTGATCAGTGCCTAGCTGTTTCCCCACCCTACTAATGATCAGATTTTCTTTTAGACATTACTAGACAGTAAAGTTATATAGCTCCATCAGAGAAAAGGGCACAGGTGACTAATGGTGAACAAGGTGAAATTCTTCCTTCATTAGGTAATATGGGTGGTGGTTAGATTGTTTAATAGAGTTGCATAACTTGTTCAAGGAATGTCATTTTCTAAACACAAGGAGGCAAACTCTGATGATAAACCTCTGGCCTGTTCAATATCTAAAGAAAAGGTTGTCCCCAAGTAATATCAAAGATAGTCTGACTGGAAAATAAACTTGCAAAATACCCATGTTTGAGAGATAGTTACAGAAACAAGTAACTAAGTGTCCACTTCTGTTGTAGAGGTTTGATGAAGGAAACTTCTTCAATACTGATTTTTTTCAACCTTTCTCTCCTGACTCTCTTCAAATTAGCCTCTAAATTTTCAGGAGTTTATTATATTTATTAACTAAATGGTGTTCTTTTTACTTACTGTAGCTCTATTTTAAAGGTATTGAAAGCTGTGCAGGTGTGTGAAAGCAACATTATTGTCTCTGAAACTCTTCAACACTCTTTAGTACATACATAAATCGTATTTCCATATCCAGTAAACGCAATATAAATGATAATAGTCAGTGTGTTCCAGCAACTTCTAAGAAGGGCCTGATTCTGATAACACAGTGATATAAATCTGAAGCATCTCTGATATCATTGGACTAACTGGTGTAAAATAGGTGTGAAAAGAGTTTGATCCCTAGATATTTTTTCTTCAGATCTCCCTTCTCCCTCTCCCATCATCTTCAAATTAATCTTTTGGACAGATGACAGTTGAAAAACCCCTTACTCAGCACGTTCATTAGTAATTTTCCTGAAATACAATGGAAGAAAACACATACAAGATTTCAAGTTGCTTACTTCTCCCAGAACTCTAGCTGGCCATAGTTTGAAAAGCTGAGTGGAACAGAGGAAAAAGCCTCTGGCCAACGTTTTTCAGTGGTTAAATGGGGGTTTTCCACTTCGGGGAGTTTGGGGAATAATCAAATGTTGACAGGCATGATCTTTTCTACTTGCAGTAGATCCAATGTCATTTTTTCGTGTAACAAGAGAAAAAGAACAAGGAAGTACTGCTTGTCTTTCTAAGTCTGATGTCTGTGCAGCGCATTGCAGTTCTATATAGTTGATTTATAGCATTGCCAAGCTATTTCTGTCCGCTTGTTTTATACAGCAGCTACAGTGTACACCCTCTTGCTCTCACCTGTATTTGACCTAATATATTGCTTAATTAAAACCTGCTTTATGTTTTTCAAAATTATCACCAATTAAAATCTCAAGTTACAGTAAAGTGTTAGCATATGTGGTAAATTTAAAAACTTGGATTTTTATTATTAAAGCACAGGACTAATTATAGACAGCAAGAAATATTTTTCCCACTGCACTTGGTTATAGTTGCAGAAACAATGTTCTACTGTAACTTGATGCATTTTTATCTTCTTAGGAAAATTTTGAGTAACCATTTAATCTTACTTGAAGCAATATATAACTAAATGGTATTAGATCTTTCAATTGGACAAAATCTCAATGTACTTTATACATTTAGCTAGTGCTTATTAGAATTCAAAAGCATAAAATATTATGCCCAGAAGATTCCTTGTTTATTAATTCTGAATTCTGTGAAGTTTATACATTCTGGAAGGATACCTACATTTATTGCATGTCTGCAACAAAGTTTCTTTGTACGATAGTACTTAAGAGTTCAAACTGATTCACATATTGTCCATGGTTGAACAATCTATTTTCTATATCACTAATAGTAATGAGGAAACAGGTTTTATGGGGTTTTTTAAGTGTCTGATTTGAGGGTACACATTAAGGAATGGATTTTAATGTTTTGTTTTTCTGGAATATTTAAGGAATAGGACATCTGGTTTGTGGTGTGCTGTGACCCATGTTTTAAATATATGAGATAAATTATAAATTGTCCTCAACTTCAGTTTCTTAAAGATGGGTTTCCTTCATCCTGTATCTCAAGTATTTTCCTTCCTCTGTCTTCGTTTGTGAGCAGTTATTCCTTTTAAGAGGATTGCAAGGGAGAAACTACTCTGATGCCTTTGCCCTTATTTTTTCAGCAGAAGAAAAAGTAGCTGTGTGTAGAAGCAAATGCTTACGAGAAAGGTTAATAATTGCCAAATGTATTTGATGGAAATTATTAGAACAATGAAATCAAGCTGCTGATATTGTTTAAAATACTAAGGGATGGGCAGAAGGGAAATATAGAACAGAGATGATTCAGAAATTAAAATTTGTTTTCTCAGGTGTGTATTCTTTGACATAAGTAAACTATTTATTAAACCTATGACTTACCCACTTGTTAGAGAATAATCTTCAGTATAGGCCCTCCGTACAGACCAGAGCATCATGAATCAGAGAGGTAGCCGTGTTAGTCTGGAATTGCGGAAGTGACAAAGAGTCCTGTGGCACCTTAAAGACTAACTAAAGTATGAGAGTATCATGAAGCCACCCTTTGAACCTCTCTAGGAACATTCCTTACACTAATTCATTCTTCTCTGGCAGTTTTGTGAATCTAGCCCTTTAAAAATGGACAGAACAAAATGTTTTCAGTCGAATGAAAAGTTTAATCTAAAATGAACTTCAATTTGGCAAATTTGTCTGGAATTTTTCAAATTCGACTTGTGTGCTACTGGTTTATTTTTTTTAATTGCCAGCAAATTGAAAAATCAGTTATTTTGCCCAGCACTAGCTCCAACCTATTCTGTCATCCAGCTAGCTATAATTCCCATTGGCATCTCCCTGGAACTTGCATTTTGGGCAAAATTCTCTGTAGGGGAGCCCAGGTTGATATCAGCACCTCTACCCTCTTGTATCTAGCAGCTTGTCTACAAAGCAACATGCACAGTAAGCATGGATGTGAATTTAAAGCGCAGTAGTGGTTTCACACTAACTCCCTGTGTGGATGCTCTTACTGTGCACTAGAAGCGCCTTGACGCTTTGCGTTTATACCCTAAGCTGCTCTGTGTTAAGTTCGTTGTATAGACAAGCACTTAGTGTCCTAATAAGGTGGTTAAAAAACATCAGCCCTTTAGGTAAAATGAGGGGTAACCCCAGCAGAAGAGATCCAAATCCCTAGTTCTCAGGGTCAAGGAATTTACTAATCTCATATGTCCCTGTTTCATTTGGACAAAAAGGGGAAAAAATACGGTAAAAGCTAAAGATCACAATAAAAGCACTTGTCATTTTCAGCAAAATGATTTTCAAGTTGAATGTTTCCATTTAATCATAAAATATTAACATATCTTCACCAAACATATTTCACATTGTAAAACATACATCTCTTTGCTAAATACTCAAATCACAAAAGAAACAACTATTAGAAATGCAGTGATTTCACACTTTTCCTCTCTGCTCCTTCCCAAAACACTGACAACCCCATATAATCTTACATGATCAGTCTTTGGTGAACATTGCATAGGAACATAGGTTGGTATTATGATTCTGCAATATACTCTTCTATAAATCTGAAGACCTGTTGTGGAACTAGTGTAATTTGTTTTCTTTTCTAAATGGACATTGATGATTATTATTATAAAATTCATTTTGGGTATTAATGTGCAAGGTTGAATTTGGAAAGCATATGTTACTTCCCCGACCCTGTTCCCTCCCTCTCACCCAAATAAAGGAGTTCCTTTCTCCATCCACCTCTTAGTCCAGGGGTGGGCAAACTTTTTGGCCCAAGGGCCACATTGGGGTTGCTAACCTGTATGGAGGGCTGGGTAGGCAAGGCTGTGCCTCCCTAAACAGCCTGACCCCTCCCCCTCCCAGTTTCCACACCCTAACTGCCCCCCTCAGAACCCTCCAAACCCCCTACTCCTTGTCCCCTGACAGCCTCCTCCCAGGGTCCCCCCACACCATCTCCTCAGGGCCCCAACCCCCCCACTTCTTGTCCCCTGACCACTCCTTACCGAGACCCCCACCGACCCTAATCACCCCCCAGGATCTCACCCGCTCTCCAACCCCTCTGCTCTCTGTTCCCTGACTGCCCTTACCCCTATTCACATCCCCGCCTCCTGACAGCCCCCCTGGGACTCCCACGCCTATCCAACCCCCTGCCATTCCCTGTCCCCTGACTGCCCCCCCTGGGATCCTCTGCCCTTTCTCCAGCCCCCGGCCTCCTTACCACGCAGCTCAGAGCAGCATGTCTGGCAGCTGCATGGGGGAGGGGCCAGGGATAGCCTCTCCAGCCAGGAGCTCAGGGCCTGGGCAGGACAGCCCTGTGGACCGTAGATTGCCCACCCCTGCTTTAGTTTGCGTTATGGTGTTTTTTCTTGGCTGAGAAGAGCTGGATGAGATTGTGTGGAGCTAACAATGCTACTTCTACAGTAGCTCAGATCTAGGGATTGTTACAGAATAACATGAAGTACTCTTCCTTTCCACTAGAGGCCTGTATGGGTCGGGATGACAAAATCTAGATACTGAATGAATATGACTCGAATGTCGCAATGTATATTGCTTCAGGGCCAACATAACAAACCCTTTTCTGTAGCTTTCACAGACTGTAGTTGCTCATGAGTTATTTTTC
This sequence comes from Dermatemys mawii, assembly GCA_007922305.1. NCBI lineage: Eukaryota > Metazoa > Chordata > Testudines > Dermatemydidae > Dermatemys > Dermatemys mawii. Next base: position 76,299,197 of record ML677333.1, read on the forward strand.
TTGTGTGTGGACAATCCCATTTTTTTGACTTCTTTTTTTGAACAAGCTGTGTCATCTTAGATGCGGTAACTCATGACTGCAATTAATTGAACTTGTCTACTTCTCAAATAATTTTTCAAATATTTGAAAAAGATCTCGCTTGCCTTTTTACTAAACTCTTACTCATTTCTAATATCAAGTTTAGTGTTTTTCAGATTAATATATTGGACATTAGTAGTGCTCTAGAAAAAACAACAAAAATATTATGATCTCTACAAGATTTGATTTAATAGGGAATATGAGAAGTTGCCTTAACAGTACTAAGAATTAGAACTGTATCCTTTCCATTGCATACAGAATACCATTGCTTTTGTCTTCATATGAATGAAGTGTTCATAAATGGTGTGACCAATAATCTTGAAGACTCAGGTTTTCATCAGTTGAATGGGTACAGCATAGATCAGGGTTGGCAACCTTTCAGAAGTGGTGTGCCAAGTCTTCATTTATTCACTCTAATTTAAGGTTTCGCGTGCCTGTGATACATTTTAACGTGTTTAGAAGGGCTCTTTCTATAAGTCTGTAATATATAACTAAACTATTGTTGTATTTAAAGTAAATAAAATGTTTAAGAAGCTTCATTTAAAATTAAATTAAAATTAAAATGCAGAACTCCCCAGGTCGGTGGCCAGGACCCGGCCAGTGTGAGTGCCACTGAAAATCAGCTCGCATGCCGCCTTCGGCACACGTGCCATAGGTTGCCTACCCCTGGCATGGATAGTTACACTGCAAAGTTCCCCAAGTGGTCCTGAAAATGTAGCTCAGTCTTTGTCTTGAAGAACCAACTTTAGGGATGTGTGTGTTCCATTCTTCAGCCTGCTAATCCTCTAAGTTTCCAACCAAAGCAAGCAAAGGTTCTATTTGTGATACATTTTCACATAGGCCATTAAAGAGAGGAAGGATGCTCCAGTGTTAGGGCAATAGCCAAAGACTTGGGATCAAGTCCCTGCTCTGCCATAGACTTTCTGTGATCCTAGGCAAGTCACTTAGCCTTTCTGTCCTCCGTTCAGCATTAGAAAATGGGGAATATACTATTCTGCCTCAAAGGAGAGATGTGAGGATAAATACATTTGTTTGTGAGGCACTTAGATACTGTGGTAACGAAGCCCATAGATAAAATGTACGTTTTTAATTCCCCCAGAAAAGCAGGACAGGGGAGTCCCCCCTTTTATTCTTTCAACTAGTATTTTAAAAAATTGGTGGGTTTCAATTTCCCTTGCTTATGTCAGTAAGAGAAACCGAGCAAATGTAAAATCTGTCTTCAACCCTTGTCAACAGTTTTCTTAAGTTTTTTTGCATCTTTTTCCTTTATAGTGTATATGTATCTCATGTTACATACTAAGCAAACAAATAGTGATGAGACAAAGAAGACTAAAATGCTTTATCATGACCAATATAACTTTCTTTTTATGAGTAACTTATTTTATTATGAGGCTTAAATTCAGAATACGTTAGGTTGTGTAAAGCTTTTAACTTGGAAAGCCATTGATTTGCTGCCATTAGCTCTGTTTAAAGTATTCAGGATGTTTGGTATACCTGATTGTTAAAGCTGAAGGAAGGTTTTAGAAAGTGCATTGTATTGACTGACAGTGTACTTGGAGATAGTGTGTTGTTTTAACTGTTTTGTGCAGTTGCAATTATCTGACCATTAAAGGTACAGGTATTAATACTGACCATTTAAAAGATTAAAACCTGGTACTTTTTAGGGAATGTTTGCAACTCTACAGATCAAGTTATTGCCCATTGTCATCTTCCTCATAATATTTTGAGCTTTCCTTGTGTTTGCTCTGACCATAGCCAGCATCTTCGTCATACTTTATGGGGCAACTCCCTGGTATCTTTCCTTTGACTGAGAGCCTAGATCAGTCCTATTTCTGTCTTCTTTGAGAGTAAATGAACAGGTTATTCATCACAATGACCATTAGTTTTAAATTGTTCTCTTTAATTAGAGAATACTCATGTATTTTTTTTTAAAAATCCTGTTTTTTAGAGAATAATAAAATAAAATTTTAATCAGTCTGAATACATTGACAGCTATGTTGCTGCACAATATTTAGCGTAGCTAGATCAGACTCTTCTAGTTGTATTCCAATTTTATGTAAGAGGTCCAGAAGTTGGTATTTAGATAACAGCACTGAAAGACCAGAGCTTGGAAGAGTGAATTGGTCAGTCCTTTTCTCGGATTCTTAATGGAGATTTGTACAGCCGATTTGCATTACCATCTGAATTTCAGAGTTACAACATGTGTTTGTAATTGCAAATATAACTATTTTCCAATTAATTCATTTTATTTAACAAGCTGGTATTCTTTAGAGAATAGTATGTTCTAAAATAGTTGTTTATAATTTTCAACACAATTTTTTGAACCACTATCAACTTTGTAGTATTAATAGTATAATATGTATCTCCCACAAAGTGTTTTGAAAAATGAGACCACCCAGCACATACGTTTTAAAATGTGGTACTGTAAATAATCCCCCCTCAATTTGGAATACTATTAAACATGATCTGAGTCAGTTAATTCAAGAGAGTTAGGCTTTGCCATCCTGAAAAAAAGTATCATGATGAATACTAAAAGTACTAATTCAAAGTGGAATAAAGAGTGGGTCAGTTAGAAATAATTTATTGCTGGTACACTACATTCGTGGGAGGGACATAAGGGGAGGCATGTGACCTCCTCATGTGACCCCCCCACATATGATTTCTCCCCAGCAGGGGTCCTCCCATTCCTTTCCCCATGATCCACATCCATCCCACGTTACCTGGGGGAGGCGGTCTGGCTGTCCTCCCCTGCACCGTAGACTTATGCTGTACAGACCCCAGGCAGGAGGATTCAGGAGATTCAGCTGTGTGGAAGGGCTGAGGGCGGAATAGCCATGGTGGAGAAGCTTGAATAGTGTTGTTGTTTCTGTTTCTACAGAGCAGTTGTCCATCTTGGATTGAATAGGTCTGGAAAGCCAGGTGGATTGATTTTAAATCATGATTTAAATCACCAAGTGGAAATCCTTGATTTAAATAGTTGATATTAATCAACTTTTCCATTTGTACTTTAGTTATTCTAAACAAAGTTGCAATGTGATTGGTTGATATAACCATTATAATTTGTTCATTTACAACTAAATAAAGCTTTAGTGCTAATGTTGGTACATCTTCTTTTTTTCTACCTAAGTATACTGTAACTATATACATTTATTTAAGCAAGTATATAACTTCATATTTTCAGATTCTTATTAATTGTACATTTTAATGTTAGAAAATAGTGAATAGTATATTGCTTATTTATAACAACAAAAAACTAATTTTTTGTTCATGATTTGTGTCAAGCTAGATTTGGATGGCAACTGGAATTTAATTAAATGCACAAAACCGCATATAAAAGTTATTTTTATTGAAACAACCTTAAATGATGTGGGCACAAACTTCTCTTATCAGAACATTTTTCACATTCACAACTAAATCATTTAATAAAGAAAAAGAGTAATTAACTGTAGTCAGTGAATAAAATTGATTTCAGGTGAGCCTGGGAAAATTTTCAAATATGCCTAAGTGAAAGTGACTGACGCTTAAGTTGCTACTTGCCTAAGGGCATGGTTACACCTACAAGATTATAGCGCTATTGGTTATAGCGGTCCCCTTATACAGTAATATGAATAGCGCTATTGTATGTCCACACTGAGATGCTCCAGCGTTATAGCATGGCCACATTTGCGGCACGTAATGCGGCATTAAGAGCAGCGCATTAGGGCATGTATCCCACAGTACACCTCTTCCTGATCTGGCGCAATGCCTTGTGGGGGGGGGGGGGCGTCACTTGCGGGGCATTCTGCATCCTGTTTCAACTACCCATGATGCCTTTTGGCATATCCCAGCAATCCCTGTGTTTCCTTCCACCTCCGGCGCCATCTTTCAACAGTTGCAGCAAAGCGCGCTCCGTCTTCCATTGTCGTGTGCCGCAGTGAATACAGAACTGCTGTGGAACATGCTGACGACTGTCGCCAGCACATCTCTGTGTGCAATGGAGTTAATCTTTGACATGCAGGATGACAGTGATGAGTCTGAAGACGAGATCGAAGCGGTGAATGCGTTTGACACGAAGCTTCTTGTCTCATTAACGGACATGCTCACGGCTGTTGAACGCCGCTTCTGGGCACGGGAAACGAGCACTGAGTGGTGGGATCGCATCGTCATGCAAGTCTGGGATGACGAGCAGTGGCTGCAAAACTTTCGAGTGAGAAAAGCCACTTTCATGGGACTGTGTGCTCAACTGGCCCCCGCCCTATGGCGCAAGGGCACCAGACTGAGAGCTGCCCTCTCGGTGGAGAAGCGGGTGGCTATCGCGATCTGGAAGCTGGCCACCCCAGACAGCTACTGATCGGTGGCCAACCAGTTTGGGGTTGGAAAGTTGACCGCTGGAGTTGTGCTGATGCAAGTGTGCAGGGCCATTAATCGCATCCTGCTATGAAAAATCGTGACTCTGGGTAACGTGCATGACATTGTTGCTGGCTTTGAAGAAATGGGTTTCCCTAATTGTGGAGGGGCGATAGATGGGATCCATATACCTATGCTGGTGCCCGCCCACCTAACAGACGAGTACGTTAACCGAAAGGGGTACTTCTCCATGGTTCTCCAGGCGCTTGTGGATCACCGTGGGCGTTTTACTGACATTAACGCTGGCTGGTCTGGAAAGGTGCATGACGCATGCATCTTCCGCAACACCGGCCTGTTCACGAAGCTGCAAGCCGGTACTTTTTTCCCAGACCAGAGGATCCCCGTGGGGGAAGTGGAAATGCCCATAGTGATTCTTGGCGATCCCGCTTACCCTTTAATGCCCTGGCTCATGAAACCCTACACAGGGAGCTTGGACAGCAGTCAGGCTACAGGCTTAGCCGGTGTTGAATGACTGTGGAGTGTGCTTTTGGGCGTCTCAAGGCGCGCTGGCACTGTCTTTATGGGAGGCTAGACTTGGCCGAGGGTAGTATCTCCGCGGTTATTTCCACATGCTGTGCCCTACATAATCTTTGTGAGCGGAAGGGCGAAGGCTTCACTCAGGCATGGTCCTCGGAGGTTCAACGCCTGGAGGCCACATACGCCCAGCCAGAGAGCAGGGTTCTTGGAGGGGACCAGCGCGAGGCTGTTAGGATCAGGGAAACCTTGAGGGAGCATTTTGAGGCTGAAAGCCAGTTCTAAAGTGAGGTGCGGACGGAGGGATGGAGGATTCTTTTAATAGGAACAGGCATTTGCTTTTCTGTAGTCTGTAATAATGTATGTACACTTAATAAAGAAACCCATTTATTAAGAAGACAATTCATTTATTGAACAGGTACTTCGGTTGCTGAAAGAAAATATTGTGATGCGTGTGAGGGGGAAGCCGGGGGAGGTGCAATGGGGATGGCATGGGGTCAGTCACAGATTGGAATATGTCCAGGTCTCTGAGTCTCCAGTGTCCTCACAGTGGCCATGTCCCCCGAACCCCATTTGCAGAGGGCTGTAAGGCATGTTATTAGGGGTTGACTGCAGTGGATAATGGTCTGGGGTTTAGGGGTTGTTCGGTGAAGACAGAGGGGTTGGAGGCAGCTGTGGATGGTGATAACCATATAGCTGATGATAGTGGCCTGGAGGGTACTGAGGCACAGAAGGGGAAGGGTTTTGGGGCAAATGATAATTGGGGCGGAGAGTGCGGTGCTTCTCTTCCTGAAGGGTGGCAATCCGCTGCATAGTCTCCAATTGAAGCTGCAGTAATGAGAGCAGCTTGTCGGTGCTTTTCCGGCGGTGAATCGCATTCTCCTGCCGCGCCTTCTCCCTCAACTTGCTCTCGTCCTCCCTCCACCTCTGTGCAACTCGATTCTCCGTTACAGCCTGTTGCATTACTTGCTGTACAAGATCCTCTTTGCTCCTTCGTGGCCGCTTCCTCAGTCGCCTCAGCCTCTCAGCTGTTGATAAGAGCGATGGCACAGGGCTCAAGGACGATCCTTCTAAAATAAAAAGATACATTTAACAGTGGTTCCCTTGTAAAGAGCAGACATGCCTATGATTCCCCCGCATTCCCCGTTTGCCTGTCCCGCAGAGAGCACAGATACAGCAACGGAGCCCCTGCCATGGTGAGTGCACTCCAGAGGCAAGGGAAATGATTTTTTCCCTGCCCCAGAAAAGCTGTGCCCCCTGCATCTCTTTCCATCCCAAGCTGCCTGCCTTCCCCATAGAAAAGCAGCTTTACCTCCGCAATCCGCTGCTGAGCTGGCCCCTGCAACCGCCGGAAGCTGTGGCTGGCTGCCCTCCTGGCTTGAGAAGAGCTCCTGGCTGCATGCGTCCAGGGACTCCTCCGTGCGCTGGGTCGCTGCTGCCTCGTCCTCATCCTCCTCCTCTTCTTCATTCTCCTGCTCTTCGTCCTCCTTCTCACCGCCCCCTTCCCTGGTGGGCTGGGAAGTGTCTGTGGTGGTCGATGGAGTGACCATAGGATCACCACCAAGTATTGCATGCAGCTCCTTATAAAATCTGCAAGTCACCGGGGCTGCCCCAGAGCGGCCGTTTGCCTCGCGGGCTTTGCGATACGCATTCCTAAGCTCCTTTACCTTAACACGGCACTGCAGAGTGTCCTGCTCATGGCCTCTTTCCACCAACACCTGTGATATCTTCCCATAGGTATCAAAATTCTTGCGGCTAGACCGCAGCTGAGACTGAACAGCCTCTTCCCCCCAACAGCTGATGAGGTCCAGCACCTCGCTATTGCTCCATGCTGGGGATCGCCTATTGCGAGGAGGCATGGCACGTGGAGTCATGATGATCAATCAGAATGATCACCTGCAACGATTCCCTGAGACCACGCCACGCAATCAATCAGATCAATGAGAATGATCACCTGCAAGGATTCCCTGAGAGCACTCCATGCTTGGCTGGAGCAAACAGGAAGGGGATTTTCAAATTTCCCTGGAACTTTAAAGGGCGGGTCTGACGTGTGGTCACCTGAGGACAGGACAAAAGAGTTTGCAAGTGATGACCAGAGTGGCTCGAACGGGAATTATGGGACGGGCTGGAGGCCAATTAATGCGCAGTGGGTGTCCACATTCTTGCTGTAGCGCTACAGCAGCTGTGCTATAGCCCTTATTCCCCATGCGGAGGTGGATTAACAATAGCGCTATAACTCAGCGGTTATAGCGCTCTACGTGACTTGCCAGTGTGGACGGGGAGGAGGTTATAGCGCTCATGGGGGCTTTATTGCGCTATAAAGTGCAAGTGTAACCAAGCACTAAATCTGTTGAAAATGAGACAACTGTCTCCTAAGTTACTTGAGCTGTGTTTCAAACTTTTAAAACTAATAAATCTCAATCCCTTCCTCTTTGTTTTATGCATAGGCTGAAAGAGAGAGACAAGTTTTCCTGCATTTTGAATTCTCAATCCATTTCCCAACTTTGAATGAATTAGTCCACGTGAAGAAAATAATCTTTCTATGCCTGAAAAAGATGCTACAGTTGACAGAAACCAGTTTAGCACTTCGGAATGATAGGGTTCCAGGTGATTAACTACCAACTTTCACCAGTTGACTGGTGTGACTTTCTTTAAAACATCATTAGCAAACATATTGCTTGAATAATTCACTTCTAGCCCTGAAATTTATTATGGTTGGTATGACTTGAGGGGTGATTATTAAATGCCCATGTCATAGTATCTGCATCTTATTCAGCCCCTAAACATCTACTGTGGTACTTTGGATTAAGACTATTGACAAGAAAATGAGGTGGAGTAAATGCTTGACCTATCTGCTTGTTTCCTGCCTGCAATTTAACATTGTTATTGAATATTTCTCTTTCTTCAGTGTCCTTTCAAATTCCAACAGTATCAGCAGTACAGTTGCAATCTTTCTGCAGTCTGTTCAAGGTTATGGAAATAGGCTTCAGTGTTTCAGCGTATGTTGTATATTTCTCTTTAGTGCGAAGCTGACTGCTTTGTCTCTGGTAGTTCCATCTCTTTTGTCACGATTTTCTTCATACATTATCATCAGAAAAGGCCAGTTCTTAATGGCTCAAAACATTCAGCCACTGAATTCCGTCGTGCGTTTTGGGGGAGAAATAATTTGGATCGTATTGCTCTCCAGTGAAGCTAAAATAAAGTGGTGGTTATAGAAGTAGTTTTCAATTTCAACAATATTTTCCTTTATTCCAGGAGTTTTACTTAGGTCTTTCGCTAAAATATGCATCAGATGAGCTCTATACCCATATGTTGTAAGTTTCAGGTTCCCTCCATTATTTTCTAGTTTTCTTCTAATCTTTGCTACATTTGCAGCATTGTCTGTGATAAAGCTACACACTTGATCCTTTACTTTTTGTTCACAGTTTTATAGTTTTTACTGCTGCTTCTTTTTAGTATTCTGCTGTATAGTCATTTCCTGATGTATCAGTTGTTTCTGTAAGATAGAACATCTTCTGTTGTCAGACAAGTACAACAGGATCATTGTGTACATTGCTTCACCCATCAAGACTCAGACTAACGCATTTCCCATTAATGTTTTTTGTGCGCTGTTCAATTTTTCTCATGCACTCTATCCAGCAAACTTCCAGCAGTGACTATTCTACTGGGTGGAGTGTAGCCTGGTCGTAGTGATTGAACCATGTCAATGGAATGTTTTGTTCTGAACAAGATGAAAGGGGGGAATTTACTGCATAAATGAGCCGAGCAATCTTTTTCATCTATGGAGTCTTGCTGGAATTTGCTGGTCCTGATTACAACTCATCCATGGTTTTACTGGATTTAGAAGTACTTTTTTTTATTTTTTTGAATACAGGTAACTTACTATCTGATGTGTGTTTAGTTGCTGTGCTGCTGGTGGCACACATTTCAGATGGTGGACATTCATAATCCCTTATGTCTAAGAAGGACCCTTGTAGGGGGTTGCCACTGGGGCTCGTCCCTCTGCGGGGCGGTTGGGCACCCGACCGCCTCGCTACACACCCCTCAGCCGGGTTGGGGAATACCCGGGCCCGGGGTTCAAGTGCTCAGTCAGGCCTGAGCAGCGTCCGTTCAGCCCGCCTCTGCCCAAAAGCCGGGCGGGCAACCCACCCACAGGATAGGGTCAGGGCTCAGACCCTCAAGCAGGGGATGAACCGTAACAGGTGGGCAAGGCCCAGGCCCTGAGACAGGGCGGGGCCACAAACACGGGGAGCAGTCAGGGGCTCAGACCCTCAAGCAGGGGCTGAGCAGTAATAGTTTGCAAGGCCCAGGCCCTGAGGCAGGGCGGGGCCACAAACACGGGGAGCAGTCAGGGGCTCAGACCCTCAAGCAGGGGCTGAGCAGTAACAGTTTGCAAGGCCCAGGCCCTGAGGCAGGGCGGGGCCACAAACACGGGGAACAGTCTGGGGCTCAGACCCTCAAGCAGGGGCTGAGCAGTAACAGATAGCGAGGAATGACGGCGGGCTGAGGGGGAGACTGCCACCCACGGTTAAGGGTAGCAGGGGGGACGCAGGCCCACCCGCTCCACTGCGTCCCGGCCCGGGGCCCTAGCAGCGGTTACAGGCCAGCTGCAGTCAGTGGGGATCCGGACCGCAACACACTGACACAGGTTCAAAACTCATTCCCCGGGCCACTTCCAAACTCCCCCTCAAAGGGTACCTGGGGAGGCGTGGTGACCTCCATGGGCTCCGAGTCGCTGTCTGGAGGCAGAGGCGGCAGCTCCTCAGGGTAGCCGGGACTGGGGAGGCTCGGTCCTTCTTCCTCCGGGTAGCGAGCGCAGGGCAGACTGGGAAGCTCTTCGGGGTAGCACGGGCGGGGGAGGCTCGGTCCCTCTTCCTCCGGGTAGCGGGCGCAGGGCAGACTGGGAAACTCCTCCAGGTAGCGGGCGCAGGGCAGGCTCGGCCAATTCCCGGGCTCCGGCGGGGTCACCGGGGCTTCCCGTTCAGGAGCTCTGGCTGTAGCCTCTGGCTCCTCTGCTGGCTCCCTCCAAAGTGAGCTCCCGGGCCGAGCTTTTATGCTTCCGGGTCGGCCGGCTGACCTCTGGGGGAGGGGCGCAGGTTTCTCCAGCTCCGCCCCCTCTTGCCTCTGGGGAGGCTCGTCCCTCTGCGGGGCGGTTGGGCACCCGACCACCTCGCCACAACCCTGAAACAAAATGGTAAAGGAAGTCGCTCACTAAATATTACTCAGTACGCTGCTTAGAAAAAGTGTTGTAAATGCAAGATTCCTCATAGTGCAACTGTTTGTACCACATTTTAAATGATAAAATTTATCCTAAACCAAGTTTTATAGGGAAGATAATAAATATATGGATTATCTAACTCTGTTTAAATCCTTATTTTTAGGAGCATACCAAACAGGTTGAAAAAAATGGTTCTAAAAGTTAAAATTCATAAATGTTAATAGAACTTTATTTGTAAATGGGAAATCTTCACCTAGGATGTTTGATTATATTGAGCAATACAAAATAATTTCAGAAGTCCAGCAGTAACAGTAATAATGTAGTTGATAAATATTCGTACAACAAATTAATATGCCGGTTATATTTTCATTCAAACATTTTGAAATTCATAGGTAATCTACCCAAAACACAATTTTATTAAAGTAACTTGTCAGAGATTATCATTTATTAGCATACTAGGACATGGAAGGCAGTTCATAAGAATGATGCAAAACTAAGTTTACTGACCAGTTGATTCAGATTTTTCAGGCATGTCCACGTCATCATCTTCAGGCCCTTTACTTCTGAGGAGTATTTTTCATGATGGTGTTTCATTCTGTCAGTTAGGACTTGCATCTTTTTGGCACCTGTTCGTGTTTTACCCAATGGTAGAGGAGTTCCTTGAAAATATTCCTTAGTAGGGTCTTTTTTATGACCTGTAGCCAAGGCAGTTTTTTCCTCCAGTTCCCAGGTGTTGAAATCAGCATTAGAGGCTACACTCTGAAGAATACTGTTCCTTGTTTCCACAGGGGCCTGCTTGAACACCAATATTGTTCCTTTCTTTATGAACATTTTGTTTCTTCTCCCTTGTTACATAAACTGGATCCACCTCTCCCCAATTCTTCACCCTAGGGGGAAAAAAACAAGCTAACAACTATGAAAGACTTCTGCTCCTGTAACCTGCATGCCTTTTGCCCAGCAGTATTTTATTTATTTAGAGACAGAAAGGGAAGCAGACGAGAAATTAATGGCTCTTAGTTTTTGTATCTCATTTTGTGTACTCATGCAAGGAGACCAAGGCCATTTACTTGAAGTGCCTAGAACCATCCAAAGTAGGGGCTTGTAGTTACTGGACAAGTTAGTGCTCTTCCATGAACTGGAGAGTAAGCTTCTGTGGTGAGTTGACTCATAAATATTCATAATTTTGAGAACTGAGCCAGACAGGGACAAGCTATAAAATAGGAGTAAGAGACGGAAGTGGACTCCATGGATGATCCTGATGCGATACATGATGGGTTCTCCTGGACTCAGGCTGGGTCCCAATACCTGTGATCACTTTGCCAGTCTTTTGCACCCAGTATTACTGTTGATGGGTCCCCCATAGGATCAAGTCCTTAATACAGTTCATGACTTATTGTGCCATATTCTTAAAGCTTGATCTCAAAAATGAAATGTTTTTCCTCTAATTTTTTTTCTTTATTTAGAAAAGCATCCTTTAATTCAAAATGTTTGATGGTGACAGTCGTATTCAACCTATTAAATATTTTAAGAAATTATAATAAGGTCAGACCTTAACATTTTTTTATTAAATTCAGATTTCATTTTAAACAGGTTTATTTTTAAAAATGAAAGCTCATAATTTACATAAAATATAAAGTCACATTAAAATTTTAAAATGTTCATCTTTTAATTTTTTACACACACACACATCTATATCTATAAATATATATAAATTTCAAATCTGCCCTCCTGGAGAGAGAACTACCTATTTGTCATTACAGTTCATCATCCTTCTGGGCTAGAGTAGAAGCATATGGTGGGACAGAATGAGAAGCTAGCAACTACCAATTATATTGATTCTGTGGGTAAAACTTCATTTGCTGCAATTTTATTTTTATTTAGCACTAAGTTCATTTAAAAAAGAAAAAAAAAGTTTGTTATCCTGGCTGAAATCTGGAGTAATATCCTATGTTATAGAAATGAATGCTATGCATAAATTAAAGACAAACTACTCACGGTGAAATTGTGCTGTGCATTAGCAAAGGAGGAATAAACTAGTATTGCGTGACACAAATGAAAGCAGAACAGTTTGTGTGAAAGCTCATTGTATAATTCCTTCCAGCACACCCACACTTATTCTTTACTGAACAAAGATTAAGGGCAACAAACTGAAACATAAATATTCAGTTGCTTGGAAAAACATTTTTCTGTGAATTATTACTTGCCAAGTCTTTATGCCTTTGAAGATAAATGTCCTGTCTTAAAAAAAAAATTCAAGAAAAGAAATAGAAACAAACTGTTAATGATTAGTAGAACATATTTCTGTCTTTGCATATAAAAAGATTTAAAGCAATTTCAATAATATATTAACAAGTACTCTTTGCAGTCTTAAATGATGGTGGCAGTAACTTACTCCACAAACCTTTCTTTACTTCTCCAGCACCCTAATCTCTTTGTGTTGAATTTACTTTTGATTGAGTAGACAGAATTTGAGTTGCTAAAATATTTAGTTAATTTTAAGAACATTGGAGTAAAGGTAATATAATTTTGTAATTATATATTAAGTAAATTGGTTGAAACAGAGATGAGATTAAAAATGAATAATCAGCATCTTTTATTCATCTTCAGATATCCCACATCTATATCACAAAAAGTAATGAAGATTTGTAGGTCACTTTTATTCTGACAAAGAACATTTAAGCTCTTCTAACAGGTGCAGTTAAGACTTTGGAAATTTTTTTGTTCTTGCAGTTTGACTAACTATCGCTTTTATTTCACAAGTTACAACTGCTTGGCTTTCTTTCTACTGAGTATATTTTTAATCAAAAAAGTGGCTGCCTTCATTTTAAGCCTAGCTCTTGAGTTTACAGAGTATTATTGGTTCCTTTAGGGACAAGCACTAAATACATTGTTTCAAGTTCAACAGAAGAGAAGTAATTGGAAAATGAGCTTCATAATCAGCTTGATGTAAAATGACATCTTGAGCCATTAAGCACTTGTGTAAAGTGTTCTCATTGTTTTAAAAGAAGACACCTTTGGCTGAAATAATACAGTTCTTATTCAGAGGATAAAGGATCTCATTTTGTGCTGTATATGGTATTAATCAACTTAGCCTCCCTATGAGGCTGTTAGGAATCAAACACTGTCAGACAAGACAGAATTTCTGTGACCTTAGCAAGTATCATAGCTATATGTTCTATTGCTTTTCAAATATCATAGAAACTGAAATTTCTGGGTTTAAGGGAATGTAAACAATTCAGTCTATTTTCTTTAAGAAAAGGAATTAGAAAACATCATTTATGATTTATTCATGTTTGGTTTCCCTCAGCAAACTGGTGGGAAGAGGTGGGAATTTGGTTTCTCACATGGGAGTTGCCCCTAAACATTGAGAACTCCCATCTTACTTAGCAATGCTTAGGGCCTAATAAGTTTTGTCTTCTGGCTATTAAGTGTCTATTAAAAAATTCAGTAAAGGAACAGTCTGAACTTGAGAAGATGATTTGGGCATCACTGCCTACTGTTCAGTGAAGATATCTGCTCGTTGTTCAGTTGCAGTCAGAATAACAAATGTGGGAAGCCCTCATCTTTCAAACACCTGCACACATGCTCAACTTCACTTTTGGACCGTTCACTGTGGTAAAATGTAGTATGCCTTTGTAGAATTGGGACCTTAGTTTGCATAAGCAGCAGGAAGGAGAAAAACATAACGCTCATGGCTTTCTTCAAACAGGAATACTTTGGTCATCCCATCTTTAAAAGGATATTTCAGAGGTTTTTTGTTTTTTTTTAAAGGAGGTGGGAGGGTTAGGGAAGAGTCACAAAAATGACTAGAGGCATGGAAACACTTTCATATGAAGAGAGATTGAAAAGATTAGGTTTCTTTTAGAAAGGAGACCTAAAAAAGTATATTAAACAATTAATGGAATAGAGGAGGTAGATTGGACATTTCTGTTTTCTCTGTGTCTTAGGAGAAAGGGGACAGTCAATTACATTGAAAAGCAACACATTCAAAAGTGAAAACCAGGAAATATTTTTGCATAAATCTGAATTACATTATCACTGATGGTGTTGAGTCCAAAAAATTAATAGAATTCAAAAAGAGCTTTGCTATTTATATACATAAGAATATCCAGAATGTTTATAGTTAACCCTAACAAATTTTAGAGGAGATATTAAACCTCATGCAACCAGGTTTTATGCCAAACTCTAACTATTAAAAATTGGGATGAGGCCTAATGTGGGAAGTAGGTTATTCTGCATCTGTCTGGTGCACTGTTTCTTGCACGCTCCTTTTGAAGCCTCTGGTGCTGGTTATCATCAGAAATCACTAGACTAGATGGTTTGTGGATCTTATCCAGTATGGCAATTTCTGTATTGCTGTAACACAGCCATGGAGGGAAAAAAGTAAGAAAAAAATCTAGTGTGTTTTAAAATTGTATTTAATTGTATCTGGTACTTCAAACACTAAAATGCCTTAATCATATTCATATGATTAGCCCTTACTGCAGGGCAAAGTTAAAGTTGTTTGGGTGCTTTACATGTGCTTATTTTAATATGTTTGGGTTTCTTTTAAATGTATCCCTTAATTCTAAATGTCGTGGGTTTGTAATGCTTGGTTTTAGGATAATTGCAGCACCTTGGAGGATAAAAAAAAGTTATTGGTACACACTCTTAAACTTAACTATATCTTAATGTAGTTGTTTTTTGCGGGGGAGAGGGAGGAGAAAGGGATAAGGGTACATATGATAAATTCCATCTGCATCTTAAACTTACTGCATTTCTTTCAGTTGCCAAACTCTTATTTTCAGTTGCTCAGAGCTTTTACCCAAAACATATATCTTTTGGACTAAGTTCATATTTAGTCACAAAATTAAAACTTTGTTTTTGTTTTTTGTTGTTAGGCTATTTTTTAAATTATCCAAATGTGTACAGGGAGGAGTCAGAAGGCAAAAGTATTTTATTTTTCATCTGCTAAAAATGTTTGTCTTTTTTGTGGTTAAATAACTCAGATTTATTTTAACATTTTAAAACTTGG
Organism: Dermatemys mawii; assembly: GCA_007922305.1. NCBI lineage: Eukaryota > Metazoa > Chordata > Testudines > Dermatemydidae > Dermatemys > Dermatemys mawii. The sequence goes on from ML677333.1 coordinate 76,314,367, forward strand.
CCAGAGCATGATGCTGAATAAGGAGTGCATGCTTTGTCTGCTTTGAAGAAATTTGGTTTTGAAATAATGTGGTATTTGGCCCATGTGAGGTACATTTCCTTAACTTTGGAAATACTTTCCAAATTGTGAGACTCACTGTTTAAACCTAATTACTGATAGTCAAGGTAATTCTGTTCTTCTTCAGAATCATTGGAGGATGTTTGGAGCCCTTTTTTACTTACACAGTAAGTTCAATATGCCCTCTGATTTATCTGCATTTAGAATGGGGGTTGCATGTTCCCTACCAAAACCACTCTCAAGTCCCTTTTCTAGTTGCAAAATCAGCTTGTTACACTCTCCCCTCCACCGGCAGTCTTACTGGATTTAATATATTATGATGTGAAGGAGGGACAGACTCAACTTCAGCATTTAATTCATTGGAGTTGTCAAGACAGTTTCCAATTTACTGTACACTTAATAAAAAATATACTTTATGGTGGTTTTTATTATAAAAATTTCTGTATGTTCTATTCTTGCAGTAAGATATCATGGTTAGATGACTCCACATATCTTTAATGATCCATTTACTTTTTAGTTTCAACCATTGTATGGGCATATCTTTGTTAAAAAAAAGTCTCCAAATTTCCTTTCTCCTTCCCCCAGCATAACACAGAATTATTGATTTGCATTCCATGTTAAAAAAATATGGAGAAAAGAACCTGAGTTGTTATCCTGTTACTGTGAAATAGATATATAAGCTAAACCAAATGAAAAAAATAAAATAAAATGGAGAAAATCTGGAATCTGAATCAACTACTGTTGATTGTGCTTTTTAAATTTGTACATTGTATAGGACAGGGGTGGCCAAACCATGGCTCATGAACCACATGTGACTCTCTTACAGTTAAAGTTCAGCTCGTGGAGCGCTCCATGTCCCTCCCCACATTCTGCACTTACCAGACTGGGGCCGGGGAGTTCGAGACTTCTGCCCTGCAGCAGGGCGGTAGGGCTTCAGACCTGTAGGGCACTCTTGCTGGGGTTTGGGGTTTCAGCCTGGACAGGTGCCTCCTGAAGTAGCTGAAGTCAACGTATTTAGGTCGACTTACCTCGGCATCTTCACGCACTGAGTCGACTGCTGCTGCTCTCCCATCGACTCCACCTGTGCCTCTCACAGTGGTGGAGTACCAAAGTTGATGGGAGAGCGCTCGCTGATCGATTTAGCGCATTTAGACTAGACATGATAAATCGACCTCCAGTAGATCGATTGTTATCCGGCAGGTAGTATAGACCTGCCCTTTGTTCTTTTCCATGTCTTAAGCTCTCTCTGTGCTTCACTTGACTGTAGTCAGAACCTTCAAAATCCTTCTCTGGATACAGAAACTGCATTTTGAGAAGTGACAAAGAGTCCTGTGGCACCTTAAAGACTAACTGAAATTTTTTCAGAGCATGAGCTTTCGTGGGCTAATACCCACTTCGTCGGATGCATGCAGTGGA
>ML677333.1:76316239-76655639 GCA_007922305.1 Dermatemys mawii
TGGGCTAATACCCACTTCGTCCACTGCATGCATCCGACGAAGTGGGTATTAGCCCACGAAAGCTCATGCTCTGAAAAAATTTCAGTTAGTCTTTAAGGTGCCACAGGACTCTTTGTCACTTCTGCAATTCCAGACTAACACGGCTACCCCTCTGATTCTTGCATTTTGAGAATATAAAATGAAAATTCTTGTTTAAATTCTGAAAATATTAAAATTGGACAGGTTGGTTACACCTGTTAAACTTTAATATCTTTACTGTATTTGACAGGATTAAATTTTTTAAAAAACTGTTAGAACAGAAATTTAAACTCTAAACCTATTAGTTTGTTGTGATCAACTCTTGACATAGGCTATTCTTTCAGAAGCCTCTTAATGAGGGAAATGGGTCTATAATTCCTAATTATCACTTTACTTCAGATAAACTCGTATACCTAAGGGAGAAGAAATAAGGATGGTGTTTATTTACAAATGCTTCATTATAGTTATATTTTAGGCCTTAATCTGCAAAAATTTACTGATTGAAATCAGTTGATTTCAAAGTGCAAAAAGTGAAGCACATGCATAAATCTTTGCAGAATTCAGTTTACCCTAAGTCTGCAATAACTTAAACTCTCAATAGGGTTAGAGTTGTGATTTTGCAATGTGAAAAAGAAATTGTTCCTAAGAATATCTGGTTTTGGGGCATGTGCACACACATGAACACTTACTTCATTAGTGACCTTTTAATATTTTCTCTCTTTTTAAGGCCGTTTGTATGCTATGCAGACTGGGATGAAGCTTGACAGTAAAACCCCAGAGTGCCGCAAATTTTTATCCAAGCTAATGGATCAGTTGGAAACTGTAAGTAGTTGAGGTTGAGGTTTTCTCATTGTTCTGTTAGAGAATCTGCTACTATCTCACTTTTTAAAAATTCATCTTTAAACAGTTGGAATTGCCTTTCCCTTTTCATTAATTAATTAAACAAACCTATAGGTGCAAGCATACTGTTTAATTGCTTTTAAATTAGGTGACAGAAGGATTGAGAAGGGGCAAAGGGTCTACATATATTTACACAAACCTAACTGAAATCTAACACAAACAAAATGTTTACCATAAAATTCCATGTGAAGTACACATACTACAATGATACTTTATTTAAACTCTACTGAGAAATTAGATGACCTAAGAATAGGATTTTCAAAAGTGCTCATTCATGGCCTATCTTTTCTCCCACTGAAGTAAATGAGAGTTTTACCATTAACATTCGTGGATGTGATTAACCCAGTGCTGACTGCTTTTGAAAATCTTACCCTAAATGTCTTGCTGGAAGAAATAAATCTCTTCCCATGCTGGTAAGATCAACTAACATAACAATCTAAAATGTTAAGATCTGTCATAATTTCTGAACTCAGTCAAGAATTCATAATGTGGCAACCTTAATCTTGCTTGCTTATATAAATAATCATCTGAGCCTCTGAGAAGCAAGGACCAATACTGTGCAACAGAAAAATATCTTAAACTGAAGAGGAGTAAATTAAAACAGGAAATGCATGGTTGAATACATCAGTAAAGTGTGGCAAATTGCCAGCACTATTATGATGGGTCCTGTGCTTTCTCTTCTGTGTGTGGGGGGGTGGTTCAGGGTGCCATTTCTTGCTTCTGAACAAGGTATTAACTGCCCACTAATATCCTAGAGGAGGGGAGTGGAGAGGGAGGGATCTGGGCCTGCCCTCTACTCCAAGTCCTAGCCCAGGGACCCTGAGGATAGCAGTAAACCACTTGAACTAGCTATTCCTTCCCCTGGGCTACTTCCCTCTCCTACCCTGCAGTTTGTGGGGCTTCCTGCCCTCTCTCTACACAAGCCAGGTGTCCCTTTACTCACAGTCTGGGTCGTCTTAGCTCACCGCAGCACTTCTCCAAAGTCTCCTCTGTTTTCCTCCAAACTGCTCTCTGCTCCCACACCAAACACTGTTTCAACTCCTTCAAACTGCTCTCCGCTCCAACAGCAAATCACTCTGTTCCCACTCCTTCAAACTGCTCTCTGCTCCAACTCTTTCCAGTGCTTTCTGCTCCAACTCCTTTCAATTGTCTGATTGAAGCAGGGGGGTTTTATATTGTGACTGGCTCCAGGTGCTCCAACCAACTTCTAGAAAATTTGCTTCCCTCTACAGGGAATAAGGCTTCCCTCTATCACTCTCCTGCTGCCCTCTGGCCATGCTGTATCACAAAAATTATAAAAACTGAACGCCAACTAATGGCATTAGGGTGGCATCTCCAGAGGGCGCAGTCAGGGGACAAGGAGCAGAGGGGGTTGGATGGGTTGGGGGTTCTGAGCTGGGGGCAGTCGGGGCAGGAAGTGGGTGGGGGTCAGATACAGGGGTGAGGCCAGGCTGTTTGGGGACCACCACACAATTTTGCAACCCTGATGTGGCCATGGGGCCAAGAAGTTTGCTCATGCCTGGCATAAACTGAGATTTCTTTAAATGCAAACAGTAAGTCTATTCAGGAACTCTACATCCACCTGTTGTAACTGTACCAGTGTTATTTACTTTACAGATTTTATTAGGAAACCTGAGGCTTCTTGTACTCTAACATCTTTGAAAAGAGGTCTTTGAATTGCAGTTCACTGCTTAGAGTGAGCATTCCAGTAAATATTTAGGTCACTAGAGCAGTCAGGTTAGAGCCGGGACTTCCTTTTCATTAGATCTGAGTTTTTATTAAAAACTATTATGTGCAGCATGAAAATGTTTTGTAAGACAGAAAAAAAGTATATAGTGTGATCTACAGTGTGACTATGAAACACACGTATTATGAATTGGGTAGTGTTCAATCCTTACTCAGAGTTCAAAATATATGGTCTTTCAGATAGTGGAAAAAATGATGTACCTTAGATATTCCTTCACAGCAACATGTGTGCATATTTCTTTCAATATTTTAAAAGACCATTGTGAAGAATGCTTCTATCTTAATACACCCCGTTCAGAGCTATTAGTTCATAATTTTTCTCCTCAAAAGGCTTCGCTCTGTCATATTATAAGAAACTGAAGTAAAGTTATTAATCGTGTGTCTGTGTTTAATTGCCTCTGGATTGTTTTGAATTAGCAAATTCATCCTATGTCCTTGAAATTCAATTTTTGGGAGCTTGTCAGTAACCAGATATGTATTTATAACTTGCTTCAGATGAAAAAACAGCTGGGTGATAATGAAGCTATTACTCAGGAAATTGTTGGCTGTGCCCATGTGGAGAATTATGCTTTGAAAATGTTTCTGTATGCAGACAATGAAGATAGAGCTGGACAATTTCACAAGTAAGTGAAGAATGAAAGCAAATGACTGAAAGTATCTTTTTGTCTTCATTATCTAACCTAAGTAATAAACCTAGAGTCCAGAAACTCAAATATCCAAACTCTGTCCTCCTTTCCTGATTTATGTCATCCACTCATTGCTCTTGGTGATTTTTTTTTTTAAACCTGTTCATTACTAGCCCTTAAAGCTACCACTATAAAATGACTCGCATCTCTGAATGGCTTTCAGTATATAATGCCTTATTTTATTGGCCAATTATGCACCTCGTTTTGAAAACAGCCTTAGGTTGACCTAAAAAGAGAGATTCCTGAGGCCAGTATTGAATCATCATTATCAAACATGGCAAAAGTATTTCTACGGCTGTATTACTGAAATATCTATGATGGCCATCACTAAGATCACAGTAATGTAGTTTGATTTATGGTATTACTAGAGAATAATAAAAATGGCTAATTATTTTTTTATGAAAATACATTAGAATGTCTTAGAAATTGGCATCTATAGAGCGAAACTCCAGATCAGTTCGAAAAATCTGTTTTTTGCCTTATAGTTAAAGGAGCATTATCAATTTAAATTTGCCCCACATCCAAATGTTGTGGAAAAAAAATTTTAAACTACGTTCTATTTTAAATTTCAGTGACAATGTATTTTTAACAAACACAAACATTTCCCTGTGATTTTTGGTAATACAGTGTTATGACAATGTTAAGGTTAGTGACTTTGGCTATAAACAAAAGTGAAACTGATTTTAATTGTTTTTCATTGTCCAGTCTGAAAGAAGCATCAAAGCTTAAATAGTGAGAATTAATTGAGATTTTAAAATTTTCCTTTTAATAATGTAGTGTTAGTAGCAAAGATAAGAAATTTTGAGTGGAGGGGTTGCATCATGTAACTTTTAAGTTTATAGTGTCTCCTTAACTCATTTTTTAAGATCACCAATAATAAGCAAAATTCTTAATATTGCTGTAATACTAAAAGTCAAATAATTCCTTATTTAGTTTCTGTTATTGTTTTAAGACTTTATTATTAAAATAATACTTATGTAGGACTATCCAGATTACTTGTTGAAAAAAGAATATGCGCCTGACTTCAATGAAAAATTGTAAAAATTAAGATATGAATTGACAAATCTACTTTTAGAGATTTTTAAGCCTAAACATGCTTGCCTTTAAAACCTGATACTAATGATATTCAGCATAAGAAACTAAAGTTAGCACAATGTTTGTTTCTCGTAGAAACATGATAAAGTCCTTTTATACTGCAAGTCTCCTGATAGATGTTTTGTCGGTATTTGGGGAGCTCACTGAAGAGGTAAGTTACAGAGGTATACAGTATATCATTGATTGCTTCTTTCCAGCCATGACACACAGACACGGTTTTAGTCTGTTAAAGCTTTGTTCTACCGTTTGGCTCTCAGTGTATTAGCTGTTAATTGTGAAAGTCAATGTGGATGGATTTTATTGCCATCTACAGCTTCACTCTGTGATCACAGGATCTAGAGGGAATCACATCCAGTATTTCCTTCATAAGTGTAATATACAGGTTTGTGTGTGGTGTTGTCCTTTATGCATAGACATTTTATACCTATACAAGTGTTTATACGTTAGTAATGAACATACTGTGCATTTACATGGGCATGAAATATTGCACCAGCTAGAGGGAGGGTCACCAGGGGAACTGGGGAGGGAAAATTGGAAAGCCTAAGTCATATTCCTCCTCTCCCATTTAAAGAAAAGTGCTTCTCACCTTTGATAATTGAGGTTGCACTACGTAAAGTTTAAAGCACAATAACCATTTTTGGTGCAACAAATAATAGATATCTTTTAAAATGTTTGATGTCAGCAAGTGCTGAAGTTCAGTTCACAAATGTACTGCTAATATCACAAATTGTCACTTTACAAGCACATTGAGCACCACCAGGACTAGTTTCTGGAAAGTCAATTCTAAACTAAAAATTGCAAGTAACTAAAGTAGACTTGGTTATAGCTACTTTTTTTCAGCAATTTTCTTATTCAGACAAAGTCTTCAGACCTGCCTGAATGGGATGACAGATTCAGTTGTCCTTACAAGCTTGTGGCCTGAAAAAGGGCTTTGTGTGAACTCAAAAGCTTGTCTCTCACCAGCAGAAGTTGGTCTAATAAAAGATATTTCCTCATCCACCTTGTCTCTCTAATATCCTGGAATCAACACAACCACAACACTGCATATAGAAGAACAGATAGCAAAGATCTGAGGCATAAAAAAGACCAAACACACACTTTCTAAAGAATCATGTGAGGGACAATATTTGGGCTCTTGAGCCGATGTAAACTGTACATCCTTAGCTGGCAACGAACATTACTGACTCCAGCAAGGATTCCGGACCCTAGTTGCTCACATAAGTCTTGTATGCAGCCAGACACTTTGGGGTTTCTAGCCTGCGTTCCAGCACAGGGAAGAGGGGGAGGAATAGAGGTATCAGAATCTGAAGAATCCCAGCACTCAAGGAAAGCTGGAAAGCAGAAGCACCCAGATGCAAGTTAACTGGTCTGGAGGGCTGCAAAGCCTCTAGCCCCATAAATTCACATTTTCAGTTGCTCTCTAGCCCATCCCTTACACCCAAGTCTCGCAGAGGACTCAGGTTACACAGTTTCATCTGCTTAGGGGCTGGAACAAGAGCGCAAGCATTACTCTAGCCCTTCCTGTGACTTCAGTTGTCAGGCTGGCTATAGGAGAAAGCAGACAAGCAGACTTCTCTCCTCTCACATTCCAGATGTGGTAGGAAGAGAAAAAGGAGCCTAGCTGCCAAGACCACCACCTGCCAAGGAAGTCTCATGCCAGAACTAACCCTAACTCTCAGTTTTGAGCTTCTCATCTTTGCCACCTCCAGCAGAGGGGCTACAGGGGGAGCTTAGTGATAATGGTGGTTCTGCTACAGACTCTCATTACCAACACAACAGCTAAAGTCAGGAGGAAAAAATCCATGTCTGGAACGGTTAAGGACAATAAGAAGTTAAATATATTAAGAACAAAAGAAATCCTAGCAATGGTATAGGCCCATTATTAGATGGAGATGGATACAATTGTTAATGATACAGAAAAAGGAGAAGTGTTAAATAAATACTGTTCTGTATTGTTTCCCATTTGGAAAGAAATGGGATGTTGAACTCATATGATATGAGGATAATGAGATCTTTTCCTGTGCGTTTGTAACTGAGGATGTTAGATATCTACTAGGGATAAATATTTTAAAGTCAACAGGCCTGGATAACTTGCATGCAGCAATCCAAAAAGGAGTGGCTGAAAGATATGTGGCCTACTGATGTTAATGTTTAATAAATTTTGGAAAACTATGGAAATTCCAGAAGGTTGGAAGAGTGATAATGTTTCCAGTATTCAGAAGTGCAAACAGGATGACCTGGGTAGCTGTAGACTGGTTAACCTGAAAATAATCCTGGGCAAAATAGTAGAAAAGCTGAGACAGATTTGATTGACAAATTATTAAATGGCATTAATAATATTCTTATGTTTTAACATAAAATTATGAGAAATAGATCATTTCAAACAAACCTGTTATTTCCTAATGAAATTACAAGTTTGATAAAGTGACTTCCATAGATGTAATATACTTAAACTTTTGTAGGGTGTTTGACTCAGTACCACACAGTATTCTGATTTTTAAAAATAAACATTATAAATATTAATAGAGCAGCAGTTCTCAACCTTACCAAACTACTGTACACAAAGTAAAAGTAGTGAGAGACAAAAAGGCATCCTTTAAAAAGTGGCAGTTAAATCCTAGTGAGGAAAATAGAAAGGAGAATAAACACTGACAAGTGAAGTGTGAAAATACAATTAGGAAGCCCAAAGAAGAATTTGAGGAACAGTTAGCCAAAAACTCGAAAAGTAATAGCAATTTTTTAAAAAATACATCAGAAGCAGGAATCTTGCTAAACAACGAGTGGGGCCACTGGATGATCAAGGTGCTAAAGAAGCACTCAAGGACAGTAAGGACATTGCGGAAAAACTAAATGAATTCTTTGCATAGGTTTTCGTGACTGAGGATGCGAGGGAGATTCCAAAGCTGAGCCCTTTTTTTTAGGTGACGGATCTGAGGAACTGTCCCAGATTGCAGTGTCATTAGAGGAGATTTTGGAACAAATTGATAAGTTAAACAGCAATGTATCATCAGGACTAGCTGGTATTCACCCAAAGAGTTCTGAAGGAACTCAAATGTGGAATTGCAGAACTACTATCTGTAGTCCGTAACTTATCATTTCAATCATATTCTGCACCAGATGACTAGAGGATAGCTAATGTGAGGCCAGTTTTCAGAAAGGGCTCCAGAGGTGATTCCAGCAATTACAGGCATGTAAGCCTGACTTCAGTATCGGGCAAACTGTTTGAAACTATAATTTGTTGAGGAAGAGTCAACATGATTTCAGTAAAGGGAAATCATGCCTCACCAATCTACTAGAATTCTTTGAGGGGATCAACATGCATGTGGACCAAGGGATCCAGTGGCTATAGTGTACTTAGATTTTCAGAAAGCCTTTGACAAGGTCCTTCACCAAAGGCTCTTACCCAAAGTAAGTTAAAAGTTTTTGGAGTCCACATTTGGAAAGGCTGTTGAAAAATTGGCGCAGGTGCTAGAGAAAATTAATCAAATCATATCTCGGTTGTCTTTTTAATACACTAAACCAGGAGTCTCCAAACTACGGCCCGGGGGCTGGATCCGGCCCGCGGTTTCGATTTGTCCGGCCCTCCAGCTGAGCAGGCATGTGGAGAAGCCGCTGCTGTCTCTCCTCCCCACGAGCTGCTGCCGGCAGCCCCATGTGTGGAGGGGTGAGTGCCCCCACGGCAGCGGCCAGAGGAGCAAGGGGTGCAGGGGCGCGGCAGTGGCTGGATGAGCAAGGGGGGATTTTGCATATATTTGCATATATTGAATTTTTCCCACAGTCGCTTCGGCCCACGGAGCCCCTTCAAAAATCTAATATGGCCCCTCGTCTCATAAAGTTTGGAGACCCCTGCACTAAACAGATTGAAGTACAATCTTATAGGTAGGTTCCTTCACAGGTAAAAGCTATTGGATAGCAAAGAAGCTCTTAATTTAGTGGAGAAAAAAAGCATAACAAGAACAAATGGCTGGAAGTTGAAGCCAGACAAATTCAAATTAGAATTTAGGCACACATTTTTAATAGTGAGTGTGAATAACCAGTGGAACAAATTGCCATGAGTAGAAGTGAATTCTCCATATCCTGAGGTCTTCAGATAAAGACTGGATGCCTTTCTGGAAGTTATGCTGTAGTCAAACACAAGTTATTGGGCTCAGTACAGTTGTAACTGGATGAAACTTAATGGCCTGCGATATGTACAGGTCAGACTTGATGATCAGATGATTCTTCCTGTCCTTAACATCTATGAGAATACTCCTATCAGGACAAGTAATAATCCTCATAGAAGCAGAAGCAACTCTGAAGGCCCCTTGAATGGGAAAATCAAGGCTGGGGGGAGGAGGGAGGGCAGGGAAGCCTTCAAATAATTAGGACTGGACCGATAATACTTTGATTTATGCATCATGTGTATCCAGAGCAACAGTCACACAGTGTCTAACTCTGTGCCTGCAAACATGGACAATTCCTTTTTAGAGTAACTTAAAGTCTTTTAAATCAATATCAGAAAGAAACTACCCTTAAAAGTGGTCTTCAGAGTCTGATTTTTCAGTACACTTACCTGAACCAAATGTTCTCTGTAGAAATGATAAATTATTTTAGCTGGTCACTACTTAGACTGGTCTGTGCAAAAATTCATGTAAGTGTCATTTCTACAAAGGATGCATTTTCTTTTGCCCCCTAGCCCCTCCTGGCCGGGGGCTGGATGTGGCCCTCGGCCGAAGTTCGCCCACCCGTGCACTAACCCCTCTCCCCCTTTTTGTCCTATGACTATAAGGGTGTTAATAGGCCACTTCACTGTGAATGGTCCCTTAAAATATGTGCTAACTATTTATGCTAAACTACCTTTTCAATCTTGTATTTTGTATTTAGCTGTGACACTCTTAGTATGGACAGTGTACATTACAAATTTACATTGGGGCAGTTGCACCTGTAGCGTCTGGTGAAGATGACCTAAGCTGAAAATACTTCCATGAGAGGTGGTAGCTATGTCAGCAGGAGAAGCTCTTGCACCGACATGGTACTATCTGCACAAGGGGTTAAGACTGATATAACTACATTGCTCAGGGGTGTGTATATTTCACACCTCTGAGTGTTATAATTGTCCTGAAGTAAGGAAACCAAACCTACCTTTCCCAGAACCGAAGAAGAGCTCTGTGTAAACTCAAAAGCTTGGTTTAAGATTAGCAGGCGTGTTAGTCTGTATCCGTAAATAAGATGAGGAAGACTTGTGACACCTTAGAGACTAACCAGTTTATTTCAGCATATACTGAAATAAACCGGTTAGTCTCTAAGGTTTCAAAAGCTTGGGTCTCTCACCAGCAGAAGTTGGTCCAGTAAAAGATATTACCTCAGCCTACTTGTGTCTCTAATATCTTGGGGCCAACATGGATACAACAACACTGCATACATTCTTAAATAATTCTGTCTTCAGAATAGGGCATTTCCTGCAGATCAGACTAGCTGCAAAAACTAGGGCCACTGCCTTCACCTAACCCATCCAAGCATGCAACTGGACAAAAACCAGCTAAAATATGAAAAGCATTATCTAATTTTATGTCACTGTCTGACTGATTCACAACTGATAATGCTTTGAATTTAATCAAATATAGCTTTGGATCTCAGTTTATCACGTCCCCAGAACCATGAATGAAAACCTCTGGAAGGACCATAAGGTGTAGGTTAAAAGATGTGTAGTTTACTCTGTGCCAGGTTACTTGTCATTCCCAGACATGTATAGACCCATGATTGTCTCCAAATATATTGACCAGCAACACTTGCCAATATGACGTCTTCAGTGGAAAGCATGCTCCAAAGATGGGATGAATTGTAGAGCAAAATGAAAAGGATGTTGCCAAGCCTAATTTGATTTATTGTGTTGGCAGAGTTACTCCAGTAATCACCACACTCCTACACTCACACTCACTCCCTCTCCCTCTCTCTCTCCCTCTTACCACCTTCCACCCACCCCCCTCCCCCAAATCCACTAAAATAGGTAAACTCAGATCTGACTAAACCTGTGGTTGGGCCATTCATAACAAAATTCCACCCACCTTAAGTGAATGTCTATAACTGGTCTTTTTTCCTAACCCACCAAGACATCTCTGGTAAATTGGAAATCTTTTTTTGTAATTAAAAAAAAAAAAATCTATTGCATCCATCCAAGGGGAAATAAAATAGCCCAGATATTTTTCATTTTATCATATTACACTTAGTTCTAAAATTTGCCTGAAATCTAAATAGTTCACCAGTTCTAACTTCCACTTAATTCTGTGAAATTGCACCCTTTGAATTTGGCATTTAAACTTGAAGGTCTTTTGGCTTCTCTAGTTTATTTTGGCCATGTGTACGATTCACTTACTGATCTTTAAAAGTGACAAGTGAGAATGCTCACTGTCTTCTTTCTGTAGGTCATTCTGATCCCATTTTTGCAATGATTGAAGTTAGTAAAACCCTTTAATTACCTTAATCACTCCAAAGTTCATTTGAGGGAAAAATAGGAATCTGTTAAGGCCTTTGATGAGAGGTTTTTCTAGTGGTTCCTGTTTTCCAGAAACAGAAGGTGGCCAAAAATAAGGTAAGGATTTTAAAATATTGACATTCTAAATTTTCCTTACTTTATTTTCTCAATTCCAAACTGGTTTTATGAAGATGGAATTGGAAAGCCTGCCAGCATCTGAGTACGAACTTTTACTTGTCACTTTCACTGCTCAGCAGTCATCCAGCTTCAGAAAAATGTCAGTTTGCTAAAACTAGCTATAGACTCTCTTCAGAAGAGTTATTTTAAACTCTTTTTGAAGATACTAATATTTGTTAAACACCTGGTACTCTTATTTCTCTGGTGATTGAAGGTATTTTATCATTGACCTTGTAACATACAATCTACTAAAAGTTGATTTTGTCGTGTGTTCTTATGTACAGAGATTATAAAAGATAATCAACTATGTATAACAAAGCTGCTGTTCCACCTGTTGATTTTAGTTCCATTTTAAGATGCTAAGGTAAACTTTTCAGTGTCTTTCTAATGTCACCAGAACTTCTAGATGAAACTATAACCTCTTTTATACAGACCTTATTTTAAAAGCACTATTTGGAATTTTTAATTTTATATCTTCCCTAACCAATAATATTAGGATTTTTATGAGTTATTTGAATTCAGTAGTGATTTAGAGATATGAAATCTTAATGAAAAGGTCTGAAATTATCAAAGTGTAAAATTTTCTTTATTTCTTTGCTGTGTGGACACTTACAAAACACCTATCAATTTTTATAACTCAGAGAGCTGTGCAATATACTAGATGACTAGCGTGTCTGTTTTACTCCTTATCTTGAAGTGTTGCATTAATTGAAGACCTCCCACAGTTCCACCTGTTGTTGAGCTCCCATTTAAGAGCTTGTCTTTATTAGTTCCCTGATTTAGAAGGTCGAAGACCAGTATTTTTTCTTAATCCGTGAAGTCACAAAGTTAATTTAAAGTACATTTTGACTTTTTTTAACCTCCCCAAGAATGTTCAACACAGAAAATATGCCAGATGGAAGGCAGCATATATTCATAACTGTCTAAAGAATGGAGAGACTCCTCAACCTGGACCTATTGGAATGGAAGAGGAAGATAAAGGTATGTACATTGCTATTTCAAATAAAGTAATATTTACAGGTTGGATGGGCTAGTGAATTAAAGTGAATATTGTTATATATGTTTCTCCAACGTGAGCTTCTTATCATCACTTTCCTACTTAGGTGTATGTTTCACAGTAATTTTCTGTTTTTCTTTCCTATGCCATATACCTTTATGATTTTCGTTGGCCTTTTCTCTTGAGTGGCAACACTAAAAAAAAAAAAAAGTCTTGCTTTTATATGGAAGGTTGTGATTTTGGATAAGTGTCAACTAGAAACGAAATAAGGATAATGAAACTCATTTTATAAATATCTCAAGATGGAATTTAATAGTTTTCAGAAGCAAAAGGCCTGGTAAATGAATCCACTTTACCACATACCCTCTCTGACTCTAAGACAAATCTGCAGCTGGAAGGTAGTCAAGTAACAATGTAAAGTTCTTAATCTGTTGGTACAGATGTGTTCTAAGCTTTTGGGCTGTATACCCGTCTCTTCAATAGACAATATAGTTCTTTTATGAAAAGTGATTCTAAAAATACTATCTCGAGACTTCTGTGCTTCAATTTAATTTAAAATGTAGTAATCATTAGGAGATAGACATATACGATTGTGAATCTGATTCTTAACCTTTCTGAACCATGATCTCATTCTTTGGAGATCCCCTTCCCATCTAATTAAAGAAAAGGAAGGATCCCCTTCCCATCTAATTAAAGAAATGGAAGGATCCCCTTCCCATCTAATTAAAGAAAAGGACTTCCAGTTTGAGAAGAGATCAGACTATTGGTCCTTCAAATACAGTATGCTGCTTGTGGCAGTGGCAGCTAGTTGATGCCATGGAGAAAAACAGAAAATAGGAACAAAAGCACTGCCATACCAGATGAGATCAGTGGTTTGTTTAGTCAAGTTTTCTATTGTGAACAGTACTAGATGCTTCAGAGAAAGGTGCAAGAAATGCTGTGCTAGTGGTCATAGAATAATGTGCTTTTAGGGAACATTTCTTCCAAACTCTTTTGAATAACAGGTTGGCTTATGCCCTGAAATATGAGCGTTTATATCTCTTCCAAAAATACCTGTGCGCTAGAGTTGTATAAGGAAAATAGGATGAGTGATATATATATAGCAATCAGCAGATATCCTGTTTTAGTTTTTTAGACTGACACTTTGGCTATCCATTTTTTTAAATAATCTATTGTACTTTACACCTTACTTGGCACTGTTTATGGTGTTTGCAGGCATTCTGTTTTTTTAAAAAAAAGTTTCTCTGTTTAGATACCTATATTTTACTGCCCCCCTTTTTTCTGATAGACATACAATATTTCTCTGTTTTGGTTACTTTTAAGCTATTCTCTAAAATCATTGTGACTTCATTTAACTTTATTATGCAGTCTACTTGTTAGCCTTTATACTTTTAAAAGTAGACATGAAGAGGGCCGCCTACAGGACTGTACCTGTAAATTATAATTTTTATACCATGGAAATATACTCCTGAGAACACATGTAAGTGAAATTCATAAATATTTGTGAATTGATTTTTAATCATGTTTGTGTGTTTACCAGATTATTAGTTTATCCTAATTATTATAAATGTTTCATAGCAGTATATTTTTTTCTACCAAAGGTACCCAAAGCACTTTACAAACACTGGAATCACTACACTCACCACTAAAATGCAGTTGTCTCGAGCTGGAGCACAGCAGCCTGGTGCTATGATGCACAAGTTTAAACAGTCAAGAATAATGCTATATTAAATTAAAACTATATTCTTATATAGTTCTGTAGAGTTAGGGCTTGTCTAAAACTGAGGTTTTTAGCCACTGGTGCAGCTATGCTTATGTAGTTGTACCAATGCAAACTCCTAGTGCAGATGTGGTGCCCCTGGGTAAACTATGACTTTGAATCAGTGCAACTTACACCAGTTTGACATGCACTTAACTGAAAAGTGTTGTTAAAATGTTGTGAAATGAGTGTGTTTTTATTATCAATATATTATGAATGTGCAGATATAGAAGTCTGTAAATTAAAGAATTTGTTTTTATTCAAATTTATAACTGTAGTGATCACCCACAAACTTGTTTGATTCTTGTAAAATTGTATGAACTCTAAGCAAAATGTGTACTACTATTAAAACTTACATAATACCAATCTGATCTTCAAAGCCTTGTACAAATATTAACTTATGCTTAGAATGAGGAATGTAAGTAGTATTATGCCTCTTCATTTTACAGACTGGAACACAAGCAAAGATAAGTGACTTGCCAAAGGCCACAGAACCTCTCAGAAAGGAGATTAGAATTCAGTAGTTTTTCACTCTTACTACTGTGCTAAAACTACTACTTTTCACTACATTACCAGGGTCTGTAGGAAAAAATGAAAATTGCAACTCCCATTGCCAAGGTTATAAGTAAAAGTAAACTAACAGGGACAGTATTTTTGGTGATATAAAAATTAAAGCATTGTTATTCAGAGTGAGCCTGCAGTATGTGTGTTTCATAATCAACAGGCTATATTTTTTGTTTAACAAATTTTCTTTCATTACTCTCTTAGGCATTAATGCCATATTGTATTTTTATGTCTGGGCAATAAAATGGCAAAATACTTTTTTTCAAGGGATTATTAACATTGTACGAGATGTGGCATACATGCCATAACATTTTGAGCATTGTAAAGCCAAAGATCATATGCAAATAGATTTTTCAGTAGAATATTCTGGAAAAGGAACTTGTCATAATTCTTGCTTTGTTCATCTCAGAAAGAAAAGCAGCATTGTTTAAACATATTGCTGGACGTTCCCCATTCCTTTCGGCTTGCTCACTTTCTTCCTCCTCTTGCGAATGAAAAAGTACATGTTTAAATAGAATGAAACTAGCCATCTCCAGCTTGACAAATTACCATATTTTCCATAAGTGTTGAGCTCCCTGTGATTCTTGAAAACCATACTGTAAGTCTTGGAGATGTTTATGCAGTAATATAGGCGTTCTCTATGTAATTCTGCTCTTGGATTTAGTGGAGGCTTTTGTCAGTATGCTACAAGACCATGGAAACTTTAAATGACACACTTGATTTATTAATGTGGTTAGAATACGAGTCATAGAGTACACATGAAGATCACTCAGGAGTACCCTTGAGTCAGTTACTAAACTTTTATACCAGTCAAGAAAAATATAGTATAAGCTGTATATTTATAAATTTAAGAAAAAATCCTAAATGGTTGAAGTATAAAGACACTAAAGTACATGAATTACTGACATTGATATTAGAGAGTTTCAAGAAGCCTATGCAGTCCTCATAAGAATAAGGGGCAATTTGTAGAAGCATTAAACTTTAACTCTCCAGAAGGGGAGGTACTGGAGCACCCTTCTTACCTGACATGAGGAAAGTATGGGTTCTAAATGTTTTTAGAAGCATAGTTTATGGTAAATTGGAGTGAAATGGTACACCAGGATAAGAAATGAAATGATTTGGAAATTAAAATTACAATGGAACCCTGCAATACCGCGCCCTGCGATAGCGTAAATCCGCTTATAACGTGGGGCACACGTGGCTCCCGATGGCAGCAGCGGGCGGTACTTTGATGTTGCGCAATACCGCAACCCTGCGTTTATCGCGGTCGATATTTCTGGACCCCGATCATCGTGGTATTGCGGGGTTCCACTGTACTACATGATCAGTTGGAAAGAGGAGACAGTCTTTGGAGTTCTAGGCTGGTGTTCCTAACAACTCAAAAATATGTTTTCTATGCCCAATATTCAGTATGATATTCTAAGCTATATTCCACATGATATTTTAATTTAAGCATTGTTGGTATCATGTCAGAATGATTACGGTAATGTTCCACATTTCTATTACTTTTATGGTCTGCTTTAAATATAGGATCACTACCTTCAAAGCAGAAAGTTATTTGTTTATATTTGCCAAGATGAAATATCCATGGAATTGTTGCTGTCATGCTGTATAAAAGCAGTTTAAACGTTGTACGGCAATAAAATTGCGGCTGTTAAAGAAGGCAAATATAGAATGATAGTATTTCATTCACATTGGCTCTAAAACTGTAAATATATTGTTTTGGCTATATATATTGACAACAAAATTAGAAATATAAATATTAGCTTTAAACAAAGTTTTTGTAAAACTAGATGTCCTAATATTTACCTTTTGAATTGCCGGTTGTTAAAAAGAAAACTATAAAATTTAATTGTGAAGAGACTGTAATTGTTTTATTACATAGTTTTTTAAACATTCTTAGACATATTACAAATGTGTTAAACGTAGATTGTTATTGGTGTCTTTTGAGAAACAAATCATTTAATTTTATTTGCATTGATTTACTGTAAAAGATTTTTATTTCTTAATGAGGTTATGGTGTGTTAAGATATCATACTTACAACAGTTTCTTGAATGAAAAATTCTGATCCAACATCTTACAAGGGATAAACAATTATTTTTATTAACTACTTTTCAATCCTGTGCAGTAATATTGCAGCTAAAGACTACATAAAAAGGCCATACTGAGTCAAACCAATGGTCCATCTAGCCCAGTATCCAGATGCTGCCTTATGTTCGTTTTAAACAACTGCCAGTTAATTTCACTGGGTGATCCCTAGTTCTTGTGTTACGTAAAGGGATAAATAACACTTTCTTATTCACTTTCTCCATGCCATTCATGATTTTATAGACTCCTATCATATCCTTGCTTAGTTGTCTCTGTTCTAAGGTGAACAATCCCAGTCTTCTTAATTTGTTCTCATATGGAAGCTCTTTTGTACCCGTAATCATTTGTTGGCCTTCTCTGTACTTTTTCCAATTCTAATTTGTCTTTTTTCGGCATGGGGCGACAAGAACTGCACGCAGTTTTCAAGGTGAAGACATACCTTAGATTTATATAACGGCATTATATTATCAGTCTTATTATATATTCCTTTCCTAATGGTTCCTAACATTGTTAGCTTTTTTTGATGACAGCTGCACGTTGAACAGATGTTTTCAGAGAACTATTCACAATGACTAAGATCTTTCTTGCATGGTAACAGCTAATTTAATCCCATCGTTTTGTTTGGATAGTTGGGATTGTGTGTTACAATGTGTGTTGTTTTTCACTTATCAGCATTGAATTACATTTGCCATTTTGTTGCTTGGTCACTCAGTTTTCAGACAGGTTTCAGGGTGGTAGCCATGTTAGTCTGTATTAGCAAAAACAATGAGGAGTACTTGTGGCACCTTAGAGACTAACCAGTGTATTTGGGCATAAACTTTTGTGGGTTAAAACCCACTTCATCAGATGCATGGAGTGGAAAATATAGTAGGAAGATGTGTACATATAGAGAGTACATGAAAAGATGGGGGTTGCCTTACCAATTCTAATGAGACAATTCAATTAAAGTGGGCTATTATCAGCAGGAAGAAAAAAACACTTTTGTAGTGCTAAACAGAGTGGCCCGTTTCAAACAGTTGACAAGAAGGTGTGGAGTAACAGTAGGGGGAAAAATTAACATGGGGAGATAGTTTTTGGTTTGTGTAATGATCCATCCACTCCCAGTCTTTATTCAGGCCTAATTTGATGGTGGCCAGTTTGCAAATTAATTCCAGTTCTGCAGTTTCTCAGCTTTGGATTTAACTCTTTTGAATAATTTTGTATCATCTACAGATTTTACCACTGTTCATCCCCTGTTCCAGATCATTTAAGAATGTTTTGAGCAGGTCTGGTTTTAGTACAGATCCTTGGGGATCCTATTATTTACCTATCTCCACTGTGAAAATTGACTATTTATTCTGACTTTCTTTCTGATCTTCTAACCAGTTACTGATCTGTGAGAGGACCTTCTCACTTATCCCATGACTGCTTACTTTAGTAAAGAGCCTTTGATGAAGGACCTTATCAGAGACTTTCTGAAAGTCCAAGTACACTAATATCCACTGGATCCCCTTGGTCCACATACTTGTTCAAATCCACAAAATATTTTAATAGATTGATGAGGCATGATGTCCCTTGACAAAAGCCATCTTGACTCTTCTCAAACATATCATGTTTATCTTTGTATCTGACAATTCTGTTCTTTACTAAAGTTTCAACCAATTTGCTTGGTATTGCAGTTAGGCTTTCTGGCTTGTAAATGCCAGGATGGCCTCTGGAACCTTTTTTTAAAAATTGGTATAACATTAGGTAACATCCAGTCATCTGGTACAGAGGCTGATTTAAGACATAGGTTATATACCACAATTAAAGCGACAAAGAGTCTTGTAGCACCTCATAGACTAACAGGTATTTTGGAGCATAAGATTTGTGGGCGAAGACCCACTTCATCAGATGAATGTTGTGAAAATCTCCAGAGACAGGTATAAATATGCAGGCACGATAGCAAGGTAAATTCAATCAGGGAGGGTGAGGCCCACTTCCACTAGCTGATATGGAGGTGTGAACACCCAGAGAGGAGAAACTGCTTTTGTAGTTGGCCAGTCATTCACAGTCTTTGTTTAATCCTGAGCTGATAGTGTCAAATTTTCAGATGAACTGGAGGTCAGCAGTTTCTCTTTGAAGTCTGGTCTTGAAGTTTTCTTTTGCTGCAGGGTGGCTGTCTTTAGATCTGCTATTGTACATCCAGGGAGGTTGAAGTGTTAGTCTATAAAGTGCTACAAGACTCTTTGTCACTTTTGCAGATCCACACTAACACGGTTATCCCTCTGATACAGTTAGTTGTTTCTGAAATTTCATATTTGAGTTTCTTCAAACTCTTGGGTGAATAGCATCTGATCCTTGTGAATTATTACTGTTTAGTTTATCAGTTTGTTTCAAAACCTCCTCCTATGACGCCTCAATCTGGGACAATTCCTCGGATTTGTCACCTAAAAAGAATGGCTCAGGTTTGGAAATATCCCTCAAGTCTGCTGGGTGAACACCAGTGCAAAGAATTCCTTTAGTGTCTCTTCAACAGCTTGTCTTCCTTAAGTGCTCCTTAAGCACCTTTATTGTATATTTACCCCACTGAGTTTTTGACAGTCTTCCTGCTTCTGATGTACTTAAAATTTGCTATGTCTTTTTTGTATCTTTTGCTTGTCGCTCTTTGAATTCTTTTTTGGCCTGCCTAATTATACTTTTACACTTGACCTGCCAGAGGATTTGACTTCCGTTTTTTAAAAGATGCCTTTTGCCATTGTTTAATCATGGTGGCATTTTTTGGCCCTCTTACTGTGTTGTTGTTGTTATATTATTTATTTTATTTTAATTTGGGGGGGATATACATATAGTTTGAGCATCAGTTATGGTGTTTTACAAAAATTTCCATGCAGCTTGCAGGCATTTCACTCTTGTGACTGTTCCTTTAAATTTCCATTTAACTAGCTTCCTCATATTTGTGGTGGTCTCCTTTTTGAAATTAAATGCTACCGTAATGGATTTATTCAGTATTTTCCCCCCTACAAGGATGTTAACTTTAATTCCACTATGGTTGTTATGATTTGAATTGGGTATATTCACTTCTTGGTCCAGATCCTGTGTTCCACTTAGGACTAAATCAAGTATTGCCTCTCCCTGTTTGGGTGGTAAGACTAGTTGCTCCAAGAAGCAGTCATTAATTGTCTAGACATGTTATCTCTGCATCTCTGGGGATTACTGAGTTTTCTGTTTTTGGAACCTCTCTAATCTCCCTGAGCATTTCACAATCAGCTAGTCAGGAGGGAAGAAGTATATTTCTTCTGAAATACCCTTATTATTCAAGCATGGCATTTTTATCCATAGAGAGTCTGTGGTACTGTTGATTCATTGAAGATTTTTGTTATGTGACTCTATGCTCAAATTAAACCTTTTCCCTTTTTATTTCAAAAGCCTTAAGTGGGGCAAAATCTCAGTTCCATCAGTTCACTTTTCAGTTTTCATGACTAGACAGTAATATTTACATACTAGATCAGATCTTCTATAGCCAGAGACCAGGATGCACTTAATAAAATAATCAGTTTTTTACAAGAGCTAGATACAACTTTATGCTCTTTCATTCTTTCCGCTGTCTTAGAAGCACAAGCACTTAGAACCACTATTCCCAGAACTGTGCTTGTTCCAGCTGACCTTTCTACTCGTGCAGATGCACACCTCCAATAAATGAAGCAGGGCTTTATTGGCTTGAACGCCACTAAAAATCTAAGAACAGAAACAAATTCGTAATAAAATTGGACAGGTAGGATAACTTATGCTTGTTGCAGATATGGCCATACTTAGCAAACTAGACTGGATCTTTAAAGTTATATGCCAATTAGAAGCCAGGATTTTTTTGAAGAGGCAATTATTTGCTTGACACTAAGATAGACCAGTCATTTATATTCTGAAATAGGAAGTTCTGCAGGCATGGCCATGGATCAGCTAACCATATGTTTCATAAGCCCTCATTAATATGACTTTCTTCCCAAATTTTCTCTTGTGTTTTTCTTTTTGCTTTCTTTTCATTTCTCATTTTAATCTTGCTAACTTTTTCCTCATGAATATACATGTCATACGAAACAGAGATTGCCTTATACAATGTTGTGTGTTCATTCAAATATATTCATTAGTACACAATGTTTATACTTTGTCAAACTGTTTTTAATTCTATATAATTTATATGCTAAAACAAGGATTCAGAAAAATAAAATCATGAGGTTGTACATATTCAGCCCAGTGATTACCTGCATTCTCTTTCAAACATCTATCTACAGCTCTATACATTTTAAGTATGTGAACTCCCAGAACTTATACCATGATGCACTTATACTTCTGTAGAGCGTTATTTGATTTTTGTTGTTGTTAAACCATTCATTTATTAACTGCATAAGATGTTATCCAGATAGAGAAGTCAAGGTGGATTATTGTTGCAGAAATAAATAGCAGTTATATGCTTGCACAAAAGAAGAATTAATAGAGCTCCTTTTCTGTATCTTAACAGATGCTGAAAGTGAAGATACTAGCTCATCTGCTCTACCTACCCAGCCGTCGTCGTCTACATATGACCCAAACATGCCAACTAGTAATTATACTGGCATACATATCCCACCTGGTGCTCATGCTCCAGCCAACACTCCAGCTGAAGTACCTCATAGCACAGGTATGTTGCATTTATATCCAAGAACTCAGATTTATTTTTACTGTGAGGTGGTTTTCTATTCCAGGGGTCTTCAAACTTTTCCCTCTGCGGCCCCTTTCCGCAGAGGGAAAAGTCTGGCGGCCCCCGGCAAGTATATCAGCTGAAATGCCACCGCAGAAAGTAGAAGCTTACACTTTCCACGGCGGCATTTTGGCAGGACCAAAATAGCCCGCCTGGGAGTTCGGCGGTCTCCCAGGCGAGCTCGGCGGTGGCGCTGGGGTCTCGCGCACCCCCGGAGGTGCGCGCACCCCCGTTTGAAGACCACTGTTCTATTCCATTGTAGCCTCCTTTCCAGTTATATGTGAAGTATAATAAGGCTACAATATTGTATATGTGTTAGAGCAGAGGAAACTTTTATAGTTAACACTTCATAAGTTGCCTTGCTAATCCCCATGTTTTTGGACACTTGTGACTTTCTGGAACTTTCACTTGTTGGGCTGAAACTTTCTATGACTGGTCTCTGCCTCAAAGTGATTTTGTTAAAAGTTTGGCAAAATAGTTTTGGCCTTTAACTACAAGGGATAATAACAAGAATTTAGTTTTCCTGTTAACAGATATTTGTGGACAGGTTGATGAAAGTGAGCAAGTGGCAGTCAAAAAATCTAACCAAAATGCTGAGTGTAAAGTCAGGTCTAGAAAATATGACTGAAATATTAAAATATAATGATTTAAATCATCGTACGTCCTCAGTTGGAATATGGTGCTTAGTTCTCATGACCCATTTGAAAGAGATGTAGAAGAAATAGAAGGGGCAAAGGCTTCCATATGAGGAAAAATTTAAAAGATTTAAAAGAAATTTAGTTTAGTGAGCAGAGAAATAAGGGGACAGGATAGAGGCATATACCAACAAATGAACGTGATAGACGCCCCTCCCCCCTGACTTATGCAATTGTTCCCTTTTGGAAATCCTTGCGTAACTCAAATTTTGCATGTCAGAAATGTATACCCGTACATTACGCAAATATTTCCTCAACTCAAAAATCCTATTTCTGGCTTATGGAACTTTTTCCGTAAGTGCAAATTTGCATAAGTCGAGTCTTGCGTATCCCGGGGAGCATTTGTATAGGTGAATTGGACACTCCCACTTGCCATTTCTCGTCATACAAGATATTGTGCTTAATTAGCCTTTGGCAACACATTGCCACAAGATGTGAAAAAGATATTTATATGGGTAAAGGGTACACTCAGTTAAAACAGAATAAGCACAATAGAGGGTTTTATATCTTTTAAGGTTAACGTAGTGTGGATGTAGCATATCCATTCACTCAAAAAGCTAATGGTGAAAGTTCTCATTTGGGCAATTAAATCTGTGTGAATTTGTAAAAGTGCACAGGAGGGTGAGTTATTCTAATGCATCTTTGGAGCTTTGCAACTCCATTTGAATACCTCCATTGATGCCTGGTTTATTTACTTGATCTCGTTGTCAAATCCCTCCACCCACATATCATTTTCCTACATTTGAGATTGTATCTAATGGAGTGTCTTAACCCTTCTGCGCTTCCAACACTATGCTTGCTGCCCTGTTCACTGAATAGCAGCTATGAAACTGACAAGAGTGTCAGTTTTACTTAGCTGCTCCACAGCAAGGAGCCTGCCAGGTGGAGCCAGGATTCTCAGAGTTGCTAGGTTCCCTGCGCCAGCTGGATACTCAGGAGTAGTTGAGTATCAGGAGTAGCAGCTATGAAACTGACAAGCTGAGTATCAGGTACTCAGGAGTAGCTGAGTTGCTAGGTTCTGAGTACTCTGCTCAGTACGCTGAGTACTCTGCTCAGTACTGCTAGTACTGAGTACTCAGGAGTAGCAGAGTTGCTAGGTTCCCTGCTCCAGCAGGATACTCAGGAGTAGCTGAGTATCAGGAATAGCAGCTATGAAACTGACAAGCCATAGCATTCCACATTCAGTCCATCTCATTTTCTTCCTCTGGAAATACTGTTATTGAACTGAGTCTCCGTCTAACTACTTGACTCAGTTTCCCAGTGAACCCACATGGTTCTCACATTCCAACACCTGATTTTAGCTGTTAAGCTTTCTTGTTTCAGGTGATGAACTCCTTAATAGGTTTCATCAACTACTGTCATACCTCCATTGAACTCAATGATTCCAAAAGGCTGAGGTCTTCTTCAAGCTGGCTAACTGAGACAGGCTCTTGTATCTGGGTTTTTTCATGACTACAACTTTTTTACATTCACTGGTAGTTAGTCTGACTCACAACCATAGGTCCATGACTCCTTATACAATGTATTCAGAGCGGCCTATATTATATATGGGGTTCCTTCATCCATCAGCCACAACTGGTAAACTGGTAGTTTAGAATGCGCTGGGATAATGGCATGGTTGTAGGGTCATAAGAAATTGCATGTATGAGGAGTGAGTTGGTCTCACACAGAACTACCCTTATCTCAGGGCTCAAAGAAAGATTTGAGATAGAGAAGTGCTGTGTCTCTCACTGAAAGCACAAGACTTAGTGAGAATTGTATTTTCAAAGGAGCACAATCCCAGATAAAAAATGTTCCCTTTCATGACGCAACCATCATGTGGAACAACTTTTCTGTGTCTCATCATATCTCAATCCTTAACTCTTCTTCTTGGCCTGAAGTTCTTAACCCTCTCTGAGAATAAACAAATGCTACTTCTGTTCTCTGCTCCCTAAACTCTTTGCTTTCTCTTAGTTCCTTGTACTAATTTTCCCTAAAACTCTAAATCTGGTGACCCTGTTCTCATTGGACCTTTTTTCCACATCAGTTTTTCTGTACCTGTTGATATTACTTCTATGAAATATTGCACTGAAATAGCCGTTCTTGATTACGTCTTAATGAAAGGTGCTATGTAGAAATATTTAAACATTCGTAGCCAACAATTTTTTTTAAAAGTACTTAATAAATGTTTCGGAAGTTCTCCTAAAGTTTCCTTCAGTCTCAATTATTTCCAATAAAAGCCAGTTCAGAATTGTTAACACTGTAAGTAACATAGTTAAACCTCCTGTTAACAACTTGCTTTTTAAGTCTATAATTAAGAGTAACATAGTATAATTCCACTGTTTCGCATATTTGCAGGTGTAACAAGTAATACCATTCAACCCACTCCACAGAATATCCCAGCTGTAGATCCTTCTCTTTACAATGCTCAGTCTGCAGGTAAGGCAATGGCATTTATGTTTTTGCTTATGACTTACTTTGCACACAGAATAGTTTGAGGAGAAACAGAATAAAATTTCAGCAATGTTGACAATTCATAAATAAAGAGTATTGCTCTTTGGGGGTAGGGACTGTCTTTTTGGGCTTGATGATGTCACCTAGCACATTCTGAGTGCTAATGAAATGCAAACAGTTTTAAAATTGTTATTAATACCCTGATATATAACTTTTGGCTATTACCTCATTAAATCCCCTAGCTAACCAAAGCATGGTCTGTACTTAGAACCACATTTCTGAAAAGCCCAGGTGCTGCAAAAAGGAGAGTAGGGCGATTTAGGTAGGTAATACTCATCCTCTGAATTGGTATTGAACTAACAAAGTATTATTGTGATGGGGACTCTGTGCTGCTATTTTTCAAATGAGATTTAGAACCATCCGGTTCAGTAAAAATGATGATTCTGGTGGTGTGGCTAAATTCCATGTTGGGTAATCACTGAACATTCCACCTACTTAAAATGGCCTTCACAGGGTCAATTTAAATTATTATTCAATTCCTTCTTATAATAATCTCACAAAAATTCCCTCCCAGAGTTTGCACCCACCCTAGTTTGCCCCTGCAGCCTGTAGGGTGGGGGGTATGTAGCTCTGTGCACTGCCCCTCTCTGTGGGCATCTCCTCTGCAACTCGCATTGTCCATAGTTCCCCCTTCCCAGCCAGTGGCAACTGCGGGGGTGGTCTCTCAAGCCGGAGCAGTGCGCTGAGACCTCTGCTCCCCTGCTTACCTCCCAGGACCACGGGGTGTGCTGGTTGCTTCCAGGAGCAGCGTGGGGCCAGGGAACTCAGGGATCCTGCCTTAGCCATAACCCCACTGCACCGCCGAAGAGCGCAATCGAGAGGGAGCCGCACTTCGGGTCCATGTGAGCCACCACTGGCTCGCAGGCCTTGCAGTGAAGAACACTGGCATAGAGAATCCCGAGGCAGGTCCCAATCTTGTCATCAGTCACACAGACTCTCCTCCTGGTCTCCTTGGCAATACTCTGCAGCACGGGGTTGACACTCCCCATAGTATGACTGGCATCGTTCACCATCTCGCCGATCTACCTCTAGACATCTGTCCCAATCACCAGCACCATGGGAATACTCCTCATCTTATTGCCCATCTCCCGTGGCACCAGGACAGATCTCCAAGGTACAGTATCCAGTCAGTTACATCTGGCAAGCAATCATCGGTAGGCATTGACGGCTCCTCCCAGGTTGCCGGAAGGTGGTTCCTCTGGCATGGAGGCCAAGTTTAGGCCATCGACCCGGTCTCAGCAGGATTGGGTGCCTGCTTCATCGGTCATGGCACCGCAGTGGCAGCAAGGCCAGTGGCCAACACAGTGGCTGTACTGGAGAGCCTGGGATGTTCCGCTGATGACTATGTCCCCTTCACATCACTCCTCGGTGGCTGTGTCGGAGCAACGGATTGCAGCCCCACCAGCACAGGCCTGGTACTGGAAGCCCATTCTGAGGTCGGGGTAGAGGATCCCGTATCCACCCCTAAACCTCCCTCTCCAACGGCAGCTGAGCCCTCAGCATCTCCACTGGAAACCAAGTCTTACTCATCTTCCCCGGACAAGGCAGTTGCAGGATGTTCCAGGGCTAGCCCCCCGAGATGACTTTAGGGAGCATCAAGCCTGGGTGGCCAAAATCTTGGGGCTCGAGGTGCAGGAGGACACTCTTTTCAATGTCGGCCACTACACCCACCCGGGTCGCCCTGCCCGTATACAGTTGGGTCTTCAAGATTTCCAAGTCACTGTGGCAGACCTCAGAATGGGCTGAGAAAAAATACTTTGTGCCAGCCAAAGGTTTCAAGCGCCATACCTTTATACTCACCCACCCTCAGTTCTCTGGTTGTATCTGCAGCCAATGAAAAGGACAAGCAGGTTCCCCCCACCTCTGCTCCGAAAAACAAAGAAGCCAAAAAACCCACAATTTATTTGGCAGAAAAAATTATTCAACAGCCAGCCTACAGTTCCAGGAGGCGAACTGTCAGGTTCTGCTGGGCCAATATAATTTTTCTTTGGGACAATCAAAAAGTTCCAGGATTCTGTTCCTCAGGGTCAGGCTCAAGAGTTTGGCATCTCATAGAGGACGGTACCACAGCAGCCAGATGCTCCCTGCAAATGGTATGGGACTCGGTGGTAAAGATGGTCTCACTGTCTGTGGTGATGCAATGCAGCTTCTGGCTCCAAATAGTGGGCCTCTCCCAGGAGATGCAGGCCTCGATTCAGGATCTCCCCTTTGACGGAGTTGGACTGTTCCCCGATCAGACAGACGCCAGGATACACGGATTGCAGGACACCAAAGCTACCCTTTGCTCATTGAGCACACATACCCGGCAGTTTGCCAAAAAGACATTCCAGCCTCCACCGCCATCAAGGCCTTGGCAAGCCCGGCAGGGTTTAGCTGTCACTGCCCTTCTTCCTCCCACTCACCAGCCCAGACCCTACTAAACACCCGGCCGGCCAAAAGCAATCATTTTGTGGGTGCACTCAAGAGCGATGCCACAGTCGTCTGGCCAGATCCTGCCCATCCTTCCCTCAGCCAGGTTACATCGGACCACTGGCTCCTGGACATAGTACTCAAAGCTATACCCAGTAGTTTTTGGATACCCCTCCTTCCTGCCCTTCTGCTTCCCCATCCTTCTGCAGGGACCCCTTTCCCTGGTTCAGAGGGTCAACAAGCTCCTGCAGTTGGGGACTGTGGTTCCTTGGGAAATGGAAGGAAGAGGTTTCTATTCTTAATACTTTCTAATACCAAAGGAGGAGGTGGGGGGCGGGCCTCAGACCCACCGTGGACCTGTGTGACCTCAAGGAATTGAAATTCTCCATGGTCTCCCTGGCCTCCATTATTCCCTCTCTGGATCCAGGGGACTGGTATGCCGCTGTCAATTTAAAGGACATATATTTCGATGTCTCCATATTCCTGGGACACAGACGTTTCCTGCATTTCATAATGGACAGGGGTCACTTCCAGTTCACAGCGCTACCTTGGGCCTGTCTTTGGCCCTCAGGGTGTTCATGAAATGCATGGTGCTTGTAGCAGCTTACCTCATATGGTGAGGGGTCCAGATCATTCCATATCTCGATGACTGGCTCATCAAGGGCAGGTCTCCGGAGCATGTACAAGGAAGCCTCGAGTTGGTGTGCTCTGCCTGCAGTGACCTGGGCCTGTTAATAGACACTGAAAAGTCCACATTAATACTGGTCCGGCACACAGGGTGTATCAGAATGGTCTTGACTCCGTGCGAGCCCGGGCCTGCCTTGTGGAAGAATGCTTTCAGGATCTCATAGCCGACATAAGGAGGCATCCAGTCACCACGGCGCACACATGACTGCGGCTGATGGGCTATATGGCATCATGCACGTACATAGTCAGTTATGCCCAGCCTTATTTGCAACCTCTGCAGACGTGTCTGGCAATGGTTTACATTCCCAGCAGGCATCCCCTGGACCAAGTGGTCATAGTACTGAACCACATCCTCTTGTCCATGAACCGGTGGTTAGACCCTAAGTCAGTGTTGCAGGGAGTTGCCTTTGTGTCCCCAGCACCGTCACTCACTCTGGTCTCGGATGTATCGGACTTGGGCGGGGGGGCCCACCTGGGCTAGTTCAATACCCAGGGCTGCTGGATGCAGCACAATCTAGCCCTTCATTTCAATATCAGGGAGCTCAAGGCGGTGCGCCTGGCCTGTCAGGCATTCTTGCCCCCATGAGAGGCAAGGTGGTGCAGATCCTCACGGACAATATGGCTGCAATGTACACATCAACAGGCAAGGTGATGCCAGGTTTTTGGCGCTGTGTCAGGAGGCACTCAGCCTCTGGAACTTTTGCGTGCAACATGCCATCCATCTGATGGCCACCCACCTACCTGGAACCAAGAATGTCCTGGCAGATCACCTCAGCAGGAGCTTCTCGTCTCACCACTAATGGTCCCTCCATCCGGAGGTAGTCAGCGTGATCTTCTGAAGATGGGGGACTCTCCAAGAGGACCTGTTTGCGTCCAGACGGAACAGAAAGTGCCACATATTCTGTTCTCTGCACAGCAGAGACAAGGGATCCCTATCAGACTCCTTCATGATTCCATGGTCAGGAACACTGATGTAGACCTTTCTACCAGTGCTACTTATCTGTAGGATCCTGCTAAAGATAAAGCAAGAAAAAGTGTCATCCTGATAGTCCTGGTGCAGCCTCGCCAGCACTGGTTCGGCATGCTGCTGAGTCTTTCGGTGACCAGCACACTGCAGTTACCACTCCGACTGGATCTGCTGTTCCACAACCATGGGAATCGGCTGCACCCAAACCTGACATGGCCGCACCTGACCGCTTGGCTGCTGCATGGCTAAGTTTGGATGAATGGGAGTGCTCCGCTGCGGTGCAACAGGTCCTGCTGCGCAGCAAGAAGCCTTCCAGCAGAGCTACCTATGTAGCAAAGTGGATGTACTTCATATGTTGAGCCTTGGACAAGCACATTTGTCCAGAGGAGGCCCTACTGCAGAACATCCTAGGCCAGGGTTAGGCAACTATGGCACACGTGCTGAAGGTGGCACGCGAGCTGATTTTCAGTGGCACTCACACTGCCCGGGTCCTGGCCACTGGTGTGGGAGGGTTCTGCATTTTAATTTAATTTTAAATGAATCTTTTTAAACATTTTAAAAACCTTATTTACTTTACATACAATAATAGTTTAGTTATATGGTAAAGACTTAGAAAGAGATTTAAAAATGTTAAAATGTATCACTGGCACGCGAAACGTTAAATTAGAGTGAATAAATGAAGACTCGGCACAGCATTTCTGAAAGGTTGCCAACTCCTATCCTAGACTGTTTGTTGCATCTTAAGCTTCAGGGCTTGTCATCATCTTCAGTCAAAGTGCACATGGAGGCTCTTTCGGCATTCCACCCTCCGCTTCAGGGCAGGTCGATCTTCGCCTATCAGAAACCGCACGGCCATGGGAAAGGTCTAGAGCATCTGTACCTGCACGTCCGGAACTGGTCCCTTCCTTGGAATCGAAATCTTGTGCTTTTAAAGCTCATGGGTCCCCTTCTTTGAACTCTTAGCTTCCTGCTCCCTTCTGCTTCTCTCCTGGAAGGTCTCCTCAGTCGCTATAACTTTGGCCCGGGTGTCCGAGATCATGATGCACACATTGTAGCTTCCTTATATGGCCTTCTATAAGGACAAAGTCCAGCTGCGTCTGCACCTGGCTTTTCTGCCCATGGTCATTTCCCAGTTCCACACTGGCTAAGACATTTACTCACCAGTCCTCTTCCAAACCCTCATGTATCAAAATGAGGAGTGCAGGTTGCACACTCTAGACGTCAGACTGGCCCTGGCCTTCTCGTTGATAACCATTCCTTAAGTCAACGCAATTATTCATTGCTGTCGCAGAGGGGATGAAGGATTGCCCAATGTCAGCCAGAGAATCTCGTTTTGGATAAC
The DNA here is from genome assembly GCA_007922305.1 of Dermatemys mawii. Classification (NCBI taxonomy): domain Eukaryota; kingdom Metazoa; phylum Chordata; order Testudines; family Dermatemydidae; genus Dermatemys; species Dermatemys mawii. The sequence goes on from ML677333.1 coordinate 76,346,008, forward strand.
AGTCTGCATCCACTGCTGCTACAACCTGGTGAAGGTGCCTCTGCCGGCAATCATTATGGCTCATTCCACTAGAGCGCAAGCATCTTCTGCAGTCTTTCTGCCACAGGTATTGATTCAAGACATTTGTCTGACCACCAAACAGTCATCCCTTCATACATTCATGTCACATTACTCACTGACTCAGCAGGCATGAGACGACACTGGCATTCGCAGACTGTGCTACAAGCTGCACACCGGTGAATGAGCCCACCTCCATTGATACTGCTTGTGACTCACCTAGAATGGAAACGACATGAGCAAACACTCAAATTAAAAACAGTGACCTACGTTTCATAACTGTTCTTAGAGATGTGGTGTTCATGTCCATTCCATTACCCGCCCCCCCCCTCCCCTTTTGGAGTTGTTGGCAAGAAGGAACTGAGAGGGCATGGGTCAGTGGTGCCCTGTATACTGCGGCATGAGCGCAGCACTCTAGAGGGTGCCACAGCTGGCTCGACAGGTGCCGCTAAGGCAAAAATCTCTGACAACTGCACACATGGGCACTCGCACACCTACAATGGCATGGACATGAGCAACACATCTCCGAAAGCAACAGTTACGAAACGGAGGTAACCGTTTTTTCTTGTTTTTAAAAAAGCTATGTTCTAGGAGGAATTATTTTGGGGAAGTTCTATGGCCTGTGTTATACAGGAGAGCAGAATCTATTAGTTTAAATGATATAGTAAAAATTCAGTTTAGTTACATTTTGAATATCTTAACTGTTTCTCTTTAATAGGAAAAGAAACTTTCACTCCTGTAAATAATTAAGGTTCCAACGAGTGCATTGTTCATATATTTAAAGAATGGTTAGAGTACTGCTAACATATACTAATAATTTGAATTACCGTCACTGCTTTGATTTTCTGTAGACTATATCTAAGGCCTTGCCTACATACACACACAGCACACTGGTTTCATTAAAATGTGGATTTAAACCAATTTATTTAAACTTGTCCAAGTTGTGAGTAGCAATTTAAATTAAATAACCGGATTTTGTGTAAAATATCAATTGTTTTTCTTTCAAAAACTGCTTTCCTTTCTCACTACATGATTTTCTTATCCCTCCTCAAAATACCCTTCAATTTCTGCATCATGTTCCTAATTGCTGAGCTGAAAGAATCATGGCTGGTGGAAGTTAGCTTTGGATTGCAAATGACTATCAAATTTCAATAATGAATATAACTACTATACTAATATTATTTTGGGATTAATACAGAGCCCAGTTTGTTTCAGGATTGGTACAGCATAGCTTTTTCGCATGTGTCAATATTTTTCTTGCTTTTTAAATTATATAGGTTGAAATTAATTAGTTAGTAAATGGACTGGCTATCTAAATGTCAGCTTCGAAATAATTACAAATATTGTAGTTTTTCTCCACATCATTTCCAAGCAAATACTTTAATAAAGTATTTCAGGAAAATTACAGTTGATTTTTTTCTATACTCTCTCTCCATTGTGAGATGCTGACTTTGACAGGCGCTGAAGCTGCTCGGCACCTTATAGGATGAGGCCCTTACTGGTTTATAAATTAAAATTGCTAGAACCCTTTTTTAAAGTGTTGATATGGTGGTATCAAAGGAGGCGTCATAAAAAATAAAACTTTATGCCAACAAAACATTAATAGAGCTGGTGCTGTAAAAATAAGATTAGGTGGATTAATTTAGGCTTCATTCCAGTAAATTAGTTGAATACTGGAATGATGCCTTTTCTGTTTTCTAAAGAATGATTTTCTAGTTTCTTTTGGCATCATAATACGAAGGAAAAAATGTCTAAGGGGAATTTGTTGTTGTTTTTCTTTTCAAATGTATAACCCAATGTGGTGGTGGAATTCAGCCCAACTGGTTTGACTCAGTTAAATGTCACTTAAGCAATGAAATATGGACAAATGTATACATATCATGTACGTGCAAGTATATTTTTTAAAAAGGCATAAACTGGCTCATGTGATTCACAAAAGTACTCTGCCATCATACAGTAATCGTACAGGTTTGACAGGTGCCAGCTGCCAGAATATTCAATAGCTATTCTGTCTCGGGCTTTATATTTTGAAGATGAAAGTAAATGCAGGTATGGAGTGTGTTTTCATTTTGGATAAAATTAAACCTCAAGAGTGTCTTTCCTGGTCCTATGCTGTTTGTTTTGGAGAGCTGGTTGTTTTACTGACATGTTTTTACTGGTGAATCTCAATGATACTAAATGTTTCCGCATTGTACGACAGTAGTAATTATCATCTGGATTTGGCTGCTTTTTGTGTGCTAACTTCTTGCCATATAACAAAGTTGAACCCAAAAGAATCTCATTTATAATTTGATTTGATTGGCTGATATATGTTGTCTATCTATAGTAATATAGATACTTAAATCACTATTTAACTCACTCATCTGAAGAATCATTGGTAATTATTCATCCAAGACATACGAATCAGATCCAGATAAGTTTAAACTGAAGTTAAAAATATTAAATCAAGCTTTTAAAGTTGTATATAGATTTTGTCCACTAAACTATTTCTATCAATTGATAAACAGAAAATGTGTACTGTAGATTTAACGTCTTTAAACAGAATACAGCAACTATAAAATGTATTTTCCTGGGAAAATGGAATAATAATAATTAATAATACCTAGCTCTTATTAGAAAATTAAGAAAGCTATTTAGTCTTTAATATTTACTATCTTTCCTCTTATTTATTTGCCCAAAATCTGCTGCCTAAAATTGGAGGAATGGATGAGAAAATATAATTGGTTCTTAGAAACATTACTTGATAAGTAAACAACTGAGATTATGAAGTAAATTATTCACATATAAGCAACGACACAGTTCATGAGTTTCAGAAAAGGAGATCCAGCTGAACAGAACTGTACATGATAAAACTCATAAAAATATGCTTAGTCATGTTTAAACATACAAAGAATTAAGTTTACAATGTCTGAGTTTACAGTTTTTCTGTTGTTAAAACCCCCATCGTATAAGAAATGAATGCTAAATAAATATTCTTTTTAAATAATACAATATTATGACCTGTTATAATAGGTGGTTATGAGAGCCCTGGCTTAAATAAATTCATATTAATGTCCAATATAACAAATGGCTTTTAAACAAAAAAATTTCTGATGAATATGCCAAAGTAGATCCTGAAGGACCACCATTTTTCACCTTGAGTAGCGTTGATAGAAGTGGGATTATTTACAGGGTAAAAATCTACTATTTATTATGAGTACAGGTTTCGGAATCTGTCCCTAAATCATATTGGTTACATATATAAGACTTTAGCCTTAACTTGCATTGGATTGGTTAAGCCCTCAATGCAGTGAATTTAAGCACATGCTTAACTTTAAGGACATCAGTGGAACTACTCACATGTTGGCCTACTGAATCAGGGTTTACGTCTCCAACTTTTTTTTGAAAAGTAGGGCGGGGGTGTGTTAGAGAAGTTTGTACAGATCAATGTTTGGGTTTGTTACAAAAAAGCTTTTGGCTGGTGTTTTTCAGAATTACAAAAATGGGTGAATTAGTAGAGCAATCTTGCTTTCTCTGATTACATAATCAGAAAATATTGCAGATATGTTGATAATATTGGGACAATGCTTTAGTCTGTTTCTCAATAGATAAAAATAGAAATGTAGTATTTGTGCAAATATCTCAGTAAGGGGATGTTTCTTTATCTGGAAGATTATACAGACAGGGAGAGAATGGCTTCAACTGTGAGTGTATTATTCCATGCTGAGAGTAAAGCAGTTACACAATAAACACATAAGCCACTGTCCTTGTTTCATGCAGGTTGTAACATGATTACAGTTAACTTACTATAGTTTGAAAGCTCTTCTGAGTTACCTCAGATAAAGGGCAGATCTTTCTCAAAGGTATTGGCTTACTCATAAAAGGCACTGGATCACGTAAATGTCTAGATTTTGAAGGTCCCCATATAATATTAGAATGACACCAAAGAAACTGAGAATTATACATAAAAATGAACTTTTAAAAAAAACGGAATAGGACTAGCACTTCTTCTCATGCTCTTTGTTAATAAAAGCAGACTACTTCAGACATTAAGTAAAACATTATGCTTGATTTGAAATAAAGCCCTGAATTTTCTTACATTTTTACTTCTTAATTATCTTATTTTTGCAGGGGAAGTCCGTTTGACACCAGAGGACTTTGCCAGAGCGCAGAAGTATTGCAAATATGCTGGCAGTGCTTTGCAGTACGAAGATGTAAGCACTGCTGTGCAGAATCTACAGAAGGCCCTCAAGTTACTGACTACAGGCAGAGAATGATGCCTTTGTCCAACAGATTCATGTCTTTTGCATAAAGAACTAACAATCCATTTCTTTACCTTCTGCCTATCAGGGGGACACAGTTACATGAAAGCTCTCAATTCCATTGACCATGACAATGAAATCTGTGTCTCAGTTTCAGATCCCTGGTGTAGCACTAATCAGCAAGTTCAACCAGTTTTCATTTTCCACACAGTGGAACTGGAAACATATGGAGGCAGTGATGTGATCGAGATACTGGAGAATGCACTCTGAACACTGTTTAAGAGTTAAAAATCAATGCTACAATATTTAGAATGTTTAAGGAAAAACGTGGTATCTCTCTTTACCGTTTTGGAAAATCAAAGTAATGTGCTCTACTAGCATTGAGACTGAATTTATCACTGTTAATAAAATTTAAAATGAAAAATGTCTTTGGGACTGGAAATAAAAATTAAGGCTTTTCTATTGAAATTTAGATAAGAGGAGTGTGGGGCCGGATGGATCCAGAAAAGTCCTTTTTATAAAATACAACTAAATTGTTTTGGTATTATCTAAGACCAAGTTAAAGGTGTGGGAGGCTTGAAAAGAAGAATACTGACATTTAATTGATAATTTATTGTAATGGAACATCCATTTCTTGAAGCTTTGGGCAAAGACATTTAGATGCTCTCCCCCACACACATGCACACACGTGTGTGTGAGCTGCTACATATTGATTTTGGTAACTGATTCTTACTCATTTTGCATGGACAGTTAATTTTATATATTAAGGGTGGCTAAAAGAAGGTGGTACTAGTGTTAACCAGAGATGAATCCAAAGCCCAGATCCTAACACCAGCTGCCCATTTCTTTCACCAGCCAAATGACCCCTCGACCAAATGCCTGGACTTTGACACCTTCAAAATCTCTATTTAGATACAAACTTTGCAGCTCAGGTTTATCTCTAGTGTTAGTGCAACAGAGCTAATATTCTCCCCTGCTTACTTTCTTGAGGAGACTTGGGAGATTCTAGAATTGATTAAAATATTTTGGAATTTCAACTCAACACTTTATAAGCTTTGTCCTGGGAAATTAAGGAGCTATTTGATTACTAAAACTGCATCCATGCTGTATAAAAACAAACGAATAAAAGATTTTTAAATTTAGTATGACAGCCTTAAATGAGTACATTGTAGAGTCTATTTGTATAATACATCTTTGAATACCAGTGAAACCTGTTAGACGTCTTTCTTTACCAAATACTAAATCGGATGTGCACACCTGTTCATGTCTATACTATTTTCCAGTGATGGAAATGTAGCCAATATTTAAAGTATATAAAAGCAGCTTAATGGTATGTAAAATCCAGTGTGCAAAGCACATCTAGTTAAGACTGCAAACAGTTCAACAGCAAGTTCTGATCATTTGTAATGTATTCTTAACATTTTAACTGAATACAAATTTATACATAAAACAATTTCATTCTTATATTTTCCCACTATGGGATAGAATCTCAACTTAAACAGTGTTTGTCTGTGTAAGGCACATTGTTGCAGGTTTAGAACAAACAATTCTGAAACATTACTGACAATAACTTTCTGTAGCTCTTGGCAATGAGCTCATGGTTCATTATAGTACTTCAAGCAGCTCAGAGATGCTTCAGTTTGCTGAACAAGCCCTTCTCACCATCAAACTAAACTGGTAAATTCTTCCATATCTATGTTATGAAGAGGTTTTATTGTCACTAGAAAAGCTGGATTTTAAGAAAAATGATGTGTTGAATTATCAACCTAGAGAAATGTTGCAATCTAGAAATGACTGTAAAAGTATACAATTTGGTATAGCACTTTTCATTTTAGGATCACACAGCTACTTATAAATATTAAAGAATAACGCCCCAGAGTACCCCAGGGAAGAAGCTAAGTTTTACGGTCAGTCTGACTTATAAATTAAGTAAATGTTACTCTTTGTTCTAATAATGTTTCTCAAACGAGTACAGTGTTAATCGGGGCTTTTTAAATTAAAAATAATCTTTTTCTTGGAAGAATTTAGTGAGCCAGTGCAATGGATTAGAAGGAAATAATTGAGTAGAACTATACACTGAATTTATAGGTGGCTCAAGGAGGAGAAGGACTGGTTACAGGTAATATGTCAAGGAGCATCATCAGTGGAGCAGCCCTGGGCAGTTCCATATGGGCCGTAGTTGCAGCATGTAGCTTTTCCAACCAGATGAAAATGTCAGGGTGGTGTCTGTGAATGGGATGGAAATTTAAAATGAGTTGAACTAAAAGGTTTCCAAAGCTGCTTGCAAGAATCTCAGTAGCATTTTTTCTTAAATCAAACTGCTTGTGTGGATTTCTCCCTCCCTCCCCCATACCTTAGGAAATCCTCTAGTATTCTGTTGCCTGTAAATTCAAAAGGAATCTAACACTGAACTCCAAAACACATTCTTTTTTATATTTTTAAACATATCAAGGCATTTTCTGGTACAATCAAGGTCTTCTCCTTTCAGGAACTTATATTGAAGTAGCTATTGTTGACAACACAGCTACTACAGATATTTCAGTGTGCTGCTAGCACACTACCTTTTTTCATCTACACATAACCAAATTCTGTGCGCCATTTCCATTGACTTCATTAGAGTTTGTGTTGCATACATGTAACTGATAACAGAATTTGGCCCAACTATGTTCAGCTAAAAGAAAAAAAGATATTTAAAAATGGGTATTTGTAATAAGCATCTCGCTCTATGAATAAATAATTTTCAATATTTTAGAAATAATAATTTAAAATGTAATTTTTTATTTTCTTTTTATTTTATTTATTATAAATATATATAAATGTATATATTTTATATATATAATATACATATAAAAATATATTTATATAAAAATACATTTAATTTATTATATTTTTATTTTCATACTTATTTATTAATTTAATAATTTTCAATAATTTAAAAATGCCAACCAAAAGTCTTCACAATTATCTCCTATCCCAAGTATAGATAAAATCTGAAGTAAAGTCAGATACAAATAAGTGGATAGTGTTGTCAAATGTGTTAAACATGAATACTATCAATAAATAAAAGCAAGGAACCATTAATATGGTACCAAAAATGACATTTTAATTGTATGTTATCTCAAATAATATAACTCTCCCTTTCGTGAAGACAAAAAAATAGGACCTTGGTTTCATGACTGGAAAATATGCATATAAACTTAGAAAAAGGTTTAGGCTTGCCAAGGTTGAAGGGCATTTCCTTTCTATTATTATGAAGTCTTCATAATGACACCATAGTTGCAGTTAAGATGCTTTCTGATGCAAATGTGATTCTGACCATCAACTTCCTTTTAACAAGCTCCTCTCCATGCAGCTTCTGGAATTACAGCATGTCCAATGGTTAAAGCAACAGATTTGGGTCATGGGAAAACATTCTTCTCTGGGTTTGACACCAAGTCTTGAACCACGTGATTCTAGCAGTGTTCTGATCGTCACTGGAGTTCTTATGATCTCCAGTTTTAGATGCCTAACCCAGCTCCTTGTGGGAGGCACGGGATAGTATCCCTTCTCTTGCTTTATTTTCTCACCACATCCAAACACACACAGTTAAAGAAAAAAGGAAATGTCACACATGACTCAAAACATGAAAGTATGCCTTAGAATCATGACAATTTCATTGCCAGCAGTGAAAGGGTCATTCTCAGCTGAATGCCAGCAGCATTCTTGGAGAGATGCAAAAACAGTTGGAGGGATGGTCTCTGTATCAAGGAGCTTAGTCTGAACAGACAGGCACTTCTCTCATGATAGAACTTTTGAGTGAGGTCTAAAACTTGATTCTGGGAGCTTGCCAGCTCTATAAAGGCATTTCAAAATTGAATTAGTTCTATGAAGCTCTATATCAGGAGTAGGCAACCTATGGCACGGGTGCTGAAGATTGCACACGAGCTGATTTTTCAGTGGCACTCATACTACCCGGGTCCTGGCCACCGGTCTGGGGGCTCTGCATTTTAATTTAATTTTAAATGAAGCTTCTAAAAATGTTTTTAAAACCTTGTTTATGTACAATAGTTTATTTATATATTAAAGACTTTTAGAAAGAGACCTTCTTAAAACATTAAAATGTATTACTGACACACGAACCCTTAAATTAGAGTGAATAAATGAAGATTCAGCACACCACTTCTGAAAGGTTGCCGACCCCTGCGCTATATGATTCTTTCTGCTCACACCAAATACATCCTTTTTACAAATACATTCTTATTACATCCTTCCCTGAGAAATACGCTTAAAATTAGTGGAGCTACAAGCTCCACTAGGAAAGCTTGTAATTCATAGATCACTGCTGCTTAAATACAGGTTTATTAAAGAGAGTGAAGAATTTGACTCTTGAGGATGAGAAAAAGGCATGGCCATCAAGACTTCCGTTTCCAATCCTAAACCTGACACTAACTTGAGTGATTTTGGGCAAGTCACTTAATTTTTCCTTGCTTCAATTATCTCATCTGTAAAATGGGAATATGTATGCTTCACAACACCGAACTGTTGAGAATTATTTACTGGTAGTTTAACATTGACACAGTGCTTTGAAAATATAAATCACTGTATAAGGATTAAATTGAGTACACTTGAATCCAGCGCTATAAAAGGCTGTGCTCTTTGACAATTGTGACAAAGTTCCGAGTCTGTGGGTCCTGCACTTCCTGGCAAATTTAGGGGTCTCAGAAACTCATCTAGGCCCCAGAGTGACCTCTCTTTCTCAGTAACTAATTAGGGGAGGCAGAAAGGGGGGAGCTTGGGCCCACCCTCTACTTCAGACTCCAGCCCAGGGACCTTAATAGTATCAGCTAAGATGGCTGACCTTTTATCCACAAAACACAATGCAATTCCCTGGGCTACTTCCCCACAGCAGTCTCTGCTTCTTCAAACTCCACTTAACCCTTACCTCAGGGCCTCCTTCCTTGCAAACGATATGTTGTCTACCACTCAGTCTCACCAGCAGCACAACTTCCTTCCACAACTCCTGACATCCACACCCATCTGACTAACTGGGAGGGTTTTTAACTGGTTTCAGCCAGTCCCTGGTTGGCTTCAGGTGTCCCAATCAGGCTAGCTATTTGCTGCTGCTTTCTAGAAGCTTCTTAATTGGTCCCAGGTGTCTTGATTGGCCTGGAGTAGCCTTTGTTTGGCTATCCAGGGAACGGGGACCTACACATCCTGAGGCTGATATACCTGCCTTCCAGCAATCTCTTATACCCTTCTGGATTGACTCCGTCACACAATATAAAATGTCTTTACAAAGACTTTTAGCATGAGTCTATCGGAGTAAATGCCTAAGCTTGGTTAACAATCTAAGAACAATTTTTAATGTAAGAACACTACTGGGCATTGTTACTACATGCTTAATCATCACTAATCTTATTGATTTCGGCAGCATGTATTCCAAATACATCGTCACTTCTCCTCACTGATTACTGCTTGGATTGTTCCTTCCCATGGCCTACGCACAACACAAGATGTAACAACGGCTGAGGGTTTAATTTATTTTCAAATCAAATGCCAAAGCCTTTTGCTTTACTACCTCATGCTTTCCACGAAGGCGTGCGCGAGAGTCTTAATCTCAAAAGATCAGAGGTGAGATAGCAGGCTCAACAACTGATGGAAAAGTTTTTGTAAAAAGGTAAAGGATGGAAGCAGAAAAAGCTGCTAGATTTTCTTTCCTAACCCCTTTCTCCTCCCTCCCCCCAATAATATAGACAGGCTCATTACAGAATACAGAGGAGGTCCACGTGAAGAATTTACAAGCTACTGCATGCAGCAAGAAAAAAATAGGACGGGATGAGTTAAGTGAAGGAGGGTACCATAAAGGTTTTATTTTTGCGACAATTGTAACAACATCTACAGAAGATTTGGATTTAAGGAAGGGATTTGAAGAGGTGAGGGAGAGAGAAGTGGCAGACAAGAAATGACATTTCCGGTGTAAGGATCAGTAGCTGTGGTGACAAACTCTTTGTAGGTAGGTAAATTCCAGTCACCCCTTCTGTCCCCTAGCAGAGACACCATTCTTGTCCTTGCTTGTCTTCCAAAGCACCATTTTGACAAGTCGATGATGTAAGTATGGTGGAAAGAATGTCTTCCCAAATTTAAAAAAAGATTCCTCCCAAAACCACTGGAAAACATTTTAAGAATTAGTCAGTAGTTGTAAATCATTAAACTGTTAGCTAGTAAAAGTAAATAATAAAAAAATAACTTACAGCACCATGGAAACATGCTGGTTTCCTGTGCTTTCGATCGGCAAAGTTCATAGATTCCAAGGCCAGAAGGGACCATTGTGATCATCTTGTCTGACCTCCTGTAAAATACAGGCCATAGAACTTCCCCAGAATAATTCCCAGAGTATATCTTTTAGAAAAAGGTCAAGTCGATTATTTGAGTTTTGATTATGCAAAATAAACAGGGTCCTCTCTGAGAAGGATGGCTAAAATGATGCCCTGCACTCAGGGTATGTCTACAATGCAGCTGGGAGGTTTGGACTAGCTGTATGAGTCAAATCCCACCTGACTTTCCTGGGTCCAAGCTTCGATGATTACCCGACAGCATCCACACTGCTATTTTTATAGCACTAGCTTGAGTGAAGCTAGCATGCGTCTGTCAACCCATGCTGGAAATCAGATTTCACAGCTGCAATGTAGAGCAACCCTGAGACGCACAACTGTCATGCTATCTGCATTGCATATGGGGTCAGGAATACCTAAAAAGTGCCTTTACAATGTCTTTAATAGACACACTCATGCTAGGGCTGTCAGGCAATTAAAAAAATTATTCACGATTAATCACGCTATAAGCAATAGTAGAATACCATTTATTTACACATTTTGGATGTTTTCTACATTTTCAAATATATTGATTTCAATTACAACACAATACAAAGTATACAAATATAACATTTTAGAGCCTACAAGTCCACTCAGTCCTACTTATTGTTCAGCCAATCACTCAGGCAAATAAGTTAGGTTACATTTGCAGGAGATAATGCTGCCCACTTCTTGTTTACTACATTACCTGAAAGTGAGAACAGGTGTTCACATGGCACTGTTGTAACCAATATTGCAAGATATTTACTACCAGATGTGCTAAAGATTCAAATGTCCCTTCATGCTTCAACCATCATTCCAGAGGACATGCATCCATGCTTATGACAGGTTCTGCTTGATAACGATCTAAAGCAGAGTGGATTGATGCATGTTCATTTTTATCATCTGAGTCAGATGCCACCAGCAGAATGTTGATATTCATTTTTGGTGGTTCGGGTTTTATAGTTTCCACATCAAAATGTTGCTCTTTTAAGATTTCTGAAAGCATATTCCACACCTTGTCCCTCAGATTTTGGATGGCACTTCAGATTCTTAAACCACAGGTTGAATGCTGTAGCTATTTTTAGAAATCTCATATTGGTACCTTGTTTGCATTTTGTCAAATCTGCAGTGATGGTGTTCATAAATCAAACAACATGTGCTGGGTCATCCTCCGAGACTGCTATAACATGAAATATATGGCAGAATGGGGATAACACAGAACAAAAGACCTACAATTCTCCCCCAAGAAATTCAGTCACAAATTTAATGAACATTATTTTTTTTAATGAGCATCATGAACATGGAAGCATGTCCTCTGGAATGGTGGCCGAAGCATGAAGGGTCTCATGAATGTTTAGAATATCTGGCACTTAAATACTTTGCAATGACAGCTACAAAAGTGCCATGCAAATGTTTTTTCTTGCTTTCAGGTGACATTGTAAATAAGCAGCAGTTAGCAGTATTTCCCGTAAATGTAAACAAACGTGTTTATCTTGAAAAAAGAATGAGTACTTGTGGCCATTAGAGACTAGCACATTTATTTGGGCATAAGCTTTCATGGGCTACAGCCCAGCTCTTCAAATGCGTAGAATGGAACATATAGTAGGAAGATATATTCAGAGACATGAAAAGGTGAAAGTTGCCATACCAACTCTAAGAAGTTAATTCATTATGATGAGCTGTTGTCAGCAGTTGCCACTTTGAAACCTTGTTTGTCTTGATGATTGGCTGAACAAGAAGTAGGGCTGAGTAGACTTGTAGGCTCTGAAGTTTCACTGTTTTGTTTTTGAGTGCAGTTATATAACAAAAAAATCTACATTTGTAAATTACACTTTCATGATAGAGACTGCACTACAGTACTTGTATGAGGTGAATTGAAAAATACTATTTCTTTTGTTTATCATTTTTACAATGCAAATATTTAATAAAAATAATATAAAGTGAGCACTGTACATTTTGTATTCTGTGTTGTAATAGAAATCAGTATATCTGAAAATGTAGAAAACATCCAAAAATATTTAATAAATATCAATTGGCATTCTATTATTTAACATTGCAATTAATCGCGATTAATTTTTTTGAGTTAGTCATGTTAGTTAACTGACATTAATCAACAGCCCTAATTCATGCCCAGTCCTGCAAATCTTACTGCTCGTATGGTGGTTTATTAACAGTTCATTTCTGAGGCACCACGTGCATCAAAATGTGGGGAATATGTATCCATGCATGTGAGTAAGGGTTTGCAGTACCTTGCCCGTATTTAGTATATATTTAGCCACCCAAGGTAAAGTAACTAACCACAAGCATTTTCTGTTCATCTAAACCATTTGGCAGGTCACATACAATATATTATTTCAGACTGATCATAGCCAGGAAGTGTATTGAAGTCTTGGGTGAAGTCCCTTATTTTAATGTAGATATTAACAACAAATTTGTATTTGCAAAACATGCATGCAACTACTCATTGTCACTGTGTTTTAACTCACCAGCCCTTTGATAATAGAAGCTCTACACACAGTAGGCCCCCATTGCGTGAACACTTCTAGAAGTAACTTTGCCCAGGCGAATAGTCCTATTGAACTGAATGGAACTGTTTGTTTTGCGTAAGTGTTCGCAGGATGGGGACCTAACACATTTACAAGACTTTTGTGTAATGAAATATAACGGGACTAGTGACAAAGGGCTTTTTGGTCCCATATCCATTGTGTTGCCAGTCCTTCCACTGTGTAGGCTCTCATTTAATTCCTATCCTTAGACCACCATAACATTGAGGCCAAGGCCTTCACTTTTCTTTCATTTGTTACTATTTCCTACTAGAAAGTGCTGTGTATTTCTGACACTTTGTAATAAATAATCAAGATAATCTTTCTTCCCAACTTATCTAAACTCCACTAGATTTTCCAAGAAAACCAAGACTTTGCTGCCTTAAATGTTTTTCAGGTTGCATGGATGCATCAAGATACCTTTTCATAGATAATCTGACTGTGCCAATTTTTGCTGTGAAGTACCATGCAACATAAGATAAGATGATTTTATACAATATGTTAATTCTGCTACTAAAGGTGCTGTCATTTCAGTCTGACTGATTCCTAGAGCAGAGAGCAAAACTAAATGAAAATAGAGGACAGTGCTATTAATTTTTGCTGGTAGGAGTCCTGCAGTTCTGCAAAAGAACATATACTGAATGTACTGGCACTAAAAAGCCTTTATTGATGAAGTGAGTCTCCTTTCCAGCCGAACTCTGGGGAATGTACAATAACAAGATTTTATTTTGGAATGTTTGCTCTGTGCAGGAATTTCTGAAGGAACATGGATGGAAAAAAAGAAACTAAATCCAGATTCTAAAGTTTAGCCATGTATGAAAGTGCAGCCAGTTTCATCTTTCATAACCTATATCCTGATCTGTGTCTAAGAAATGTACTGTTACTCCATTTACTCTTAATATAATTGAAATGTGTTTTCCCTCACCTGTCTTTCTAATTTCTCCTCTGTCAAATATTGGACTTCTCTCCCTCCCTCCTTGCTTCCTTTTTGTATTCTCTCTATTAGTTATATTATTAGATGTTTCATTTATTTTTCTGCCGTGTGGACATTTTAATAAGAAGAAGATGCACTATTTTTATGTGTCAATAGAATTGGTATTTTTCAGTGTAATGGATATGTTTGTCTCCTGCTAGAAATAACAGAAAACAGATGTTCTGTATGATCTGAAATTTCAAAATAATGAAATATAGGGGGAGAAAAGCTGCCTGAGCAAAACTCATGTGTGATGTAATTCTATCAAACACAACGGATTAACACCAGGGATTAATTTGTTTTTGCAAGCATAGCCAGAATAAGAGAGAACTCCACAGATACATTTATATGCTGAACAACTTCTACGAAGGTGGAAGTCTCAGCCATTTCAGCTGCTGCTTTTTAAATCTTGTTTTTCAGTGGAGACCTAGGAAAATTAAAGGTTTTAGAATCTGATTTAACTTGAAGGTGAGGAATGGCAAGTGATTTATGTGTGACTTTGTAGTTGGCTCCACGGGCATTTAAACATATGGCAAACCTTTACTTAATGGCTTCAAAAGAATTAGCACAGTATATGCATGACTTTTTCTCTGGTATTGAACTTTGTTTAATTTCATCACATTACACTAAGTGTCTGGTAGTAATTTGTGTAATAGCATGCACAAACAATGCACACATTTCAAGAACTCATTTAACCTAAAATGCACAGCTATCACTGTAAGAGTTCTATAGATTTACATAAATCCAGCTTTTGAATGGTTATCTCCCTGCCCCTTCAGCTCTGACCCCCGCATGTTTGTCACCCAACAAGAGAGGAAGGTAACAAACTTGGTCAGAATTCTTCTGGTACAGAGTCTAATACATGAACGTTGGCTTCCAGCTTATCAGTGTGTATGATTATATCAGACCTTCAGCATTTCATTTGTCAGCCTTTTGCTTCAGGTAAGAAGAGGTTAGGACAAGAAAATCTTTCGTTAACAATGAAATGAAAATGCAAGAACAGGGATTTGAACTAGCAGGAACAAAATTAGACTGCAGTGAGGAACACATAGTGTTCAGAGTAGGTAAGGCCAAGCTGTGCAGATGTTTATGTGCTAGGCAGATCATTCTACTCCCTCTTTCCCCCACTCCCGTATTTACCCCTCTGTGACGGCTTTCAGTTATTAATGCCTGCGTGCAGCCTGCATGTTCATCCCTATCACTGAGTCATGCTTGATGAACAACTTACATAAGCTGTTTAAAAGCTCCTCTGATATGGGCAGTAATAATGGCAGGTATGTTAGAACTGGTGATATTAAACAAAACAAAATAGCTTGTTATTGACATCTGATTGGATAGATCAGGAATTGGATGTAAGGAACTAGTCAAGATCTCACTTTAGTCATCCGAAGAGATGCTACATACTTATGTGCATGTATGCTGTTATGGCCAAATTCTGCCTCCAGGTATATGCTTGCAACTCTTTAAATCCTGGGGCTGCTACTGAGGCAGTAGGGTCAACTTCTTGGAAAGGGAGTGTAGGTTTTGAGGGTGGACATGGAGGCATTCAGAGGGGAAATAATGGGGAAAACCACCAATAAAGTCTTGGAAGGAGGAGGACGGATTTAGAGAGAACTTCCAGACCTCCCTGAAATGGAAAAGAAGGTGATGTATCTGGAGGTGAACTTGAAATGTTTGAATTTGAGAGTTGAGGGGGGAAATAGTCTTAAGACTCAGGTCAATCTACACTGAAGTCACTGGGGGCAGCTACTTGAAGGCTGCACTGGTGCAAACCTTTGTCCGAGAAGACAGACAAAACTGTGCCAGTGCATATTCCAAATTTGTTGCTCTGCTTTGAGCCACCAGTGGCTGTTACCAAGGTCTGGGATTGCGTATAAAATTATTTAGGTATTGGGCTAGGAAAGTGCAGACACGTTTCCATATTGCAGATACATTTCTTTTTTGCATTTATCTTGGGTTGATTCCAATAATCAGTACTCAGACGGTGCTGGCCGGTGGTGATAATGCTGTACCAGAAAAATCTCCTCTTGCCCTGGCATTTTCTGCTAAATTTAAGCTTTCCTATTTAAAATATAATAAAACGAGACGTTTCTAGCCCAGGTGGTTGAAAAGACAGCGATGCACCTGCTGTTACACTGAGAATGTGGATAATCAGAACAATGCCTCTGATATGTGTGAGCTGTGTTTGTTCATCAGTATCTTAGACAAGGCAGGACTAGAAGCTAGTGCTGTGGAGCTAAGTGGGAAGTTTGGAATCTCCTCTCTCCAATGGTATACCGGTTTCTAGCTATTTTGGACTAGAAGCTAAGCCCATAAATACATCACTTATTGCAGAATTAAATATTGTGTCTGGGCTTCAAAATAACGTAACCTGGGGTAGTTGAGAGGAAGGAAGGAAAGGAATTTGATTCAGATTGATTTTCTTTTCTAAATGACAGGTGCCTTAAGATTCTCAGAGGCTGGAAAATTAGAAATAGTCTTGGGGAAGACTGATTATTGGGCAGAGGAGAGGTGAGAAGGTCAAAAATGAGTGGTAAATGCAATTTATTACCTGGATAGCACCATCATCGGTGTGGGGCATGTCTGTTTGTGTGATGTTATGTACATGTGCACACAGAGAGTGTAATGTATACTCTGAGTGTGCATGTTAAAATTGGGGAGAGGTTTTTGTGTCTCTTACTCATATTTTATATTAATCCCTTTAGATATTGCTATGAGGATTTGCTTAGGAGCTGAGTTTACACAGTTTCAGGCTGAAGCAATCTCACCTGCCTATTCCATTCTGTATCTTGTATGCTTTAGACCTTCTCTGTTGAAGTTTTATTCTGGAATACAACTTTCCTCTCTCCTCTTCCCTTTTTTCCTATTACTCCCACTCCTGTGGTCAAACAACCGGCAATGCAGCCACCCATATCCCAGCTGAGGGTGGCTGAATTCAGTTCTCACTGTACCCTATCAGCACTGCTCCTCAAACCAGCCAACAGAGTGTTTGAAGAAGATGGAAGAAACACCCTCTCCATAGAGGCTAAGTATTGATTTATTGTTCTTGAGCAACATTACAGACAAATTGTTTGTTTGGCTCCTTTGGCAGGATTTTCACCAGAGATTAATTTGTTCCTGTAATGGTATTTGGTTTTAATTTTTCCCATATCTTCCTATACCATGTTCATTTAACTTTCAGACCTCAACATTCCTTCCATTATAATGCTAAGGCTAATTTCTTGATATTTCCGTAGTTATTTTCTTTAACAGAACCTTTGTATCTGAAATTTGGACTAGATTTACCAAGTCTAGCAACCCAGTGAACCTAAACTGAGCTTTAGGAAAAAATCTGGGGTGATTTATGGTTTCAAATGGAGAGTAGGTTTTGGATAAGTTTGCTTTTCATATTTGGGTTTGTCTGAATAAGAACACTCAGGACGCAAACTCAAGTGAGCTGAGGCAGGAAAAGAGATTCATAGATTCCAAGGCTGGAAAGAACCACTGTTCTCATCAATTCTGATCTTCTGTATAACACAAGCCATAAAACTTCCCCAAATAATTAGAATAATTCTGAGGGCAGATCTCATTTTTTAAAAATCTAGTCTTTGATTTAAAAATTGCCAGTGATGGAGAATCCACCACGACTTTTGGTAAATTGTTCCAATGTTTAATTATTCCCACTGTTGAAAATTTTTGTTTTATTTCCACTATGAAATGTCCAGCCTCAGCTGGCTCTTGCAAGCACTGGCTCTTGTTTTACTTTTCTCTGCTAGAATGAAGAGACCGTTATCAAATATTTATTCCCCATGTAGGTATTTATAAACTGCATTCAAGTCACCTCTTAAACTTCTGTTTGCTAGAACTAAATAGATTGAGAACCTTGAGTCTATCACTATAAGGCATGTTTTCTAATCCTCTCTGATCCTTCTCCAATTTATCAACATCCTTTTGAATTGTGGACACCAGTATTCCAGCAACACTCATACCGGTGCCAAGCACAGAGGCAAAGTAATCTCTCTACTTCTACTCAAGATCCCCCTCTTTATACATCCAAGGATGACATTAGCTGGTATGGCCACAGGGTCACACTGAGTTTTCAGGTTCAACTGATTATCCACCACAATCCTCAAATATTTTTCAGAGTCACTGCTTCCCTAGATAGTTTCCCCTAACATGAAAGGATGAGCTACATTCTTAGTTCGTAGATGAATTCATTTGTAAAAACCTCTGCAAAATGAAAGAGCGGAATTTCACATAGCTCTATCTGCAAGCATTGTATCAGAGATTGTGGTACTGGCCAGTTTTCCTTGTATGACATCTACCTATTCGACAAGTGGGTTTTTTGCTCTGTGTACCTCTTTCTTCTCTTGCAACAGGGAATTCTATTTCCCTTCAATAAAATGTAAGATTTTAGATATATTACTTTGGTCTTGGAAGTTGCTTTACTAAATGCAATCTGAGAACAATACTGATTGTTGGAATGTATTGCATTGGGAGGAAATGAAATGTAAACCACACAGATGGCTCTGCAGAAAACCTCTCATTTTGGAATTCAGAGGTTTAATGTTTAGTTTCCTTTAAGTACTTTGAAATGTTTTCATTATGTCTCTGACTATATGCCTAAACAAGGCAGTAAGAACTCACCCTATGGCCCTGCACAGGCTATCCAGACCTTAATCCTGGGGATGCTGGTGTAAGCAGGCATTGCATGACACTCACTCCTCCCCAATGCAGATAGGGAATGGACAGAGTCTTCGCTCCACCCCTTCTTGTTTGGCCAGTGTAGTGGAGCTGGAGTGAGAAGAGTTGTAATTTGCTGCTTGTATAGACCAACAAAAAATTACTCAAATCCTCTCTCTTGCTTCCCAGGGCTTCTTCTGAGGAAATGCAGTTTATGCACCTTTCCTAGCAGAAGGCTGTATCCAAAGTCACAGTCTAGCTGTTAGTTTGATAACAATGACACTTCTTAAAATGTTTGTGCTTTTTATAGTTTATTAATAAAGTTATTTTATTTAGTTAGTGACTGTTCTATATAATATTATTTTCACCATGCATGCGTCCATATTATGTGATGTTGTTCTCTATTTTCTTTTTCATAAAGCTCAATAAAATTCTCAGCTCTTATTTAAAAAAACAACCAGAAATTCACTAGACAGAAGAGTTAAATTTGTAAAAGGTCCATCAGTCAAACGATTCTCATTCACTCTCAGTGCCATGGATTCACTGCTAAATTCAAATACATTTTTACTACTTTTTCCAAGGAAATTTAGCATTGGTGGAACTAGAAGAGGCCAAATTGTCACTCTGGAGATTAAATTGCTGTGCCTTAAGAAAAGACACAGGACAGGCAGCAGCAGTTCAGGAATCACCAAGTGAGTGGACCAGTGAACTTCAGTCTGGAACAGAAGAAATTCATGTAGTGGTGATGTTCACTCTTCAGAATCATTGAAGTCTTGGCCTCTCTGCAGAGACTGTTGACAAAGGTAATAAGTGGTACTAATTATGATGAGTGGGGTTTTAATATCAAGATTGAGCCTCTCTTTTTAGTGAATGAGCATGATCTTGTTACATTATTAATAGGGTACAAAGTATTGAAACACCAAGTTTGAAATATACAAATTGTCTACTTAATATTACAAGCAGTAATGTCTCTGAAAGTCTCTTCTTCAGCAAAAATAAGCAAGCTTTCTGGGACAGGGACTGTCTTCAACTGTGTTGACTGGGGCTTTGGGGCTGCCATAATATATTATTATTATTACAAATAATGATCTAAGCTGCCTTCTGTCATTTACTCCTCTCACCAAGTGTTCTGCTGCCATTTTTGCTTGAGGAACAATCTGTCATACCTGTAAAGGCATTTAAATGACAATATTTCACATATATAGCACTTTTGTTCCTGGAGCACTTTATACAAACCACACCAGTGCTGTGGAGAGGGAACCAGGTAGGGAACAGCAGACTACATAACACTGATGTGAGTGGAAAATTTGTCCAAGGATATCTGGGCAAAGCCCACTTTTCAAAACCTGCCATAGGATCTTAGTCTCATTGAGAGAATACAAGGCCTCAGTACCTTTTTATGGGCTCATAGAAAAGACTCCTATGTAGTAGTCAATTTATCTATCTCAGAAAGATCAAATAAACCCCTCCAGGAGCTGAGTCTGTAATCCTAGATATTATAAACTTGAGGTTTAGACCTATCATCCTCTGTGGAATTTATCATAAGGAAAAACAAAGTAGTGTTGTATAAACAAACTGAACAATGGGTGCAGTGTTGATAGTGACATTATTTACATGAAATAAAAAGCTCTTCGGGTTGTAAATTCTGACGATATCTTATCATTTGTCAAAATCACAGTAGTTCATTCAACGCTTGCTCTCTATAGACGCATTCTGTACATAAAGCACTGAGGTCTAAGGCAAGACAAATGCATGGCGGTGAAAAGAGGTAATATAGCTTTTATCTTAAACCACAGTGCGTAATCAGCTAGTTCTAGAACAGTTAAACTGTCCCTTTCATGGTTCCAGTCTTCCCTAGGGAAAGTAACTAGTGCAATTATCTGGATGACATAAAATAAGTTAGATGTTACAATTGTCAGGAGAAATAGGAATTAATCTTTTCTGTTTCTTTTTGGGTCAAGTCTTGTTTCCTGAGGTCTGTGTGTTCAGCAAAGGGATAATTTGTAATGGCAAAGAATGAATTGTTCTGTAAAAAGGAATACAGCAGAAGGTAATGTGGAGTTTTCTACAGCTCTTAATGATTTTGAGTATGCGCAACTGAATTTCATTAGTGTCTGCATTTTCAGCTACTGAAGCGTTTTGCATTATTTTTTGCTTGGTTTATTTTTTTACAACCAACTGAACATTTTCCCCATTATCAAGTAAGAGATGGAGGGCTACTCACAGCTTCTGTGATTTTTGTTTGAATACCTCTCATAAATCCTCTCAAGTACTGCTGTTAATGTCACCTTTATTGAATTTGTATTTCTTCATATTATAGCAACCAGACTTACATTTTTTAAGATACAAACAATTTGTTATGGTAAGCTTGTCTTCGTGATTTTTCCTGTGTTATAACACTCCTGTTCCATATCTAACAGTTAAATGAAAAATTTGCATACCAGATAAAGTACAGATAAAATAACAAATCACATTCTATACCATAGTCTCCAGTGCATTTAAAACATACATACATTTAGCATTCTCTACTGTTTCCATTGACAGTTAACATTTGAAAGTTCTTTACTGAATTCATAAGATCCAATTCAATGTGGTCCAATTTCAGTTTAAATTACTCACCTATCCAGGGCTGGGAGAAGTTCCACAGTTGGATTTACAAACATTCCTACAGCTCTAAAGCTGTCAAAATAATAAGTCCAAAGCTCCATTTTCACTATATGTCCTGTGCAGCCTAAATTGTCATCTTACGAAGGGGAGATTTAGGCTCCCAAGAAGTAATATAGTTACAAAGTTTTATGTCTTTATAGTCACTAATTCAGCATTATGGCAGACTTCTGTGGGAGGAGCTTAATATCCCAATGAGGTTTTGGTGACATTGACAATTGTCTGTCAATAATTCTGTATTTTCGAGCAAAATCAAATTATATGTTCCAATGTCCTTCCCCATTACAGTTACTCCAGTAGTGCTTCTGTTGTTATAGTTTCACAGATCCACAATCTTGCAAATGTTTGATAGAATCTATGTAATGTGATGGGGCAAGGCCAGATGGCTATAGGGAAGTGATAAAGATCAGATATGTTAGTCCCAGGCTAAACAAATCCCTGATACCATTGGAACCAAATGGCAGTTGTTCCAGGTTAATCAAAACACCTGGGGCCAGTTAAGAACCTTTGAGATACACAAATGCAAGACCTGCAAAAGTGGTTTGCTCTCACGTTTAATCTATTTGGTAGAAAATTGGCCACTTGTAATAAACCTTTTCTGAATAAGTTCTGAGAAAGCGAACAATGATGGATTGAACTCAATGGCTGCCTAACATGGCAGGAGCAATCTCTTCCACAAGATGCTCATCCAATATGATAGAAGAGCTACTTTGATGCCATAAATCTCTTTATGTTTAATGGGCCAAATTCAAAGCTGGTGTAAGTGGAACAGCTCTGTAGATAGCAGAGGAATGACATCTTCTCATACCAGGAGTGAATTTGGCCTAACAATTCTTCTGGGCATTTGTGTGCTGAAACAGAAAATTTTTACTGTACAGTGGAAACAAAAGGAAACATGGGATTTGGGATCCTTGAAGTCTGAAGGAGCCAAGCTGAAAATAACAAGATTGTAGTGCTCGCCAAGCACTACATAAACTCATTTGGAACAAAATCATGTGTGATCCAAAAAAACGGGATCATAAGGCTGGCAGGGCCTATTTGAAAGTCAAACTATAACAGATGGGGCATTTTATTGACATTGAAGAACCAGTCTGTGCACATAACAGTCTAATACTTCCTGAGGCTGGACTGCCAAAAGAACCTAAGGAAGTTAGGCATGCAACTCCCATTTTATTTTACGTGATTTGGATGCTTAATTCTTTTAGGGTACATCTAAAGAGCCTGAGACAGTGAGCCTCCCAGTCAGCTCAATAGATTGGGGGAAGGGCATATTTCATCTTTATTACATTGCCGGGGGAGAGGTATTTTTTTTCTCATTTAGTCCCAGCTCAGTGTGGCTAGTGGACAGAGCACTGGATTGGCACTCCAGAAACCTGGGTTTTCTTGGGCAAGTCCCGTTCAGTGCCCAGTTTTCCCATCTGTAAAATCGGGGAAATGCTACTAACCTCCTTGGTAAAGCCCTTTCATTTATGGATCGAAAAGTGTGATATAAGACCCAGATAGTAGTATGAAAATAATTTGTTTAAATGTCCCTCCAAGTAACTCTTGGATATGACAATAAAAAAATTAAAATTCTATCTTGAAAGGAAAATATGGAGTACCAGGCTGATGAGCAAATTCTTCCCCATGGAACAGCATCAAGTTACCAGTCGCTGCAAGGAACCTCTGAAAAGCTGCTAACCACAAATAGTTGAATCTCTAGTGCTGCTCTATAAAAGAAATAATTACAGTCAGGTGAGAGTTTTGCAATTTTATAATATCCATAACAAGTCATCTTATAAAATTTACCAGATTTCACTCTAAAAAGAACTAAAGGTTGACCCTATTGTGGTCCAATATCTGTCTTTTAATTGATTTTATTTCCAGTGTTAACTATGATAACATTACACTACTATTAATGATGGGCAATAGTGAAGTTTTCTCTTTTGAAATGTTCATTACATATAGAGATGCATAGACTAAACTGAGGAAGGACTAATAGGATCACTTAGTCTGATTCCTTGCATAGCACAGGCCATAGAATATTACCCAGTTATTCCTGCATCAAGCTTATTATCCTGTAGTTGAACTGGGTAAAATTTGCAAAAGCACCTAAGTGACTTAGAAGCTTTGAGCCTGGTTTACATACCGTTTTTGTACTACTTATAACTATGTCAGTTAGGATATGATACTTTTATCACTACAGTTATGCCAGTACAACACCTAGAGTCGGTACAGTGATGTCAGCATCCAGGTGGTTATAGCAGTCCAGTTTATCCCTGTTTTTGTAAGCTATACTGGTATAACTACATGCATGCTGCGGTGGGTCCTACTACTTTAATGACATTGGTAAAGTTAAAGCACCACAACATCTGTGTGTAGACAAGGCCTAAGTCCCATTTCAAAAGTGACTTAGGAATCCAAGTCTCATTGACCTTTTCAGGCCTTAAATCATCCTTGAAGTCCTTCTCTGCGTTATCCAGCCAAAACTAAATAAAAAGTACTTATATTTATTTTACCTTAGTTTGCTGATTCTTAAGCAGTGAAATCAATAAACAAGTTCAGGGGGGTAGTTGTCTCTAAACAATTCGAGCAGAGCTGGTGCTAGGCAATTGCGTAGGGCCTCAAGCATCTCAAGGGGTCCCCCATTTATTATTTGTTGGTGGAGAGGGGAGCAAGAATATTCCTGTTTATTGGCCCTCAATGGGCTAGCACCCCCTCTGAATAGGAAACCCTTAATGAGAATAAAGTAGACATAAAAATCAGCTAGACGGTGCATAGCAATCCTGTCTTTCCATGAAATCAAAAAATAATTAAGGAGCTAAAAGTTCCCTCATAAAAGATTTTCCAGTGGAGATCAGGCAATATGAGTCCATTAAAAATAAAGTAAAACTAGGCATACTTGATAGTGGGAAAAATTGCGAATCTCCTGCAAGCTGGCAAGAAGCTACAATAAACAAATGAGTTCTAAGAATAGTATAGTAAACTGATGTGCTGTACAAATACCTATAATAAAACAAGCCTTTCCAAAGGAAATTTCAAGTATTAAAAGGAGTGCCAGCAAAAGGGAGGATCCGGTGGTAAGACTCATGATGCGTTCCTGAGAGAGATCCCTGTGCTCTGCCCTTCTTCCTCATTCCTCACATAAGTGATTTTCAATCATGTCAGTTCCCATGACCTAAATCAGTTCCCAAAGGTGTAAAACAAAGTCACATGTACAAAATATTTCAGAATGGAAGAGGAATGCAGATGACAAACACACTGAAGAATAAAAGCCAAGGAAGATGGGCATAGAACTAGCAGAAGCTTGCAGCAGATAAATGATTGACATAAGAACCTATCAAAGTTAAATTGTCTGTTTTAAGTACTTGTTGCTTAAGTTATGAAGTAACAGTAATCTCTGTTATAAATTGGCTTCCAAAATGTCTACTGCCTAATGGCCAAAAACCTTCCTTTAATGAGCTGGGAAAAGCCATGCACTGCCAGAACCTCCCTGTCTCCTGGCTACAAACTCATCATTAATGATCAGTAATGAGTAATAACCCGTCTTTTGCAAAAACACTGGAGAACAAATATTTAACAAATTGACTCTATTCCTGCACTGAGTGCTGCTTGGAAAAAGATAAATAGTGTATAACAAAGAGCAGGGCAGGAATGAGTACAACTGTAGAGGACTCTCTGTCTCAGTTACAGTGCTTATTGTTCATGCTGATCTGTTCTCTTTACTGTACCCCTCTCCATAGCCCCAGAGCAGAGTTGCCAGCTCTTGCGGTTTTACTGCAGTTCTCATGATATTTTGTGTTTTCTTAGAGCCCCAGTAGCTGGAATCAGGTTGTTGGCTGAGAATCTCAACTTTTTTCTTTTTTTTAAGTATGTTGCTAACACTTGTAGTTGTGGAGAAAAGCTTGAATGTGAGAGCCCTACACCTTCCAACACCAGAAGAACCCCCATATTATTATTATTTAAAAATAAATCTCATGATTTTCAAGCCAATCCCATGGTTTTGGGAGGCCTGACTCCTGATTTTTTAACATTTTGGGGCTGACACTTGCTCCTTTTTTATGGGCATTTCCCCCTCCATTGAAACCTCCCTCCTTACTGCAAATATACACAATATTTTGACTTATGCCCACTGCATTAATCATCTACATTATTTTTCTGTTACAAAGATGCAGAAATACGGGCAGTTTTAAAATGAAATGGTGAGCTTCTCAACATCAGCTCAACAGCAAAAAGAAAAAAAAAGACACATTTTCTGAAAAAGAAGACTTTCCTGTAATTGTCCCAGTACACCCACTTCCAAAGCAGCAGAACAACCACAACTACTCAACAAAAACATAATCTGAATATTCTGAGAGGACAGCTGGGCATTTCTGGGGAGATCTGAAAGATATATTTGGTTTATTGTGAAAAACTGCCTAGCAGTCGTGACGAGCTGAAAGAAATTTAGCCTTCTCTAGATTTACAGGATTATAAGGCCTGTTTTCGTTTTTCTTTCTGTGTATCTGAGCTAACTTGTGTTCTCAATAGTTCACCAAATTCTTACTCCCACTGTCTGAGTAATTCTCTGAGGGCAAGAATGGGAACCTAATTACAAACAATCAACTATTTTATATGACTCATTATAGTAGCAGAATAGGTTTTCTTTTGAGCATTGTCATTCAGCTAGTGGCCTTTCAAAGAGGTTATATTTATTTTTATCTCACCGTGCACTGCACACAATTCCCCTAGGCTGTGTTGACTACCTTTAAGGAAAGGATTCACATTCTGCTATTAACTAACCTCAGAGTGAGATGCCCAGCACTGTTTTAAGCAAGTAGTTTAGACATTTTACTAAATCAGATCAGAAGAGTTGGGGTCAAGGACTCACTAGTGTTTATAACATATGCAGCAGATGTATAGGAATTCAACGGAACAAAGAGGGATGGATTTTTGTTACAGCTGGACGTGAATTAAAAGCCTAAACCTCTGATGTTTGCCTCCAAATTTGGATCTGAACGTTGCAGTTCAAACCCATGTGTTCTTATTAGAACTGGATGAATGCATTTCACCTAATTACAAAGCCTGAATTAATTTGAGAGTTCAAACGTGATGGACTTGAGCTTCTAGACTTGACAAACAAAACTTAGTTGCTTCCTGTACCAAAATACAAACTATCTCTTGGGGGGCAAAAGACACTTCCTTCTTTCATGAGTTGGAGATAATGTAAGAAGTGTTGTCCCCCACGATGACCTGCCTATACAAGCTGGCTGCTGTGTAGCTGTGAACCATTTTGTTGAAGAGAGGAGCCAGAGGGGTAGAAAATCATTGAAAACACACAGAGGCTCAGTGAGCAACAGTAGAGAAAGGGAAAGAAAACCTTTGTTCAAATCAATACAGAGGCAAAAGGAAAACAGGGAAAGCAGTTACACAGCCTGAGGAAAAATCTTTTTACAATTGCTGTGCTGTGTTGAGGGCAACTACTGAAAAAGGCTAGGATAAAATAGTAAGCTTAAGTTTTCAGAAAGTGACTAGTAATTTTGGAAGCCTTGAGTTTTGTCCTACTCGAGACACCTTAAAGGAGCCTTAGAAAGTGCTGGGCACTCAAAACCACTAGTCACTACTGAAAACCTAGGTTTGGAGTAAAGAGAATTGTGTGGCCTTTGAACTCTGAGGTCAAATCTTCAGTAGGCTTATCTCAGCTTCGGAAGTGAGCAACTTTGCACTCACTGTCTTTGCACATTATCACTTGTTCATATAGTACGATAGAATATACAGACACAAAACCTGTGTGCACTTGATTCGCATATGCCCCTGATTAGATTAAGGCGAAAGTAAATGTTTGCACACTAAGAAGATACACCATTATGCCCTTGAGAGTGTAACCAAAAATGGCAATGGTTATTCATGCAATTGTTGCTAGTGAATTTAATTGTTCTTTTTCTTTTTAAAATGTAGGTTGGTGGTGTTCAATACCATTTTGAATCTAAAATCTCATCATATATTTTGTTACTGTATAAAAGACAAAGGAAGTGTTCTTACCTGCTGTCTAATGTGAAAAATATTGTTCAAAAATGTTTTTTTAACTGAATTCTCATGAAAATGAACAATGTTTAATTTATGACAGAAAAGATTTTACAAAGCTCAGACGCTTGGAGTTTCACAAAGTGACTACCATCTATGCAGCTCACAAAAATCACCACTGAGTTTGTCTCTCCCTTGTATTTATCCTTCGACAGCCATAGTTAATGTCTGCGTTTGTCTGTGTGAGCCTATTGAGACAGTCTTTAGAGTCTGGCTATTCTGTACTAAGGGCAGGGAAGAACTACACTCATCTGTAAAATATTCAATGGCAAAAAATGATGTTGAAGCAGAGTTAAGGTTGCTTGATGGTACATCGTCCCCTGGCAGAATATTCAGTTGAGCAATACCCAAACTTCTGAAAACAAGGAACTGCACAGTTAACCTTGCCCATGCAACCTAATTCTGCCCTTTTTCAGTAATACCCCATACACCTCATTAACACACATACCTTTACTCTGCCAACCCCAGAACTGCTGAAATGTACAAGCTCTTCACCTCCTTTTACAACTCACTCACTGTCACCCACAAAATTCCATCTGACACTATAGAAGGGAAAAAAAGTAAGGAAGAAAAAAAATAAAAAATTGCCACCTTACCTCTATCATCTTTGGGCCAATGTCTTAAGATGCACATAGCAGGATGGACACTGGCCTTTTCACTGTTCGATTCAGGAGGTTCCAGATCGTGGTGTACACTTAGATGCTTAGCCAACTTCCCAAAAAAATACCACATGTACAACCTCCAGCCTTTTACAACTCTCTTACACGTTTCTACTCAGTACCACCTCATTGCTGACAATAGCCTTTGCAATAAAATCCCTATGCTTTGCTACCGACATAGTCTATACAGTTATGCATAGAAATTATGCACACTTAGGCATCAGGATTAGATTTGTGCTGTACATGCCAAAGCAATGAATACATTTTTCTATCAATAATAATCTAAATTTGCAGCTAGGCAAAAAAAGAAAAATGTTGCTTGAGAACTAATAGCGTTTATTTAAGGGTATGTATTTTGTATATTCTGACGTATGACGTTGACTCTCCTCCCCCATAATTTTGCACAACTGTGAAAATTTGAATTGATAAATATATAAAATGATGCTTAAAAACAAACACTGGTATTATCTGTCAACATGATAAAAACCTGACAAATGAATTCTGCTAAGCCTAGGCATACTGCATCCTGAAGGTACGCATGCCACCTTTTCCCATTCCTGACCCACATTAGAGGGTGCATAGGAGTGTTCATATCACAGTCATAGCTCTGGCACACACCTCACAGTAACCTGCCAGATCTCACAAACAAACGCACCTCTATCAAGTAGTGCCAACTACTGCCTCCACCATTCAGCACGGCTAGGCCTGACACCAACTGCACTCACTTTATCTGGAGTGCCTGCACATTATATATACTTAAACTGCTTGCACATCCCAGCTTGCTACTGACAATAACCTTTGTAATAAAACCCCTGTGCCTGCCTAGTGGTGTAACATACACCATTCTGCATTGCAGTGATGCACATTGACTCTTTGAAGGTACACATGCAGCTCTTCCCTTTGCTCACACACGTTGAAGGATGCAAACATAGATCTCATGTCATAATCGCAGCTCTGTCACACACGCCTCAAAGTAATCCACAGATGGCCTCATATCCCAAACACACCTTTGCCGCGCAGGCTCAACTACTGCCTCAACCACCTAGCGTAGGTACGCCAAACACTCTGCCTGCACCTGGATCATATGCCGATAATGCCTCCTGGTTACTGTCAACATCATGGGAACAGAGGGAAGGTGTTTTCCATTTCTTTGTTTTTGCCCTTTAATAGTGTTAGCTAGAATCCTGTGGGTGTGAATGAACGGGTTGTAAAACGAGGCGAAGCACTTGTGGAGTTGGCAGAGTAAAGGCATGTGTGTTAATGGGGCAAATTGGGGCACAGCTGAGAGAGGGCAGAGTTAGAGTGCCTGGGCTATCCTCTGCATTGCCTGGGTTTCAGAAGTTTGAATCTAGCTCAACTCAATGTTCTGCAAGGGGAGGACGTAGCACCATGCCACCTTACATCTGCGTTATCGTTGGTTTTGCCTTTGAATTTCCAATTTTTTTGACTAGGGAAAGATACGTTGCTGGCAGGCGTCAGTAGTCAATACAGCGCTTGTATGCATCCTGCCCTGAAATTAGCATACTGAATCCACCACCCCACCCACGCACATGCACCCTCTGAGTCCCAGCAGCCTGCTCTGGCACATCTCCCCAGCCATGACCCATGACCCATCCCCGTGAGGCCCACCACATTTCAAAACAACCCCAGGAGCCAATCAGATTTTAGAGCATATACAAGAATGGAGCTTTAAACCTTATCAACAGGCAGGAGTGGAAATCCTTTAACCATTTGTCTCTACTGGTGCATATGCACAGTAAAAGTGTATACTTTCTGCAACACTGGTCTCAGCTTGGGTCTCCCAATGATTTAGTGGGTGCCATCCACTATCTTGGGTAAAATTTGACAGATTGAGAGCATTTTGACCCAATAGTTTGATCTCTACCTCTGGACAAAATATACTCACCTAGAAAGCTTTTTTAAAAATGGTTGTTATTTTTTAGAGTTTATATTTCCAGAACCCCTGACTCAGATTAGTCCAAATGTGGGTACCTAGTCCTACCCTGCACCTCTCTAGAGTCTAGAGGAACACCAGATTTCAAAGAAATCTGATTAAGTATGTCAGTTTTAGAGGACTTAGGTCAACTTTTAAACAGATATTGTGAGACAACCTTAATATGGCAACCAGATGTCCTGATTTTATAGGGACAGTCCTGATTTTTGGGTCTTTTTCTTACATAGGCTCCTATTTACCACCAGCCCCAACACACTCCCTGCCCTGATTTTTCACACTTGTTGTCTGGTCACCCTAAACCTTAACTATAATATGGGGTATTCTCCCAAACAGTGCTACCCGAAGTAAAGAAGCCATGGGAAAAGTTGAAGGCACCATCAGAGTGATAGGGGAAGCAATTGAGTATGGTAGCCATGAATATCTGCGGGGACCTCAAGTAGCCACAATGGCTTTGAAGGGCCATTACAGAGCGGTATTGTGCAGGAAAATGATTGGTGGATTTGTGGAGGGGGAGCAGGGATGAGGGATTTGATGGGTTTAAGAGTGTGGTGAGAGTGGAGAAAAGGGGAGGGAAATCTGAATGTGATGAATTTGTTGGGGAAAAAGGGAAAGTGGGAAGGCAAACTGATGAAGGGTAAGACTGTGTCTGAATAGGCCCATCTTGAATGTCTATCCAAAAATCATTACACTCATCTCACCCAGCAACTGACCATGGTTCAATGGCCAAAGCAGCTGTGTTCTCATTATCCAAGCACACTAATTAAATACATTAAACCTTTGTGGATCAGTTGAATTGTCCATATATGTTCTCAGTCAAATATTCACTGATTCTGAGGCGAAAGACTTAAAATAAAGAGACTGTAAAAAAAAATCCTCAGATTCTCATGTTTTGAAGACTCCTAGCTGCCACATAGACATTTTCATAACAGCTCAGACTTGGTCCCACTAGTTCCATAAAACGTATTTGATCTCCACAAAGAACAGCTCTCAAATTTCACCAGCTACTCAGTGGTTCTCTGCCACTGCCAGCCTGCTTCTCTGGCTTAACAGCTTCCTCACTGACAGCCTGGGATTCAGGGAGGCTGATGGTAAAATGAGGGGTATGAGACTAAATAAGGTAAGCTGTGGATGGACAGGAGTTGGAGAAGGCCTACATGGGGTAAGGTTGGGCTGGGAATGCAGGGTAGTGCAGGGAACTGGAAGGAAGCCTAGATTCTCAGCCTGTACCAAGTGGTCCTCATGGAGCTGCTGTCTGGGATGTGAAGGACCTGAGGCAGCAGCTCCATGGGGACTCAGCTGAGTCTGCACAAAGGGAATGTTGCTATAAAATGTAGGCAACGTGATGCTGGCTTTTTGAGAGCAAACATGAAATACCTTTATTAGCCAGGGTAGAAGCAGTTGGAATACAAACCCAAACGTTGTTGAGAGAATCTAAGAAAGTATAATATGACTGACCCAATTTATTTGGGAGTTGATATTATTTCCCTCATCTGGGTATTGCAATTGAATTGTTGTTTTGGTGCAGTGGTTCTCAACCAGGGGTATGTGTATTCCTGGGGGTACACAGAGGTCTGCTGGGGCAGTACATCAATTCATCTAGATATTTGCCTTATTTTACAACAGGCTACGTAAAAAGCACTAGCAAAGTCAGTACAAACTAAAATTTCATACAGACAATGACTTTTTTTTACTGCTCTATATACTATACACTGAAATGTAAGTACAATATTTATATTCAAATCAATTTAATGTAATTATATGATAAAATGAAAAAGTAAGCAAATTTTCAGTAACAGCATGCTATGACACTTTGTATTTTTGTGTGTGATTTTGTAAACAAGTAGTTTTTAAGTGAAGTGAAACTTGGGGGTACGCAAGACAAATCAGGATCCTGAAAGGGGTACAGTAGTCTGGAAAGATGAGAGTCACTGCAGGGCCGGTGCAACCACTAGGTGAACTGGCAACTGCCTAGGGTGCCTAGTGGTTGGGGATGCCAAAAATCGCGCTCAGAGGAGGCGGTGGAGCGGAGGTGAGCTGGGGTAAGGGGGTACAGGGAGGGAGCCTACAGCAAGTAACGGGGACGGGGGGCAGCAGAGAGGAGGAGGCAGAGCTGAGGTGAGCAGGGGCGGAGAGCTGCTGCGGGTGGCGGGGGCTCCCCGGGTGGCAGGGAGCTGCCATGGGAGGGGGCTCCCTGGGTGGTGGTGGGGGTGCCAGGTGGAAGTTTTGCCTAGGGCGCGAAATATCCTTCCACTGGCCCTGAGCCACGGGCTTAGTGATTTGCCTCATTGCACCGTATGAGATTTGTTTTGATAAATCAGTGATTAAAAAATCTAAGCAAGTATAATGAGAGCTAGAATATTAGACTTCAATATGACATTTATATCTGAAAAGACACATAAAGTTACCAAGAATCTTATTAAGATAGTTCTTTACTTGAGTTGTTTGTCTTCGACACACATTCATAAGCTGAGTGTATCACTATGTTGACTCCCAAACGCACAACTGTTCTTTTTCGGTACAAGAGTTACATGTCTACAAGTTCTCCATCTCTTTTTATTCCAGCTTAGCCAAAAGGTTACATTTTCACTGTTGGTCAGGATTTTATATATGTCCTAGATCATGCCACATGACATTTTCCGCAAAGATGTTTTACACATACTGTTGTTTCCATGGTGAGGAGTCTTTTGTGCTGACCACCCCTCCAGACCTGTTGTTCCTTTTGCAAAGCTAGTAGAAAAGTCATGGAGTTTAGCCAGTTCTTTCCCTCAGGGGAAAATAAAATCTCAGACATCTAGGGCTAGTTTAAAATACAAAAATAATACAGGCTCACAGAAACTCAGTTCAGAGGCCCCAGCATTCCACAACGATGTCAATTGTTACCATATCTGTTCCCATTGCCTAACAAGAGTAGGACACAAACATAAAACATGAGAAATATTGCGTCCAGTTTGCCCAATGCAAGAATGCCTGTCCAATTAACTAAGGGGACATTGGTTAGGAGACAAGGTACCCAGCATGCTCTGTCTTGTATTATAAGTTTCATAACCCTTGGTCAGGCCTCCCTAGTCATTCCATGAGCAAAATAAGGCTAAGTATTTTATTGCATTGTTTCCCTGAAAAATTTTCTTGTAGTTCTCTTTCCAGACTGCCTTTGAATGATACAAAGGAAAAGTTAATGGGGAGCTTAAGTTCTGTAAACACGCAATATGTTTGTAAAACTAAATGAACTGTTACTCCTCATTTCTGCAAAACAGGAAAGCCTCAGGGGCTACATTTATGGAAATGTTTAGACCATAATGATTAAGTTGCAGATATTTGCACCACTAACACCAAGTCAAATGAGTTGTGTTTTGCAGTTCAGAAAATGACAAAACAGCATTATCCTCTCTATAAAGAGGCACTCTGCTTTCCTGTTGAGTTTACTCCCTTATGACTCAATTTTCATGAGTTGAATGGCAAAAAATATGTAAGTATTAAAAAAGCCTTGAAACTAAGACCTTCAATGTGAGACAATAATCAAAGTACTATATGCTTGTTTTGGTATCTGTCAGTCTTGACTCTATCTACACTTTAATTTTGCTTTTGTCACCGTTATTTTGTATTCATCCATATTCATCAAAAGAAAACAAGGAAAACAATATTTGTGCTGCCCCATGTGACAATGCTCACTGAGGCAGGGCTAGGGTAAAAACCCCATTACTGCCCTGCCCCTGCAGGCTAAACCCTGCTTGCTGGCCAAAGGGCCAGGGGCAGACGCTGGAACTGGCCAGCAGGGAGCCCAGCTGTGAGCCCTAACGAGGGCTAGCTCACAGCACTAGGCTGAGCTAAACGGGTACAGCTGGGGCTGGGGCTGGGACTGGAGAGGGCTAGAAAAGCTCTGAGCCCTACTCAGTAAGGAGGCAGGCCAGGAGGAGGACAGGGAGGCTGCTCTGTCTCCTCGCTGAGGGCAAAGTGCCTCAGGGCCCTGGAGACCCTAGATCCAGGATGGACAAGATGACTGTTGGGGGACAAGGGGAGCACTTTACTGGCACAGTAACCACTGAAGCTGCACTGTAAATAAAGGACACTTGGAAAACACCAAAAGAGGGTGTGGAAACCTTTATTATTGGAAGATCCAGAACACAGGGCACAGGGGAAGCCGGAAAACCCTGTGTGGACCCTGTGACACTTATCAAATGTCATAAAATTAAAAGCAGTACGTTCACTTCTGTTCTAGAATATAAATGTGATATGTTTTAAATTCTTGCCATTGTAATAATTGTACTTTCATCCTATTTTGATTCAGAAGGCATTTGTCTTCTTACATAAAGTTAAGGAAAGTAACGGATGCTCAAGCAAGACATTATAAAAATACAAATTTGAATTTTCCTTAGAATGGCATCTATGTACAACCAATTATTAACCAGCACCTCTAATAAGATATAAAGACATATCAATGTGCACTTTCTTCTTATAAGAGGCATATCATATTTTGTCACCATTGGAAAGATCTATTCATAAAAAGGGGTGACTGGTCATAGAGATCCCAATATTTGATACAATTGGGCAATTTTGGTGATCTATTCTACACTCAGGGATATTTGAATGTTAGTTTTCTTGCTGCTTATAAGCAAGTAATTGGTAAATACTCCTGACTATTGGGAAATGAATGACACAATTTACCTCTTGCCCAAAATGTTGGTGGGGTCTCCTCTTGAATAGAATTGACTTCTGAATCCTAAAAATGTTCATCATAGTTCTAGATCAGGGTAGGCAAACTTTTTGGCCCGAGGGCCACATCTAGGTGGGGAAATTGTATGCTGGGCCGTGAGTGTAGGGCTGGGGCAGGCGGTTGGGGTGTGGGAAAGAGTGCAGGAGGGAGGTGCTGTGTGCAGGAAGGGGCTCAAGTCAAGGGCTTGGGTGCAGGAGGGGTATGGCAGGGGTTGGGGTCTCAAGAAAAGGGGTTGGGGTGCACAGGAGTGCAGGAGGGGGCTCAAGGCAGGGGGTTGGGGTGCAGGAGGGATGCAGGGTGTGGCAGGGGGTTGGGGTTCAGGGGGGATGTGCGGAGTGTGGGAGGGGGCTCAGGGCAGGGGTTGGTGTTCAGGCTCCGGCCAGGCGCCGCTTACCTAGAGTGGCTCTGGGGTGGAAATGGTGCTCAGCAGGGTTAAAGCAGGCTCCCTGCCTGCTCTGGCTCCATGCCACTCCTAGAAGTGGCCAGCAAGTTTGGCTGTGGTTCTTAGGGGTGGGGTGGGGCAGACAGCTCTGCTGTGTACTGTCCTCGTCTGCGGGTACCACTCCTCAAAGCTCCCATTGGCTGTGGTTCCCCATTCCCAGCCAACGGAAGCTGCAGGGGGCAGTGCCTGCAGGTAAAGGCAGTGCACAGAGCCTTCTGCCTCAACTTCACCCCTCAGGGAGGTGGTGCCAGCCGCTTCCAGGAGCAGCGCGGGACCAGGGCAAGCAGAGAGCCTGCCTTAGCCCTGCTGCGCCATGAGGCTGGCAATCCTGTGGGCCGGATTAAAAGCCCTGATGGGCAGATCCAGCCCACGGGTCATAGTTTGCTCTCCTCCATTCTAGATTCTATTTCACCTTAGTGTTTCTTTTCAACTGATCAGGAAATATGACAGCACTGTTTCCAATGATCCTTATTTAAGATTTAACCTTATTCATACCTAATTGAAGATCCTATCAGCCTTTCTTTTTTGGAGGGCAGTGGGGGGAATATAATGTTGAAGTAATTGAATAAACTAGAAAACGTCTCCTGCTTCTTACTAGGCCATACTGAAGAATTTTCAGACTCTCACTAACAGTTGTTTCTTTGTTTCATTGACCAGGAGCTAGATTATGGCACCTTACTACCACTGCGGAACTCCACACTCTGGGCCTGATCCAAAGCCTATTGAAGTCAGTGGGAGAGTTTCTCTTGATGCAATGGGCTTTGGATCAGGCCCCACATGAGTAGTCAGATGAATTTCAAACCAATATTTCTCCCATTGATTTCAGTGGAACTGTTCATGGTGTAAGGTACTACTCAATGTGAGTAAAGTGGGCCCTAAATGAGTAAGCTGTCATAGGCTCCTGAAATACAGCAGAGTTTATGATTTAATGAAGTTACTATTATTCTCTTAGCCTGCATTTCAATAAATGTAAATGTTAACAGCTGACTGAGAGACAACAGAGAGAAGATTTTTTTCCTGTCCATTGAGACTGAAGAAATTAGGAACAACAAATGTACAACTTCAAAGAAATTTTTCATCACTGAAGATCATTAGAGACATCTTAATGATTCTTTTTGTCTGTCTTGTCTTCTTTAAATCCCATGCTCATAACACAAGGTAATTTATTCATTATATTGCAGAGATGGCTTTCATGTGGAGAGATTTTTCAAATAATGCAGGAACTGGTTTGGATATAAAATGAAAGGACCAAATCCTGAGAGAAGCTGAACAACCCCAATTCCCACTGAGTTCAGTAGGAATTGTGGGTGTTCACACTCCTCAGAATTTGGGCCAGATGTTATGACTGCTCTGCAGAATGTCAAAATTAAATCCCTCTATTAAATCAAGCAGCACTGGTGCCATTCTAGTTGTACACAGATCAAGCCACTCTAAATAAATTAAAACAAATGAAGAAAAATGTGTGTGTATGTGGGGTCTGTTTTCAGCTCCATTTTCTCCATGGATGCATTTAGGTTCATGAAAAGTAGAGCATGAAGAACATAAATCATCCTTAGCTCTGAATGTCTTGGCTTTTTAATGGCTAGGGGGTTTGCTGGGGTTTAACATTCCAGTAGGGTTGTTTACCCTTAACTTACTGGTATGCTTTCTCAAACCTACCATTTTTTGTATGGGAATTGTATTTGTGTGCTCTCTCTCTCTCTCTCTCTCTCTCTCTCCAGTAATAGAAACATTGCATGAAAAGTATCTTTCATTTAACTAAAATCAATTCAAAATAAATCTTTGTCTCAGCTATATACATTTGTGGTCTATCTTTTCCACCACCTTTTTCAATGTCTGTTTCTTTTCGGTCTAACTTTTCTATTTGTTTTATTATCTTCTCCTTTTTTCCCCCAAAATTTTATTCCAAATCTACATCTCAGTTTCTTGTTCTCCTTCTCTACCTCCTTCTGCCATGTTCCCTTCTTTGCTTTCTGTAGAGCATTCTTTCTCTCCTTTTCTCATTACTACCCCTTGTTCTGACTCTTCTTTCCTTCTGTAACATTCTTTCCAGCTTCTTTCCCTCTCAATCTTTACTTACTGTCTGCTCCTGCTGCTATGTCCACTGCTTTTTGTCTATCCCCTTCACGTCACCTTTCTATGTCCAGCACCCTTCTTCCTTTCAGCACTTCTTCAGACCCCCTACCTTTCTTCACTTCCAGCAGTTTTCTCCTGACCCATCAGTCTTCTGAAATGTTCTCCTTATGTCTTTCTCAGTGCGTACAAAGTCTCATTCTTTTCTCAGTTGCCTCATTCCTCCTCCCACCCTCTTTTGCCTGGTGCATTGGATTTTCCACTCCTGCTCAGCCATCGCCTGTTTGCTTCTGATTTAGTAAGAGGAGCTGCAACTTCCATTCCAGGGCAGTGCTAAACCCAGGTGACAGGAACTTACTGAGCAGGGAAGAGGAGTAGAGTGGTGACTGTTTGGGGAACAAAGGGAGCATGAGGGGTAGCAATTTGTGCTGCCTTGACCCAGTACAGCCTCCTTCTGCACCAGGGCGGCTCCGAGCACCAGCGTAGCAAGCGCGTGCCTGGGATGGAAAGCTGCATGGCATGGCCTGTTGTCAGGGCAGCAGTCAGGCGGGCTTCAGCGCCGTGTCTGTGGGAGGTCCGCCAGTTCTGCAGATTCAGCAGCATTTCAGCGGTGGGGAAAACAAAACAGAGGGACCGTCTGACCTCCCGCAAAAATGTGGCAGAAAATGTAGAGCCGCCCCTGCTTCTGCGTCATGGTGCAAGGAGGTGCAACGTCATGGTGATGGATTGAGGAAGAAGGTCATTTCCAGTGGAAAATAGTGGCCTAAATTGACACCTGCATTAGCTGAATGGTGTATGAAGTAACCAATGAGGTGGCAGGCCTTTTAAGGGAAGGATAAGTCTACACTGAAATATAAAAGCTGTGGCACCAAGTTCCAATGCCTGAGGCAACTGACTCGTGCTTGCAGGGCTCAGACTGTGAGCCTATAAAATTGCAGTGTAGGTGTCTGGACTCAAGTTGGAGCCTGGGCTCTGAGACCCTCCCACCTCATGGGGTCTCAAAGTTCAGGTTTCAGCCTGAATGTCTACGCTGTAATTTTATAGTTCCTCGAACCTGAGTCAGCTGAGCTGGGCCAGCTGCAGCCATGCTGTGGGTCTTTTTACTGCAGTGCAGACACAGTCTAAGTGGCTCAAAAAAACCCAGGATCTTTTATTTTTAAACGTTGACAGATTTTAGTATTGTGGACTGAAGTCCTCCTCCTTTCCACTGAAAAAGCACTGCATGGACATTGCCACCTTCCCCAGTCTCCTCCTCATGTGCCTCATCTAAGTCAGACCCCATCTTTGTTCCATTTTAAGCCTGTCTACTGAGAATTTGAAGAGACACACCAATTGGGATGGTAGCATTTATGGTGGTGAAATCAATCCAGTGGGAACTGGATTCAAATTCCCGTTCACATAATACACAGAAAAGCCTATAAATCATACCATTACTTTGGGGCCTCATTTGACCTACTAACCATCTAGTTTTCCAAATACCTCTAGCTTAATAAATTATTGACAGTATTAATAGTCAAACTAATAAGAAGCATGAACATTTCCACAACAGAAATTTCTTTTGCCAATGAGAAAAATAAAATATGCTCAGAATAAAATTAGACAAAGAACAACCACAGAAAATATTTCCACTTCATTATGAAAATGGTAAAACTTCAAAGCAATAGCTGCAAATTTTAAATTAATCTTTGTGGGTTGTCAAAAGGACAATAAATTAATTTCAGCTGAGTGTCATATGGAATTTATTAGGCATGTATTTATTTCAACTCT
The DNA here is from genome assembly GCA_007922305.1 of Dermatemys mawii. Classification (NCBI taxonomy): domain Eukaryota; kingdom Metazoa; phylum Chordata; order Testudines; family Dermatemydidae; genus Dermatemys; species Dermatemys mawii. Next base: position 76,385,128 of record ML677333.1, read on the forward strand.
CTTCACTTTCATGACTAATTTCTAATTAAACTAATTTCAAATAATAAAATGAAGTTACAGCAGGTTTCTGATAGAGAGGCAAATGAAAACATCATATCCAAACATTTGAATGTTGGATACCTGAACCCAGGTCTTTAATCCAGGCCCACAGGCAGTGGGTAGGCTGTAGCTGCCACCAGAAGCCCATCAGTCTAGTGGCGAATGAGACTAGCAGAGTTCTAGCTCACCAGGAGTTCAGCTCGCAAAGCTCCTGATTAGCTTGGATGCATTGCTTAAGTCAGAAAGAGGCACAGGATGTTGCCTGAGCAATTAGGTAGATCCCTGGCAGGCAGTCACACACTTTGGACCCTGACTCTTGAGGCCCATCTTCCTACCTGTTCCTGGTTCCTGTCCTCCTTGTCCCAGATTCTCCTCTGTTTCTGGTTCTTGCTTTCCTGTCTCTCCACCTTACCTCTGGTTTCGACCCCTGGTTCATCCCCTGAAGCTGACTCCAGCTACAACCCTGGCCCGGTTCCAGGCTTACAACATTGACCACTAGACCTGACCATCCATGCCTGATCTTTGCAATTACTATCTGAATTACAGACAATGTCTTCTGTCATTATAGTTGACATAAAAACACAACTTCTGAATACTTCAGATTTTTAATCCTGGCCCAGCTTATCTTTAGTTACTCAGGGAAGATGTAAAATTGGTTTTAAAGGATTTTTTTAAATGGTACTTTTATCCGTTATTGCTTCTTTATGATAAAGACCTCAGCAGTTTTGGTTTGTGTTTTGTTTTTATCTGTGAAATAATAGGAATGTCAAATTTGGCATTCCCTAGTTGAAGGGCCTCTTGTGGGGTATGAGAGCATGTGCATTGTGAGCGCTCAAGTTCAGTCAAAGTGGTTGAGGCTAAAGATCCAGAAATCTTGTGAAGTTATGCAAGTTACTTCACATATTTGATTATTATGCATTACTGCAGCCTCATAAATAACAGCAAATGTCCTGATTAGCCAGAACTTACGGCTGCAGCATGAAATGAGCTTCAGAAACATGGGAATTGCTATAATTCTTGCTGACTCTGGCATGTCTTTGGGCTGGTGTTCTAATAACTCTGACTCTACCTAGCCACAGCTTGTCTGAGATTAAAGGGAGGAGCTGGCTGCCTTCTACCAAAAGCTGGGAGATGCTGTGACTGGGCTGTTGGCCTCCAGCTGAGTCCTGGCTCTGACTGCTAATTCTCCATTGCTTAGTAGCTAGGAAGCTCTGCACAATGTCACTCTAGCAATAGCTCTGAGTCTACAGCCATAGGTGGGTTTTGGGGGGCTATGCTCAAGGTTAGAGTTATTTCTAGGTTATCCGCAGGGTTAGAGTCTGGGTCCTTATGGTTAGTGAGACAGAGTGTAACAGACCCTAGGTTCCCTGCTAAACCTACCATAACCTGTCCCAGGAAAGTGGAGAAGAGGTGAGTCCTCCAAGCTGCTTACAGAAGCTTTGTGGGAAGCAGCCAATTCGAATAGAGAGGCTGCAGGGAAGTGACCAGTCAGAGCCCAGCAGGTTTATTTAAAAGAATCTGCTGGCCCTAAGCAGATTCAGTTACTGGCAAGGACTGAGGGAGCAAGGAAGGTAAGTGCTCAAGTAAGACTTGAGCCCTGAGGAAAGTGAAAATGTTGGGGCCACAGGAAAGTGGTCCAGAGAACAGTAGCAGCAGCAGCAAGAGAGTTAAAAGGCATGTGGTAGTTGGCTGCTATTTGTAGGATCCCTGAGTTGGGACCTGGAGTAGTGGATGGGGGTGGGGACATTATAGTGTGGTGCAGTTTATAAAACTAAATAAAACCAGGGAGCATATACACTTGTTAAAAAATTAACCATGATATTATGAAATGACACCCTAACACCTTTATTCACATTCGTGGTTTTAATATATTGATTTCACCAGCTCTTCACTTATTTATTTCAGTATTCATGATCTTTATCTCTATACTATTCCTTTTCTATACAGTGAATGGAGGAGAGTGAACATAGCATGTAGAGTGCTGCAAAAATATGATGTTGCCATATTGGTATAAATGAAGAGGAAGAACCAGGATGTAAACAGGGAGTGTGACACATGTTTCTATTGTGGTATTACTTGAGGGGCTCCAGTCAGGATCAGATCTCCCTTGTGCTAGGTGCTCCACAAACACATAGGAAGCACAGTCCTCCCCAGAAGTTTGTAATCACATGAAAAGAAATGGTCAAAAATAGGTAGAAATCTGCAAAAACTCGGAAAGCAATTTTCTTTTTAGTATTCTAAGCAGTTGTTAGTAGTAATTAATTAACTGTGTCCTTATCACTCAAAGTTAATTCAATTGAGATTCTTCCTATCAAACTAGGAACATACAACCATAAAAGATACAACAATAGTAAAAAGTGTTTAAATAGTTATTGTGCCTCTTATTTTCTCCTTATCTTGTGTTGGCTTGTCCAAATGTTGCTCATTATTTATTTATTTATTGTTCTTCAATGTGATAGTTACAAAATTAGAAACATCCAGGTCTCTTAAGAAAATATACTTTAGCAAAAAGATATAATATCTCTAGGAGGTTATTAAGTTAACTATTATTAGTATTACATTATTATCATCATTATTTTATTGCCATTGTGTAAAAATGCAGGATCCAGGGCAGCTGCTAAACATAGAATTAAAATGATTTTTACCACACAGAATTACCTTTAATAGAATCCAGTACAATTAGTGTATTTTCTCAGGCCTTTCTTGATTATTGTCCCCTCTGAATATGGATTTTCTATATATCGGTTCCTCTAAAGTGTGAAATATAGAAATATTGAAAATAGCTGAATCTTTTTAAGCTGTAGAAACATGTTCCATGCCTACTGTTGAGGGTTCAGTTTCTGGATATTTTTTAAAAAGATTCCTATTTTTGGTAAGCCTCTAATTTTAGGCCTTTCATATTTTTAAGGGAGCCTGGCATATATTATATGCAATATAGGTAGCACTGCCAACAGCTAAGGTTGCCAGACACTTCCCATAATATGCTCCTGTTTTCAGTTGTTCATAACTTTGCCATGCTTTAACCTTTTGGGATGAAATTTTCCATGCTGCATATGTCTCAGGCTGAATTTTTATTTTAAAGTTTTGGTGAAAATGATTCAGCCATTTCTGAGAACAAGAGTTAGGAAAATATGCTGTTTTACCCATGTTTTTTAAAAAAACATGTCGCAGATACTTTGTTGGAGCAGGACTTTAAATTTGGCAAGAAAATCTGGTGTCAGAGATGTGCCTTTTGCTGTCCTCTGAAAATCTTCCAAAATTTGCCTCTGAAAGAACTTGGTTTGCAAATGTTCAATAAGGCCTGTCGGCACTTCACAGCTAAATTCTCTGAAGATTCTGTATTGGGCAAGCTTCAGCCCAGGATCTTAGGGGTTCAGCTGGAGTTATGAGTTTCACCATTTCTCCACTGTCGGCAAATACCTGTAAAACACACTGGTATGTCTTTTGTAGTCCTCATCCACGTAGAGAATAATAGACTGCTATTGCTATTAGTTACTCCATTAGCTCAAGTGGTAGAGGTCTGTGCAGTGAATCTAAAGGTTCAAACTCTAATGATGACCCAAGCTGGGGTTCAGTATGATTCCACATGATTCTGACTTTTATATGTTAAAAAACTACATTTTTGTTAAAAAAAAAACTATGCTAAAAAACAGCTAAGGCTGTAAATTTTAGCATTCAAAGCTTAGGAAATGCCAGAACTATGGTTGCCTGGGCAATCCCCTTGTGTGTATATGTGAAAAATGTGGTAATTATCTTCAATTTTTGTTTTATATAATATCTGTATATTGATAGACTAGGTCGCTTGTTAATGGTTATAATCAGTCCAAATTAGCTTTTGGATTGCAGGAACCCAGTTAACGACAGTAAACTCCTATAATTGTTGCTGCTCTCAAGGACGATACTAGGAATCCACTATTTGAAGATCCTCTTCACAATACTTTGCACTGGTCTTTATTGAATTTCATCTCATTGATTTCAGACCAAATCTCCAGTTTTTCAATATCATTTTAAATTCTAATCCTGTTTCCCAAGTGTTTACACTCCCTCTCATCTTCCTGTCACCTGCAGATTTTGTAGGTGTACTCTCTACTCAGTCATCCAGGTTGTTAATGAAAATATTGAGTAGTACTGACCCAGGCCTGAGCCCTGCAGGATCCCACTTAATATATTCCCCCGCCACCGCCGCCGCCCCAGTTTGACAGTGAGACTCTGCTAACTACTCTTTCAACTAGATCTGCACCCACCTTATAAGAGAGACAAAGTGGGTGAAGGAATATCTTGTATTGGATCAGCTTCTGTTGGTGACAGACAAGCTTTTGTGCTTGTATCCTGGGACTAACACAGCTACAATACACAACACCTCACCTTCGTACACAAACTTATAATGATTTCATCTATCTAGACCACTTCATCTAGACCATATTTCCCTAGTTTGCCTATAACATTGTTATGCCTTCTACTGTAATGATCCAAAACATTGAAATATCACACTTGCAAGCATTAGTGTTCTTGCCAATTGCTGTAGAATACCATGAAGGGTTTTTATGAGGGATCCAGTAGGCATTTAAACAGAAAATCTGGAGTATATACAAAGAGAAATTTTTCACTTTCCAGTAAAATTGAAAGGAATTTACTTGGGTATACACAACCAAAACTGTCCACCCCCCTTTCCTTCAAACTACAACACTAGGAGTCACAGGGTTTTATGCTCTTTGATATTTTCAGTGTTTGCAGTTGTGTTTGGCATTTAATTTTGCTCTTACAACAGAAAAGTAGATCATTTTTCTGACATGGCTAAAAGCTAATTGAATGTGACTAATCTGGAATTATTTCTTTTGTCTCTGTGATTCTTTGTCTTTGACACCATGTGTGTATGAAACAAAATATATTAATGAACTTTAAAAGGTTTCGCTTTAGGTTGTGGCTCAGATAAGCATCCAAACATTTGAATTCTCATTCAAAGCTTATCCACACTTTCCTAATCTCTATAAAACTGGACTGAAAAATTAGGACTATGAAAAGCTTTCCTCATGAGGTTTCCAGAGCTTCCATTACTGGAACAGGATGGAAATACCATGAGGTCAGTCTTTCTTCCAGTATTTCAAATCTTTTACATCTGGATAGAATCTGGAAAGGAGAGATTCTGTGTAGAAATAGCATTATCTGAATACTGCAGTGCCACAAAAAAAGTTTGGTTTTAAAAATAGGTGAACCAAACTGGTTTATCACTTATGAAAATTATTTAAAAATTAAAAAATTATACGTAGTGGAAGGAATCCAGTCAATTGGCACCAGGAGCAATGGTATGTTCAATTAACCTCTGTGTTGCTGAGCTGGTGGCACTTTGCTAGGTGCTAGGTTCTGCAAGGAACTGAAACTTGGTAGTGTTGTTTTAGGTGTCAGCCAATTTGGAATCACTGTATGTAATGTGTATGTCCTCAAAGTAGTATGTGCATCCCTGGGTCCGTGTGTGTATTCCTGGGTAATGTGTCCAGAGGCCGGTGTGGTGTGTCGCTGGCAGCAGGGAGGAAAGCGCAATGGGATGTGTGACCTTGGAGCAGTGTGGAGGGTTTCTCTGGGAGGAGTGTGTGTTTCAGGGTTGTTGTGTGCCCCTGGAGCAGTGTGTCTGGGAGGGAGGGGGTATGGTCTCTCTGAGGTGTTGTGTCCCTGCTGCAGTGTGCCTTCGTGGAGGAGTGGGGGTCGGAGGTGGGGGTGTCCATAGCAGTGGGGCACACACCCCACACCGTGTTGTGTCCCCGCTATAGTGTGCCCTCCTGGAGGAGTGGGGGTCTCTGGAGCACTCTGTATCTCTGAGTTGTACTCCCCCAGGGCACTGTGTGGCGGGCGAGTGCCTCTGGGGCAGTGTGTGTGTGGGGGGGGGGGTCCCTGGGGTGTGCGCTCATGGGGCGGCGGCACCCCGGGGCAGTGTGTGGTGGTGGGGGGTGTCTCCGGGCGGTGTCTCTGTGAGGGTGGAGTGTCCCTGGCAGGGGGTGCCCCTAGCAGCCTGTGCTCCCTCTCTCTCTCTCTATCCTGCTGGTATTTTGGGGCCCAGGCCACTGCGGCGGGTGGCGCGGCGCCTGGAGCCCGCGCGCGGGGGCGGCCCGCCTGCCGCACTGCCCGGAGTCGCAGCCAGCAGCAGCAGCGGCGGCGTCGCCACCTGAAGAATCCCCGGCCCGCTGGAAGCCGGGAGGCACCGCAGCTGCCGGGGGCCGGCCCCGGCCAGGGAGAGGGGTGGGCAGCGCGGGGACCCACCCTCCCAACAACCAGCCCCAGCCGTCCCCCCGAGCAGCGGCAGCGCCTTGGCCAGTTCAGCCCCCGCTGGGTGCGAGCGGGAGGGAGCCGGGCTGAGCAGGGGCCGCGCCCCGCTTTGCCAGCCCGCGCGGGACGCGGTGAGCGCCTCAGGTGGGCAGCGCCCGCTGCACTTCCCGGGAAGCGCCGGCGAGCGGGAGACGCCCGCAGCAGAAGGGGATGGTGGTTGGCCCCCGCCGGAGGACAGCAGCCCAGTGATGTCAACATGTAAGTTTCGTCTCCCCGCGCTTCCCACATTTGTAACCTTCGGATCCGTTCGGTGAGGACGGACTCTCGCTCTCCAGCTGCCAGGGCCAGCAACCCGACTTGTCCTCGAGCCAAGAGATCCGGGCCAGAGAGGCGCATTTCTCCCCCCATTAGCCAGGGATGAGTCTCTGGTTTCTTCTGGGCAGAAAGGTAGGGCTAGGAGAATGGGCAGCCCGTGTTGTCTGTCTGTGTGCACTGGCCAGCAGAGCCTGCTTGGCCAATATCTGGATTTGCCAAGGGAATGGCCTGTAAGATCTATAAGATGTTCTATACGGTTTTTTAAAAAAACACTGTAGTTTATTTACAGTCAGCTTGACGGCAGAAAAACTTTCGATGTTTCCAGGGGAGCACTGTGAAAGGAAAGAAAGTCCGAGCCATCCTTCATGTGCTTTGCGTGCGGTGTGCTTTGCGTGTGGGGCAGGGGGTGTGTGTGTGTGTGTGTGTGTGTACGTGCACACGTTATCGGCAACTAAAAGTTCAACTCTTTCAGAGGAGAGTTCAGATTTAAGAAGCAGATCGGCGAGCGGTACTCTCGAGTCAGCAAGGTACTGTGCCAAAAATAGGAAGGAACAGAAGGGAGAAGGAGGGGTCAGGCGGAATAAAAATTTAAGCCCCACTCCTCGCTGTTCCCCACAGTCTCCTGCTGGGGAGAGAGTGCTCGATTCCGGCAGCCTTTCGGAGGGAGAGAAAGGGCACCTTCACAAAGGGTTCGTAGACGCTGTTTTTGATAATCTATCCGGTCCAGGGATTAGCTCTTGGGAATTGTATTGAATGTTGGGCAGGTTCCCAAGTAGGCTCTTTTCCTTTGCTGACACATACAAAGGAGCTGTTGCAATCGGTGCTTCTCCAGCACAATCACACCTGGTGATACAGAGCCTATGACTGGGAATGAATGAAAACGATGACGATATAGGCGCAAAGGGTAGATTTCTTTTACTACAGCAAAAGGTAAAGTAAAGGAAGAAGAATTTATGCCTAAAGAACAAACGCTGCACTAATATTGTGCTACCGCGTTATTAACGTGAGGCATGTTGGTAATTTACAACTCTAGAAAATTCATTTTGGAGGGAAATCCAAGGACCAAGAAAATATCGGACACACACAAATAACACGTTTTAAATTAAAATATATATGCCTTGAAGGTATTTTCAAGTCAGATGTTTGGCTGACTCTGAGAACAGTTGTATATGGGGAGACGAAGTAGCACTATACAAAACGAACATTTTAAATGGCGTTGTCTGAAGCTAGCAATTTACAATTAAAAATGAGGTAGAATTGAAATGTACTTTTGTTAGTTTGCAGGAACTAAAACGCTAAGTAGTCTCTCACTTGTTGCATTATAATTCCATAGTGATTACATCATAAAATACATTTGTTTCATAATTTAAATGAGATGTTTTGAAATTGATGGTATCTTTTTTTAAAATTTCAAACTGTCAGCCGTATTTTTTTTCTTAATAGTTTCACCCATGTCAAAGATCAAAGAAAATCCAGTCAATCTGCCTAGGGCAAAATTCACATCCCACTCTGGAGAACTCTGCCCAGGATTTGAACAAGGTTCATGATGTATACAGATATGTCCAGCATGTTCTGTAGATGGGGTACTGGTTTATGAACCAAAGGTTATTGGATTATTAAGGAGTAATATGTATTTTTCTCCAAAATTGTCTGCTTCCAAATATATGCTGATGTTGCTTTAACTGAATATTGTATATACAACATGGGATTTTTGGTAGTCAGATTTAACAAGACAAGCACTAAATTGGTCTTGAACCATGTCAAATTACCATCCCATTTATGGTTTAGATAAATTACATTACGATTTTGCTCTTCCAGAATGAATGGTGAATACACCCATTGTCTCCTGCATCATAGGAAATAGAAGTACAGTGACTATGGCTTGCATAAAGTCGGTAGCTAGAGTGCTCAACTGGTTATGTCACAGCATTATCTAAAATTGTCTTTTCACTGAAAAATCTGGTAATGCTTTTGTTAGCCATTCTAGACTGCATTTATTATTCTGCAGAGCATTTACATCTGCAGATGGATAACTGATAGTTGTTAAAAACATGTAAAAAAGGACAACTATAGTGGGATTACATCCAGCTGTAATGGGATAGTTGCCAACTACAGTATATTGAGCCAAATTCTGCTTTAACTACATGGATTTCTCTGGGGTCACATGCGTGTAACTAGGTGAAGACCAAATCGGACTCACTGTTCTGAATTTTGTCTAAATTTTAAAGCGAGCAAGAGAGAGATCACCTTGAGCCATGTTCACAGCTGCAGTGAATCTGGTTGTTAGAGGCAGAAATTATCTGCAGTTTTACTTCTCTGTAATAGACTTGTCATTCTTGTTACAGTTTACAGTATTTACTTAATCCTTTGAGGGTTTTATTACATTACTATCCTCATATTCTTGTCTCTCCATTAGTTATGAATAGGGCCATGAATCACAGCCATGAAAAACACATCATGGACTGTGGAATCTGGTCTCTCCCATGAAATCTGGTCTTTTATGTGCTTTTACCCAATACTATGCAGATTTTGTGGGGGAGACCAGCATTTCTCAATTTGAGGGTTCTGATCCAAAAGGAAGTTGCAGGGAAGTCACAAGGTTATTTTAGAGGGGTTGTGGTGTTGCCACCCTTACTTCTGTGCTGCCATTAGAGCAGGGCTGGCTCTAGGCTTTTTTGCCGCCCCAAGCAAAAAAAATTTTGGCTGCCCCCCACCCCAGCCATAGGCTCTCACCCCCTTCCCACCAGTCCCCCCCCCACCCACACCCCCTGCCGCCTCAGACCTGGGCTCTGCCCCCCACCTACACTCCCTGCTGCCCCATTTCTGAAGGCAGCGCCACCACCAGCAGCAGTACAGAAATAAGGGTAGCAATACCACAACCCCACCTACAATAACTTTGTGACACCTTTCCTTCCCCAACACACACACTTCTTTTTGGGTCAGGCCCTCAGAATTACAACACTGAAATTTCAGATTTAAATTATCTGAAATAATGAAATTTGCTATTTTTTTAAAATCCTACAACCATGAAATTGACCAGGATGGATGTGAATTTGGTAGGGCTCTAGTTAAGGATGTTTAAGAGCAAAATGCAGCTCTTTTTGCTCTCTAACATGTTTCCAACCGGGAAAATATTATTTTTCACTAATTATTCACTAATTTGCTTGTTGAATTATTCATTTGCTATTTAGGTTCATGTTTTAGATCCTAATAACCATTATCAATCAATAGAACTATTATTAATAAATATATATTTGCATTAAAGTAACATGTTAGTATTTTAGCATATTTAGCACTTTTTATACAGCTTTTAATTTTTAACGCTTTTTATAAATATTTAGTGCTTAATGTTAATATTTGCCTTTAGTGCTGTTTTCCATTTTAGAATAGCCTGGTAATTGGAGGTCATATTGTGAAAGTATCTGAGACAGCAGTTTCTTCTGTACTTAATTCGCGCTGCTGCTGCTGCTGCTTCTTTCATATTGCGAGAAGAAGTCCAAATTAGTGAGCCATTGTGCTTTGGGAGTGACTTGATGTAAATCTGAAATGCCACCAGTAAACGATCGAAGCAGGCACTGATTTACAGTGTGGTCCATAATTGTGTCCACAGCTACACTGTGAGTTGTTGCTCTTCTTCCAAAGGTGCAAGAGATGATAGCATCTGCCATACAATGTTCTAAAATGGTTCAATGTGGGCCATTCTTTTCAGTGTAGGTTGAAGCTGGGAAGATTTTTGTGGGGGCTTGCAATGAGGTGTTTGTTTGAGACATTAGATTATCCCAGAATTCTTTCCAATTTGCTTCAGGATTGAATGAAAATGCTTTAAAAGCTGTAGTCCAATCCCCAAAAGGCTTGCTAGATTCCAGACATGTTTTTGGAAGGTTCAGGTGGTCCTCATGAACTGGTAAATTCAGGTTGGCCATGGGCTGACTGTACTCCCAAAACTGATGTGTTTCTCTGGATTTTAGGTGTGGATATATGTGCCAGTGTGAGCAACCATTGAATGTGTTGATTTTAATGTTCAAGTTATGGTTCTTGTTGCAGCATTAAGCTGTACAACCAGAGATTTGGTGTATGAGCTATCTGTCCAGACAGGTGTACAATATTCAGCGGTCAAGTACGCTAGTGCTAGAGTTGTTTGAAGTGAGAGTGCACAGAGGTCTAAGAGTGTTAATGTGTATACAACACTTTGAGGATATGCAGATATGATGGAGACAAAACCAGGTTTCTTTCAAGTCCAGCAGAATTGTTCTGTTTGTTTAGCAGACTGGTAATGCTACCTCTGCTCAGAAATTCAGCCTGATGGCTCTGTGAATTCTACTGGTATTAGTGAAAGTCCTGTGCATTGTGCTAAAATTTTACTGTCAGTGCCTGTCATTAAATATTCAACACTTTTTTGTTTTTGTAGAAACAGCAGTATCTTCCTGTATTTGAAGTAAAAGATATCCTGTTACTGTCACCACCCCAACTGGCAAATGTTGAGGTTTTAATTGCATCACTGTATATGTGATTTATTTTGCTATCTCAATAGCATAACTTCTCATCAATAGCAACTTTCTAGGGGAATATTTAGGGTATCTGTATATGTATGAAAATTATTTTTTGCATACTGTACAGCTCCCAAAGTCTTTGCATTCTGTTGTCTGAGATGCTAACAAGAATTTATGGACCACTGAGTTGGAGGACAATATTTCTATTGTGTAGTAATCTGCTTATTCTGCTGTGTCTGGCTTCATCAAAGAGATTCTTGTATTTCAGAGCCCTGAATGTTTTGTGCTTGTCTTTAAAACTTTTAAAGTTTAATTTTACCATATCTCAGAAAAATAAATCAGCTTTAAGTTAATAATTTAACAAAACTTTCAATAAAGAATTGGACTTTTTTGTAGTCAGATACTTATAGTAGAGAATACCACCTAGGTTTTCCTACAATCCATTCACAACTGTTGATCTCATGAAATGTTATTTATCTAGGTCTATGACATATGGTTCAGAGGACTGATTTGAAGAAGTATTACTTTTAAACTTGCAACATTAGTTGTTTCATCACAGTTGATTATTTTAGGATGTTTAATCCTCTAGGCTGCTTGGTGTTTAATTTTTTTCTTTCAAAAGCTAAAAGAGCCATTAGTGGACAAGATTTTAAATATACCCCCAGCTTTCACTATCAGTTTTACAGCAATATATGTGGAATGGAGAAAGAAAAAAGATTTCCATGTGCTTAAAAAGGTCAGGTTTTTATGATACGTGGTTTAACTGCCTGTTTTCTTTCTCTCACTCACCTCCCTCACATTCACAGCCTGACAAATGGCATTAAAGTTCATCCAGAATGTCTTTTGGGTCAATTTATTTAATATTTCACTACCCTGACAGACATTTGTGTGTGATGTTCTTTTGTTACTGTTAGTTCAGTGTTCTTGCCAGTCCATCCTGTTTCCTCCCTCCCTGTGTCCCCTCAATATAACAATAATTTCTTATTAAAAAAAGACCAGTTATAGGCTGTCAGTACAAAATAGGATGAGAATGGCGTTGGTCAATACAATATGTGAGCTGTGTTTCACTATTTCTTTTTTGCTGTTGCTTGTTGCTGAGTTATTGCTTTCGCTTTTTATGCAATATAATAGGTAACAATTACTTTTGGATCCATGATTACATCTCCATAGTAAAGGTTGGGACTAAATTCCATTATAAGCCTTATTTCATGCTTGTTCAGCTTCCACACACCATAATTTTAGCTAGGAACATTTTGATTTGGCATAAAAAATGTCATATATTCTTTAAAGGCAAAGGAATGCAAATAGAATTGGCCAAACTATTTTTGTATTTATTGTATTAAATATCAAGAATCTAATTTATTTCAGCAAGAGTAGGATTGGGCCTCTGGACACTGACAGAAAATACTACCTTTTAAAGTTAAGGTTCCTATTTACTGTACAATATGTAAACCAGGGAATGTTACAGCTATAAAAATCTTAAGACTGAAAAGTGTAGAAAAGAACAGTTAAGAGAAGAAAGGTAAATATTCAAATGCACTCTTCATGTTGTCTATAATGCATGTCAGTGAGTTGCAAATTCCAAAAAGAACCTTAACTCCACCCATATTCCTGCCCAGTCTCATCATATAGGCCATATCCCTCTTACATCATCCATCCTGCATGTTTTGAATATGGGCTACAAACTGTTATAAACAACCACTCACCCACTATGCTTGGCCCACAGGCCCAACCACAGTCCATTTTCTGGCTTGCCTGTCTGTTATCAGAGATATGAATACTTTTGTCCTTTATCCTCCATATAAAGACCAGGGACAACACTCTTTTAAGGCAAGATTCTAAGGAACTCCATATTTTTCAGTTGTAGGTGTAATAGCCTTATCTTAATTATTACTGAAAAAAACAAGTTTTGGATTGTTTAAAGGTTTCCTAAGCTGTTGCTCTCTTGCTTCACAGGATGTCACGTGTGAATGATATGTGGTGCTATCACTGGAAATGGAAGCTGCATCACTTTCTGTATTTATGTACTATCTACGTGATATGTGTGCAGGATTTGGGTAAGTGAGCAAACTATCATCTCTTTCCAATAAAAAGATCATGGGCCCAATTTTGATGAATAAGAGCTATTCTTATGTATGGCTATATTATGTATTTCTGTTACTTTCACAATTTAATATTTTGATTACGTTGTAATTTGATAGTTTGATTTATGTTTTATGCTATTGCCACGGTTCAGTTTAGCTTGCTATTTCTTTTTTTTTCCAGCTAATTGTACACTTTGACTTTGAGTTATTTGCTTGACCCTTTCTTCTGATTTTTCTTTGTAAGTTCTTGCATCTCTTCCAATTTTCTCATTCATTTCTGCTTCCTCTGTTGAAAGAATAAGGTGTTATACTTAAATATTTTTCCAAATTTGTATGTGTGTGATGTAGCGACTCTTCACATCACAAATAAGTTGCTTTTAAAAACTGCAAATGAAAGATGATAATGATTAATCTTAAAATAGTTTGTGCACATTCAATCTGAATGATATTAAAATTTCTTCAAAAATCCATCTGAATATAGAACAATCATATACTGGACAGGACATTTAATTAAAAACTCAGCCTTTGTCAGTCTGTAGAAACTGGTGAGTCCAGACTAGTAATATCTTGAAATTTTTGTCTGTAAACTGAAGATGTAGAGATTTGATTTACCACGTCTTTTCCTGAGCATCTGTGCAGAAAGTATTTTAGGAGTTACAGCTGCTTTGTTTGAAAAACCTCTGCAGTTTACTGGACAGCTCTTGAGCATAAGAAAACCTTGGAGCAGATTGTGGCATGCTAATTCCGTATCAAATGGGAAATTTTTCAGTCACTAACTTCCCATTGGAAAGACCATGCTAAATCTGAAAAACAGGGTGGAATATATAGAGATGTTCTGTTTTTTAAAAAATAAAAACAAGTAAAAAGCTTTGAAATTTCATCAGAGGTTATGTATTTGTTAAACTGTCCAAGCTGCACATTCATAGTTCCAACTGCACAACAGTTTAAGCAATGTAGTTTTTAAACCTAGATAAAATATTATAGACGAAAGTCTACATTTGGGCCAGACAGTCTGTTGTAGCTGAGTAGTGCTCAGCCCAGGTGGGGTGTGCAAAGGTCCTATGTGAATATCCTTGATCTTGAGCTCTCTAGCTGCCAGTCTGGTCGTTAGTGTAAAATAAACCAACTGGAGGACGGCTCTCATTTTCATCAGCTGTTAAGTGGGCTCTGTGTCTGGCAGTTGTGGAATGCTGGGGCACAAGGATGCCTCAGCCAGACCCCCTAAGCTGATCACCAGAAGGGTCCAGAGCTACTACACCGGCTCTGTATTATTGCAGGATCCCTCATTTGCAGGGGCATATATGCTAGCAACTGGCTACACCAACTTTAAGGTTGAGAGAGACAAGCTTCTGAGCTTACGCAGAGCTCTTCTTCGGGTCACCATCAGAAATTGGTCCAATAAAAGATGCTACCTCACCAACCTTGTCTCTCACATATCCTGGGACCAACACAACTACAACAACACTGCATGCTTGTTAATCGGGCATTTTGTTTTGAAGTCCACTGATCTGATACTTGTCAATTTTTATGTTTCTGTTTTGTTTTGTTTCTCCTGGATCTTTTGGCTAAAAAGAAAACCTGTGTTTTATATGTTAGTCCCTTTATTGCTATTTGAATGTGAATGTGGCAGGAAGGCAGGAGTTTTCTATTGTACATTATTTTTCAATTAATGGAACATCAGATCATCAGACACTTCAGCTAGGATAGCCAGGAATAAACAATTTCAATAGACAGATATGTTTGCTGTTCGGCAGTGAAGCAGGTAACAAGCAAAATTTGTTTAACACTCTGTTGAATGAAAATGAAACATTTACATCTCCTGTGATGTTATTTTATTGGGCCTGTCTTCAGACCCTTGGATTTTCATTGTTAATGATGTCCTTGCAACTCACCGATGTGTGTTTCTTCTTTGATAGGCCGTAAACCTAGGCTGTAATATACTACACTCATCCATCCCCCGCCATTTCTTTGTACTTTTTAATAGAAGTTTTGCTATTTGAGGTGTACTAAGCAGATGATAGCAGCCCTTTTAATGCATTACAGATTCTTTGACATGTTTTTTTCTTTTTACTAAAGATTTATGTCAATTTGGCTTTGGACACACATGGTATCCAGAATGTTAATGTTAGCTTAAATACTACTGAAGTTAATGCAATAGAAGATATACCAAAAAATCTGATATTCAGCCAGCTTCACTAGTGATCTGTGATCTCAGAAAGCTATTGTTTTTTTTGCACTTTGACTCGCAGAGGTTAGATATGTGGAAGGATGATAATCAGATCCCTTTCTTGTGGATTAACTATAGGGCTGGTAGTCAAGACAAAAAAAAGTTTTTGCATTTGTTGAGGCACAAATGCAAAAGTAGCAATTTTACAGTGCTTTGTTTGCGTAAGGATGCAGGATCAGGCCTGTTTTCAGAAAGAAAACTCAAGGGAGGAATAAACACATTAGAAAGCCTATAATAGTAGCAGAATTGTCTCTAAATAGAATGTTCAGAGTTTTCTACGATGTGTCAGCAATTATTTAAGGTGAACAGCTCCTTTTTTCTGAATTGCCTAGTTAAATGCAAACAGACTTAAAGACAGGTGCAATATCTCAGTGAATTACCCTAATATAGACATCCTGAAAAGCACATTGAAGTCAGTGGAAACACTTCCAAAGATTCATAGATTTTTTTAAGGCCAGAAGGGATCTCTGATCATCTAGTCTAGCCTTCAGTCTAACACAGGCCATGAGGACTTTCCTGAATTATTTCCTGTTTGAAGTAAAGCATGTCTTTTGCAAAAGCTTGCAATCTTGATATACAATGTTCTTTGTATCGGGTCCTGGAAGATCATGGGACAAATCCTCAGCTGCTGTAATTGTCATAGATCATTGACTTTTAATGGAGCTTTGGCAATTTATACCCACTGAGGACCTGTATTTACCAACAGAGTGAGAAATGTATCTTTTTCCCAATGAGCAGGGCTGGCTCCAGGCAACACTCCTCTGGTCACCCTTTTTTGTTTTTTGTTTTTTTGACTTGGGATGGCAAAAAACTTAGAGCTGGCCCTGCCAGTGAGATCTACAAATAGGTCAATATTTCCTCTGTAATTTGGGCAACTGGATCATTGGTTAACATATGGTCCTCTTAAAAATCAGTATAAAAAACAAACAAAAACAAAAAACACCTCATTCAAAGTTAAGGTAGTGTACTTTCTCCTTCTTTTAAAGTATAGAAATGCACATAGAATGTCCTCCCCAATAGCTTGAACTCTGTTCTGTTCTACCCTATGCACCTGTTGCATCTTGCACATAGGAGAGCGATGTTATGAGGAGTATGGCCTAGTAGATAGGGCACTGGCTGGGGACTCAAAAGATCTGGTTTCTATTCATGGCTCTGCCACTAGACTGCTGGGTGGCTGTGGGGAATCACATCCCCACTCTGTGCCTTACTTTCCACATCTGTAAAAATTAGATTAATGGTCATTAGCTCCCTTAATAAAGTGCTCTGAGATTTACTGATGAAAAACACTATGAAAGAGCTGGTTATTGTGGTGATGATGATACTAGAGTTTTTGATAAGGATAGCTTAAATCAATCCCATTTATGTAGCTGAGGGACTCTGGATTCCCTGGCTTTATATTTGTACAATATGTAAATTGGTTCCCTGAACGCTAACATAAAATCAACCTGACTTTTAAGAAATTGGGAGATCCAGATACATTATATTTCACAGTATGACAATGTTCTTTGTCATAGAAACCCTATATGCATTTAGGAAATTGTACTGAATGATTGGCTTAAATAAGGATATTTTTAGTGAACAGATGTAAAAGTCTGTCTTTTTTCAGTAGCCTCATATCATCTTAGATAAGGCAGAAGTAGTTTGATATAGTGAAGTAAAAACACTGGGGGTTAATTGCCTCGGAAATATATAATTAACCGTTCAACAAGAGTTTAGTTAGATCACTTCTCAGTTGTTGTAGTTGCATAGGAAGATGTCTGGTGTTTAGGATAGGATTGTTTCCTGATTTTGGTTGCTCTATTGATTGTAGTACAGGAGCAGAACCAGGATTCTTTAGGTGACCTTAAACGTATGTTTCTAACTGCATATTTGCTTTCCAATTGATTTTTTAAAAGTATAATTTCTTCATTGAGTTTCCAGCTTTTCTAATGTTTATGCTTTTTGAGGGACTTGCAACATTCTCTTAAGAATTTCTATCCCTTTAAGTAAATGCTATAAATCTACAACCTTAACTACAGCTTAATCTATTTTAATGTTATGCAGAATGTGAAAAAGATATTTTGAAAATAAACATACGTAGAAGGAAACTATAGTTATAGAGGCTAGGGACACCATCCCTGCCCAGCCTGGCTAATAGCCATTGATGGATCTATCGTCCATAAATTTATCCAGTCCTTTTTTGAAGCCTGTTTATAGTCTTGGCCTTCACAACATTCTCTGGCAAGGAGTTCCACAGGTTGACTGGGTATTGTGTGAAAATAATACTTTTGTTTTAAATCCAATGCCTATTAATTTCATTTGGTGACCCCTAGTTCTCGTGTTATGAGAAGGAATAAATAACACTTCCTTATTTACTTTCTTCACACCAATCATGATTTTATAGACCTCAATCATATCTCCCTTTAGCTGTCTCTTCTCCAAGCTGAAAAGTACCATTTTTATTAATGAAGAGTCCTGTGGCACTGCTTGCATCCAACGAAGTGGGTATTAGCCCACAAAAGCTTATGCTCTAATACTTTAGTTAGTCTTTAAGGTGCCACAAGACTCTTTGTCACTTCTGCAATTCCAGACTAACATGGCTACCTCTCTGATTTTTATTAATCTCTCATACAGAAGCTGTTCCATATCCCTAATAATTTTTGTTTCCCTTTTCTGAACCTTTTCTAAGTCCAACATATTTTTTTTGAGATGGGGCGACCACGTCTACACTCAGTATTCAAGATGTGGGCCTACAATGGATTTATATAGTGGCAACATGATATTTTCTGTTCTATTATCTGTCCCTTTCTTAATTATTTCCAGAATTCTGTTCACTTTTTTGACTGCTGCTGCACATTGAGTGGATGTTTTCCTAGAACTGTGCACAATTACTCAAAGATCTCTTTCTTGAGTGGTAACAGCTAATTTAGACCCCATCATTTTATATGTATAGTTTGGATTATGCTTTCCAGTATGCATTACTTTGCATTTATCAATATTTTGTTGCCTACTCACCCAGTTTTGAGAGATCCTTGTGTTGCTTTTTACAGTCTGCCTGGGTCACAGAATCATAGAATAACAGAATATCAGGGTTGGACGGGACTTCAGGAGGTCATATAGTCCAACCTCTTGCTCAAAGCAGACCAATCCCCAACTAAATCATCCCAGCCAGCTTCTCCATTCTGAAAACTAACCATTTATATCTACCCTTTGTTTCCTATCTTTTAACCAGTTACCAAGCCATGAGAGCACCTTCCCTCTTATTCTGTGGCAGCTTACTTTGCTTAAGAGCCTTTGGTGAGGGACCTTGTCAAAGGCTTTCTGAAAATCGAAGTACACTATATCCACTGGATCCCCCTTATCTACATGCTTGTTGACCCCCTCAAAGAATTCTAGTAGATTGGTGAGGCATGATTTCCCTTTTGTTTGTTTGTATTCTTCAAGGGAAAGGATTAGAGAAGAGAGGGTGTCCAGAAGGCTTGTGGATATACACAAACTGGAAGCCAGGTCAGGAGATTGGAGAGGTCATCCACATGTAAAAGAGCCAGGTGCTAGTTTGGGATGCAACCCTATCCCCGTGTAAAGAATACAGGAGCCAAGTCTGGGGTGTCTGTGGAAGGTGGTGAGTGCAGCTAAAGGTGGGATTAGGGTGCCCACTTATAGAAGGGTATGAGGCAAGTCTGGAGCTGAATGCCTCCCTACTTCACCATATGAACAGAAGTCTGGTGAGAGCAAGTTTGGAGGAGAGGGAACAAGGCAGAAAGCATGCTAAGATAAGAATAGTGTGTATTAGCAGGGAAAGCTAGTGCTGTGCCCCTACTGTGAGAATTGGTTCAGCTTTATCTTCAACATGCCTTTCTTGCCTACACAACTGAGGAAGTGTGTATTTGCAACTGTTCTGAACCAGCCTACCCTAAACAAGGGCCAAAGATCTTATCTCCGAGTGAGTGCTGAAATAAAAGCAGAGTTGCTTATCTTTCTCCCTCCTGCCATGTGTGCAGTAAGGATTGAAGTGCCAAGATACTATCCAAAACTGTTAGTGTAATTCTACATATACCACTGAGAGGCAGGGAATGATTTGATAACTTTATTACTAATACTTTGGGAAAATTCTCTCCTGTCATCACTGAGGTGGGGATAAGTGTGTATGTATTGGGTGGATGTTGTGCGTAAGTGGAAGTGACATTTATGACTCATACACACAATGAGTACTTAGAAAGTTAGAAAACCAAAAGAAGTTTCATTTAAAAAGGTATCTACTTTCCTACTGGCTAGAGGATGGATATTTAATTTTTCAACTCTCTCTCGAAAGATGCCTTTTAACTGAAACTTCTATAGGTTTCCTAACTTTCTAATTACTCATTGTGTGTGTGTGAGTCAGAAATGTCACCTCCACTTAGACACAATGTCCACCCAATGTAATAGATGTGCATGTGTATATAGAAGTTGACAGGTTGGGTAGCATAATACCGAGATTCTCTCTAGTTGTCCTGTGACACTTTAATTTATTCTCTTTCCCTGTTAATTTCCCTTCACATTTTAACATAGTCCAAAGCAATAGCAAAATAAGCACTTTATGCTGTATTTGTTTAATGTCCAGATTTATGCTCTGATAGGCTAAGCACTGAGGCCATTTATGGTTTTATATCTTTTGTTGAAATCTCTGAGTTGCCTCTTTATACACCCCTGCCTTGACCAGCTAATTAATGTGAAAATAAATCACAGCTGGGATGATTTGTGCAGGAAGCAGCCTCTTATTATCTTTGTTTATTTTATTTTTAACAATACATTTTTGATTGAACTGATTATTATCTCCCTTGAAGTGTTTTGAACTTATTCTATTAAATATGAAAATATTACCTTAAAAGCTTGCTGGGTTTCTCTCCTTCTTCCCCTCCCACCATGTGGAACTGTAGCCAGAAAGCAGAATGCAGCCAAACACCACTGAAAAATCTGAGCTAAAGAAGAATTGGCAATGCCTGGTCGATGCTTTCTGCTAATTTTTTTCTTCCAAAAATGGACTTTATATAAATAAACCAGGAGATGAAAGCATTAGTCAGGAAGGGTAGTAATATTTTTAAAGCACCTGTTGAAGAGTATATCTTGAATAAAGATCATCTGCTTATTCCATCAAATATGGTTCGTGGAAACTGTAATTTACATATGGTATTGTGTTTGCTCTCAGTAACAGAGCCAAGAATAGAGCTCAAGTCCCCTGACTCACAGTCCAGTCCAATAGGTCACATTGCCTCTCATAAAAGTTATGTTGTAAAAAGGTTCACAAGTTGCTATAGTCCTCTTCTGTTATAGAATAATGGAATATTAGGGTTGGGAAAAGACCTCAGTAGGTTATCGAATCCAATCCACTGCTCAAAGCAGGACGAACACCAACTAAATCATCCCAGTCAAGGTTTTGTCAAGCCAGGCCTTAAAAACCTCTAAGGATGGAGATTCCACCACCTCCCTATGTAACGCATTCCAGTGCTTCACCACCCTCCTAGTGAAATAGTGTTTCCTAATATCCAACCTAGACCTCCCGCAATGCAACTTGAGACCATTGCTTCTTGTTCTGTCATCTGCCACCATGGAGAACAGCCTTGTTCCATCCTCTTTGGAACCCCCGCTTCAGGTAACTGAAAGCTGCTATCAAATCCTCCCTCACTCTTCTCTTCTGCAGACTAAATAACCCCAGTTCCTTCAATCTCTCCTCGTAAGTCATGTGCCCCAACCCCCTAATCGTTTTCGTTGCCCTCCACTGGACTATCCAATTTGTCCACAACCCTTCTGAAGTGTGGGGGAGGAGGGACGGGACCAACGCTGGATGCAATACTCCAGGTGTGGCCTCACCAGTGCTGAATAGAGGGGAATAATCACTTCCCTCGATCTGCTGGCAGTGGTCCTAGTAACACAGCCAAATATGCCATTGGCCTTCTTGGCAACAAGGATACACTGCTGACTCATATTCCCTTAGCAGGATGAATGGCTTTCACTTCAGTATCCTTTACTCATCAATCTTTTAGAATTCTACTTTCCTCTACTATGAATTATTGACATCAGATATACTGGACCATAAAGCAGAGATTTTAGTTGAGAATTGGACAATACCCAAGTAAGAACTGATATGTACATAAATCTAACAAGTTTGACATTCATATTCATACAAATATCTTAAAATAAAATGAGTAGTGGATGGATAACTAAAATAGCTGATTTCTTGTGTCTGCCACCATTTTATTAACTTTGATACCTCTAAAGAATCAATATTTGTCAATAAATGCCAGGCCCCAATCTTGCAGGCACTTACTCACATGCCTTACATTATTCACATGAGTAGTTCTATAGGATGTCAAATCTGGTTACATAATAGGATTGCTCAGGAGATTAAATATACACACGTGCATGTTCCCTGGCTCAGGGCCTCATAGATCACTATCTGGTAATTGGGTAAATGCTGGATTTATAATGTCAGTATTTAATCATAGCTACCATATTGAGACAGCTGAGATAGCACAAATTTCCCTTTATACAAACTACATGGACTTTGCTAAAAATAAAAGGCTTTTATTTTACAAAAAATTGAAACAAGCAGAGTGAAAGAATTTTAGTTACTGCTGAAAAAATAGAAAATACATCAAATTACTCATTCAGATTTTAAGATTTTGTATAAATACACCTGAATAAATAAAGTCACACTTGCTATTCCTCTGGCTGCTGCACCATTAGTATTTCCTCCATTCATCACATCTGAAAGAAAAAAGAAAGTTGGCTAAGCATGGACTGTAAAAATTTTTCCACACGGTTAACTAGAAATACCTATGCAGCACAAAAATAAATTACAAGGGAAAACAATATGCCTTTAACATGACATGGTGAATAATATCCCCAATCTCTCATCACTGCTGCTCGTGAACTACCCCATTGCCCCAAGATCAGCTACAAAAAAAGCATCAATGGGGAGGAGTTTGGGGGAAGTGGCTACCCCCCACTTCAAGCATTCAGACCTGGTAAGTTCTTGCCATGAGAATCCAAGTCTCCTAAGGGAACAAAAAATGGTATCTAGCAAATGACAACCCAGTAAAATGTATAGTGATAGTAGGTCAAAATCAGGTCAGGCCCACAATAATACTCAAGGAATAGAGTTCAAGTCATACTGGAACTCTACAAAATGGCTGTCCAGCACTTTTTTTTTTTTTTTTTTTGGTGGAGACAGAATGGTGTTCCAGTGCTTATAGTACTACTACAGGAAGTGTGTTCTGACACTTCTTTGATTACGACTCAACTACTGCTAAGCAAGCTAGGCTCTTCACAGACCTGAGTCAAGACTGGTGTCCCTTGCTGAGCCAGTCCCTCCATCATGCCGTTACAGAGAGGGAGTCTCCACTGCATCTTTGTTCTTTTATATCATTAGGTGCATTCTGAAGACTACTTGCATTAGCTATTGGCACAAACTATGCACCCAAATTTGTAGTCAGTGTTTGATAACACCTGAGAACAGAAATTGAGCATCCAACTAATCAAACTGCTCTCTCTCTCTCTCTCAAAAAAAAAATAGCAATTATGAATCTGTGACATCTTTAGTAATAGACAAGATCATTTATAGCAAAGGAATTAGGGCAAATTCTGTTTGACTTTCTCGTAGTATTTTTCCCTGTCTTTCATTTTGGATTTTGTCCCACTGTCTTTCATAATTGAACCTTCACAGTTTGAGAAGAACATCCATAATTGCTTTGTTATAAGGAAACAATGTTCTTTTACTTGATGCTAATTATTCTCAAGGTTTCCCCCCTTTTGGTCTTCCTGTCATCACTTTCTATTCCGTAAGCTTCCTGTTATGCAAGTTCTATGTAGCTCCAGTAGCTTCTTAATTATGTGTTGGATTGTTGACTGTATGGCACTCAAAATTGTAGGGCATTTTAAAAAAAAAAAAGTCATGAGGCAATAGAACCCCTCACAGTTGTAACTCAGTTGTTTAATATTCTGAAATTACTGGAATCATATTTTATAGTTAAAATGTAAAATGTGTACTATTTCATGGGTACTATACATTTATTTTGTTTACTAATGAGCATATTCCTAAAACACTGCTGTACAGTTAAAAATTTACTTCAGATGTTTATGTAACATTTTGCGTGATTTTTTAGGTCCCATCAAAATTTTAGGTTTCAGTCCTGAAGGTACTTAGTCTGGGTATTCAGGTGTAATCCCATTGTTTTCAGAGAGCCAACTCATGGAAGTAAGTGCTACACCCAGTGGTAAATATGTGCATGATTGGGCCCTTATACAGCAAAAAAAGTGGAAACTTGGAAAGAGCTTAATACAACTGGCCTGATTATTTAAAAGGTGCAATATGATCGTAGTTTTTTTCCATGTTTCAGCTTTTTTCCATTATGAACACTGTTCAAGATGGGTGTTAGACTACCACAACTCCCCATCTTAAACAGAGTTTGTTTTGTTCACATACATGCTCTGGCTACTCACTGTTCTCCGAATTAATGGTGCAGTGACAAACCCATTCTATCAAGCTGAGGTCATCTTTTATCAGAACTCGATTATGAGTTGGAGAAAAAGACTTCATGGCTGAAGTTATCACAGAGGCATTTGTGGCAAGAGATACAGTCCTGAGTGTGATTTTTAGATGGAGAGGGTGGAATGGAGGAGTGAGGTTATGGCTCCACTAGAGAGCTTTCCTGTCAATTTAATTAATCCACCCCCAATGAGCAATGGCAACTATCTCGGTGGGAGAAGCTCTCCCATTGACATAGTGCTGTCCACACTGGCACTTACATTGGTGTAACTTATGTCACTCAGGGGAGGTGATTTATTCACACCCTGGAGCAACAGAAGGTATACCAACATAAGTGATAGTGTAGACATAGCCTCAGTGTGTGTTTCTCATTGCCTGCCTGGGATTTCCAGGAAACTATTAGTAACCGCATCTGAATTTAAAATCTCTTAATAATTTTTCTTCAGTGTCTCCTTTTTCCAATTCTCCAGCATATTAGCATATTTCATACTAGATATGTGACAGAAGCTGATACCCAGGAACAATAAATACCGTAATCACATCAGCTACATGCTGCAGTCACTGCAATGCCCCAAAGAAGAAGGATATGATTTTATAGAATTAAGTCTAAAAGAAATACTTCCTATGTTGGGATCAAGTGTGTATTCATGTGTTCCCTAGACACTGAGCAATATTCTCAAATGATTGATTTGACTGTCTGTATTTTTGACTTGGTAAAATATTGTTAATACTTAAGTAATCAACCTTATAATATACACTTGAAAAAATGAAGGCAGAAAAAGTGATAGTGTTAATTGAAAGCAGAATTGGTTAGAAAGAAAAATGAGAAGTGTTTTGCTTCTTAGTTTTGTGTTCGTGATATGAGTAATTGAGGAACTGGAACTCTTGCAATGGGATTTTTCCTCCTATAAATAAGCAAGCAAAATTGGATGGTACAAACAGATCTAGTTATGTAAATATATGGTTTCCTGTACTATAAATCTAGACTTCTTTTGTTTTTGAGCTGTTAAAGCCTGGCACGATATGATACTTGCTTCTTAGAGGATAGCTTGGTTAGCCTTATTATGGGTCATATGCACCTGTTTACATTTTGTCTCTGTTGGATAGATGAGATGTTTGTGCATTGTACTAATAATTAATTTTTTTGTAATTCTTTGTGGAGATAGAGGGCTCCAATCCTGGGTTGTATTCAAATATTCTCAGCACACCTCAGGAAGTGGGAGAGCAAATAAGACAAAAGTGGTTTTAAGTAACCTGATCCTTGAGCTGCCTAGCGACCACATGGTCTCTGGCATCACAAGTTAGAGCAGCCTCAACAGTGTAGCTCAAGCTTACACCCAGCTGCCTCTGGCCTTCAAAGGGCTGTTCCAGTAGCCAGTGATCACCAGTGCATAAAGACATCCCTACCATCTCCACCTTCCCTGCCAATGACCAGGAGTGGAGTGGCAGGTGTATGTCACCGAGGGATTTGTAGTCACCACTCTACTCTAAATACTAATGAAGGACTATTCCTTGTTAGTGTGTGTTAACTTTTTTTAAAATTTCCACATTTTTTGATGGAAAAACAGGACATCTCTGAAAACTTTTGCAATTCCCCCCCCCCACCCCAATTTTCAATTAGTTTGAGTGTTCATTTAATTTTTGTGATTTCTTGGGAGGGCAAAGGGGGAATTGATCTATAACATTTGTCTAGAACAAATAGGGAAATGCGCTATAAAACAGGATAATAGCAAATGTTCTCTTTGTTGCTTGACATCAGGAACAATCCAGTTCAGACAGACCTGCTTTAAACAATGGGTTTGAACAGAATTTTGTGAAGTAGGAAATAAGAAGCTGTATGACTGATATTCATCAATACATATTATGAGAGTTCTTACAATTTTTTTCCTAGGCAGTAGATGACAAATGTCCCAGTTTCTTCTGCAACTTGGATATTTTGAATGGTATGAACATCCTTATATGATGGTGACAAAATGATAATTTAGTGTCAGATCCAATGAATTTGCAAGTGAATAGTTTTACTCATGTAATCAGTTTATTGAACTCAGGAGAGGAAAATTTCTCATGTGAATACATGTTTGCAGGATGCGGCCCATTCAATGCATAATAGACATGGATACTTATGAGAGACAAAGTGGATGAGGTAATATCTTTCATTGGACCAACTTCTGTTAGTGAGAGAGACAAGCTTTCGGCCTACACAGAGCTCTTCTTTGGGCCAGGGAGAGGTACTTAGAGTGTCACAGCTAAATATAATGTGGAGCAGATTGTTTAGCACAGTGGTCTCAAACTTTTTGTATTGGCAACCCCTTCCAGACAGCAAGCTGAGTGAGACTCCCTCCTTATAAAAGAAAAACACATTATTTATATTTAACACTATTTTAAATGCTAAATGTATAAACTCATTTTAGACAACAGGGGTTATCTTTTCTCATCACTTTTACATTGAGTAAGTTATGTTTTTATCACATTATTGTTATAAGCAGAAAAGTTACTTTTTAAAATAATTACTGTTTAATACTGGGGGGTGAAGAAACTTTGTCAGTATCACTTTTCACAGCAGACTTGGTGCCCCATTGCCACCCCTTATTCTTACACTGCTGCTGGCAGCAGGTGCTGCCTTCAGAGCTGGGCGGCCAAAGAGTGGACCCCAACAGAACGTGGTCCAATAAAAAGTCTAGGGTTACCATATTTCAGGTTTCCAAAAAGAGGACACTGCTGAGGGGAGGGAGTGAAGAAGGGAGGAGGCAGAAACGGGGAGCTGGAGGTAGGGTATAGTCAGGGGTACTGGAGCGGATACTCACTGGAAGTGTAGAGCAGTGTCGCTCTCTGTCATGTTGGCAGAGCAGCTGGTGCAAGCCCAGGACGCAGCGGTATCTGTCAGTCAGCGCCTCTGTGTGGGACACCCTCCCCACAGCTGGGAGTGGGGCCTGAGTGGGTGGGATCTGGCAGCTGTGGAATGCAGGGGAATGGACCAATCTGCTGCCTATGCAAGGGAGCAACCAATCAGGGTTCTTTCTGAGCAGCAGCAGCATCTGCTCTGAAAAAATCCTGGTCATTGCCTGTTGTTTGAAAAATCTGCCTGGACAGAGGATGGAGACTCAAAAAAAGAGGCAATGTCTGAGGAAACCCAGATGTATGGTTACCCTAGATATTACCTCACTCACCTTGTCTCTAATATCCTGGGACCAACATGACTACAACTACACTACAGAATGTGTTAACTAATACTAAACAATCTGGTCCACCTTGTAATTCACTGTGACACTGAGTACCTCTCCTGGATTTGAAGAAGAGCTCTGTACAAGCTTGAAAGCTTGTCTCTTTCACCAGCAGATGTTGATCCAATAGAAGATATTATTTCATCCACTTTGTCTCTAATATCCTGGGACCAACACAGCTACAGCAACACTGCAAATAATAGATAATTATGGGATGCTATTAAGAATATCAGTCTTGGACTTGGTATTTTTCTGAATGGTGAATATCTGAAAAATGAATTTTAGAAATAGTGTATTTTTAATTTTAGAAAACTCTGAGGCCCTGATTTTGCTTGGTGCCTTATACCACTAAGTTCAGGGGGCGTTGAAGGTGCTTGGCACTTCAGAGGCTCAGGCCAGGTCTACGCTATAAACTTACATTGGTATACCTACGTCACTCAGGGGTGTGAAAAATCCATACCTTTGAGCGGCGCGTTATACCAACTTAGCCCCTAGTGTGAGCAGTGCTATGTTGATGGGAGGGCTTCTCCCCTTAACGTAGCTACTGCTTCTCAAAGCTGTGCTGAGCAGAGAAGGTCTCCTGCCGGCGTAGTAGCATCTTCACTGAAGCTCTACAGTACCCAAGCTGCACCGTTCTAAGTGTAGGCCTGCCCTCAGGCTCTGATAAAAGAATATGCCCCTTAGAGATCAAATGGGAGTTTCAAAAGTAGTTACCATTCAACATTCTGTTCTCACTGAAGTAAATGGAGGCTTTACCACTGACTTCAGTAGGAGGAGTTAGACCAATGAATGGTTTTGAAAATCGCACTCCCAATGATCCAATTAAAACCTATGTCTAGTTTACATCATAGTCTAGCAAAGTTATTATGTCAGAAGAAACCAAACCTATCTTCCCCAGTTTGTCTGCTACTACAGTAATGCCATTCAGTGTTCAAGATGGAAAAGGCTTAGAGGAAGAAAGAATTGCTGTGTACACTTGGCAGTGATTACATGTTTTAGCATGTGGTTTTGTATAGACCATACTATGATCTTGCCCGCTAATGCCTGTAATGGAAGGGGATTTTGTATTCTGCGTTTCGCCTCTATAATCATCATGTCATATAATGACAATAAACTGATGTTTAAGGAATGATTTGATCCTCCTGCTCGACAACCTAATGTACCAATCCCATTGGAGGCATTAAATGACTTTTAGTCACCTTCACTCAGACTGAATGCAGGCTTTCCTATAAATACATGCACAATATTGCCCTGATTTTCACTGTGAGCTATGAGTGCTCAGCCCTTCTGAAAATCAGATGAATACTAAGAATACAGAACTGTTTTCATATTTGCATAATACAGATTTTCATTTAATTAGATCTGGCATTGTGTTAATTATCTGTGTTCAGATTCCAATAATCCTCTTTTAAATATGCTTTAAAGAACCTCACTGTTCAGTAATTGGTAGAGCCAATAAAGCAGTCAGTTGAATATGAGCATCCATCCATGTTTCTACCTATTCATCCATGTATAATCTGGTTGGTTTTAATCCTAACTCACAGAGAAAAGCTTTCTTCACCCCTGTGAACAAATTAGTTTTGATCACAATGGGATGAAAGATTTGTTTTGGTTTTACAATAATTTCACTATGCTGTGTTGGCTCCTGATTGTAGGACTGTACAGTCTGGGCCAAATTCTAATCTCAGATGTGTGGTGTGCAGCGCTCCTTATCTTAAATAATCAGCTACTGCTTTTGTTCACTTGAGTTACATAAAGTACTGCACAAACATCTTGCATCAGCAGGGAGCATAGTTCCAAAGAAAATAAAAACCTAATCTTTTTGACAATTTATACTGTTTCTCATTAGACATGTGCTTAGTGTCCCATTTAAAAATTTCACATTTAGTTTAAGGAATCCTATCACCATGATAGGAAATAAACCTGCCACAATTTAAAAGCAAAAATGGGTTGAAATCAGAACAGGTCAATGAAGTTAAAAGATACTAAGCCATATCTTAATTTGGATAATATTTTAACCTGCCCTTTAGGAGACAAAGGGAACATAAATTAGTTTGTAGCAGATGGTGGAAGTTAAAGTAAAAGACAAATGGAACTGTTCATTCTTCTTTGACGGTTTGTCTATATCATTTGATATTTTTATTTCTTTATTTTAAATACAGTTCCTGTTTGCAGTCCAATTCATTATATTGATGTAATATTCTTTATTAATTTTAATTAATGATAAATTTGTAGGTGAGAGTTTGTCCCTTGTAAATGAATAGATATATACCCAAAAGTCAATGGGATTTCAACCTATTTGTTTATGAAGCATCTAGTACTATGAGTCCCCAACTTGCTTGGCCTTTTGGAGCTACCATAATATTGTTTGTTGTTCTTATAATTAATAAAATAATAATAGTCTACATTACTTTCATATCATAATGTGGCCAGTCTCAAACAACTGAGTTCAAAATCTGGAATGCACTATTAGTGGCTATCACAACCATGCTCTTCAAGGCAGGGACCCTCTCTTACTCTGTGTGTGTACAGTATCTAGCACAATGGGGTTCCATACTTGCTTGGCCCCCTAGGTACTTCCATAATAAACATGATTAATGTCTGGCTAGTGCAAACATTTCCATAAGCAACGTCAGTGGGGAAAAACAAATGAATGAAACACAAGCTTATGATGGTAGCTTAGACTTCAATAAAGAGAAATTTTGATGAACAATTTGTGAGTGTCAATATGCCACCACATGATGGAATTTGTTTTTTCAGTTTGCTCTTTTAAAATCTAGGAAGTTCCACACACCCCCAAAACCAATATTAATAGAAAAGTATTAAGATTTCAAAATCAAGCACTCAAAAGTTAGGGAATGCCATAATTAAGGTTGCCTATCATTTTCCCTCTCTTGCTCTCTCTCCCCCTCCCCGCAGAGACTTTCTGCATATACATTATAAAACAGAATTTAATTACACAATCACACACTGTTTTTTAAATAGGACCCCTGCCTCATTCATAAGAACATAAAAATGGCCATATATGATCAAACCAAATATCTATCTAGCCCAGTATCCTGTCATCCAACAGTGGCCAATGACAGGTGCCCCAGATGGAATGAACAGAACAGGTAATCATCAAGTGATCCATCCCCTGTCGCCCATTCCCAGCTTCTGGCAAACTGAGGCTAGGGACACCATTCCTGTCCATCCTGGCTAATAGCCATTAATGGACCTATCCTCCATTTATTTATCTAGTTCTTTTTTTAACCCTGTTATGGCCTTGGCCTTCAAAACGTTCTCTGGCAAAGAGTTTCACAGGTTGACTGTGCGTTGTGTGAGAAAATACTTCCTTTTGTTTGGTTTAAACCTTCTGCCTATTAATTTCATTTGGTGATCCCCCTAGTTTGTGTGTTATGAAAAGGAGTAAATAACACTTCCTTATTTACTTTCTCCACACCAGTCATGATTTTATATACCTCTCTCATACCCTCGCTGCCCAATGCACTGAGTGAGTCTGCGCTGGTGATGAATCTGGATTATCTGGTGAACGGGGCTTTATCTATAGAATCCTTCCCTCATTTGTTGCAGAAGCTGGAAAGTATGTAGTACATGAGTAGGTTTGGTAGAATTTGATTTTTTTGTTTTATAATTCAAACAGGTAATCTCTATTTTTAAGCATTTTAAAATAATTTTTAGCTGTGTGAATGTTCACAGTTGCACAGAATTGTGGGTTTTAAGTTTTGTTTTAAATCAATTTAAATTTTTACAGTTGTGGGAAATGATGGGGTGTGTCCATTTTTTAATGGCAGTAGGCACTTAGATTCAAGAAGTTAAAGCTTTATAGCCATTAAGACACTAATTGTCAACATCAAATGTCAAAATATACAAAGTAAATAGCCTGAAATTAAATTCTAATAAATTCTCAAACAGCATTTTTCTTACTTTGCCTGTCCATAAATTTCAATTATTATTGATGGAAATATTTTTTTCATTTTTGTGTGTGTATGGTGAAATCAGCATTTACCAACATTTACTGATAAAAATTTAGTCCTTCCAAACCTTTGTATATAGCAAGGAATTGTAAAAAGAGACTAGAGGTTCTTATAATTAAGACAGTTGACTGCTGCCCTGGAGAATCAGATCAGTCCCTCTCTCTGCCACAGAGTTCCTACATGATGCTGGTAACTTTGTACAGTGGTCACTATTTGTGTGTTCTTCACTTTCTGGGTTCCTGACTTGAGATCCTAGGGTCTGAATTATAGATAAGATGGGCACTCACAGCTGTAACTGAGGTCAATGGTAACTGTGCTTTGAACATATAAAGGGCAATATAATGCTAAACTGAAAAATCAGGTCCTAGGCATCTCAGATCAGGCACCTAAAATTTGTGGATACTCTTGACCTTAATTTTTCTGTGTCTCAGTTCCATATTTGTAAAATGAGGTTAATTCATCCACTCATTTTACAGGAGTGTTGTAAAGAAAAATTGGTATTTATGAAGCACCCAGATACTCTAGTGATGAGAGCCATAGGAAAGCCAATGAGGAAATCAGTAATTCCATATTTAGAGCAGGGTTTGGATAGTGGTCACTGAATAACACATGGGACCTGCACTGAATAACAAGGAGAAAACAAAATATTGAATAGCTTTTAATTAAGTGAGCACCATCCACCCCATGCACTGAACGAGGCAGGGTTGGCTATGGAAAAAAAGTATGTGATCATGTAACTAAAGACTGTATCATAATGTATACTCACAAGGGGGCACTTCCTACCTTTTGAGTACTTCACTTTACAATCATAATATTATTTTAACCTAGTTTTCTGTGTGTAATTTTAATGTTTCTATACATATACACACACTAGAAATGTTTGTTTAAAAATGTAGCTTTACTTATGTAGAGATCACAAAGCACTGTTAACAAAATATTAGTTTAAAAAATTTCCCTGGTGACATTGACTTTTTGTTGTTTTCTCTACTGCATTAACCAGGATGTTTTCCATGGCATTTTTCAGACAGTTTAAAGAAGTCTGGGGTAACTAGCCTGACGCTTTACTGGCTTGAGATAATCTAGCTACTTCACTGTGAAGCACATGCTGTGGAAGTTGAAGATTTTTCCTTTTTAATGCATTACTTATGTATTTAGTGTGGCTTCTTAATGACCCAAATCTTAAAACAATAGCAAACTGGTACTATATGATACGAGTAGCAGCAGCAGAAATTGTTTCACAGTGAGAAAAAAAGTCTGAGAGATGTATGTAGTTATTATATTGACCTGTGAGTTATTTACAGTTATAAAACTATTCTATTTCTTATGCTACACTAATCCTGTGATAGCTGAGATCCTTCTAGTTGACACATTAAGTGACATGGCAACCATCTGTCAGGTGTGGTAGAAAAAGCATGCTTTACACTTGGAATAAAATGGTTAGTAATATCCATGGAAGGGGGGAATATGTGTAAAGCAAAAATATTTAAGACCCCAATTCTGTATGGTACTAAGCATGTGTGTCTAAATTTAAGCACATGAGTAGTCCCATTGGCTTCAGTAGTGCTTGAATGTAGGCCCATGCTTAAATACCTTGCTGAATTGAGACATAAAATAATAAATACTTAAAAAATACAGCCCAGAAAATAAACTGCATAGCATCACTTCTGCAAGACTAATCCTGCGGGATGGCATTTGAAGAAAGTGGCAATATAAAGGAGTAGGGTCTGACGTGGAGTGAGGTATTAGTTTACTATTTGATTGGATTATGGCTGTATTTTGTTAGGGATTGCGGTTCTTTGAAGTCTATCTTTTTGTGTATCTGAGCTGTGGCAGGGTGCCCAGAGCTTGTGGAAGGGCACCTTCTTCTTGTATTATAAGTCCAAAAATAAAAATAAATAAATACCTTCTGTCAAGAATAGAGTATCTTTGATCTTCTAACAGATGAAAGAGTCCAATTTCAAAGCTGATGTGCAATGTGATACTTCTCTACTTCCCTAACACCTTTAGTGCCAGCATCTTCAAAAAGAGCAGGCTCCTAAACCCTAACACATCAGATTTGAAATTGGATTTCTTTGTTATTATAACTAATAATGGTGGTTGTACTGATGAAAAGCAGTATATATCTCAAAATGCTTTATAAGGGAGATCAGTAAGTCTAAGAATTCTTTCCAGGCCATTAGTTGCAGACAGAACAAAAAAACACAGGAACTGATTCTTCAGTTCTGCAAGAATCAAGGGCTGTTGCAGTCTTTGAGATAATTGTCCATCAACTAACTTTTCCGCTCCACAAATATAGATTGAGATCTAGAACTTGTTCTACCCTCATGATAGCTGAAGCACTCAGGAAAACGAGAAAATAAAAATAGAGTACAACAGATTTACCTGCTTCCCAGTTACAGACACCATTCATAGCTGTTAATTTTACTAATTTGTTCTTCTAAATCCATGGTTCTCAAACTTATTTAATCGTGCCCCTCTTCTTTGTGTCTGAAGTAGTTTATGCCCCCTTCACCACACAAGTACGTATATAAATTAAAAAAACAACAGGCATGTTACAAATTGAATACGAGTCAATATTGTGCAGTGCAAAAACAGCTAATAGCATTCTAAGGTGTATTATCAGGGGTGTTGTATGTAAGACACGGGAGGTAATTGTCCTACTCTACTCAGCACTGGTGAGGCCTCAGCTGGAGTACTGCGTCCAGTTCTGGGTGCCATACCTTAGGAAAGATGTGGAAAATTTGGAGATTGTCCAGAGGAGAGTAAAATAATGATAAAAGGTTTAGAAAATCTGAATTCTGAAGAAAAGTTTTAAAAAATGGCCATATTTAGTCTTGAGAAAAGAAGATTGATAATAGCCTTCAAATATACTAAATGTTGTTCTCCATGTCCACTAAAGATAGGATAAGATGTAATGGGCTTAATTTGCAGCAAAGGAGATTTAGGCTATATTATTAGGAAAAACTTTCCAATTATAAGGGTAATTAAGATCTGGAATAAGTTTCCCAGGGATATTGTAGAATCCTATCACTGGAGATTTTTAAATCCAGGTAGGACAAATGGGTATTGTCTAGGTTTCCTTGGTCCTGTCTCAGCACAGGAGGATGGACTTGATAACCTGTTAAGGTCCCTTTCAGTCTTACATTTCTGTGATTCTATCTACACACACACACACACACACACACAACCAACTTGAGTATGAATGATCCCTCTAAAATCCTATCTAAACATGCACTATAACACCTGCATGTATTTCTCACTTATATATGGTCATGTTGGTTATCAGCATCATAACTAGCATGTAATATATTTACCCACTCCACCTCTCAGACAAAATAGGTATTTTTGAAACTAATGAGCATGTTATTCAGCTGGTGTAAATTGGCAAAGCTCAATTGATATTAATGGAACTATGAGTGAAAATAGGTATGGCTTCCTTAAAGTCAGTGGAGCTAAGTCAATTTATACCAGTTCAGAATCTGGTGCTGTATATTTTTAGGACAAGGCTATTAATATCATCTCTGGAATTAAGTTCTTTTATCAAATATAAGTGCCAAAAGTAAAAGTAGAAAATCATATGCTTCTGATTATTACACATTTCTAATATGCCCATGTTCCATAATATCTAGGTGACCTACAACATTTAGAAATGCATTAACCCTGCTGGAAGGAAGAACTCTCCACAGTTCACTACATATGTTATCTTACTGTTGTCAGATCTTGGTGCTGTGATTTGTCAGGGGGATGAAAGTGCTTGAGGAGTGCTAGAGAAATCAGTGTATCTTGCACCACACTAAATATAGTAAGGCTTGGGCTTCCACTCCATAGCAATAAATCCTGTAGCTGTAGGGTCCTCTAAAAAATACCCTGCCTCTGTCTCCTATAAGTAGGGCCCTACCAAATTCGCAGCCATGAAATCAAACCTCCCCTATGAAATCTAGCTACTGGAGCAAAGGGAGAGGGGCAGGGCTGGGGGTGCCCTGGCTGGGGGTGCCCCAGATGGGGGTTCCTACTGTTCACCAGGTTCCAGCTGCCAGTCCACCGGGCTGGGGAGGAACGGAACTTTCCTCTTCCCCTCTTTCTAGCTGATGTTGCTATTTGGTGCACTGTGATGAATCCAATAGGTCCATCAGTTTACACAAACAATCCTCGGCATTTAAATGAGTAGAGACAACTTAAAGTTGCTGCTGGCAATTCATACCAGCCACGTCCTGAAATTAGGGAGCAACAGCTCTTGTTCAGTGGTGTTGAAGGTCAAAGACAGGTTCAGTAACATCAGATGTTTGAGCTCTGTCCCAAACAGATCGTCCATGAGTGCTGTAAGTGTCATTTTCATGCCCTATTCAGGTCTGAAACCTGATCAGACGTGTTCTACACTAAAGAAAATCATGCCATGATTATAATTTAAGTAATTATGAGAATTGAACCTTTCTTTTTCTAATTGTTGCTGCTTGAGTGAAATAGGTCTTAATTATCATACATAAAAGGACATAAATGCAGTATCAAGCACTGTCAAAACCTGCTGGCTGCTCTGTTCTCAGTTCCAGAGTAGTCAGCCAGGAGACGGTGGGCTTTTTTGTGTGAAGAAACCTCCTTATTAACTAGGGGTGGGAGAGAGCTGCCCGGGATACCTCAAGCCCAGGAATCATTTCTGCAATAGAAGATACAACAGGACTTAAGAAACCACCACAGCCCAAGCAAGCAGAAAGAGAGCATCAGAGTTCTTGGGGAACTGCTCGGGTGAGCAAGGACGTTATGATCCAGAGGTCCCCATTAGCAAGTGAAGAGTCCCTCTGCTTTCCATCCTCTCCACACTACAGTGACATCACAAACAGTAAGTCCTCCCTTAACATTGTAGTTATGTTCCTGAAAAATGTGACTTGAAGCACATTTTAAGTGAATCCAATTTCCCCATAAGAATGAATGTAGATAGGGAGGGTTAGGTTCCAAGGAAATTTTTTCACCAGACAAAAGACTAATATACTGGTACACAGCGATGATGATTGTGAAGTTTGGTTCAGGTGATAAAGTCAGAGGGTGGGATATTTTCCAGGGAATGCCTTACTGCTAAATGATGAACTAAGCAGTTGGCTGAGCCCTCAAGGGTTAGCTCATTGTTAATGTAGCCTCCCACTCTACAAGGCAGCATGAATGGAGGGAGGGGAGACAGGGATACATACCCTGTGTATGGGGGAGAGAGAGAGATGCATTTCCCCTTTACGCAAGCTGACCCCACTCTTAAGTACACTACTTTGTTAAGCAGATCAGCTTGGGGAGACTGGCAGCTGCTGCCAGGAAGCTCCCTCCCTCCTGAGCCCTGTTGTGTGTCCCCGCTGCTCTACGGAAGATGGGGAAAGCAGGGTGGATGGGTAGGGGTCAGGGGGACACACTGACATTAGGCCTCTTTCTGCCCTTCTCCCCGCCCCCTCCCATACAGCAAGCAGGAGGCTCGGGAAGCAGCTCCAAGGCAGGAGCAGAACATGGCAGTGGGGGGAGGGACAGCTGAACTATCAGCAATTGATAGCCTGTTGGACAACTCCTGCACAGGGAATTCAGGGGAGCGGGGAGCTGATGGGGGGAGCCAATAGGGGGTTGCCAGTCCACCCTGGTTCCAAGCCCCCACCAGCTAGCTCCAACAGGCTACTCTTCCTGCAAGCAGTGTACAAAGCAGGCGGCTGCCAAACAACTTATAAGGGAGCATTGCATAACTTTAAATGAGCATGTTCCCTAATTGATCAGCAATGTAACAACGAAAAATTAACCAGGACGACTTTAAGTGAGGAGTTCCTGTATCCTGAGGATCAGTGGACAGGTATAGAGCTGGTGCACACACAGTGATAGGGCCTGGCACACACACACAAGGCTTATTGTAGTTTATCATGAGCTTAGCTTGGGCCCATTGTCTTTAAATTCTCCCTTTCTGTCTAAGTACTGCCTGTATTTCAGAATAAGTACAATGGGATAAGATAAAGATGGGATGTTAGCATTAACTGTGGATTTTCATATTTTGCCATTTTATCTTGCCAATCTAACATTACTGAAATGTTGCTGTTCAATTATGTTCTCATCCTCCCTATATTTATGGATTCAAGATTCTGTTTGTAACAAATGAACACCATTTTTTACAATGTACAATTATTTATTCTAACAGAACGTTAGGCATTATTAATTTACTAGGTAAGGATTCTGAAAAAGTGACTGGTGCTTTTAGCTGCTTGAGTTTTGGATTTAACCCCTTAAATAGGCCTTATTTTCAGAACCTGTGTACTGATGGCCTCTGGAAATCAGGCCCCTTAAAGGTATTTCAAGTTGGGCACCCAAAAATATGTTTGTTTTTTGAAAGTCTTGGCCCTAGTGTTTTGGTGCTCTAAAATGAAATTAACCAGCTTCAAGATGGACTGGGGGCTATACTGAAAGTATCCATGTTGATTTGCTCAGACTACCCAGTAACTTCCACTGAAAAACATGCTTGATCCTGTACTGTGGCATTTTACATCTAGTGCCAAATACACAACACTGAAATAGGTTTGACATCAATGGAACTGGAGAATCTGGGATTATCTTTCAAACATTTATTTAACTTCCTGGCAGGCTAAAAGCCTATTAGATAAGCTTGCCTCGAGAGACAGTTATTCTGCAGATCTTGGCAGTGAGGGCAGAGCACTTTGGTGTGGTTATAGAGGGAAAGAATGGTTTCCTACGTGAAGAAGCTCTCAGTAGCTTTGTACAACGTAAACTACAATTGAGAGGCCTGGATGAGATAACATAGAACAAAAAGATTCAGGCTATTGAGGTTGACTCACTAAACACTTAATCAAAGACCCAGTGTTAAAAGAGTGGATCACTCATAAGGCAAAGAGTGACAATGAGAGTAAAATGCATCTGCCCTCCAATCCCACCAAATCCAGCTATATTAGAAGACCTGCCAGTCAGCCACAGAACAGTCAGCACTGTCCTTATTTAAATAGTGTATTTTCTTTCCCATGTTGTAAAGACAATGCTTTTACAGGGCTGCAGTGGAAGATTAATTGATTCTAAGGCTAGAAAGGACCACTGTGATCATTTGGTCTGACCTCCTGTATAATCTAGATTGCTTGCTATTAAAGACACATTTACCTTTCCACTGCTTATTCCCCCAGATATAGATGACAGGGGCATGAAATAGTCTCAAAATGCTACATACAGAAATTATTTCTTTGTGACTTGAACAGTTTTCTAAATGATTCTTTAAGTTTCTTCCACAAAATGTGAGCTTTTTAAGCCCTTTTTGCCTAGAGCAGATCTTTTAGAAAAACATCCAGTTTGATTTAAAAATTGTCAGTGATGGAGAATCTATCACGATCCTTGGTCATTGTTACCCTCACTGTAAAAAATGTACATGTTATTTCTGGTCTGAATTTGTCCAGCTTCAACTTCCAGCCATAGGATCATGTTATACCTTTTTCTGCTAGACTGAAGAGACCATTTAAAAATATTTGTTCCTCACATAGATACTTACAGACTATGATCAAGTAATCCCTGAACCTTCCCTTTGTTAAACTAAATCGATTGAGCTCCTTAAGTCTATCATTATAAGGTGTGTTTTCTAATTCTTTAATCATTCTCATGGCCCTTATCTGAACTGAATTGTGGGCACCAGAACTGGATACAATGTTCCATCAGAGGTAGCACCAGTGTCAAATACTGAGGTAAAATAACCTCTGTGTTCCTACTCAAGATTCACTATTTATGCATCCCAGGATCACATTGGCTCATTTAGAGAGACTCAAGGGAAATAGGCAGGGTGCAACAACAATCCCACCACACTTACAATTTGTTAAATAAATAAGGTGTGTGTTTGTTCTGATAATAAAATAATACGGATAAAGAGAGCTCCCCCAACTCAGAGATTCACCACCGTCTGCCTTAATTATTTTAAAATTCCATCTAGATTAAATGTATACATTTTCAATGCCTAAAAATTGTTACATTTTCTTTCTTTGGTCTGTTCATGATGACTAACCCTTTTTATTTATGTGAAACCTCATGTGTTAAGATTGCAGTGACTATGCAGTGTTAGTTTCACAATTCATACATGACCAAAAATTAGATCTGCTGTTCAATGTTCTTCCTTTATATCACGTACATCTATTCATATCTGAGCCCTAAGGGTCTGATCCAAAGCCCACTGAGGTCAATGGAGAGACACACTTCCCCACCCCTACTGACTTTAGGATCAGGCCCTAAAACTTCAAGGGCTATAAAAAGCTCACATTTTGTTGAAGAAACTTAAAGAATCATTTAGAAAGCAGTTCAAGTCGCAAAGAAGGAATTTCTGTATGCAACATTTTGAGAATATTTCATGCCCCTGTCAGCTATATCTGGGGGAATAAGCAGTGGAAAGGTAAATGTGTCTTTAATAGAGAGAAGTGTTTATCTGAAAAACATATACAGGACTTCTTTATTTAGAAACTAGGTGGTTTTCTGATGATCAAGGTTAGTGCAGCCTTTAGTCTCAAAAACAGAGAATGAGTCAACAATGTAACCAAGGAAAATATTTCATTGAATGCACACAACCTACATCTTCTGCAAAGGTCAGTGTATTTTGGATTTTAGATTTGTTTTTTGACTCTATGAGAAATAGACACAGTATTGTAAATATCTCAATAGATATGCAAGAAGTGGGTGTTAAAACTATAAACTCACATTTCTATCTGAGACAAATGAGAATGGCTCTCTTGCTTCTGAGCTAATGAAAATCAGCAGAGAACATGTAGCAGTAGTATTTATGCTAGTTTAATTC
This sequence comes from Dermatemys mawii, assembly GCA_007922305.1. NCBI lineage: Eukaryota > Metazoa > Chordata > Testudines > Dermatemydidae > Dermatemys > Dermatemys mawii. The sequence continues at coordinate 76,425,024 of ML677333.1, forward strand.
AAAAGCTGTACTGCGTGTTTCTTGTGAACTCCCTGAACAAATAAATAAGAAGGAAAAGAGAAGATCTCCAATAAATATATAATCCCAAACTAAAACATAAGACCAATTATAGTCTCTGCCTTTTTTCTTAACATACCTACTTCTCCAATACTTGAAATGTATGGCACTGAATTCCTGTTTCTAAAGCTTATCTGGACTCCTGATAAAATATCTGAACCACATCTAGGCTGAACAACAACTGGAAAAGTTCACACTAAATTTTTGTTTCACTGTATGATAGGGATGTGAGTGAGGGGCCGAGAAACTGTTCAGACCAGTCCTCCTCACTTTGCCTTCATTCACTTAACTAATATACTTTGTGGGCCTCTAAAGTGAATTTTCAATACAGGGAAATGATTGCAGAGATTAGACCTTGAAAAGCCAAGATAAAGTGTCATTAATGGGTTCATTTAGTTCAGGTTACTTTTGCAAATATCAGCAATAAGAAAGAGATACTACAGCCATAAAAATAATTAAATTCCAGTGAGAAAATGTTACAAGTATAATCACATTTAAAGACAAATCGGTACATATTTCCAGAGCTTGAACACAGCAGGTGGCATAGTAGTCTATTTACATTGCAGGGTTTTCTCCCCTGTCTTTTTGGTTTTAGTTTAACAGCTATTCTCCAGTTTGCATTTCTATTGCTTGTTAATCATTCTTTTGCCAAATGCTAGGACACCTTTCCCCTCTCAAAATTTTGCAACTAAAATTACAAGTGTGTCAGTCTTTTACTTTTATTGTGGGGCAGATTGTCAGTGCAAAATATATGTATTTACAGAGAGAACATGTATCTCTCTGTTTCTGGGACGCCATTCACACTCTCCAAAGACAGGTATTTAATTCTTTGTGTTTCTGTTTTTATTGTTGTTTAATCCAAGGTCAGAGTTTTCAATCAAACCATCCTGAAAATTTGCAGGATCAGGGCAATTTGTGCTTAAAACATATTATAGTAAAAATGTAACTAATCTGAAGGTAATGAAAACCAATGGCACTCAGCACCTCAAAGGATGAGGCCCTAAATCAGGGGTGGGCAAACTTTTTGGCCCAAGGGCCACATCTGGGTATGGAAATTGTATGGCGGGCCGTGAATGCTCACAAAATTGGGGTTTGGGGTCTGGGAGGGGGTGAGACCTCCAGCTGGGGGTGTGGGCTCTGGGGTGGGGCTGGGGATGAGGGTTGGGGTGCAGGAGGGTGCTCTGGGCTGGGACAGAGGAGGTTCAGAGGGTAAGAGGGGGATCAGGGCTTGAACAGGAGGTTGGAGCACCAGAGAGGACCAGGGGTTTAGATTCCAGGTGGCGCATGCCTCAAACAGCTCCTAGAACAGGGGTGGGCAAACTATGGCCCACGGGCTGGATCCAGCCTGTGGGTCCATCTTATCTGGCCCCCGGCCAGGGACACTGCTCCTGCCCCTCCCCCAGAGCCGTGCTGCGTAGCGCTGCGGGCCAGGGCTGTGTGCTCTCCCCTCCCCCGGAGCCATGCCGTGGGGCAGCATTCCAGGGGCCGGGACTGCGCGCAGCCCCCTCCCCAGGAGCTGTGCCGCACAAGGCAACTCTCTGGGGGCCGGGGCTGCATGCTGCCTCCTCCCCTGGAGCCACGCCGCATGGCCAGCACTCCGGGGGGACGGGACTGCGTGCTTCTCACCCCTTCCCCCGGAGCCGCGCCTAGCAGCCATGGTAAGGGGGCAGAGGGAGGTTGGGGGGATTCTGGGGTGGTGGTTTGGGGGCGTTCTGGAGGGAGCAGTGAGGGAGCAAGGTGGGTTGGATAAGGGTGGGGTTCTGGGATGGTGGTTAGGGGGTGGGAGGGTGTATAGGGGTTGGGGCAGTCAGGGGACAGGGTGCAGGGGAACTGGATAGGGGGTGGGGTCCTGGGGGGTGGTTAGAGAAGCAGGGTGTCTGGAAGAGGCAATCAGGGGACAAAGTGGAAGGGGGTTGGATGGGTCGGGATTTCTAAGGGGGCAGTTAGGGGGCGGGAAGTGGAAGGGGGCCGGATTGGGGGCGGGGCCTTCCCTACCCCAGTCCTCCATATAATTTTGCACACCCAGTGTGGCCTTTGGGCCAAAAAGTTTGCCCACCCCTGTCCTACAAGCAACCCCCCTCCAGCTCCTATACAGAGGTGCGGGCAGGTGGTTCCTAGCCAATGGGAACTGCAGTGGTGGCGCTTAGCACAGATGCAGTGTGCGGAGCCCACGTCTGCCCCTACGCATAGGAGGGGCATGCCACTGCTTCTGGAAGCCATGCGGAACCAAGGCACATGTGGAACGGGGCAAGCCCCCGGCCCCGCCCCCCAGCTGGAGCGCCAGAGTGGAGCAAGCCCCAAACACTGCTACCCAGCAGGAACTCGAGGGTAGGATTAAAACATCTGAAGGGCCGGATGTGGCCCCTGGGCTGTAATTTGCCCATCCCTGCCCTAAATGTTAAATTTGGACTAGTGTGGTTTTTATTTTAGCGTTTTTTTATTAAGTATATCATATGCAAGATATAAATGACAGGATGCTGGTAGAAGTTGAGGGCACTCGGCATCTTGCGTGAGGATTTAGCACCATGTAGGTAAGGATCCTGTTCCTTAGTTTCTAAACATTTCCACAGTAGTCTTCAGTCAGGTTTGGGGTATGATTCTCAGAGCCGATTTCTTTCCAGGATTCCTGTACTGATAACTTACTGGAGAGAGTAGGCAGATAATCTAATATCATCATGAGTTTATATTTCAGGTGCAAAGGTAGAGAACTACTTTATTTGAGCTGGCAAATGGATTCCAAATCTAAACATCAAAGTTTATTTTTCATAATTGTTGTTTTGAAAATAACTTTCCTATGGAACATTTTAAGTGTAGTAATTAATGGTATTGGAAGCACTTTCAGAGAGAGTACTATTATAATTGTGTTTTCTCTGTGGTTGGCTTTTGCTGGACCCATTAGCTTCAAAGTTGCAAAATGATGAAATACATTTTTTGAGATGAAGACACATGTGGGCTTAGTTCAAGTTCAAAGCTCTGTCAAATGAAAAACAATCCAGTATAAAATTTAATTTTCTGTGAAAATATTTTTTACGTGTAATATTAATTGGCAGCTCTGTAACCTTAGGCAAAAGAAAGATGGAATCCAGCTAGAGCCCAGCTTTCATTAACTGAAGCATTAATACAGTGTGATCCAGTACAGTGTGTTTTACATCAAGCTAAGGCACAGTACTTGATTGTAAATGTCAGGGCACAGTCATCTTTAAAGAACAATTTGTACATTTAGTTTCAGAGAAAAATGGTGCCATAAAAATTTGCCTTTTACTCACTTCCTGTCTTATTTCAAGGAGCACAGTGCACCTGTCATTATAGTTCCTAAATCTTTTAAAACCCCCTTAAACTCTGTCTCTAGAGTTAACAAAATACCCTTTTCCTGTCTGCATTACTTTTAAATAATACATCATGAAAGAGATTTCCTTTGACTAATTTGCTTGGTTTGGTTTCAGAGATTACAAAACAAGGCAACTGTAAACCTCTGAACTTTCCAATGAGAGACTAGAGTTTTAAAATGTGGTTTCCAAATATCAGTGGTGAGTTCAGGATCAGGTCAGAAATGAAGATAAGTCCATTCAGGAGCAGCATGTTTTGTCACACTTAAGTACACTCATCTTTATACACCAACAATTACATAATTTTTTGCGGGGGAGTTTTGGAAATAGGAAATAACGAATGCTTTTTCAGAAAAATGTAATAGTCACCAGGATCAGATGGTATTCACCCAAGAGTTCTGAAGGAACTCAGATATGAAATATCCTTCAGTCATGTGTACCAGATGACTGGAGGATAGCTGATATACTGCCAGTTTTTTTGAAAAGGGTCCAGAGGCAATCCCGGCAATTACAGGCTGATAGGCCTAACTGCAGTAGCAGACAAAGTGCTTGAAACTGCAGTAAAAGAACAGATATATCAGACACAGAAATAAATATAATCTATTGGGAAAGAGTCAGCACAATTTTTGTAAAGGGAAATTATGCCTCACCAATCTATTAGAATTTTTCCAGAGTGTCAACAAACATGTTGGACAAACATCCAAGAGACCCTTCTCTCTCTTTCTCTCTCCCTCCCTCTCTCCCCTCCTTGTCCTCTGATTCTCTACACCTGAAGCACCAAAGGAAGCCTTCACTGGATTCTGGGAGAAGGGGTTCTGACTGTGAAAAGCATATGGCAAGAATCTTTGCTTAACAGTTATATCATTTTTTAAATTTAAATACCAGTAGTATATTAACTTTATTTAACTGTAATCATTTTTTACTTTTATGCCTCATTACTTGTACTCTCTTAAAATCTCTATCTCTTTGTAGTTAGTAAACTTGTTTTATTATTTTGTCTAATCCAGTGTGTTTAAACTGAAGTGTTTTGGAAACTCCATTTGGAATGGCAAGTTATGTGCATATTATTTCTGTTAAAGAGGTAATGGACTTGTATTGTCCAGAGGAGTGCTGGGCAGTACAGAAGATACATATCTGTGGGAAAATCTCAGACTGGAGGTGTGTGGCTGGCTGGCTGCTGCACACACAGAGATAGCTGGGAGTGACTTGCATCCTGGAGGCTGTCTGTGAGCAGTCCAGGCTGGAGGCTACAGCACTGAAAAGGGCACCATAGGTTAGAGGGCAGAGGTGTCACAGCTACTCATTAGTCTGGACTGTACCTGGTATGTCCCAGAAGGAAATAAGAAATATTGAAAAAGGCTAAATGTCAAAAGTAACTAGAGGGAGAAGGTGAATGGAAAGAGAATCTGAGGGAATGCTGATAGAGAAGAAATAACACACGGAAGAAAAAATGCAATATTGTGTGTTTAGTTGGAGGGATAGTCAAGGGGTACTTGGAAACAATGAATACATTGATCCTATAATTCGTCTACATTTGTAATTGCTATTGACTTCAGTTGGCACCTGTTCTCTGAGCAGAACTATTTCAGATGGGAGGAAGAAATCATACAACCCAAACCAGCAAAAGTAAAAGGATCACGCATGGATAAAGAAAAAAAAATCAGTTGTTCCAGATTTAATGCAAGTAGCATGCTTAATTAAGGATACACTTTCATATTTAATCTTGTATGCAAGATCTTTGCATTTTTGCTGGAATGAGAAGAAATGAAGAAGGAAAAGGAATTCAAAGATTGCTAATATTGCTTGATCAGCAATGACAAGGTGAAGGGATTGTCATTTTAGCTCATTTTATCTCCTTCAGTTTGTCTTACTTTAGGTTTGATTGGAATCATCTGTGTTGAAAAGCAGCTGTTGATGTTCCCTCATTGAAGTTATTTATAATTACATTGAATGACATTTTTGAGAATGTTCAGTAGAGAGGGCTAGAGCCTCACTTTGAAACAGCTGGGGGAGGAGTGGGTGGGTATGTGTAGGGAAGATGGCTCTTTAAACCACTTTTCCATTCTCCTGATTCTCAGGGTGCTGGGGAGAAATTCTAGCATAATTCAGAGTAGCCTAATAACTATTCTAAATTACACTAGCTGGAGCAGTCCCAAGGTTGAGGATCAGCCAGAGTCCTGTGCATTGCAGCCTTCCTCCTCACATCTCCTTTGCCAAAGGAGGGAGGGTAGATGCTGTAAATCTAGTTACTCCAGCTTTACACTAGCTGAGGCTTCCCAGTACTAGGGGAGTCCTTAACAGCATATTTGAGATAGCTTGAAGCCCTCTTTGCATCACAGGAGCAGTGTGAAGGGAACAGAGGCTGGGCCAAAGATCTGGTTCAGAGTATGCAGGTAAGTCTGTTCACTTTACAACAACTAATGATGACCGTGTCCACTTTGTAGCAAAGTGGGTCAAAGAGACTCGAGTTCTATTTTTGGCTCTGCCACTGATTTGCTGGGAGATTTTAGGCAAATCATGTCAACTTTCTGTGCCTCAGTTTCCTCATCTGTAAAACAGGTGTAATGATACTATACTGCTTTGTAAAGCACTTTGAGATCTACTGGTATTAAGTGCTGGATATTAATTATAATTACATATCATATGACCACAATGGATTTTCTAGTAGCACCCAGACCTTCATTGGAGATCTGGGCCCCATTGTACTAGGTGTCATACATACACATAGTGAGAGAATGCCCCTGTCCTGAAGATTTAGGGCTGGTCTACAGTAGTGGGGGGTTGTTGACCTAAGACACGCAACTTTAGCTACATGAATAACGTAGGTGAAGTTGACGCATCTTAGGCCGACTTACCTGTCGTCCTCACAGGAGCAGTGGTTGGTAGTGGGCTCCCCCGTTGACTCCAGCTTGCGCCGTTTGATGAGCTGGAGTTCCGGAGTTGAAGGGAGTGCCTTTGGTGATCGATTTATCACGTCTTGACGAGACGCCATAAATCAATCGCCAATAGCCCACTACCGACCACTGCCGCTGTGAGGACGATCAGGCGGGTAGTGAAGACATACCCTTAGTCTAGTTAGACAAGACAAAGGAAATATTATTAAATGACTACTCAAGGTCACACAGGGAATCTGTGCAAAGGTAGGTATTGAAAACAGATCACCTGAAATCCCAGTTCAGTGCCTTCATGCCAAGACCATCTTGACTCCTTCCTCTCTTCCCTTCCCACTTCAGTCAAGGCTTTATGTGCACCTGCCAGATTTTTCATCATCAGATGCTCATAATACCCCTCTGAAAAGAGAAGCTGAAATATTGTGCATAAGTCATGCTTTATTCTGTGACTAGGTTCCCACTTATTGATTTTATTCATAATTTGCAAATAGACCTTTCTAATTCCAAGGTGAGGTTCCTTGTGTAAGAAACATTTGTACAGATTTTTAACAGATGTTGTGTAGCCTTTAGAAAATCAAATTAAGGAGAACAAAGCTGGAGAGCATATTAAAAATATCTAAAACACAAGGTTTAATATCGGGTCAGAGCTGGTTGAAATATTTTGGATTATTTGATTTTTTTCATCAAAAATGGCTGGGTATTTTTAACAAAATTGGAAACAAAATTAGCTGTTTTTTTCAGTGTGTTCCCCCCAATTTTTAGTCTGCCAGTCTATCATTATTTCCTTTATAATCCATCTTCTCCCTCCATCCCCCTGGTTTTCCCCATTATCTCCCTTTTTTCAGTAGTAAAAATAGAAAAACAAAATAAAAATCGAAAGGGTTAGGTGCAAAGGAGAGAGCAAGATAAATGGAGACAGCAATAAGATATTTCAAAAACTAATTTTTTGTTAATGAAAATGATAAATGAAAAACCCTTCCTTTTTAAAACCCATTAAATAAAAATGACTTTAAAACTTTTGAAAATTTTCACAAACTCTCTTCCTGCCACCCCTTATTTTTAAACCAGCTATAGTTAGGGTTGATTTACTAATCCACACAGGGACTGAACCTTGGGAAGCGAAGAAGCATTTTGAGTTGCATTAGTAGATGGTAGGTGAAGGAGAATTATCTTTGTGTATCACATATGTGTTCAAATGATTCTTCTGCAAAGTAAATCTGAAATTCTGAAACTGTCCCTCGCAGATGAGATTAGGTTGACGTATCGCAACTAATGGTTGACTTTGATTGTGTACTGACATGACCCAACAAATACAAAAGGACTAATTGCTGAACTCTGTGCAACCCCAGATAATGCTGAAACAGATTGCCGCATCTCATGGAAAAATGAGAAACAGAATTCCAGGGTATCAAAGGGAAAAAATATCAAAGGGAATGGTTCCTGGGCAGAGATCTGCCAAAATGCCTACACTGGCATGTCATCGCTGTCAAAGAGAATTCCAATGAAAAGTAATTTCAGCCTGTTTCTACATGCTGTTAATCTCCAATAAACTGAATTCAAGCACTCCCAACTAGGGTGACCAGATGTCCTGATTTTATAGCGACAGTCCCGATATTTGGAGCTTTCTTTTATATGGGGGCCTATTACCCCTCTCTCCCCCCGATTCCGATTTTTCACAGTTGCTATCTGGTCATCCTAGTCCCAACATCTGCTGGAGAGGATTCAGGCAAGTCACCCACCACTCTCACGTTTTCTAGGACAACTCAAAGGCCCAAACATTCTGCTAAAAAACACAGAAAGCTTAAAGAATATCTTTGGCACACAGTTTGGTAAAACCCAGCCTGTTCTGTTCTGATGGATTCCATAAGAGCAAAGATTGTGATTGATTCAAATGGGCCAGATCCTCAGCTGGTGTAACTTGGCATAGCTGCACCGAAGTCAGTGGAGTTACACTGGTTTACACCAGCTGCCCAGCCCATTTAGCTGTCTCAGAACAAGTCTACACGACCCGCCAGATCGGCCAGTAGAGAGAAATCTTTCGGGGATTGATTTATCGTGTCTTGTCTAGACACAATAAATCGATCCCCGAGCACTCTCCTGTCAACTCCAGAACTCCACCACGCCGAGAGGCGGAGTTGGAGTTGATAGGGGAGCGACTCAGTGCCGTGAGGACACCGAGGTAAGTTGACCTGAATATTCACGTAGCTGAACTTGCATAAGTTAGGTTGATTTCTCCTTCTATAGTGTAGACCAGGGCTTAGTGCAGTATAGCAGCTGAAAACAAGGAGAGCCAGCTCCTGTGCGATTAGCCAACTCTTTATAGACCACCAGGTATGACTCTGTGGATCACACTTTGAAACTACTGTTATATAATGTATCAAAATCCCACAAAAACTCTGCTATTCCCACCAATCTCTGTCCCTAAACTCATTTACTCACTTATATTTCCCTCTTTACCACCATGTATATTGGCCTGTGTACAGCATTTCTAGGTAGCAAACTGTTTAGTGTTATAAAAAAAATCCCTCCATATCCTGAATTTTTGTTACTTTGTAAAAATCTAACTAAAGCCAAAGCTAGCAAGTCAATTCTGTTATTTATTGTGGAGATGCCAATGAAAATATTCTGAATTTACAATGGGTGTAACACAGGATTTTCACATTGCCGTCTCCCTCTTGGGGAAATCCTTAACTTTGTCTAACGTGAACTCTGTGCAAACAGGTCATTGCAGATTTACCTAGCTGATGTGTTTATTTCCACTTCTCTTCACATTGGCACAAAACCAAAGAACCAAGGGGAAACAGGTGGTGCAGGGCCCCCACCCTAGCTTTGAACAGATTTTCTTCTATTGTAGTTTGTTCCCTCAATTACCCAGATCAGTCAGGAAACTAATAGTGTTTGAACCACCACTGTTAGGAGACAGAATTTTATGTGCACACATATAATGACAATCATATGTAAATATTTTATATTACATAATGATTCATTCTCAGCAAGTGTCCATCAGATGGAACTATACTGATGTACCCTCATTGAGGAATTGACCCATCAAGTCCAATTTCACTTCCATTGTCATCAGTAGGAGTCTGCCATTGATTTGAATGAGAGAAGGATAGGCCCCCTTCTTTGATGTCAATATTTCCATGTTAAATTTGCTCAGTCAATAATTGACTATTCTCATGTCCAAGGTGCTCTAAACTCAGCTTTGTATGTGAAAAATTAAGCCTTGTTCTTTCTGCTTCTTATAATATATTGTCACTTGTAGTGGTGATTCTGCCATTAGCTTTCAGCTTTCAGTGTTGTTGATTATGTAAAGCAAAATAGATTAGAAGCTACTTCCCTTTGCCATGTTTTTAATGATTGCACTACTAACATTAGTACATAGGAATCAGTCCTAAGGTCCAGCTAGTCCAGTATGCTGTGACCAGAGCCATACTTCACAGGAAGGTATAAGAACCCTGCAGGAGGACACCCACGTGAGGATTCCTCTCATCTGTATTAGGTATAGATGGGCTTAAATCCTGAATGCATGAGTTTTAATATCCCCTCCAAAATCTTTATTCCCATTAATTACAATATATCCAGAGGTATCTCTTGATATCCATAATAATGTCCCTTTCTCCCTTTTCCGTCTTTCTGTGTTCTTGGCTTCAACAACTTTCTGTGCAAGGAGTTACACAATCTAAGTACACATTGTGTGAAAAAGTATTTCCTTTCTTCAGTTTTGAATTTCCCTCCTTTTACTTTCCTTGAATGTCCCATTGTACTTGTGTTACAATACAAAGAAAATAGCCCACTTCCACTTTAATTGAATTGTTGTGTTACCACTGCCCCCCGACTTGGTAAGGCAACTCCCAATTTTCACGTACTGTGTATATACACCTGCCTACTGTATTTTCCACTCCATGTATCTGATGAAGTGGGTTTTAGCCCATGAAAGCTTATGCCCAAATAAATTTGTTACTTTCTAAGGTGCCACAAGGTCTCCTCATTTTTGCTGATACAGACTAATACAGCTACCACTCTGAAACAAAACAAAGAGAAGAGAAGTTCCTCAGCTATCTTTTGTAGTAGTAGAAATTTGTTCACACTGTAAAGTAAGCAGTAAAGGTCAAAGCTACCGAGAGCAGATATATTGAATAAGAAGTCACTTTGCTGACTATAATTTCACTTTCATGTATAAGACAATAAATGCTAGATTCTGAGGAGGTGTTCTCTATTGCTTCACTGTTATGTGCACCAACCAGTTCAGCCATATAAAGAGCTTACAGCAAGACATTCTGTATCAGCAAATGAAGACGTGAGGAAAGTGGACATGACTGGCCAGTGCATAGTACTTTCTTTGTTTCCTGGCTTCAGTGGCCAAAACCCAACTGTTGAATAATTTGTGTGAGAGCACAATCTTGTCTTTCATTGAATTATAAAAGTCAGGGTTATGTGCTATTTCTAGTCAAGAATACGGAGGCTTTAAATTCTTGCTGGGTACAAGGAATACTATTATACAGATGATGCTATGGGGTTGACCCAGAATGTGAGTCTGAAATTAGATTTAGGTTTTAATGCTTAAAATATCATTTTTTCTTGCAAGTTAATCTGGGAAAAAAAACGCATTTCCTAAAGTTCAAACCAAGTATAGTACAAAGAGGGGAGATTCTTGCAGCATATGACCTGTTATGAAAAATATATTGTGGCATGTATGTGTTTGTATGTATAATAAATGATGGGTTAAGGTAGTATAAGTTTGGTTTGGGATGGGCATATTATTCACGAGATTATGCGAGTTGACTCTTATGAGTTCTGACAAAACTTTCATGCGATAGCACTCCATCATGGATTCTGTGTTTGCCACATATATTACAGAAAACAATTTTAATAGCATTTTAGAGAATTTTTAAAAATTGTATTGGGACTATTTTTATATTCATCAGCCTACAAAGCAAGGAGCTTTCATATTCATGAGGCCAGGTGTTCAGGGCTCTAAGAGGAACTATAAAAATGACCTATAATATCTTTCTATATAATATCTTTCTATACTCAAAATGCTACAGTTAAAGTCTGTTGTCTGTGGTCCTTAAGAGACTGGAAGTGAATGTTAGCATCCCATTGGGAAGGGTTGATGAGGGGAGGACATAACCCTTTCCATAAAGATAAAGCTCCTATTTCTAGCTCAGGAAGAGCACAGGATAATATTATGACACGTTTAGAAAACCCATTTGTCATGGATTCACAGGGTCTGGTGTTCTAGTCTCTTGGGCATGACCCATTTCGTAGGCCTTCAAATATAGGCTTTAATTCAAGAAAGCATCCCTGATCTGGAAAGCACTTTAGCACTTGCTTAACTTTAGCCTGTGTTTTAGTCCCATTGAAGTCAATAGGATTTAAGTACAGACTAGCTGTTAAGCACGTGCTCAAGTTCTTTCTTGAATTAAAGCCATGCAGTGTACAGGATTGCACAGAAAACATCCATGTTTTCTGTCTGATAATCTGAGTAAATTTCCCAGATCTGACGAAGACTTCTGTGTAAGCTCAAAAGCTTGTCTCTGGCACCAGCAGAAGTTCGTCCAACAAAAGATATTACCTCACCCACCTTGTCTCCCTAGTATCCTGGATCCAACACAGCTACAACAGTACTGCATACGGAAAATATTCATCAGGAATTATGGTAGGAAAATTTGGGATCTTAAACACGTTTGTCAGTGTCCCTTCAACTGGAAAAGAGAATCTGGCTAAAATTCAATGTATCAATTTATATGTAATCAGTGCCAGCGCAGTGTGACAGGTTAGGATTTTTTCAGAGGTTCTACAAATTTGTAAAAAAAACAAAAAAACCCATTGCACCAACTCAGCTGCAGCTCCACAACACTCTCAGAAATAGTGGACTGAACATATGTTTTCAAATAAAGTGCACTGTGGCCTTGAGTCCCATGTGAAATGTTTATGAATGAACCACATAGAGCTAGTCTTACAGCTGACACTGAGCAAACACTGCACCCTCCCCAAAAAAGGATTGAGTGTGAGAGCCCATAACAGCCACTCTTTCTCTCACCCCTTTCACCTCTGAAATGATTTCTGAAAGAGAAGAAAGTGCAGCATGGGTGAGGTTTGCTGGAGTTCAAACCTCTGGAATAGTATAACTCTCCTGTGTTCAGTGTTTGTGCCCCATGTTGAAAAAGTAGGGAGTTGTTTTTCCTGTAGACCTTCCAGACCACACACATCATGGTGGTTTGCTGCTTTCTCCTGCTTGTCTGCAGGTGCGTCCATCACTGCCCTCATTCACATGCCTGTTTGGAGTCATAAATACATCTCACCTATTGCCTTGAGACTTCTCTGTAAAGCTGCTATCTCATGGCTTCGGTTTTTAAAACATGAAATGTGATGAGCAATTATTTGTAAAAAAGGGGAAATTATTTTCGTTTTCATTAAATTCAGCAAGACAGTAGAAAACCATAAGTATTTTTTATAAACTTTTACTGTGTCTTTGAAAGTGCAGTGTGATGGTCTTGTGGTTGGCAAGACTGGCTTCTATTCTGAACTCAACCACCCACTTCCTGTATATGTGAACAGCCAAGTCATTTGACTTCTGTTATGCAAACCAAGATGACAATATTTACCTACCCAAAAAATCTAAAGTCATTAATGCATGTGAAGTGCTTAGGCAGTCCTCAGATAGAAGGTGCTATATAAGAGAACATAAGAATGGCCATAGTGGGTGAGACCAAGGTCTATCTTGCCCAGTATCCTGTCCTCCAACAGTGGCCAATGCCAGGTGAGTCAGAGGGAATAAACAGAACACGTAATCATCAAGTGATTCACCTCCCATCACCCATTCCCAGCTTCTGGTAAACAGAGGCTAGGGACACCATCCCTGCCCATCCTGGCTAATAGCCATTGATGGACCTATTCTGCATGAACTTATTTAGTTCTTTTTTTAAGCCTGTTGTAGTCTTGGCCTTCACAGCATCCTCTGGCAAGGAGTTCCACAGGTTGACTGTGCATTGTGTGAAAAAAAATACTTCATTTTGTTTTAAATCTGTGCCTATTAATTTCATTTGGTGACCCTTAGTTCTTGTGTTATGAGAAGGACTAAATAACACTTCCTTATTAACTTTCTCCACACCAGTCATGATTTTATAATCCTCTATCATATCCCCCTTAATCATCTCTTTTCCAAGCTGAAAAGTCCCAGTCTTATTAAGCTCTCCTCATATGACATCTGTTCTATTTCCCTAATCATTTTGGTGTCCTTTGCTGAATCTTTTCCAAGTCCAATATATCTTTTTTGAGATGGGGTGACCATATCTGCACACAGTATTCAAGATGTGGGCGTAGCATGGATGTATATAGAGGCAATATCATATTTTCTGTCTTATTATCTATCCCTTTCTTGATGATTCCCAACATTCTGTTTGCTTTCTTGACTACTACTGCTGCACATTGAGTGAATATTTTCAGAGAACTAGCCACAATGACTCAAAGATCTTTCTTGAGTGGTAACAGCTAATTTAGGCCCCATCATTTTACATGTATAGTTGGGATTATGCTTTTCAGTGTGCATTACTTTGCATTTATCAGTACTGAATTTCATCTGCCATTTTGTTGCCCAGTCACCCAGTTTTGAGAGATCCTTTTGTAGCTCTTCACAGTTTGCCTGGGACTTAACTATCTTGAGTAGTTTTGTATCATCTGCTAATTTTGCCACCTCACTGTTTACCGCTTTTTCCAGATCATTTATGAATATGTTGAATAGGACTGGGCCCAGGACTGGGGGACACCACTATTTATCTCTCTCCATTCTGAAACTGCCCATTTATTCCTATCCTTTGTTTCCTCTTTTTTAACCAGTTACCAATCCATAAGAGGACCTTCCCTGTTATCCCATGACAGCTTACTTTGCTTGAGAGCTTGTGGTGTGGGACCTTGTCAAAGGCCTTCTGAAAATCTAAGTACACTATACCCACTGGATCCCCCTTGTCCACATGCTTGTTGGCCCTCTCAAAGAATTCTAGTAGATTGGTGAGGCATTATTTCCCTATACAAATACCATGTTGACTCTTCCACAACAAGGTATGTTCATCTATATGTCTGACAATTTTGTTCTTTACTATAGTTTCAACTAGTTTGCCTGGTAATGAAGTTAGGCTTACAAATCTGTAATCGCAGGGATTATCCCTGAAGTCCTTTTTAAAAATTAGCATCACCTTAGCAATCTCCCAGTCATTTGTTACAGAAGCTGATTTAAATGATAGGTTGCAGACTACAGTTAGTAGTTCTGCAGTTTCACATTTAAGTTCCTTCAGAACTCTTTGGGTGAATACCATCTGGTCTTGGTGACTTATAATTATTTAGTTTATCAATCTGTTCCCAAATCGCCTCTAATGACACCTCAGTCTGGGTCAGTTCCTCAGATTTGTCACCTAAAAAGAATGTCTCAGGTTTGAGAATCTCCCTCACGTCCTCAGGTGTAAAGACCAAGGCAAAGAATTCATTTAGTTTCTCCACAATAGCCTTATTGTCCTTGAGTGCTCCTTTAGCATCTAGATTGTCCAGTGGCCCCACTGGTGTTTACCAGGTTTACATGTGTGAGGAAAATAAGGCCTTAGGCAACACATTCCATTAGGGCCATTGAAGAAAATGTTGAATAACTAACTATCCATTCAGTGAATAGGGCAGGATCCCGTGGAAAAAAATAGTATGTGATCATGTAATTAAAGACAGCATCATAAAGCATGTACACAAAGGTCTGAATTAAGGTTGCACAGGCAACCTTAACTCTTGCAATGAGTACTTGACTTTGCAACCTTAATGTTGTTTAAACATAATTTTTGGTTGTGATATATTTATTTTCAACTTGTATTATTCACCAGTCAAGGGAAACAACAATGTAAACGACAAGCAAGTTTTTGAACTTTGTGTCCATGGAGTCCCTGACCATGCCAATCATGATTTGTTTATTGTTCTCATCGAATCAATAAATTGCATCAATCAATGTCAAACTGTTTGCTGCAAGCACTGCTGTAAGAACTCAGTGTCCACAATCTAATGCTGCTCTGGGCCAATGAGATTACACAATATTCTCAGCTCTGCGTGACAGCCTGAGATTGCCACAGCAATTTTGATTGTTAATGACCACGTAAAATAGGAGACGTTTATAAAAAATATATGTCTGCTGGGATGTGCTATGGAAAGTTCTATTCAAAACCAGTTCTGTTTATACATAGGTTTTTTGTTTGTTTTTTCTTTCTGTTTTGCTCATTACTGGGGACACCTTCATGAAAACAAGATACTTGTCCCTTAAAGTGCAGTTATATTCAGAAAAGTGATTACGTAAAAAAGGAACCTTCCTACTTCAATAAAAGTAAACTATTCTGCTCAGGAGATCTGATTCTGGTGTGTTTTTGTCGCTATATCTCCTTATTTTTCCATCAAAAGTAAGCTTTTACTGTTTTACTCTGTTTAGCACCAATGCAGCGATGGGAAAACTGTAATCTCAGTAAAACAATTAATAACAATCAGACTTAAATTGTCACTACTCCATTCACTGAGAAAACAGCGAAATAACAGCATCTTTGTTTTGGACTCTGACAAATATTTTTTTATGGTGCTTAGAAATCATAAGTACCTTACTTCACACCGACAGTCAGATGGAGTGAGCTGGATTCTATTCTGGCTGATGTACAATCAGCAGAATTGTTAACCAAGTTCTCATTGCCAGATTTTTATAACCTGTACAATGCACACATTTGACCTTCAGATCCCAGATTGTGTTTTCTGCATTAGCAGTTAGAAAGAAACATTTGTTACTATAAAAAGAATGAGGAGTACTTGTGGTATCTTAGAGACTAACAAATGTATTTGGGCATAAACTTTCGTGGGCTAAATCCCACTTTATCAGATGCATGGAGTGGAAAATACAGTAGGAAAATATATATATACAAATAACATGAAAAGATGGGGGTTGCCATCTTCCTACTGTATTTTCCACTCCATGCATCTGATGAACCAGATTTGTCTCATGCCAAGGGACTTCAAAAAGTGTGCTGCCTACTATCCATACCAGTGGGAGCTTCAGGCAGCATTGCCACAGTGCTTCCTTGATTGTTCAGTGAGCACAGCCTTCATGTGGCCAGTTCTAGAGAGTGGAGTTGGGTTCACTGGCCCATTTGCTTTTAATAAGCTGGCTTTTAGTTTTTGGTCTGTTTTCTGTGACTGAAAGGGAATAGAAGATAACCAGGGTCTTGTTGCACTTAAGTAACCAAAATTAACTCCCCCTTTTTTTGTAATTAAGGTTTCATTTTTTTCAACCAGTTTTTCCTGTGATTCCCCTAGCCTCTCTTCTGAGACAGAAGACATTGGATACATGTTAGGCTGTAAATGGTTTCCCCGACCAAAACTGTGTACAGAACAATTAGCAGGATACTAGGATGGCACCAAATCAAGCTTTGCTTGCCTAATCCTTGGTGCCTACGGGACAGCTCACCTGTAATGACCTCCCCTCCCCACCCCAAATGTACTTCAAATAAAAGATGGGAAACTTGCCATAATCCCGTCATCAATTAATACTTCTGAAGAGGACTTGAACTGGAAACATTGAGAAATTCAATACACTAAAAAGCCACCTTTTATTTCATTTACGACAGTCATGGTGCATAGAGCAAATACTTCTTCCATTTGTTAATTGACAGGTCTAAATGTTAATCAATTGACTTGGTTCCTGTAAAGTATCCAAATATTGTTTGCCTAAGAATATTCTGAATACTTCTTTTGAAGCAGGCACCATCTTACTGTTCTGAGTTTGTGTAGTGCCTAGTATAATAGGGTCTTACTCAATGGCTCAGGCTCCTAGGAATGACTGTGATATAAATAATACTATCATTTTACTTATTTAAAATGTCCTTATATGCTATCTTTGCACTTACTGTAGTATCTATGTCTTGTATTTTAATGGTAGCATATATTTTTTCTAGTGCTATTATTTTTTTCTTTATAATCCTGTATTTTACCTACACTTTGTGAGTCTTTCCACCAACTTTAATGGAGTTTTAATCAAACATTTTAGGAGCAGTTTAGGAGCAATGTCCGTTGATGATGCAGTATCATCAAAAGAGGATTCCTCTCTCCACAGAAGGGGGGATTAATTAATTACCTTTCTGTTTTTCTTTTAGCAAGTTACTAAAATTCAAGAAGTTGTTATTGACAAAAGTTATGTAACTTTTACTTGTTATTGCATTGAAGATAATAGTCTTTAAATCCAACAGAGGCCAGCAAGTGGGACTGAAAGAATAGTACCTTTTTGTTTTGGAACAACTCATTTAATACTTTATTTACATTTGTTGCATAAGATACAGCAAGTTTTGACCCCTTTTAAATTTTAATTCTTCATTGTTCATTGTTTAACTCAGTTTATGTAATAACAAAGGTTCAACTTCTCCCATTCTGAGTAGTAACTTACTCCAGGAGCAAGTCCCCATGAAATCAGGACGACTGTTTGCTGAACAAGAAACTCAGCTCGAATTCAGGTGGCAGGATCTGGCCCTTTTACGCTTTTGCCTAAATTGCTCAGTCCTCTTTTGACAAGAGGTAGTTGAACTGTTTTATAGATTTGAATGGCAGGAGAAAAATATTTTCATAATACCTCTTCATCTGAGAATATCAAGGTGATTACAGGACTCATTAAGAGCTAGATCATCCTTTGGTCTGCACGCAGGGCATAAGAGGGAATTAAAACCCACTTCTACCCTTGCGAACCCCTTCCCCCTGTCCGCTTATGCCAACCAGTGGAGCTGAGTCAGCATGGAAATAGTGCAAAATTTGCTGTTGATATAAGCCAGCAACAAATTCTTACTCTTCTGCAGGAAGGGGAGAGCAAGGATAGAACTGTGGATGTACTTTTTGGAAAGTTGCTGATAGAATTTAAAAAGTAGCTACTGTAGACTTTTTAGACTCTTTCAGTTAAAGGGTATGTGTGTGTTTGAGAGCAGGAAAGAGTTGCTTTTATAATGTCTGCATTAGTATATCAGGCAAATATAAAAAGATACTGCATGACATACCACTGTGCGTTAACTGTATTATGTATTTCTTTCCCAGAGTATTTCTTAAATATGTGTTCCTTTTTAGAGATCGTTTACCCCCAATATTATTGTTCTTTGAAGGAACACTTCCCTTTCTCCTCCTTTTATGTAAACCTTAATAGTTATATCAGTTTCTTGATGTTTTATTTCATGTTACAATATCTCTCATTCGTCCCTGCCTCTTTTTCTTTTTCGGTCCCACAGTTTTTGGATGCTCTAACTGCAAGATATCGCTGTCCAACCCCACGGGAATCTTCACCTCTCCCTGCTTTCCCAGTGATTACCCTAACAGCCAAACATGCAAGTGGACCCTCCGAGCTCCTCCCGGATTCATCATTCAGATAACATTTATTGAGTTTGACATTGAAGAAGCTCCAAACTGCATTTATGATTCATTAACTCTAGATACTGGAGAGAATCAGGTTAAGTTTTGTGGCATCACTGCCAAAGGATTATCATTTAACTCCACTGGAAATGAAATGATCGTATCTTTTACAAGTGACTTTAGTATCCAAAAGAGAGGCTTCAATGCCAGCTATACCCAAGGTATGTAAGCATCTCTTTCCTCTTTTATCTAACATGTCCTATATCAAGCAGACTCGCAGTATGTGGTAAAGTGAATCTTTGAGGTGAGAATCTGGAGATCCGGTTCTGCCAGATATATTTGGGGGGAAAATGTAGCCATAAGTAGCTATTTATACATAGTTTTTAACAGTGTGTGTGTGTGTGTGTGTGTGTGTGTGTGTGTGAATGAAAATACAGGGCTTAATTTTGTCCTGGGGCATATGGGTTGCTCTAGTATATTGAAAAACTGCCTACAGTGCTTGTGAAATTTTTGGGTTCAGTTATGCCTCTTTCTGCACATGTGCGTTACAGAGTACAAGAGGGATGTATATCTCCCAAAGACCAATGCATCCACATAGAGAAAGGGAGCCATAATCTGACTCCCAGTGACATGAGAGCAAAAGGGAAGTTAGCACTAGTTAGCACCTCTGACACACTGGAACTTTCCAATAAGAATAAACCTGCTTGAGCATTCTTAACTTTTTATAAAGCCCAGATGTTCTTTATCTATTCAGCTACCAACCAGCTATTTATTCAATTAACCAGCCACAGATAGATCTAGGTTAGCTTATTCTCCTTACTGGGGCCTGCCACAGGGAGGCCAGGTGCCCGACCCCTCAGAAGGCAGGAGAGTTTGGTGAGGTTTGCTATATTATAAAATACTGGCTTCAAACTGAGGTCCACAGAGTATTTCCCCATCATCCACAGAGACATGGATGAGCATACGGATACTGGTTCTCCTTGTTTCCAGTTGCAACATTGTATGAAGACAGATAACTGGGCCAGATGCTCAGCTGGTAGGAACCATAAGCTGATTTCAATAGAACTACCTCAATTTATACAAGTTGAAGATCTGGCTCATTAAATGCTTTCCTCATATTACTTACCCATGTAAGCAATCACTGTCATTGTTACAGGGATGCTATTCAGTCACCAGTGAGAGAGGAGGTGGGTCCACCAGGCAATCTTTCTAGAAAAGTGTAGTTCACACTTTGTAAAAGTTTGGGACCCTGTAGCTCATGCAGTTTAGTACACAGTTAGGGCAGTATTGTTATGTCCTGGTACAAAGCATGGTTTTGGTGCAGCACAGTTATATATTTGTTATTCTGGAGAATGTTAACTGCCACCTCTGTAAAGTTGATGTGTGGACTAGGCACCCAAGTTTAAATAGAAGAAGCAACTAAATGCCCCTTTATATTATAAAAGCTAGAAACAATAGGGAGTCACCACCCTAGGACATAAGCCATATAGCAAGGCCAATCAGAAGTTAAGGCTAGGTGTACACTATGTACTTACTGTGGTATAACTTATTCATATGCATATTTGTAAAATGATTGGCCTTTCCTGTATGTAGTGAGCTGAAGAAGATCTCTGTGTGGCTTGAAAGCTTATCTCTCTCACCAGCTGAAATTGGTCTAATAAAAAGTATTATGTGCCCAGCTTTTCCTAGATATTTGTGCAAACCCATTCACAAATAGTGAATGACTAGGGCATAAATATTCGTGAACACTAGCTTGCAGAATTCAACCAGACTGCTTTTGAGAAAAATTGAACAGAATCCTCATACCCAACAAAAACCGATTAGTTGAGTTCTGCAACAGAAGGCTTTGATTTTCCAAGGAATGTAGCTGAAGCATTCTCTGCTACAGTGTTACACAGATGTGGCTTGGGCTTCAGATGTGTAATACACTCATGAGAAACAAATCAATAAAAATCATGAAACAAATGAACTGTTTTCAAGTTACTGCTGCAGTGTATTGCCTAATGGGTTCTTACAAGTTACCAGATGAATGCAAAGTAATTGTAAAAAATGACTTCTTGTATGCTGTGAATTTTGAATGCAGACTGAGAGGTTAATAGTTTAATATACTTAATTCAACTTCAGGAGTTATTAGATATCTGTACTGCAGCACCAAAATGATCTTTGCCCATTTTTGGCTGAATGTATTGCTAAGCTAAATGCACCGTAATGTGCACTACTGGGACAGTTCAACGATAAAAGCGTTCTTCTAAATGTTTGGCTTAATGAATATTACTTGTATCTTTGTCTTTAAACCAATTTGTATCTTCCTCTGAGATTTATTTATACACGGATTTGTGTGTGTGTACTAGTTGCTGTGTCTCTGAGGAATCAGAAAGTCATCATCCCCCAAACTCCAGATGTTGACCGTGTGACTGTGGCAAAAAATGTCTCAGTGCCAGAGCTTAGCCAGTTCACACTCTGCTTCGAAGCAACCAAAGCCAGCAATGATGCCAGTGACTGGAAGGCTTTCTCCTACCATGATCTTCCGTCAACAGAACTCCTCAGTTTTGGAAAGACCACAAAAGGCTACTTCCTATCAATCTCAGGCACAGAGTGCATACTAGACAATCTCCTCATCACGAATTCAGATGGAGATTTTTTCACAGAAACTTTTGAACAATTGTGCATAGTATGGGATGGCTTCTCTGGCACAATAGGTATAAATATCAAGAGCATCTATCACACGGTTCGCTGCTCAGGTACCTTTGGCCAGGCTATCCCCGGCAATGGAAAATTGGTGTTAGGCTCTGACAGCAGTGAAATAAGCTCTTTAAATGGGGACATATACAACTTTCGTCTTTGGAACTTCACCATGAGTTCCCAAAAGCTGTCCAACCTCAGCTGTGATGTGAAAGGAAACATTATAGACTGGGAAAATGACTTCTGGAGTATCCCAACTTCAGCACTGAAAGCAGAAAACAACTTAAGTTGTGGTGAGTATGTTTGGCAGAATCACTTTTTTGTTAATTTTTCCTCCCATGGCATTGTTCTTGAAATATCATATGAGAGCAAGAAACTGTGTGTTTAGAATTACAGATATCAGCACTTCCCAAAGGGCAACCTCACTTGTCCTAGCCTTGCCAGCTCCATTCCACGAAAAATTGATTTTGTCACAGGTGTGTCTGTTTCTTTAGTTTAATCAAAGCTCATATCCAGCCTAACTTCAAAAGACAACTAATGAGGTTAAACAAAATTTATAAATGAGGGGGTTTTATATATTATTCAGGACAGAAGCAATAAATAACAAAATGTAGTCAGAGAAATAAAAGTTCTCTGATCTTTCCTTTCCATAAAGTCATTAGTTTAAATGTGATATTAAGACAAATTAGTTAATATACTTGTGACAAAGAGTCCTGTGGCACCTATGCAAGCATCCGACGAAGTGGGTATTAGCCCACGAAAGCTTATGCTCTTAATACTTTAATTAGTCTTTAAGGTGCCACAGGACTCGTTGTCACTTCTGCAATTCCAGACTAGCACAGCTACCCCTCTGATTCTTAATATACTTGATTATGGTAACATGGAGCAAGATAAAATACATGTTTGTTTAAAAGGGGTAATAAGTAGAAATAATACTGTGTATATAATGTTATAGGCATGCATAGCACTTTACAGAAACATATAAAGACCTGAGTCCCTGACCTGAAGTGGTTACAATCTAAGGCCCTTATCCTGCAAGCACTTAAGAATGTGCTTAACTTTAAGCCCTTGAGACACCAGTAGGACTACTCAAGTACCTAAAGCTAGGCAGGCTATATCTTTTCCTGTGCCAGAGTTCTGTTCAGTGCAGGCATGGATAGGGACCATTAAAAAGCTGGTTCAGCCACCCTGATTCTCCTGCTTTGAAGCTAAGATTACTCAAGCCCAGATCACCAATCTTAAGTCTCCTCATTGCTGTGGCTCTCTAAGAACATTGCAACAATAGAAGATTATCAAGATGTTCCAGAGGTACTATTATTTTCATAGTTGTTGTGATTTTAATGATCCAAGAATTGGTCTAGATCTCCAGGACAGAAAGTGCTCCAAGTTTCTACCAAAGCAGGAAGCAGAGCTTTCCATTCACTATGACACCTCCTTTATTCCCTTGTGCAACTCTGAAAATGTCATCAGAGAGTAAAGGTATAAGAATGCACCTGGAAATGTTATCTTCCATGGGTTTTTTTTACTCTTAGCATACCTGGAAACTTTGAGAGGGGATACAATAGATTTTTCTCTGGGATCTTCCCAAAACCAATCCTTCCAAAATACCGAATCACCGCTTGAAATAATTCCCATTTCAAATTTCTTTTTAAACTGCTTGTTTGTTATTATCATTCATCTCATAAAAAAATGAGATAAGATCATGAGTGGGAAAGGATCCTGTAGACTTCAGTCTGTCCATTGTGATCTTTGAAGGAAAAAAATTAATCGAATTGACAGTTTGGCACATTAGCCTGCACTTCTGGTCTCTGACCCTCTGGTCAGTAGGAAGGAGTAGTGTGTGCTTTCTGCATTTGCTGTACATCCATTATGCTGTCTGTGAAGAGTGCCATAAAAAGCATCTGTGCAAAAAATAAAACAAATCCCTCCCCACCAAAAAAAACAAAAACAAAAAAAAGCCAGAAACCTGAGGAGAATAAACTAAAAGCAAAAGAGATTAAATTTGAGATTAAAATTGCTGGGTTTTCCCCTTTCCCCATCGTAAGACAAATATTATCTCATGGTTCTGTCTCTTTTTACCCCTTCAGTTCCGCTACTGCACAGTTTCTCCTCTATCCAGTTGTTTGCTGCTCCCCACAGCCTCCTTCCTCGTCACTTAATAGTCCCAACCTCCCCCACCTCCACCTCCTCCCCAGCTGGGCTCCCTCTGCTTAGGGGCTGGGACAGGAGCTTCAACCTGAGGCGGGGCCTGCTACCTGCCTGCCCACAAGATGCAGGTAGGACACGGCCCCAGATGAGCAGGCACTGGTGCAGGTTGATGACCTAGAACCCGCTCCCTTCCCCTGCCCACAGTAACTGGACTTTTGGTGTCTGGTCAGTACGTCTGACTGGAAGCTTCCAGGCCCTCTTTACAACTGGACTTTTTGGTCAAAAACCAAACCCCTGGCAACTCTACTGCAGATAGATGTATATGTTGTGTATGACTGTGATCTGCTTCTGAACTCCAGTTCTGCAGAGACGGAGACCATCCCCTGCAAGACGCACATGACACTGATTTGACTTTCCACAAAAACAATTATACTCCTACAAGATCCGTATTCTTCTCCTAGCGCCTTCTCACAATCAGCTTTCCTGGTTCCTTACCATCTTAATGGCTTTATGTTATGTAAATTCCTTACAAAAACACCCATCTAGATCTCTGGATAAACCAAAGAAACTGTACATTTTGTGTTTTCTGTTTAACTTTGCTTGGGGCATGGACCTTCTCTTTATTTATTGTAAAAAACTATGCAAGTCTACGTCACTAGCAAAATAAATATTAAGGCTGTTGATTACTTGTAGTTAACTCACGCAATTAACTCAGAACAATGAATCATGATTAAAAAAATTAATCATAATTAATTGCATTGTTTAAATTTCAATTACTATTATATGATTTAATATTTTAGGATGTTTTTCTAAATTTTCAAATAAATTGATTTCTGTTACAACACAGAATATAAAGTACATTGCTGACTTTATATTATTATTTTTATTACAAATTTTTGCACCAGAAAAATGATAAAAGAAATACTATTTTTTAAATTTACCTCATACAGGTACTATAGTGCAATCTCTTTATTGTGAAAGTGCAACTTACAATTGTAGATTTTTTTTGTTACATAACTGCACTCAAAAATAAAAAATATGAAACTTTAGAGCCTACAAGTCCTACTTCTTAATCAGCCAATTGCAAAGACTTTTGTTTTCATTTACAGGAGATAATGCTGCCTGCTTTTTATTTACATCACCTGAAAGTGAGAACAGGCATTTGCATGGCACTTTTGTAGCCAGTGTTGCAAGGTATTTACATGCCAGATATGCTAAACATTCGTATGCCCCTTCATGCTTTGGCCACCATTCCAGAGGACATGCTTCCATGCTGAGGAAGCTTGTTTAAAAAATGTGTTAATTAAATTTGTGACTAAACTCCTTAGGGGAGCCTTGTATGGCTCCTGTTCTGTTTTACCCGCATTCTGATATATATTTCATGTTATAGCGGTCTCAGATGATGACCCAGCACATGTTCATTTTAAGAACACTTTCACAGCAGATTTGACAAAATGCAAAGAAGGTACCAATGTGATTTCTAAAAATAGGTACAGCAATGGACTCAAGGTTTAACAATCTAAAGTGCCATCCAAAATCTGAGAAGGATGAGGTGTCGAGCATGCTTTCAGAAGTCTTAAAAGAGCAACATTCAGATAAGGAAACTACAGAACCCGAACAACCAAAAAAGAAAATCAACCTTCTGCTGGTGGCATCTTATTCAGATGACGAAAATAAACATGTCAAGTCCACTCTGCTTTGGATCATTATCGAGCAAAACCCATCATCAGCATGGATGCACGTCCTCTGGAATGGTGATTGAAGCATGAAGGGACATATGAATCTTCAGTGCATTTGGCACATAAATATCTTTCAATGCCAGCTACAACAGTGTCATATGAGCACCTGTTCTCACTTTCAGGTGACATTGTAAACAAGAAACGGGCAGCATTATCTCCTGAAAATTGTAACCAAACTTGTTTGTCTCAGTGTTTTGCTGAATGAGAAGTAGGACTGAGTGGACATGTAGGCTCTAAAGTTTTACATGGTTTTATTTTTGAATCAAGTTTTTTTTGTACATAATTCTACATTTGTAAGTTCAACTTTCATGATAAAGAGATTGCACTACAATACTTTATTAGGTGAATTGAAAAATACTATTTCTTTTGTTTATTACAGTGCAAATATTTGTAACCAAAAATAAATATAAAGTGAGCACTGTATACTTTGTATTCTGTGTTGTAATTGAAATCAGTATATTTGAAAATGTAGAAAACATCCAAAAATATATAAATAAATGTTATTCTATTACTATTTAACAGCACAATTAATCAAGATTAATTTTTTTAATCGCTTGACAAGAAAGTGTAGTGGCTGAAATATATTAATGGCAGGTTCCTTTTCTCCAATCTGTAAATATTGTAAAAAATAAACAGGAATACTCATCAGACTAGCGAGGTAATGGGCCCCAGGTTTTATGCATTAATATTGTTTTACATATGTGATAGTTCTGATATTTAAAATATTACAGCAGTGCCCAAGATCCATTATCAGGACCAGGACCCCATTGTACTGTGCTAGGCACTGTACAAGCACATATGAAGATACAAGCTCAGCCCCCAAAGAGTTTTATTAGCTAAGAAATTACTTGGGAATTCAGTAGTAGTGTATGTGCAGTGGAAAGAGCACAGGAGTAAAATCCTTACCCACCCACACCACACACTGTTTGCTAAAAGGGTATGGCTACACTACCCGCCAGATCAGTGGGTAGTGCTCAATGTACCCAGGACTGATTTATTGCATCCCATTTAGATGCAATAAACTGATCTCTGAATTGACGCCTGTACTCCACCTCAGCAGGAGGAGTAAGCGGAGTCAGCAGGGGAGCGGCCACGACCGACCGCTGCCATGGGGACAGCCAGGTAAGTTGACCTAAAGTACTGCAACTTCAGCTATGCTATTTGCGTAGCTGAAGTTGCGTATCTTGGGTCGACACTTTCGCACCCCCCACCTCCCGTAGTGTACCCAGCCCTAAGAGTGCAAAAAGACCAAGCACTCCAAGAAAAGTGTCTACCCTTGACCTAAGGAGTCATAATCTATGGCACGCGTGCCAAAGGTGGCACGTGAGCTGATTTTCAGTGGCAGTCACACTGCCAGGGTCCTGGCCACCGGTCCAGGGGCTCTGCATTTTAATTAAATTTTAAATGAAGCTTCTTAAACATTTTAAAAACCTTATTTACTTTACATACAACAATAGTTTAGTTCTATATTATAGACTTATAGAAAGACCTTCTAAAAACATTAAAATGTATTCCTGGCACACGAAACCTTAAATTAGAGTGAATAAATGAAGACTCAACACATCACTTCTGAAAGGTTGCTGATCTCTGCCTTAGGTAATTGTATCTCTCCCGTTCCAAAGCCCAAAAGAAATCTCCAGGACCCTTTTCAGTCTTCTCCCAGGCATGCTAATTGATTACAATACTACTGGCTTACGCAAATACAACATTTCCTCAGAGAAAGTACTGTGAGAAATACCATCTCAAAAACTCAGCTAGAAACCCCAGAGGATGCACCTGTAACATTTTTCTCTTCTCGTCATCTTTTTGAGTAATAAAGAATTCTTTGTCAGACCAACCTTTGAAACAAAAGTTGATGAGTCAGGCTATCAGCCACAGCCAAGCATTAGCAACATTAGAGAGATGACTTTATCTTATTGATAAGGATTCATTTAATTGCAAAGCAAGGGTTTGTTCAGAAAAGAGAGATTCATCCTGCCATGTTCAAGCTTTGGTAAGGAGCTGAAAGAAGATAAGTAACAAAGCAGTCTGAACACTTACTAGTGAACGCAGCATATTTGCATGTGAATGTCACTTGCATTACTGAACTCCGCAAAGGGCTCTGTTTTCATTTGAGGTTAACGGACTTTTCAGACAGCTTTTGCTAATGGAATTACTGAACATATGAGCAGTAATAAATTGCTGCAGATAATCTTCTTTTGAGAACTGTGCCTTGTACTGGTTTAATGTTCCATTCCGAATTTCATTCACGTGCACGTTCTTACCACTGTATAGTGGTGCTGGGTTTTTCTGGGTTTTTAATACAGCACAATAATGCTACTCATCATTTAGATGGGCCTGGATTTCATTTCATTATAAAATCATCAACTGCATTTGTTACCAGTAGTACATGTCCTTATTCTATATCCACATTCATACAAAAAAAGAAAATGGTTCAGCCATAACTGGCCATTCCTTTTAAGTCTAAAATGTGTAGAGCTTAGGTGAGATTGATGAAAATACCATAGCAGTTCAAAGTATGGGGAAATTCAGATTCTCCTGTCTACCTTTACTGCGCAGTGAGAGATGATATGGTCTGGCCAAAATCAGGCTTGATTAACACAAAAAAGGGTGTGTTTAGCATAGTGCCCAGACTTATTTTTCTTTAAAAAAGTACTAAAGTGAGGTCTGTTGCCACATGGAAGTTACTGTGACCTTCAGGTAGCTATTTAGCCACCTTCCTCTGATACAGAGCCAATAGGGGATCAGCTCTCAGGGTGTTTTTATATTAGCCTATTAACATTAGCAAATATATTTGTAAAAATGCTTCACACAGGACATTGTATGGCTTACAAAGGATACTCAGCAGAGTTTAGTTTCTTATATAAAATATGTAACTCATCTCACAGGTTTCAAGTTATTTCATGGAAAAATACTTCAGCATACTTTTAAGCCTGGCCCTGTATTCTCTCAGGTCACCAGCCAGCAATATCCCACTCTGCTGCATGGCCCCTGGGTTCACTTCTGCTGAGTAATGAGCACCTGGCTGCATCCAAGCTCATTCTCAGCACAGCAATAACCACAACACATGCCTACCAGGAACAGAATAGGAAAAATATTTTTATGGTTTAGGAGTCTAAATTCCATTTTCAGCAATGATGTAGGACCTCATTCCTACTTGTTCAGTTTTTAAGTTTTTCTGGTGTTTTTTTTTTTTTTTTTTTTTTTTTTTGATGAACCCACACTGCTCCTATTAAAGTGAATCACAAAAGTCCCAATGACTTCATTGAATTCAGTGGGGTTGCCAGGTGTCTTGTTTTCAAAAAGGGACCCCGGAGGCTCCGGTCAACACCGCTGACCGGGCTGTTAAAAGTCCGGTCATTGGCACAGCGGGGCTAATGCTGGCTCCCTACCTGCCATGGCTCCACATGGCTCCCAGAAGCAGCGACATGTCCCCTCTCTGGGTCCTACGTGTAGGGCATCCATGGGGCACCTCAATCCACCCTCACCCCAAGCGATGGCTCTATAGCTCCCATTGGCCAGGAACGGCGGCCAATGGGAGCCGTGCCTGCAGACAGGCAGCACACAGAGCTGCCTGGCCATGCTTCCACATAGAAGTCAGAGGGGGGATGTGCCACTGCTTCTGGGAACTACTTGAGGAAAGCACTATCCAGAGCCTGCATCCCTGACTCCCTCTCATGCGCCCACCCCATGCCCAGACCTGATCCCACTTCTACTCTCTGACCTTCTCAATCCCATCCTGAGCACCCTCCTGTATCCCAAACCTCTCATCCCTAGCCCCACCCCAGAGTCCACACCCCCTGCCGGAGCTCTCACCCCCTCTACCCCAATCCTCTGCCCCAGCCCTGATCTCCTTCCTGCCCTCCAAACCCCTAGGTCCCAGCCCAGAGCACCCTCTTGCACCCTAAACCCCTTACCCCCAGCCCCACCCAAAGCCCGCAACCCCAGTTGAAGCCCTGACCCCCAACAGCGTTCCAACCCTCTGACCCAGCCCTGATCCCCTTCCCGCCCTCCAAACCCCTCGGTCCCAGCCTGAAACCCCTTCCTGGACTCTGAACCTCTCATTTTTGGCCCCACCCCAGAACCCACAGTCCAGAGCCATATACCGTCCCGGACCCCAACTCCCTGCCTCATCCCAGTGCCTCCTCCCACACTCTGAATTCCTCGGCTCAACCCCCAACGTGGAGCCCTCTGCTGCACCTCAAACTCTCTTCCCTGGCTCCACCCCAGAGCCCGTACCTCCAAGCAGAGCCCTCACCCCCCCCTGCACTCCAATCTTCTGAGCAAGCCCAGTGCAAATGAGCAAGTGAGTGAGGGTGGGGAGAGTTAGCAACAGATGGAAGGGGATGGAGTGAGAGGAGGCAGGGCCTTGGAGAAGTGACAGAGATGAGGCAGGGCACAGAAGTGTCTAAGCCATGCCTTCTTCCTCTGGACACACCCTCTTTCTCCATCTAACATAGCTGCAAGAAAACATAGTGGAAGTAGAACCACTCTGTAGCTGTGTGCTACTAAAGGAACCCTCTTGCACTAAGGTGATTCTCCTAGGGAGATATGCTGGTTTGGGGGCCAGACCAAGCCAGCAATATAGCACAAAACATCTGCACTTCACCTAGACATCTAGCCCATTCACAATTTACACATATAAGCTGGGTTTTTTAATATTGTTTATCTAAGTATTTAGTATTTACTTAGTATTAAATACTGAAGCTTGAATCTCAGGAAATATATACATTTTTGATGGTAGGCTATAGTGGGGATAAAGATAATGGGGATAAAGATGATGAATGCTGCTACCCCATTACTTTCTCAGTTGGTCTCAACTGTAGTTGGGTTTCCATGCCACCAAAATATGTGTATGATGATATGATTAATTCGGTAAATACACATTCTCATGTCTTTATCTGTTTATTATACATGCATACCAGAACTTTAATCAGGTCCACACCCTGCACACAGGAACTGGTTGAATCACAGCTTACCTGCTTGGTATCTCCTTAGAGGAATTTCTCTGACTAGTATGCTGGTAGACTACATTGCCACAACTGAGTTCAGAACTCACTTGAAGATGCCATGTTGTTATCCATTAATTCTGCATAGACACTACAGCCACACTAGCTACTACATTTTTAAATAGTTGTATGGAATTTTGCCGCACACTACTCAATGATTTCCAGGGGAGTGGAAATCTAATGGAAATCTTGGAAATCATGAAGATGGGAGGTACTTGTCCTTGTTAGATATCACCCAAAGTCCTGCAAGTCAGCAGGACTTTCCTGGAGTTGTCAGCAACATAGGGAAATGGTCATACATGAGTCTTCTGAGAAAAAAGGGCATATCAGGTTTCCCATTGAGATAAACCAGAAAAAGAACTGCCAGTGCATGACCTAATGTATTTTGAGACATGACAGTGTTATGTATCATATACTAAATATTTTTAACGTTTTGTCTTTCATTATTCTAAAGGCTCATACCTAATTCCCCCACCTACAACTGAACCAACTAGTTGTGAAAATCTTGGAAGCCTTTGCCAAGGTAAGAAGCCAAAGACACTTTTTGCATTTTTCAGCTTTACCAAATCTCCCTGGTTTTTTTCTTTTCTTTTAATTTCATTTTACTTTAACTTCTTCAGGATGACCTCTAGAAAACTGAGCAAAGAAAGGAATTTCTTAGTTTCAACAGATGTGTGGGTGTACTATACATATAGTATGTAGAAAGAAGGTGATCACACTCTTGATAATTCAATCACAAAGTCTTCATTATGTCAAAACCTAACAATCTTATGCTAATGCAAGGATGAACGGGTTTCATTTCTTTCCCCATCTCTTTTCCTCTCACACAGTTAAAGGCTATAATGTTAACACTTTTATAGAAAATCTGTAAATCAGGCATAAACTGATGTAATTAGAGGAGCTGATCATTATTTAGATGTTTTTAACAGGTTGCTGAGGTGCTTAATTAATTGTTAGTCTGTATGGTTTGTGATCCTCAAGTGAAAGGTATTATACAAATACAAAGTGTAATCATTATTATTCATATAATAAAACTACTTATTGTAATAGCTGATGATTTTCTGGCCTTTCCCCCATAGGCATACTACTGATGATTACTATAGATATCAACATGTCTGTCAATCACAACAGGGGTCATGACATCAGACCTCTTGAGGGGCCAAACAGCTAAGTTATTCCTGGGGGAATTCCGTGCCACTGCGCATGTGCAAAATTCATATCCCCCTGCAGAATTTCTTTGTTTCCCTTCAGAAAATGACAGGGAAGCAAAGGGAAGCATATGGGGCGGGAGGTTTTTTATGGGTTAAAGACCTTAGATTTCTATAGCAGCAGTTGGCGATAGGGATGGATGCCTTTTTCTTTTTCACCACATTTGTTGATTTGGCTGATGAGGCTCTCTTTGTCATAATTAGATAAATGGTTGAACACGTACGATCCACTGAATTATAATCCTGTATGTTCAAATTCTTTAAATTGTTTCTCTATTTTGCTTAATAAAATATGAATATGAAAACAAGTAACAAAGGTGAAACAAATTTATTATCTCTCACCAAAAAATCATACAAGAAGCTTGTAACAAAAACAACATAGAATGCAACTAGGAAAAAAACTGAACCCTGCTGAAAATACTCTTTCATAAGCTTTTCAGCTTTGTTGGCCAAAATTGTATCATGGCAGGTTGAGAGCGTATGATGTACAATATGTGTCCATATTGTAAAGAGGGCTTTCCAGCAAAAAAACTATCAATTTTGGGTTTGAGTTCCCTGAGAATTACAGAATAAAATACATTTCCCTTCCAAACTGTTATTTAAAATTTAATTGTTTTGATGATGTTCTGTGAAAACACACAATCCTATTCTGTTCTGAAGGGAATTTTCTGGTATATCTTCCCTGTAACAATTGAAAATTCATTTGAGCTAGTCACTAAGGGATAAATTTTTGAAGTGCTGTGTGAGGTGACTCCTACTGATATCAGTAGGAATTGTTCAGTACATGAAGCTTTGAAAATCAATTTCTTGAGCATATTCAATGTATGATTTTAATTCTGTTCATTATACAGATCTTAGTGGAGTTAATTAGATCCTTACACTGGTGTTTTAGTTTCACAGTTGTTCTTCATCTTCCTTCCCTAGATAGAGAATCTATTTTTTTTTTCACAAGCTAATGTTCCTAGTTTGTGTGTCTATGAAGCCGTGTTATTTATTTTCTGGCCTTTGCACAACTCTTCATTGAAGATCTTATGAAATGATTCAGAATTTGTGAAGACAGTACAGAACTGATCTTGCAACCTTTACTCCCACTGAAGGCCACAGGAATAAGGATTGCAGGACTGAGACCTACATCAGTTCATTCATATTCATCACTCTATACAGAAGTTTGGTGTGTGCATATTAATATGTATAGTAAATGGTTTCCTTCACTCTCTACATATGTTTTCATGCATTATTCCCATTGTGCCTGACCGCATTAACATTTGTGTTCATGCAAATTCACCTTTCTCTCATCTTTGTTACCAGCTACTACTGTAAATGCTACTACTCCTCCACCACCCACTGTCACCACTAACATGCCTGATACTAATAGAACCGATAAGCCAAACGATGGTAAGAAATCCTGTGTTACATTTTTCCTTGTATTGTGTCTACAGCAAATGTATTGTGTTTATAAGCTTTATTTAAATATAACAAATGTCAAGTTTCACATATTGGGTTTGATTCTGCTCCTAATTACACTAGTGTAAATCAGGAGTTACTCCATGTCAATCATGTAAAACCAGTTTGAGAACAGAATTGGGCCCAATATTTGTTTAACATGCTTGCATATTTCCTGTATAAAAATGAGCCATGTGTACATTATGTATCACTTATTATTTATATTATTCATTCACTAACCGTCAAAGCACACAGGGACAAGATAGATATTTTAAAAAGAGGATAAAAATAGACATGTCTTTGAGATATTTTAACACAGCTGCTGTTTAGGTGCCACATAGCAGCCACGTTTTCAACTGGGCCAGGGGAACTTTGGAATTATCCATTCCCCATTGGTAAGCTTGAGAAGCCAAGTGGAATCTGTCTGATGGAGCAAAACAACTTCCACTGACTCAATAGGAATTTTTCCATTGACTTCAAGGGGAGTGGGATCATGTTTTATTAAGGAACATATTGACAACACTGAATATAATGTAGTTTTCATTCAGGAAGTTTAGGGAAACTTTAATGGTACCAGATATAGCAATTATAAGACCACTGCTATTCACAGGAAAGTAGAGATTTCCTCTGAGATTACATCAAGTTCTAAGAGATCACTTTCCTCAGGAGATAGCGTAGCATGCCAGGGAGCTACCAAAATACAAATTAAGTAAAAATAATAATAGTAATGAATTGAAAGAAACTATTTTAACAAGCATTCGTTGGTTTTCTACAAAATATCACAGGAGATCTCATAAAAATCCTTGTCTGCAGGGATTTCATTTTCAGAGGGTTCCAGAGAATTAAATCACTGCTTGTGTGGATTTAACAAATGTGTTCATTTCTGTTGGAAGATTTAAAACCTCTGGTAATTTTATACTATAGCTTATTATGTCCTGCAAACATTACTGTAAAGTTCATCATAGAATTTAGTAGTTTGTATCTATATTTTTCTTCTTTGATATTTGACTGTACTCTAGAGGAAAAGAACCAGACCCTGGAAAGTGTTGAGTCACTTATGTCAAGGTGTGTTTTGTTTCTATGTATGAAGCCAATCCCTAGATGTTCACACTGAACCGTTAACCCAATACAGTAAGGCAGAGATTTTCAAAGCCACATAGGGAAACTAGATGCCCAATTTCCATTAAAATAAATGTAAATTGGATTTCTAAATCTTTTGGGTATCTATAAAATTATCTTCATAAAGGAGAAAGACTAAAAGACAAGAGGCCAAATTCATACTTAAAGTAAGCAAATACAGCTTCCACTGAGCTAACTGAGAATTTCTGACAGGAGGTGAATCATTTAGTTTGTATAAATAATTTTTCTTTCATTCATTAACTATATGGCTTGCCACATACAGACCTGCAGGAATTAAGAGTTCCTGCTACAGTTATCTTCAGAATGAAGAGAAATTCACCTGAATCCTCCCACTCACTACTACAAGGGCAGCAAGACTCTATGATAAAAGGGGTCAAAAATATAGGAATTATCTCAACCCCAATTATCTGGCCAGTGAGACAAAGGCCTCTTCAACCCAGTAAAAGTTCATCACCTCAGGACCAAAATCCAGAGAGAAAAAACGCACACAATTTGTTCTTCCTACCTACTTCTGAAGCCACATCAACTGCTTCTAGGGAGACTGAAGCTGGTATCTTGGATCCTTATACAGACCACAATATTACAATGACTCAGTCAATCCATAATAGTGTTTTGAATCACTCTAGTGGCCTACTGAATGAGATTTATGACATAGCACAAACTTCAACAACCCCTATGGTTACAGATCATTCCAAGAATGCAGGACTTCCTCTTCTGCAGAAGGAAAGTTTTAGTGCAGAACTAACATGGACTTTGACTGATGGACTAGATTATACTAATTCTGAATCAGCATTCCTCACTCTGATGAGCAAAAGCACCCTTTATGAACACACAAAAGAACCCCAGCAGATTTTTTCTCCTACTAGTGGCACATCCTCTTCCACACATGAAAGTGTATTCAATGGCTTGGAATCTCTCAGCTGGTGGAACAATGCTGCATCATATCATCATGTTATTGCTGACATTCCAGAAGAAAACCATCATTCTCTGTCTAGGCTATCTGCTTCTACGCAATATGAGTCATCTTTTCAAAAAAGTAGGCTGGACTTACTAGAATTTTCACCTGAAAATGTTGACCTTGAATCCACTAAGAAAATTATAGAAGATGATTCTATTAGCAATAGCATTTATATTGCAGAAGCAAATGATGAATTGCAGTCTACAAAATTTAAATATTTTAAGGAGTATCAATCAGTAAACCTTAAAGAGAGAACCTCCAAACAGACTCAACTTTCAAACCCATCTAGTTTCTTCCAAGATATAAAAGAAATATATAGAGAAGCTATGCTTGATATCCAACCAACAAAAACACTTCTAACACTGGAACACAGCACAGAATTGCTAAGATTGTCAGCACTCTTGCTAGCAACAAGAAAGAGAAGTTCAGAATTTCAACACACTGTTACTGTTTCACCAGTTTATCAAGAATCCTTGAGTCATTCAAATTTGAAAAGTGACTTATCTATATTTAGGCCTTTGACCAAATGGCAAAAAGAGGAAGATGAAGAAGCATCTTCTCCAGAAGATGAATTTGAACTCTTCAACACACTTATTTCTACCAGCAACTATATACCCCATTCTTTAAAACCCTCTGCAAATATGCAGAGGAAACCAAATGAGATTCCTGGAAATGAAAAATTAGAAAGTAGTTTAGATACAATTCATAATGACAACCTGCATGAAGATTCTGTGTTTTCCACACCTGAGCCAGAAAACACGAACAGAATCAGTAACACCTGGAAACCAGGTTATTTAGATCTGCCAACACAGTATGTTAATACTGCTCCTTCTTTATCAGCAAGTTTTTGGACTTTGTACTATAATTTCAAACAAGAGTATCCAGAGTTTTCTGGGGAACCTTCAGAAAGCTGGTGGTTCTCATTTAATAAACCACTTGCTTCCTCAACAGAGAAACAGCCATTCTTTAATTCCTCTACTGCAGCTGATAATATCCTTATGCACACTACCATCATCAATACATCAGGTTATGGAACAGAAGAAATGAACTTTTCTAGATATATGACATCTTTGGATACGGAAAGTTTTAATTCAGTTCTGATCCCGTCACTAGGGATTTCAGAAAATACAAAAAGGGAAATACCAGAATCAAAAATGACAATTTTTCCATCTTCACATTTTCATTTCCCTTCCCTGGAAATGTCTTTATATCAGCCTTCCGTGCAGTTACAGATGACTACCTTTGATATTTCACATGCAACTTTCACAGATGAATTTAGAAATGGTGTTAGTTTACACATGCAGACTTGGGAACAAATTTCAAGTGCTGATCAAATTGGCATGACCTTCCAACATCATAGGCAGACATTTGCTTCAATTTTATTCACTTATTTGGCAATCCAGCCCTCATGTACAGAGAATAACTATATTGCCTGCTTAGCTGAGAGATCATCAGAGAGTTCGGTAACCTATTCAAAAGCTAGTGGACCATCACAATCACAAAACATTTATATGGTCAAAGAGAATAATCCAAGAAGTGCTTTTGATAATGGAAAAAGTAAAGTTCAGCCAGATGTAGACACTGATTTTGTAGAAACACACAACTCACTGCGTTCTAACTTCCTTACAATGACATTGTCTTTGGAAAAAACAGACACTCTTCATTCAGAACAAAAAATCAGGGGCAGTGCACATCCTAACAGCCACTCAACATCACTGTTATTTTCTACACCCTTGCTACCACAAAGTCTTCAAAATGATCTTGACCAAATTTCACCAAGCATGGGTCAGCTGTGGAATGTAGCAGAGTTAAATTTACTAACAAAGCTAGCAATTAAAAGCCACATAACTGTTCTAAAACAAAAATCTGTTGAAGACCCAGAAATCAGTCTGACACCTTCTCTTCAAACGGGAGTGCTCTATGATGTAAATATTGGGAGTACAAGTACTGAATCACTTCTTTCAGGAGGAGAATCAGAATGGGAGGGATACCACCACTCTAGCAGACAGACTGAAGGGTTTATTAACAAAGAAATGTCCCCTCTGAATTCCAGTAATAATCATACCATTGATTCACAACTCCAGACAATGCCTCTGTCTTTTGAAGCATACACCGATTATGGAAAAATAACAAATATTTCTTTTATTTTGGAACCAACAACAATTTCAGTAGTGGCCAGTGCAATATCTCTGTCATCTCCATGCAGTGGAACTTTTATTTATGCCACTGAAAGTATTTTAAACAATGCTGTAACAATAACTGGAGCAACTATTCATCATTCTGTCTTGCAGTCCCAGCGATCAGCTTCTCAAGTAATATACCACCAGTCTTCTATTTCAGCGTATGAAAATCCCTTGGCCAATGCATCTGCTGGAACAAGCCAGATCTTCACCCCTTACAGACCACTGAATCCACTTACAACACCCCCCAAATTAGTTTTGTCTTATTTATGTAACTCCTTCACTGAACTGAGCTACCTGTGTGGACCTGAGGTCAACTACAGTATGTCAAGGCATTAAGCTAGATGTAGATAAAATATCACTTCATTGGCTAGATATGCACTTTGTAGAACGGGATGTAGAAATAGCTGGGTTTAATCCTTATATGTAGTTTCATGTAGATTGTAGATAGCAATTTAATTACAGTAGGAGGGAATTTGTAACATGTTCCAAAACAATCTTAGCAGGTGCCATTAACATGTGGCTTCTAATAGCTCTCTTCCCATTCTCTAACCAATAGAGCTCTAAGGAGACTACTGGGACAAGAAATTGATTGCCATCTATTCATTTATTATTCTGATGTTCATTATTTTTATTTTTAAATATTTTTGGATTTTTTTTTCAATTAAAGTATTTACATTTTTGTGGCTTTGATTATTCTAAAAAGTCAAATTCAGAGTCCAGTTCAAATTTAACAATCAAAGTTTTGAAAAATGTAGGTAATATGAGGGTCTGGGGAAATCCAATCCTGGTAATTTTGCTCATCTTCTATATTTTTTCAGTTTAAATTATTTTGATTTATTTTTTTTTAATGTTAAACTGCTTCAGTCCAATTTCATCAATTATTTTCCGTAAAAATAATTTTCTCCAAGCAACATTTTTAAAGGGTAGGGGGAAGAATTTTAAGTGGGGGAGTGCTTTTGGATTCACCAGCTGTCCTATAGTCTCCTGAGAGTGATTAGAAATGTAGAGTAGTTCTTTGCTAGTCTGACTGAAACATGCTTTGGATCATCATGTGGTGGTGACTGTGGAACTATTTAACACTAGTTAATAGATGCTGTGTTAGAAAAGTATTTTATTTTGTACATTAAGATGATTTCACTCATATATATGACACTATATGACTATATAAGAGACTATACATATAATATGACACTGTGTGTGTACTATATATATGTATACACACACACACACACATATAAAATACATTATATATAAATAATACATACCATGTATTTAATTATCTATGTACAATATATGCCATGTATTTTATATGTATATACATATAAAATACGTTAACTATATGTAGTATATATCATGTATTTTACAGTACAGTATATTTTCTCTTTCTGAGTCCAGAATTAAACATTCCACTTTCCTCCATGAAATGATCACAGTAAAGATAACAATGGAAATGCATTTTCAGAGTAAACCAAATAATGAATTTTTGTCTTTATTTTTTTTTTTTAACTAGAAAAATATACATTAGTGTCCTTTAGGTTTATGACCTTTCGCTGTGACAGTTTAGTTAAAACATTACTTGGCAATCACATTTCCTTTGAGGGCTTGATTCTTCACTGGTGAATTCAAAAGGAGTTTTCACACTGACTTTAGTGGCAGTAGGAGTGACCCATAACAAAGAGAAAAGCAAGTTCTTGGATAGGGTAATGCAAAATATTTACAATGAAACTGGAAAATCTCAAGTCTCATTCAGAATCTATTCAAATTATTCTATTTTCTCAACAGACTATAACATGATTTTCTATTTTAACAAAATCTTCAGCATTTTTGAAGTTTTGACTTTGATTTTTGAACTTGAATTTTCAAAGGGTTCAGAAAAGCCTGAGTGTCTGAGATCTTCCACTCCAACCCAAGACCACGGCCAGGCCTCTCCTCAGCTGCTACTCCAGCCAATGGACTGTAAGAGCAGCCACAGTCCCTCCGCATCCACTTAAGTCATAAGATCTGTATACATGGAGATCTGTGGACCATGTCCATGGCTAATATGGCATTTAGATGCATAGTTGATATTGAGTAGGTAACCTCTATGGCCACTCAGCTGGTGGAGTCCTCCACAGTCCACATGTGGAGCTTAATTGATTTGGAGGTCCTTGTGTCACCCCTCCACATCCAGATGAATTTCACAGAGAGAGAGAGAGAGAGAGAGAGACATTTCCCATGAAAGCTGGCAAAATTTTGCAGTGTTTTAAAGCACAATTCTTATTTTATGAAAAGTCACATTTTTGAGTCACAAAATGGCCTGGAACAAAACATATTTTATTTATTATTTATGTATGTGTGAAATTTTGTATTAGAAAAAAAAACTGTTTACCATCCTCATGAGCTTAAGGAGAATTTATCTAAAGTTAATTACTGTCACTTCAAAATAGTCTCGTTCATGTTTTAAAGCTTCACTGTCATCTAAAATGTGACTCTTTAAAAAATAGCAAGATGAAGTTCTAGATTTATTGTATCCCAAGGCTTTCCAGATCAAGTTTGTTCATTTTGCAGTTAAAATATGGTTTGTCTTTTTCACTGCCAGCTGTGCAAACTCAATGTGGGATTTGAGAACAAGATTCTTCATGCAGTATTGTGTCCAGGAGGCACCCATCCAACATTACTGTCTTCAAATTCTGTCCTTTTAAACTGATGGATTCAAATTTTGCTCTCAGGCCATTGTAAATCCTGAGAGACACCAGTAAAATCTGAAGAGTTTTTTCTAGATTACACCAGATTATGTCCTGTTTGAAAACTCAATATTTATGATGATTTTTATATTCATTACATTTCAGTCATATACAGAGTCATATTTACATATAAATTCCATTTGGTTCAACAGTAGGCCCAATCCTGCATTCCTGTGTGCACTCAAACTCCTATAACAGCAACAAGAGTTCAAGGTATGCCAAAATGTGAGTTCAGGCCCTATCCACCAAGTTATCTTTTGTTACAAAAATAAGGTCTTGAAGTTTTACACAGAGAAAGTTTGGCAATATAGTATAAATGGTGTTCAATGTTTCTGATATTTGGTATAATGTTTTTAATGGACAGGGGGGCTATTCTACAGGATTTCCATTACTGTCTTCAATTACAAGCCCTTCTTAGAGTCGAAAGTACAGAGTGTGGTGGCCGAATGGGTAAGATAAGTTTCTTCCTATTTATGTGAGTTGTATATGTGTGAATCTTCACCTTACATTACATCAAATTGACAAGAAATGGGGAAAAAGGGGGAACATCAAAGAAACCCGTTGGTTTAGTTTATGAGCTCTCGGGAGCAGGGTCTGTCTTTGTGTTATTTGTTTGTACAGTAGTTAAAACAGTGGGAACATGCGCGTTCTTTAGGCTCTTAGATACCATGGGTAACATTTTCAAATGTTACTTACGGAACTTGGGAATTTGTCCCATTTTCAAAAGTGATATAGGCATTTAGGGACAAAAATCAATGCGTGTTAGGCTCCTGAAACTTTTCAGAATCTCACTAGGTGGCTATCTGAATCTCTAGGCACCTAAATGCCTTTTTAAAATGTAGCCCTTATACATCTAAGTCTCATTCAAAGTCAACAGGATGTAGGATCCTAAGTGCCTAAGTCATAATTGAAAGTAGTGCTTAGGCTTCTAAGTCAAATAGGGGTTTTTGAAATGTTACTCTACAGCAATAGAAATGAAGGGTCAACACTACTAGTGGTCCATGGACCAGAGTTTGTGTATGTCTGGAGCAGAAATTCTTGAAGCCATGTATGCTTGCTATGATTGTCACAATATCCAGAAACTGTCTTGTTTATTGTAGCATGCTCTCCCAATGCCAGGCTAGTTTTATGTTGATAGAAGAGATCCAGAAATGTCAAGCCACCAAATGTAGCTTACTGTGTATAAGTGGATGGGCTGCAAACACAGATCATCAAAGCAATGAGGAAAAGATCAGAAAATAATAATCAGGATATCTCTAGAAAGAACTCTATCAGCAAGCTACTATTAGAATACAAAAAACTTCAGCTATAACATTTCTGGAGCAGGTATAGCCCAGGGGAGCCATGGGATTTTCCAAAATAACTTTTGTCTAATGTTGACATTTGACCGTAACATTTATTTATGTGTAATTAACTACTTTCAAGCTAAAGCACATCACACATATGAGGTTATCTTAAAAATGAGGTCAACACATATTCAAAAGCAGAAAAGAAGGCAGTAAGATCTTGTGCTTGTTTATCAGGTGTTTTAGAATTTGATTTAGTACATTAACCTTCTCTACCTCATATTAGGGAGCTATTTTATATAGATTAGATGTGTGGAGCTATTTTATATAGATTAAATATAGAGCTATTTTATATAGATTAAGTTCTGATAGCTGTTTGTTGTTATTGTTATTTGTTTGTTTGTTTATTTGGTGGTAGGATGCCTAGATATGCTTCCTTTTTATTTTTCATATACATTTAAAGAATTTTAATGGTAAATTACTGTATATCCATGAAAAGTTTTGATAATACAGC
The DNA here is from genome assembly GCA_007922305.1 of Dermatemys mawii. Taxonomy (NCBI): domain Eukaryota; kingdom Metazoa; phylum Chordata; order Testudines; family Dermatemydidae; genus Dermatemys; species Dermatemys mawii. The sequence continues at coordinate 76,466,724 of ML677333.1, forward strand.
AACCTGAAGTGATATTTGCATGCTACCTACACATAATTTTATACCCTAAAACAATTTTTTAGGCAAAACACTTTGGGAATATAGAATAGTTGGACTTCTTCACTGCTATGACGTTGAAGTCACTGAGTATGGACATCTGGGTTTTAATTCTTGAGCATGGCCAAAAAAAATCTTGTTCCACTCTCTTGGCCACTGTAAAGTAGTCACTGAAAGAATGCTGTTGAGCACCTCCAGGGCAGACTGCAAAGTCTTTCTCCCCGGTACAGGGACTCTCTCAACTCTTAATTTCCTCTCAAGACGACAGTCTGGGGAAACAGACAAATGAACAACAAACCCGCTCTGGCCACTGAACTTTCACCACCGCTAGTTACAATTTGATAATCCTCCCAAATTTACAAAACCCTCTAATGTCATTCATAGGGTGGTGGTGCCAATCCATTCCCTCCCCAGCTTCAACCAAACCATGCACATCCTCTATAACCAGCCCGCTTCATAGGTCTCTACCCCTACGTGCGATCTGAACTTTTTGAGAGCAGGAAAGAGGGAACAGAAACTAGTATGTCACCTCTTTGTACACTTAGGGTTAGACTCTGCACCCACTGAAGTCAACTGTAATGCTCCCATTGTCCTCAGTGGGACAAGATTGGGCACTTCATGCCTATTTAGGTAAAAGATTGAAAAAGAGAGGTTTAGCAGCAGTTGTAGACTTTTGATTAAATCAAAGCATTCTGCACCAGTAAATATACATGCCTATTAAGGCCATAATCTCACAATGGCGAAATGTTAGTCTCTTCATTTTGCCAAATAAAGGTGTTGTTTTTGGTGGGAGAAGGTGAGCTTATAAACTCTGCTAGATAATGCAGGAGCCTTTCTTTACCACACCATCCTTGTAACTATTCTCTCTGTGTTTTTCAGCTAAATCAGACCTTCCAGAACTGGAATTATACTGTTTATGTGGTCAATATCAGGTAAATGTTGGCGGTGATTAGGAAAGTACCTGATTTAAGTCCTTAGTGGAGTTACAACACACTAATTGATATTTATGCTTCTTGCTTTTTAAGTATTCAGCCAACCACTGTGAATGAACTGCCAAGGGAGAAAAGAAGCACCACTGAACAAAGGTAATATTCTGGGACTTTTTAGTGATAGAGGGAACACATACTATCAGAATTGGGTCTGGCATAATTGTATGCTATGGGCCACACCCTGTCATTTGGTAAATATCATTTATGACCACCTACTGCCTTGGATCTGCACACAAGCCTCACATTGATATGATGTATATTGTAATTTAAACTACCTTGGATTTAAATTGGGTAGCTCAATGAGCTCCTTAAAACTTGGCTGATCATTTTGCAAAACTTAATTTTTACCTGTCACAAAATGTTGCACACCTGTCTAACATATCGATTCGTCTGTCCCAGCACTGTCTATCTTAGTGTTTTTCACAGCACCCATCACTGGTATCTAAGCACTATCTCCGGAAAGAGGCATTTTTTCTCCTCTGCCTCATCTCTAAAAGCCTTATCCAAAGCCCATTGAAGTCAATAGAAGTCTTTCAGTCGATTCCAATGGACAATGAATCAAGACCCAGGTGGTAGAAAATCATGCTGGAACTGAATGCCAAATTGATGTAAATCACACTACTTACCACATACCCTTACTTCCTGATTTCGGTGGGCTGCTGATTAGGCACTGAGATTGGAATTTGAAAAGATAGCCTAAGAAAGTTAGGTGTCCAACTACCATTGAAAGCCTGTGAAAGTTGGGTACCTAACTTCCATAACATCTCTTTCAAAATCTCAGGCCAGGCTGTGGGAGGCAAATGAGAAGAATGCTGGTCTTCTGACTGAATCAAGGGCAGGTGGCCAGAACACACTGACTGCTGTGGGGTAACAGGAGACTGAGTATGGAGTGCATCTCCTGGCAATGTAGTTAGCTGCTTTGTCGTTAAGATGTACATGAGAATTGTTGTGATAGGATAGAGCAGAGGTGGGCAAACTATGGCCCGCGGGCCACATGTGGCCTGCTGGCCATTTTATCCGGCCCGCAAAGGGCCGGGGAGCGGGGCCAGTGGCCCCGCCCTTCTGTCCCAGGGGCGGGGTGAGCGCGGCGAGCTGCAGGCCTGTGCTCCCGGGTGGGAGGAACCGAGCCAAAAACCGTGAGGCTCTCACTCACCGCCCCGAGCAGCGGGGAGCCACGGGGCCCGTTCCCTGCCTAGGAACCAGACGAGTGCTGGGACCCGCCCAGCTGAGCATGGTACGAAAAAACTGGAGTGGGAGTGGCTTAGATGATGGGGTCTCAGGGATGGTGCTTAGGGTGGGAGGGTCTTTGGGAAGGGCAGTCAGGGAACAAAGAGAAGGGGGCTTAGATAGGATGGTGTCCAGGGGGTGGTGGTTAGGGTGGGTGTTGGGAGGTGGCAGTCAGGGAATAAAGAGCAGGGAGGGCTTAAATACAGGGTGGAGCCCTGGGGGGCAGTTTGAGTGGGAGGTTTCTGGAGGGGGCGATTGGGGACAAGGGGGGTGGGTTGGGGGTTCTGAGGGGGGGCAGTCATGGGATGGGAAGTGGGTGGGGTCAGATAGGGGGTGGGGCCAGGCTGTTTGGGGCAGCACAGCCTTCCCTACCCAGCCATCTTTACAATTTTGCACCCCAATGTGGCCCTCGGGCCAAAAAGTTTGCCCACCCCTAGGATAGAGCCTTTTATCCCATGGTAGCCCATTAAGGGATCACTGTCTGAAGCTAGTTTCTGATGCTCTCAGTTCTTGTACACTCTTCCTTACTCTTAGTGACCTGACAACAGCCTGTGAGAAATGGATGTTGTCACCACTGAGGGAAGGAATCGAGGGATGCAGAAGGAATAACAAGCTTTTCCTTCCAGTGTCTCTGCATCTCTTACTAGAGAAATGGCTGCTCTGCCTATCAGCAGCACTGCTCCTCTAGTACAGTAACAGGAGACTCAAACAGGTTTCAGCCTCCCATACTCCTACCATCAGCCCTAGGATCTTTTTTTCTCCCTTTTCTCTATATCCTGGCCCCTAAAGAAAGAAGGGAAAGAGGAAGAAATATTTCTTTCTACTTCGAGTGCTGGAAGTCTGTGTGTAAGCGCTCTGTCTGACAAGGTGCTCAGACGTCTGGGCCCAATCCAGCAAAGCATTTCAGCATTACTTAATTTTAAGCATGTGAGCTTTACTTTAACAAGACTATTCACATACTTAAATCTAAGCATGCTCTTGGAGTGCTTTGCTGGATCAGGCCCAGACTGCACAACACCATGTAAGGATTGAGCCCTGAGATGCCTGTTCAGCTCTGCACATGACTTTATCAGAAAACTGTCCCCAGACAGGTGGCCTTGAAGAACTGGAGACAAAATCCACGGAATCCAAAATTAAGTGCTAAATTAAACTATTAATTTAAAAATAACCCTCAGCTTTACTCCAAAGTACCTTGTGATATCTCAAGTATTGGATGGGGCGTAAAACCACCCTGTAAATCACTTTTTAGAAATAGGCATGTGCAGTTGTGATGATAAGATTTTGTTCTTTTCTTTTTTCTTTTAGTTCTTGGAGTTTATATTGCTCCTTCAATATCCTTCTCATCCCACTGTGTTCACTATCATGTTGTAAGGAATTAGCCTAGCTGCTCTGCAATTAATCTTTCTGTTATGAATCTTCCTAACATCTAATGATATGAATTTATGGGCCCTGAATATGAACACCCCCTTTTCTTGATACTTCACTCGTCACATTGCATTTCAGAGGTAATGGGTATTATGTCTAACTGAATACAGTACAATTTTTAAGAATTCAGGGTCTGATCCAAAGACCAAATAAATACAATGGCTTCAATAGATTTTGGGTCAGGCCCAAAAAGAATAGAAAGCATTATCCTTTCATTATGAAATATTTATTTCAAATACTAATCATGTTACATATGACAAGAGTCTGTTCCATATACTCTAGATTGTTGTGTTGCACATGCCACGCAAAATATAAAAGACCTATAAGACCTTTGATTACACCTGAAGAAACTGACTGAAATAATTGGGATTGCCTGGGTGGAATTAAGGGTGGAATTTAGCTCAGTGCGTGTTTTGAGTAGAAATTAAAATCACATGCTGTATTTTTCTAGTGTTTTTGTTAGTGGCAAATATTTTCATCTCATAATGCCACATAGAGTGGAATCCACTGGGAAAGCCTGTATGCTTCCAGTGCCCATAACAAGTGTGTATACATTTCTCACAATCTGCTGTCTTGTCATTGCAAAAGCAGATTTAGCTTTCCAGTAGCCTCCACTATTCCTGTCTTTAAAGACCAGTCTTTCAAATCCTTGCAGTTCACATATATTAGTACACAGATATTTGCAGCATTGACAAAGAGGAAATCAGCTGAATCTCAGATGAAGACCCAAAAAACCACCTTCTCTATTACTTCCTCCACATGTTAATTTCTAAATGTTTGTTAAAATTTTTCAGTTTCAAGTTTTTTCTTGGACAAGATTCTAAAGAAACCAAATAGCATTTAGAATATAATTTATAGCTATGAAAAGTTAGCTGGTGACACTTGTAAATCTTTATCCATAATGGAGGAAATGTTTATTTCTTACTTTTGGGGTGATCTGGTAGAAGATCTTAAACTTTCTTTTTTTATGGATGAGTCTTGCTCTCAATGTGTATTCATAAGGATTTTGTAAATAAAAGATCAAAGATTTTATTTTCTTGTTTTCCATACTCTGGACAGTCATAAATAATGCTGATCTCTTAGTTTCAGGAAGCCCAGTATGTCATCTATCTAATAAATTTCCCTTTGCTTTCAAATACTTTTCATTCCATTTTCCCCTCAAGTTTTCTCTAAACCCAGATTGGCACTGAATTTAAAACTTCAATCTTAGCTTATAAGCAGCATGGCTTTTGACCTTATCGTCTGTAGATGTAATCCTATTTGTCTTCGTCTTTTTAATTCACTCAACATCATCTCTCACCTACTTTTCTCTGACTTTTGCTCAGAATCATGGTCTTGGTTCTTGAATTTGTGTCTTAGCATCTGTCCTCTCTTTCTGCAGACATCCAAACATTTTTTAATGTTCTAACCTCACTCTCTCTCTGCCCTCACCGTGCATATAACTATTTCATTCAATACTTTGAATTACTTCCAATATGTTTCCACTCTAGTCATTTTCTTTAGAGACAGAATTACTCAGAGAGAAAATGGAGTGGAGAAGCTGTCATTTTGGGGCACATTAAAAATAGATTTTTTTTAAAAAAAGCTATAAACAATTACATTATGGAGAAGAGAAAAACAAAATAAAAACATGGAAGTGGCTTGTTATTCTTGCATTTCTGAGCTCTATGAACTGAATCAATCCAAAGTGCTCTGTGCTGTGATAATTCAAGGTGATGATAAGAGTCTCATGCAATGCCAAGTCCAAAAGTGAATATTATTATCAGCACCTTGAACACGTGTAAAGATCTCTGGAGGGAAGCAATGTGACAATATCATGCATTGGTAAATTATTAACTAAAGTAAGAGACAAAATTCTATCACAACAATGCTGTAGCTTTGTGTTTAATTTTCTCATATTAGTAGCAGTGTCTCTATCCCAAAAGGTGCCTGTTCAAAATAGAGTTGAAATGACACTCCAGATGGGGTATAAGCACAATGGTTTGTGATCATGATGGTCTTTTGTCCCCACCATTTTGTACAAATCATTATCAATAAAGTAAATTTGTGTTCTTTCTGCAGACAAAATGTACATTTTTTTTTTGTTTCTTCCATTGATTTCTTGCCCTTTATGACACCACAGTAATGCCACACATTTCTGCTGCTGCTGCTGCTTTTCCCAGAAAGATCCTACAGATCCTGGCGGTAGCCATTTGACCAAGGTTGGGTCATTTGGGTAAGAGAAATGGCTTCCACAGATTTATACAGCACTCCCGCTTTCCTTATGCTTTTTTCCAAGCAATTTTTCAAACCTTGAGCCTTGATTTCATATGTGAGCTTTTCTCCACTTACCAGCAAAATAAGATTGTGCTTGCTCCAACCTCCACTACTTGATTGTCATAATTTTGGCCCATACTCTGTACTTAATCACTCCTACTACGAGAAATAGCAGTTCTAACTACTGTTTAATAGTTCATCCAAATAAAAACATCACTGTTAGCATGTTTAAAATATCAGTTGCTAAATCTACATAGAATTCTCTTCTCTTAGACGTGAAATAAAAGAAGTTCTACCAGGCCTGATTCTGCTCATTAAAGTCAGTAGGAGTTTGCTATTAATTGCTGTAAGAACAGAATCAGGATTCTGATAAATTCTGGGTGATGTGATGTTTAATGGAATGTTTAATGGGAAGGATTCTTGAGACTAGATAGACTATTGTGAGGAAAGTGCTATGGATTCAGCCAAGAGTTAGCAGCTACAGGACCCCCTGTTTTGGTTTTATTGTTTTTGGTAAATGATCTTTAGTCATTTAAGTGTGTGACAAAATATAAAGTAGGCACATAAGAGTTTATGGAGGAAGCTGGCATAGTGCCAGGCACTCCCATTGTTCATAATTGCTTTCAAATACATTATGAAGTATAAATATCAGAGTTCATATAAAGTAACACAATTGTAATGTCTGCTCTTATTTTTAAAAAATCCTGCTAAACCCTGCTGCAAAATCGCTCAGCATTGGCCCAACTCTGCTTCCTTTGAAGCCAATGGAAATTATATCACTGAATTCAATGGGAGTAGAATGTTGAGCACTTTTGAAAATCCAACCCACATATATTTGCTTTTTTAAAGTGTTTAATTTCTGCATAAATATTTAGCTTGTGAAAATTGTCAAATTCTGAGTCCTGGAGACTGACGTCCTTTTGGTATCAATGGAAAAGGTACAAGGTTCTTCACAAAACCCCACTGGTATATTTTAACCATGGTAGGGAAGACCTCTGTGAGCAAATGCGTTATTTGAGCTGCATGCTCATTCAATCGTTGGCCTCTCTGATGCAACTGGGAATAAGGAACTTTGATCCAGCTCCCATTGTCTTCCATCGAGTCTTTCCATTGACTTCCATGGCAGTTGGGTTGGGCCTGAAGCTATCAGAGCACTTATTGTACGGGGTTATTTTGTGATGTCAACAACTTAATGATAATGTAACAAATTAATTTCACAGAAGACGGCATAAGCCTTTGGTTACTATTGACACAACATAGATTTTGGCACTTTCTTTCCCTTTACTGCAACATTCCCCTTATAATTTGTAGTAGATTGTAGGTTTTACACTGCATCATGACATACCATATTATATTAATAGTAGGCACCTATATAAGACTGAATACCAATGCAAAACAAATGTTATGTTAGGAAGCAAATTCATTATGATCAACTATTTGTCTTGCCACTTCAATTCTATGGGAAAGAATGTAACCCAAACAAAGACACATGAGCATATAGGAAATGTCATATTGGATCAGAGCAGTGGGCCATATAGTCCAGTATCCTGGCACTCAAAAAAAGCTAGTGCCAGATACTTCAGAGGAAGGTCTAAGAAACCCTAAGGTGAAAAATTATGGAATAATTTATCCATAGAGGAAGTTTCTTCCTAATCCATGTCCATTTGTGGTTAATTTATAACCTGAAAAGTGAGGATTTATGTCTCTTCTAAAATATCCAGTCGTATTATGAGAGGGTAACTAGGAGTTCCTGACTTACCTTCTCTATACCACAGATTACTGTGTATACGTCTATCATGTATCCTCTTATTTGTCTGCTCTCTAATGTAAACATTCCCAGTCTTATCAATATTACCTGATTTAGAAGTCTCTTCATAGACTCAAATAATTTTTGTTGGTCATCTCCAAACTCCCTCTATTCTGCTATTTCTTTTTATAGGTAGAGTGACCAGAATTAAACAAATTATTCTGGGAAAGAGCCATCTCTTTGATTTATATGATGGGATTATCAGATTTTTAGTATTTATTCTGTTCCTTATACATTTGAACATTTTTGCCTCCTTTGTGGACCATCACTGCTCATAGGGTGACCAGATGTCCTGATTTTATAGGGACAGTCCTGATTTTTGGGTCTTTTTCTTATATAGGCTCTTATTACTGCCCACACCTTGTCCCGATTTTTCACACTTGCTGTCTGGTCACCTTACATGGTCCAGATATTTTCATTGAGTAATTCACAATCACGGCCAGCTCTTTTTTCTTGAATAGTTGCATTTAATTTAGAATTCAGCAACAAGCAGTTCAAATTATTCCTTCCAAGTCATGCACCCATCTGTGCTGCAGACCTTCCCGCATGTATCCCAGTGTGTTTAAACTTGTTACTAATTTACAAACATCTTTAAAACTTTTCTGCTATCTTCAAAAACTGCAAAACAAAGTAAGATGTACAGAGAGAACCTGAAATAGCAGACTTAAGTCAAATTGCCAAAAGTGCCTTGTGACTTACGAGCTTAAGTCCCAATGAATTTCAATGGATGATAGGATCCTAAGACATTTAGATGCATTTGAAAATTTTACTCTATGTATTTTTAAAAAATGTATTCGTAGCCCCTGAATAATAAGTTTACAATGATAACAAAACTAATTAATAATGACTTGGTAGCTGAGAGACTACAGTTGCATTCTGTAAAAGGACATATTAAATACATGATTAATTCAGCCAATTAACATTATACAAGAAATAAGAAAAAAAAGAAAGCTTGGCTATAATAATAATTGATTATTTATATTTCAGTGTGATCTACTTTACTGTATGTAATACATTCCTTTGGGGCTATATTGTGGCTTTTAGGACATGGCCTCCTTGGTAGCAGCTCCAAGAGTCATTGTGCCTGAAGCTCATCATTCTGGTAGCAGTGATGAGAGCACATTTGCACATCTATTATACCCTGGATGAGGATGCAACATGTGCTACCTAACTCCTTCCATGTCAGCTCCACTCAGGTGACTTGTGAAGAAGGCAGCAGGTCTTCCATGGGCTTCTCACAGCTAGTGCTAGCTTTATCTTTCCCCCAATCTTGCACAGTTATGCCAGATAACCACAATCTATTTTATTCTGTTCTAATCGGTACACAGTTATTTCAGTGTGATAGAATTTGTCATTATGATTTTTGAATGGAGTTTTATATAAACACCCATTTGCTATAGTATTACTACCTTCAAGATACATGAAGGTACATTATGAAGGATGAATGTTTGTGTTAAGGTTGGGCTCAGCCATCATTACATCACTGTAAAGCAGTTTTTCATCACTGACATTTACATGAAAATTGGCCTACTATTTCACAAATTCAAACTAAATTTCGTATTTCAATATCAAAATGTTCTTTGGGATCTGACTGCTACAAAAATGGAGGGAAATGATCAGCTCAGAACTGTGTTAATAATCACTTTAACTTGATAATTATCTATTACAGGTTAACATGAGTCATTTTGAACAGCTTAATAATATTTGTAATGTATGTCAAAATATAAAGTAGTTCAATGTAACACAATACTTACAGCATATGCTGTAAGAGTTATCAAAGGCCAAATAAACAAAATAGTTTAACAGATGTTCTTTATTAGTGCTGTGTAATCAATTTTCTTATAAATAGGATAACTAACCCATTTATACCTGATCTATCATTACTCCTGCTGTTCTGTTGCCATTAGAGCATGGCTTTGGTTGCTGAATGTCCAAAGTCACATTCCGAGATTAGCTGGCAGAACTGGATATAAACAATGTGAGAGTAGTGACCCTTTCTCTGTGACCCCTCTTTTGCTAAAGCTGGGAGTGACAGCAATTTAAGATTTTATCTCTTAAAGTAGATATAGGTGGAATAGATGATGAAGGCCAGAACCTTTTGGAAAAGACGGTTTAGTGGCTGGAGCCTCTTGGGCAGGAGTGGCGGGAGGTGAGAGGGGGACCGAAACTGACATGCTCCTAGGCAGTTCTCACTCGTCCTCTGAAATAAATGACATAATAACCCCGTTACCACTGTCAGCCTTGTGCCTCACAATGCAGCCTAAGTATATATTAATAGCCTGCTAATGCACAGCCTGTTTAGGTTATAGCTGTGAATTAATCTTCTTTTGAAGCCAATGGAATGTTAGGATGAGCTTAGTGTGATAGCACACCAGGGATGATCTGTCTAGAGGTACCTAGACAATAACTCTGCTGGGGCCACCCACATCCCAGGCAAATGGGTGACTAGTGGCCAGATTTAAACATTTTCTCAGCAGTATAAAAGAAAAACTGTATATTTACTAGGGCAAGAGCAGAGAATAAATATTTCTATTTATATAAACAGTAAATATGTGCCTATTTACATACTGGCATCTCTCCTTTCAGCTTCCAAGGAGCCCATCATTGAGCCTGGCTCCTGGTTCATTGTTATGCCTTCGTACTAGTAGCCTGGCACAGCCCTTGGACATCTTGTTTCTCTTCTAAGCATTTTTCCTATACCTTGGGGGTACTCACATATCTTGGTGAGGTTTTTGAGCAGTGGCTGCTTGTTCCTACAACCTAGGCTTCTCTCCTAGAAAAAGTCTGGCTGAGACCCCTCTTTTCATCTTGCCATTCCATCTGAATGGCCAGCAATGATATCCTGCATCCAGAAAGTCCATGAGTCTGGATAAGATGAGGATATTGTTCTAATTCCCACACAGGAGAGGGACCAAGGCACTTCTTTGTGCTCAAGAAAGGATCAATGGGTTTCTGTTATTACTATTCCATGACTACTGTTTCTATTTGACTGAGCAACCAATCTTTCCTAATTAGGGATAACATTTTCCAAAGTACCTGAATGACTTAATAGCCAAAGTCTCATTGACTTTCAATGGGACTTGGGTTCCTAAGTCACTAAGATCCAGATTTTTAAAAATATTTAAATACTTAAAGATGGGGTTTTCAAAAGTATCTAGATGCTTTAGAAAATCCATCTAGGCACCTATCTGCATCTTTAGGTACCTAAATACCTTTCAAAATCTGACCTTTAGGTGCTTTTAATATTTTTACCTTAGCTCCTTTAGAGAATTGTCTCAATAATAGTAGCAGCTGGTGGGATTTCCCAACAGATGCAGGTTTGGAGGGCTGTGTGTGTAAGAAAAGGCTAATTTACAGGTAAGGAACAATATTTTCTGAGTTATTCCCTCCATATCGGGATAGACATGGTTTGCTCGGTCTCTCTCATGGCATATAGAGTTTATAATATGGGCAGGTACCTTCATCATAAACCTTATTTAAGCTGGTTGGTTATTTTAATTTCAAACCCCTGATTCCTTTGTTGAATATCATTCTGATTCAAATGCTGGGATAATTTTCCTTGCAGATTTGTGGTTTGGGCTCTTCTGGTTTACAACTCGACCAACAACATCAGTTTAGAAGAGCAAGCCATCCGGCAGAAACTCATAAGCAATAATGATAAAATAGGGGATGGACTTAGGGTCGATACCGTGAATGTTGATCCAGTAGGTAGGTAAAGAGGTTTCAACTTTGCCATTCTTCAAGTTTTGTTTGCTTGCTCCAAAACAAGTCCCTTCTTCTCTCCACCTATTTAGTGAACACTAAAGGCTCTAACAATTGACTTCCCAATTATACTGAAATTTGGTATCTTCTAATTCAAGTAAAAATTATGACCAGAAAAATAGGGCCATCAATGGACTTTTAACAACTGGTCTATGGGCTTCAAATTGCCATTCTGATATCCAAGTTCTCGACTGCTAACTCAGCATAGCTCTGTAGGCTTCAGTGAAGTTGTGCCAATTTACAGCAGCTGATGATCTGACATGGTAGCTCCGGGACAAAGGTGTACAGGGTACAGCACCCAGCCATTGCAAACATGTTGCAGGCACCCACTGGAGAAAAGATGATTGCATGTAAACCATAGACTGATTAATAAACTGGGATGCAAGAAAGACTGATAAATTAAGCTATAATTTATTTGGTAAAAGTTAAGATCTGTTCTCATGTATGTACATTGTTGTTTTGTAGAAAAATGTACAGCTGAAGAAAACCCTCCAAACTATTTCTGGCCAGATACCAGGCCAACTGTAACCAACTTTACATTGTGCCATGGGAACTCAGTCCAAATTGCATCAAGGACATGGTAAGTAATCATGGAGACCTATCAGAAGCCGCGAGCTGTCTAAAGGCAAAACCAATATTCAGTATTCACAATTTAGTGTGTATGCCATTTAAATTGTGTCTGATATAGCCCATGAATAGATCGGCGTTATTTTAAAGTGAGATTACTTTCATATTGTGATACATGCAGGCCCAAATAGCACAGAGAGGCACATGTTTTTGGAGTAGAGATATGTCCTTGATTAGTAATAACCAGGAAGAGATACAGATAGACATCACTCATTAAAGGTGTAATGAGACCTGCAAATACTATCTGGTCAAAAATAACTATAATTGTATCTTCTTACCTAACAGATCTGTTCCCTGTTTATCTTCAAATCATTCCTATTTAACTGACAAAAATATTTTTTTACTACAGCTAGTACTGCAGAATCAGTAGTAAACTGGATTCTAAATTGATTTTTCCCACCACAAACAGTATTGTCAGCTAAATTCTGGTTGAAGAGGTTTATTTGGTAGGTGCTGAGACCTCTAATTTAGTTAAAACAAAGTCAGACTCACATTAAATACTCTGAAAAGTGCACTAAAATCCATAGATTTAACAGAGACACGGGTTTTATGGCTCATTACAACAATGCATAACACACCCAACTGCCTGCTAACCCTCCATTGTCTACAGGTATTAATTGCCTGTTTCATTTTCAGTGGTCTCCTACAGTGTGTATGAATCCCTTAGCAATCTGTCCCACCTTGGATTTAATTTGGGCATTCTGGTTACCTTCCCCAGGCCTGAGGAAGAACTCTGAAGCCCAAAAGCTAGTCCCTTCCACCAGCAGAAGTTGGTCCAATAAAAGATATTACCTCACCTACCTTGTCTTTCTCATTTCCTGGGACCAACACAGCTACAACACCGAAATTGGCAGTAGTTAGTAGTAGCTGGGAGTAAAGATGTGGCTAAGGCTTTAGGTGGGAGGTTTTAAGGGTTAGACTGGGGACTCAGGAGACTTAGGTTCAGTATTTGGCCCTGCCATAGTCTTCCTGTGTGAGCTTCACCAAGGCACTTAATCTCTCCATGCCTCAATTCCCCACCTGTAAAATGTGGGTAATAATCCTGCCTTTCCTCCACACATTGGTCTGTCTTCTCTAGTCAGACTATAAATTCTTCAGAGCACAGACTGCATGTCTGCACAGTACCTATCACAATGAGGCGTTGATCTGGGCATGATGGTGATACCTATGATGATAGTAACTATAGTTAATATGATAGCCATAAGCAATAATACAGGCTAATAATGAATACTTTTAAAGCTGTAAAAAGACTTATCTGTTTACATTGTATCTGGGACATGGTCTGAGAAAGCTGATCCAGCTCTTTAACTTTCTGGAAACAACATGGCAACATGAACATCAGCCTCAAGGTTTTGTGCCAGGCAGGAAAACAATCAGAGTTTGTGTTTAACTAACTTACTTCCTCAGCCTGTTGATCTTGTACAAATACCATTAGGTTCTGATTGAACAACATTTGTTGCAAATGTAGCTAGTGCAGGGGTCAAACTGTTTTGATGTGTGTGCCACTGCATGGCTACACATTGAAGCTCCTGGCCTTTACTGCCCTAGAACTGCTTATCTCTATTGCACACTCATTGGGGCCTACACAATAACTTTGATTGTCAGCATAAAATATTTCTAATCCAAGATTTTTATTCTGCTTTGTAGTAGGCTTTTCTTGCCTAGCTGTCTCCAGTAACTCTTGCCCATACTGGGAACAAAAAGAAGCAGGCAACTACATGCTCAGCTGCTATACTGTAGAAACAAAAAGATACTAGAGATTTCTGTGTGTGTGTGGTTCACAAAGGATGAAATGCATGGCCAAAATGTGTAAGCATTCTGCCATCTGGTGTGAAAATGGTGGGCATGATTAAGTGGAAAATGGCAGTGGAGCAGAAATTCAGTAATGTTTTGATCACACCCCTCAAAAAAACCTCAAAGCCTGTCCCAGGCATGGAGGAAAATGTTAAATATTGTCATGTCTCTGTGACACTGGGTCCGAAGCAAACCACACAGCAACAGAAGACTGATGGGGCCTGCGAACATTGTACAGTATGGATCACAGATTTGGCAGTGCTGAGGTAACCAGGTGCTGGTTAGCACATCAGTGAAACCTACTGCCCTGTTCTTGATGATGCATGGAACTCAAATAGTCATAAAAAAATGTTAGAGGGACAATGTTGGGTTACAATTTATATTTCCAGAAACTACATGAAAAGAGCATTAAATATGTCAAGCACTCAATAGTTAGGATATGCCAGAATTAAGGTTGCCTTAATTTTTCTCACTTGTGCGTATGCGTTATACCATCTTTTATTACAGGGCTATAGACTGTTTTTCCATAGTTTGGAAAAATAATCCATGGAAATAATCTATTGCTGTGAAGTTTTAAAAACAGAGTTTTTACAGGATTACTTATTAGTGATTCTTTAACCTGGAGATACTTCTCAGATTAATCACATACCTTTCATCACATCCTAGACACCTGCCTCCCCATCCTTTCACAGGATCAAAGATGGCAGAATGTGTGTCCAGTTTTCTTGCAACTGTTCACACTCTTCTTACAGCCACTGCTCTTTTCACATTGGGCTGATTCAAAGCCTAACTAAGTTAAAGTTAAAATATAATGGCAGGATTTGGCACTTTATGTGAAAATTTCAACGACTATTCAAAACATTTGGTCAGGACATATTAAGAACACTATAATACCACATATGTGCTTTGGTCATTCCTGAAATATAACTCTAGATCCTCAACTAATGTAAATCCTCACCGCTTCATTGGAGACAATGTATCTATAGCAGTTCACACTAGCTGAAAATCTGGCCCATGGAGCATACCTTTTTTGCACCATTGTTGATGTCACTGGTTTTATACAGCAATCAACCACAAATTCCCAATATCAGTCATATTTTGTTAATTTTCATTGTAGTTTTGTTACTTGCTGCCAGGATTGTAATTTTAATATAACATGATGCTGTGAAATTTACAAATGAATTTGGAAACATCCAGCTTTATTTGGCTACATTATTCTGAATAATATGACATGCTTTGCATAAATGCATATTCTGTCATTTTTTTCCTCCATAGTTTTTTAAACCCGCACAACTTTACATCATACTGGGGCCATCCTGATCTTAGAAACTGTACAGGTAAGTGAATTGGTATTCATCTTTTATCTAGGAACAATTTCCCCCCCCACACACACACACACATGCACACACACACCCCTCCCCCCACACTCTCCAATCACCCCCAGCCAAGATGAAGAACATACCAAGAACTAAAGAATACACCAACATGCCATCTGAAGGTTCAAGTGATGTATCTACAACAGCCCAAAACACGGAAGATATAGTGTCTCCACAACCTAAAGGCAGTTCCTGATGTTTCTTGGTCAAGCTTTACCCATTTATTGAAGTTACAGAAGATGGCTATTGGTGCACCTCTTGCCAAAAAGATTACAAAGAAGGAAAGCTTCCCACTGCTACAATGGATAAAACTGGGGGAGCTTAGTTTGCCAGACCAATCAGCAAAGCCAATACTGACAAACTTCATGAAAAGGCTGCAAAACACTATGCCTCTGGACTACAAGCCTTATAAGCCAGCCATTGTAAAAGCCAGTTTTAGAAGTACTGAATAAGGCTGTTAAGAATGCTGCAAAGACAACTCAGTTTATGTGATTAAACACAGCTGTTGGCATCATCCTTTCTATTTAAGCAAGAGATACCACACACTACAAAGTGGAGGCCAATGTTAAGTACATTGTCACTTGTTAATCCTGAAGTTGGACACAGTTTCTGAACAAGATTGGCAAATGCTTAATATCTTCCTGCAAGAAATTGAACTGACTGATTAGAACAGGGGTTCCCAAACTTGTTCCGTGGCTTGTTCAGGGTAAGCTCCTGGCTGGCCGCAAGATGATTAGTTTAGCCAAGTGGCCATAGGTTCGGCTGCTCACAGCTCCCACTGGCTGTGGTTCACCATTCCCGGCCAATGGGAGCTGCGGGAAGCAGCGCGGTCTAGGCCACTGCTTCCTACAGCTCCCATTGGCTGGGAATGGCAAACTGCGGCCAACAGGAGCTGCAAGCAGCCAAACCTACGGCCACTCAGGTAAACAAAACATCTTGCGGCCAGCCAGGGGCTTACCCTGAACAAGCCACAGAACAAGTTTGGGAACCCCTGGATTAGAAGTATGCAATGCAACATTGAAAGACTTAGCAGTTGAAAAAGTGAAGAACTCTCTCACCACATTCAAAAAATTTGCATCCATGACAGATGAATGCACCAATGCAAATTGCCATCAAGCATTAAGTCACTGCATACATTATCTTAATGTCAGTGGTAGGCCAGTAGATACATTTCTAGATGTTCAGGTTATAGAAGACACATCAGCTTTATGTGTGACAACCCACATCTTAGAGTTAAATGCTTGTAAATGCACTTGTGCATTTGACTGCATGTGCCTTTGTTGGAGCTGCAAACTTCTCTGGAAGACATGGTGGTGTACAAGCTTTGCTCAGAGAAAAGTGTAACCGTAATCTCTCCTATACATACTGCAGAGGCCATCATAACTTCAGTATCCAAAAAGATAATGGGACAAATAATTAAGCAATCAATTTGCAAATACCTAAAAGATAAAAAGGTGATAAGTAACAGTATTTCAAACCAATCTAATAGCTTTCTCTGACAGGGTAACAACCTAGTGGATGTGGGGAAGTAGTAGATGTGGTATATCTTGCCTTTAGTAAGGCTTTTGATATTATCTCAAATAACCTTATCATAAGGCAACTAGGGAAATAAAGCTTAGAACTACTATAAGGTGGGTGCATAACTGATTGGAAAACCATTCCCTGAGAGTAGTTATCAGAGGTTCACTGTCAAGCTGGAAGGGCATAACAAGTTAGGTCCCGTAGGGATCGGTTCTGGGTCTGGTTCTGCTCAATATCGTCATCAATGATTTAGATAATGGCATCGAGAGTACACTTATAAAGTTTGTGGCAGATTCCAACGTGGGAGGGGTTGCAAGTGCTTTGGAGGATAGGAATAAAATTCAAAATGATCTGGACAAACTGGAGAAATGGTCTGAAGGAAATAGGATGAAATTCAATAAGCAATTGGGCTGTGATGTGATAGAGAATTTGAATACAGTGTGGAATGTGATATGACGAATGAATGAAGATTTCGCTTCAACTTCTTTTTTTATCATCACTAGTGAGTTAACCTGATCTTTGTGCTATGTTTCCTGGGATGAAAGAAGTAGGAATTCATCTCTTACTACTTCTAGTCACATCATCTCCAGTTGAGCATTCTTTTTCATCAATGAATAGAATTTTGTTCTTTGAAAAAAATCACCTTCTTTCTCATGTGAATGAACTAATGAGCATATTGACTGAAGGACTGGAAGTACTGTACACACAAGAAGCACGAAAGATGAGCGCACTTTATTCAAGAAGTTCATTAACAGAGTTGTGCAAAATTACAAGAAACCAAAAAGGATGTAGATAGAGTGCTTCACAAAAGGCCTTAGTAGCCAACTTTAATATGTGTGATGATTTTAAAACAGGAGTTAAAGTAATAAATGGGTCGTGAAACATTTTTCAGTTTTTACCGTGATGACATACAGCCTGTCTTTGCCCTCACGGGGTTTCATCCCCCTGTACATTCTAACACACACCCCTAATTTCAATGCCTGGGGAAAATACTTTGGAACATTCTTGTGGTTTGGTGGTTGGTTTCCCCACCCTATGCCAGCTTATCTCCCTCACTCATACTAAATTGTTTCAATATTTTTTTTAAAAAAACAAAGTAAATATTTAAAATCTATGAGAAAATAACAAATTGAATCCAGCCTATTCATGATAGTCTCTGGATCAAATTCAGTGCCATGAGTTAAATTTGTTATGCCAAGACTGGGGCAGGCGTTAATTTGCATCAAATTGACAATTGGTTCCAGTCTGATTTTCCAATGTTGTGTATCTGGGGCCTGATTCAAAGCCATTGAAATCAATGGAAAGGATTCCAGTGGGCTTTGGATTGGACTCCTGGAGCCTTATTCTCATTTACACAAAGACAGCTTTGTACCACACTGGTTGTAAAGTGGGAGTAAATTACATTTATACACATTTTATGGCCCTTTTACAGTGCCAGAGCAATGTAAAGGGCCTTAGTGTAAATTGGAGTCACGTTCTTTGTGTAGACCAGTGCAAAGTGGGTACAGTCCTTGGAACATAGGAGTGCAGAATTCTTATTTGGTAGCATTTTAAACCCAGTTTGAACTTATTTTTCACAGGTAAAAGTGACCATACAAGGGATAAGGCTGCGCAGAATCAGGCACTTGGATGTAAAATGAATGTAATGTTAGCCAACAGGGCAACAGTGGCATATCAGGAAAAATAACAAATGTGTGAATGTAGATAAAGTGATTTGTTTATAGATTTTTCTCCTACATTCATCACTCTACCTCCTTAGCCTGTAAAATAAACTTTTGTGCACACTCACAGTATGCCCATTTTTTTCAGATTATATGGCTTGACCTTTTATACTAGTTTTCTGACCAACTGATGCCCAAAGTCTAATTTACACTACTATTTTTGAGTGGCCCACATTGCCACTATATTAAACACCCAACCTTGTCTTACCAGAAAAATCCCTTATATGAGATTTATTTGTCATGCCATTCATGCGTAGGCTCTGGGTGAAAAGAACTAAAGAGAAAGATTCCTTCAGAGGGTCAGGATTTGCCATTCTGAACCCAAAAAGGAGTCAAATTTCTCCTGGAACTGGAGCATCAGGAGACCTACTGTTTGGTCTCAGGGATGAAGGAGAAATTGGTTTTCTCAAAGAGAAAGAGAGTATAAGATAAGGGCAGGAAAGGAGAGGAGGGAAGGGAAAAGGAAATATGCTTATCTTCTATCTTTTTTCCCTCTTTTCTCTCCTTTCATTCATACATTTTAATCTTTTCCTACTTTAGATGAGGCTAAACCCAGATGAAATTAGTAGAAGAAAGAGAAAACAGAGAAGTACATTATATAAGTTCAGCCCATCCTATATACTTTATGTTGATTCATTATTATGTTTGTTCAATTAGCACTGAATACATTGTAAATCAAGAAGCAGGAAGTGCTCTTCACATGTATCCCTTTCTCCTTTTGCTCTCTTTTGCCTCTGTTCTCACAGAAAATGCAGCTGATATAGCCAATCAACTTCTGAATCTCACTGGTGAAGGGCAGCAGCTGACCTCAGACAAAGTCAATGATGTTGTCCAGAAACTTAAAAAAATTGTGAATGATGAAGAAATTGATGAGTCTTTGGGTTCTACTGTGGTGACAATTTTTTCCAATATTTTAACAAGTTCAGACAGTGTACTGGCAGCATCATCTTCTGAGTAAGTGTTTCTGAGTTTGAGGGAGGAGATTGAGAAAATGTTTTACTACCTGTTGGAGTACGGGATCATAAAAACCTCAAGCTTTCCTAATAGAGATACACAAGCTACAGCCAGCCTACCTTAGACTTTTGATTAAATCCCTTGAAAGACATTTTTCCAAGTGAGAGGACTTGTGAGACTTTTCCCAAGTGATGTATATCAAGTCTCAAATTAATGGGCTTGACAAAAAGTTAACTATTTTTATGGAAGAAATGAAACCATAATATGAATTTAAATATTACTGGAATATTGTTCTGTTGCCAGAAATGTCAGACAGAGAGAGCCTTCCTTAGTGCAAATCAGCATAAATACACTGGTTTCAGTACCTATATTGATTTACATCATTTGAGGATCTGGCCCAGAGAGATCAACCTATTAAATCTCTTGTAGGGTTTACAAAAATTAGTGTCAGAAATTGACTCAAAGCTCATAAGAGTCATTTTCTTTCCCGAAACTGTATTACTGGTTTCATCATTATTTTTATTTCTTCTCATTTCTTCTGTTTTATCTGTATATAGATAAATATAGATATATAAAAACAACATATTGGTTTATAATTTTCTTTGTTTTTAGAGCTTTAAAAACGATTGATACCTTAGCCTTAAAGATTCAGTTCACTGGACCATCCATGAGCATCTCAACTCGGAACTTGGCACTTGGAGTTTCTTCTATTAATTCAACTACATTTAGTGGATCCTTCTTCAGTGTTGCTCCCCAGAACAATGCTTCAGATTTTCAGGTACAGAACAGACATTTACACTGGAGCCCAAAATATGTCTGATGTTAATAATTATTACTTATTATTTATTAGGTATGATACAGGAGCACTGAGCCCAGTTGGGAGTATTGATTACCTTTTCTCTCACATTCTTTCAAATAGTTTAATTTAGTACTTCCATGGGTTATAGGAAATCCAGACCAAATTGTGACTGTTACAAATTTAAATGTTTTGCTGACATATTCCAAACTAGCTCCATTTTTTCATCTACTTGGAAAAATGAGGCAAGACAATATCCTCTATTAATCTTGGCAATGTGTTAGCCAACACACATTATTTAACAACCCCATATGATTGTCACTTATAACTACCTTTTACAAATAACTTCTGATGTTTCCTAGGTCAAGTGTTACTTTACTGATATAAAAACAGCTGATGCTGTTGGTATCTCTGCCTACAAAAATAATATTGTTGGTTTCATGCATCACATTGCTGAGGACCAGTTCCTTTGAAATATTTAGCAAGAGTTAAACCCAGGGCAATTGTACTATATCACCAAATGCCCCACTTACTTTATTACAAATTTCCAAGTGAGCAAAAAATGTGAATTTCAGACTTCCAATAATGTGTCAATATTGTATCTAAAATTCTTCTTAGAGATGACCAAAAGGAGTTGATTGAACTTAGTGTATCTTAGTGTCACCCCTGAAAAATAATGAAACATGGGTGTTGTCATCTCAGGCATAGAGATGGATTGTATATTTTTACCTTTCAAATCTACACATACTCAGTGATATAATTTCAAACAGAACTAAGTATTCGAAGTTTCCTAAGCAGGTGTCTGCATTCAGTCCTCCTGCAGAGTAAATACAAGGTGGAATCTGAATGAAGGACTTCACTGGTGGTGTGGTACAAGCTTTCATGGATCAATATGGAAACCTCCAACCGTTTTTTAATAATTCTGCTTATTATGAACCAAACCCCAAGTTCTGCTGTGCATATGCATCTTCCATTGACTCCAGAAGCAGATAAATGTTCACCAACTCTTTGATTTTGGCTTCAAGTTGTTAAACGTCTTTTTCCTCACAACATCCCTGTGAGCTATAAAGTGCTATTCCCATTTTGTTACAGATAGGGTACTGGGGTAGAGAGAGACTAGAAGCCAGATTTTTAATGGTATTAAGGTGCCTAAAAGTGAAGATAGGCAACTAGTATGATTTTCAAAAGGGCCCATGTACCTCATTCCCCTTAAATCCCACCAGGCACCTGTCTGCTTTTTTAGGCACATAAATACAGGTAAAAATCTGGCCCTTAGTGACTTTACAAAGATCACACAGGAAGTCTGTGGCAGAGCAGGGAATTTATCCTGAGTTCCTTAGTGCCCTAACTGTCATGTCTCTCCCACTGGACAACATGCCACACACTTCGTCTCTGTGTAAGCCTGCAGTGTAGGTGAAGATAAGTGAAGGTAAAAAAAAGAAATCCACAATAAAAATCTTTCTATTGTAAACAAATAACCAAACCTGAGGAGCTATTTCATAATTTAAGCATGAAGTTGTGCTTACAGCTAAATGCAAATCATTGCAGTATAGTGTAATAGAATAATGTTGCTGTAATACACATGAGAAACTAAATTCTCTGTTGATGTAAACTTGCTATTAATAATAAATAACTTGTCATTTCTGTAAGTACCATGCAAATTTATGGCACAATGTACATTAATAACAGTATAATAAAATATTATAGTCTTTTAAAATATTGTTCATATTATCTTCTGGACCTAAAATTCAAAGAATCAAATTCTCTGCAGGTATAAGTAGACCCCGTGACATTGACCTTAATGGAGTTTCACTCATTTTCACTCACAGAATTTTGCCCATTTTTCTTCAAATCAAATTTAGTGGAAATGGATGAGGAAGTTCTGTTATTAAGAAACTTGATTTCTGAGTGTTATAAAAAAAGAGGAACAGTTATCTTTCCATTTTCACCTTGAATTTATGGAGAGATAAAAGGAAAAATTCTACATTTAGATCTCGGATGTATAATGAAAAATACCATCTGTGGCATGAGGACATCCAGGAATATTAGAATTTTCTTATCCTGGAATAATTTATTAAAGGACAGTTTAAACAATGATGAAATCCAGATTGTGCCATAAGAAAAGAGAAGTTTATTAATAATGTTCCTATTGGAACACTGAGTTGGTTTTCAGGTTTTTACACTTCCAACAGCTTATTGAGAATTCTTAGCCCCTTCCCCATCAAAAATGTCCTCAACATCTGTGATCACAGTTTATATTTCCATTCTTATTAGGCAAGAATTTTTCTCTCCTCTCTGGATGGAAATTCCCTTTCACAAGGTCAAGAGCTTCTACCAAATATTGCTATGATCTTTAGGGAATCTTAAAAACCTCAAGCTATATTTCAGACAGCTTCTAAATGTTTTATTTTTTTTCCTCTTAAGGTGGATATCAAACAAATCTATCCACAGCAGCTTGAAGAAATTGTACATTAGTCAAGTATCTTTACAGTTCTTGCCAAATCTTTGACTGTTAGCATTTGGGAATTCATTTTGTTAAATTGTTCCTGTAATATACCTCTATTTTTAGAGAAACCTCTTCCATTTTCTTCACTGAACCTAATAAGACATCTTTAGTAGATACAGAGTTTCTACTAGCCTTAGCCAAATTATTCTTTAAGGACAATTTACCAGACGAATTTAGCCCTGTGTTCTATCTGTCTGTCAGGTATTATCCCTAAACAGCTTGTGATTTTTACAAATGTGTGTGTTCTTCACAAATGCTTGATAAGTACTTTGTGTGAACAGGGCCTGTACTCTATGTCTTGGTTGCTGTTGCTATTTGCACTCTCTGAGTTATCACCTGTGTCACATGATTGGTTGAGGTAAGCTTATACACAGTGGAAATCACGTTTAATGATCCTATATTATCTATGAACTACTAATAATCATTCAAATCAGTTGAGGGAATAATAAGTGCTTTCCAAAATGGCTGAAGCTGTAATACATTCACACATTTCTTTGCTGTAGTATTTTAATGTCAATGAGCATTCTTGTCAATAAATATTCACTCTTTCAAATGTTTACAGTAAGCATATAATAAGGGTTGCAAATACCAGTGTGTCACTCACAAGAATATTTATTAATACATCTTTTTCGGTTGGCCAGTTCTATTTTCCTGGTTAGAGATGGTGTGGCAGGGCAAAGGTGAAAACCCTGAGAATGCCCTGCCACTGCAGGCTAAACCCTGCTGGTGGATAGCAGGGCCAGGGGGCGATGCAGGGAGCAGCCTGCAAGAAGCCCAGCTGGAAGCCCTAACGAGGGCTAGCTCACAGCCCCAGGCTGGACAAATTGACCACAGCTGCGGCAGGGAGCCAAAAAGGGCTAGAAAAGCCCTGACTCACGGTCAGTAGGGAAGGCCAGGTAGGGAACAGGAGGCTGTAACAGTATCTTCTCACTGCTAGCAAGGTGCCTCAGGGGCCTGGAGACCCAGGAACCGCAACAGTGGGGTAACTGTTGGGGGATTGGCGGGGGTGAGCACTGTTTGTTGCACTGGAGCCTGGGAATCAACACTGTAAATAAAGGACACTTGGGTGAAGCACTGAAAGCTGGTGTGAAAGCCTTTATTTTCACCAGCCAGAACACAGGACGCAGGGCTAAGACATAGAGACCTGTGCGGACCCTGTGACAGATGGGCTTTTATAGATAATGTTACCAGACACAAGGTTCCAAAATCCCCTGTGCCATAGTTCTGGATGGTACTCACGAACTTGAAACATGGTACTTGAAAGAATGTGCCTGAGGAAATAATATAGAGGTTTAACCAATGACAATATAATTTATTTTGTTTACAAAAGTTCTTTCACCAAGGTCAAGTTTTCTAGCCATTGGGCCTTAAATACCAAACATAGTGTTTTTGACCTTTTCAGTCCCTGCTAATGGCTCTGTTGCCCATTAACATGGATTTGTAAACTAGTATAATATGAGTTTATATTCAAAGGCACTCCTACAATATTTCAACATTGATGTCCCCATGTCTACTTGTCTGTTCATTTCAGTGTCTTGTTCAGAAAGTTGTGAGTCTCTTGCCCCTTCCATTGTACTACAGGAAAAGAGGAGGTTCTCAGATAGATAACAGTGCTGACTATCAAAATAAGGACCTGATTGCATGGACCAATAGATTGATTGACAGTGTGGACTTCTAGCTGTTTGACACATTCCTGTGTAGTCTATCCTTATTCTGAGTCCACGGAGTTCCACATTTTTGCCATATCTAGTTGGTGACCCTAAACATAATAATAAAAAAAAATCTTTGTTTTTTTCTTCCCTAGATTGTTTCACACGGAAACTGGACATGCTGATAAGCTATTACAGAATTCAAAAGGGAGAGAATTAAATCTTTTCTAAATGACAAACAACAACATTAATCTAGCACTATTGTTCTGTATTAGTCAGTGTAAACAGAAGTCCAGAAGGAAACATGTCATTTACTCACTAATTTTGAATATGAGTTATGAAGAAGCTGTTAAGTGGAAACATTTGTTGGTTTCATGGGGAAATGACACACTTAAATATGGTCAGCTAAAAATCCATTTTCCAGCAATTTACATGTATATCAAAAAGTCACCACAAGACAATCTTAACAAAAAACTGGGGAAAAAAGTCCATTAGCACTCCTTTATTCCATTGTTGTTTATTAATGTAAAATGGCTAAAAATGTCTCTTAAGACAAGTTAAATATAGCCAGGGCCCATCTGTTCTGTGATTCGATAGAGTCTGCCATAAAATCAACCCCTTAATATAGAATTGTGCTCCATGTCAAAGCTTTCATTTTATGAAGTAAAATATTTCTAGTCCTTATGATCGTGAAAAAAAAAAATCTAAGGCTTTGTTTACACTGGAAATCCTGTACCACATTAGCACTTACAGTGCTGCAAGCACCAGTGCACCTACCCAGCAAAGGGATAGGTGCACTGGTGCTTGCAGCACTGTAAGTGCTAATGTGGATAGCAGCCACTAATTATTGAATCATGACAATTAGTAAAAATGCCTGAGCCCTTCCCATACTGGTGCTCACAATTCCTCTAGCACTAGTGCAGCCACACTACTGCTAGAAAGTGGGACAATTTCTAGTGAAGATACACTCAAAACATGAATTAAGTGTAAAGTGAAGCAGTGTTGTGTCCCTGAAACAAGTGCCCAGCTCTGCTGCAATCGCCAAGGAGTACAAGGCATTTCTCATAAAGGCGAAGACAAAGTTGGTCAGTGTGCTCCCTCACTGCTTGTTCTGCTGGGCAGAAGTGAGAGTAGCATGAAGGGCGCTGTAAATTATCCTCACTGCTTTTGGTTCTGTGTTTGTACAGCACCTCACACATCAGAGCCCTTATCCATGATTGGGCTCCTAGGTGCTACAGTCATAATAATAATATGTCTCAAGACTGGACTCCCACAAGGAAGATGTAAAAACATACCAGAACATTATTTTGGACTATATCAATCCTCATCTAGCTCCATGCCATATTTATGATAATGGTTATTGTAGTCTTATGTTCAAATCAGATTTGACAACATTGCAGAAAGTGTGAGCAGATTCAGTGGACCTTGATTGATTTCATTTTTGGTCTGACATGCTCTTTCTTCTTTTTATAAAACAGTTGGATTTTGACAAGAACCAGGGAAATGCCCTGGCTTCTGTTGTTCTGCCCTCAAGTTTACTGAAGAATTTAAGTCAAGATGAGTTTGAAGCTGTATCTAGGGCTCAGTTTACATTCTTCAACAAAAATGGACTTTTCCAGGCAAGTACAAATATGCTTGAACCAATTTCACCTGGACTGTATATCACTTTGCAATATCTCCTGGGTTAAAGAAATGATATGGCAGTAGCAGAGGAAGGCACTGGGAATAAGTATTGCATATTAATAGTGATTAGATTACCAGTATTTAGTAGTTAGAGTATACATTACATCAGAGATCTCACTGCAGTTCTAAGGAAAGTTTCCTTCTGTATCACACAAACTTCTGCTGATAATAATCTAGAAGGAATTGATGTCCAAGTGGTTATAGGCATAGACTGGCATAGCTCCACTGTGTTCAGTTGAGCCATGCTGTTTTATACCAGCTTCGAATTGAGCCTAAAATTATTTCTGCTACAATTATTTCTCTTCCTTTTTTTAAAGTGAGCATGCAGGGTGAAATTTACCCCTGTGCAGAAGATCAGCACAAGGCCTATGTACCAGTTAAATCCCACTAATACTTTTGTGCTGGTACTTTGCACAAGGGTTAATTCCACCAATAAGAGAGCATGTTAATTTTACTGTTGGCCATCACAGATATGCATTCTCAATCCACATACCATGTGTTGACACCTTATATACAGGTTTTCTGAGAGGAAATGGTTGCTCAGTTAGTAATATTGAGATCAGAGACCTGAGGGGATCAAGGTATTTTTTTCTTCAATAAGTCTGACCATGTAATAAGCACATTCCTAGGTCCTCACGCACCAACAAGTTAGGAAAATCCTCACAACTGAAAAAATTACTCTACATTCAAAAGATATTATATTCATTCAGAAGAAAACATAGTTTTCGTAATGAGCCATGTTTTTGGCTTGAGTTTGTTTTCCCTCGAGTTAGTATTTCAAATGACCTTTAGCTCTTGTGCATCTGCAGGACTCTGTGGCATTGTGTTGTGTGTATATTATCATTTTTATTGGCACTGTTTTGAGATACTTGAGATAATCTAGGCTAGAAAAATACACATGACCCATAGTTGCCTTCTGAAATATACCGTGCAGTATCTTCAACTGTTTTAAACAATCTTCATTTTTATTGAAAACCAGGATAATTTCAGAGAGTCAAGAAAACAGTAGCATACAACAGTAGGTTTTATCATGACATAAAATCCATATAATGATAAAATAGTCTATCTTAATAAATAGCACTAAGCTTTGTCTTTAGAAGCTCCATCACAATTAGTCATGACTAATCATGGTTTCCTCATATTTTATATTAAGGAGCAAAGTTCAACCATAATGATTGTAACTTACTCGAAAGACAAATGGCACGCCTGACGCCAGATTAGTATATAATTGATCTATCTGACTTTCTCGCATGTGTTCCTGAGTGGTACTAGAATGTATTTGTCAATAAGAAAGATATATTTGATAGGAAGACAATAAAAACATAGAGCCACACGAATACTGCAAGCAATTTTTTCAGGAATAGTTTACTTTTTAAGCAATTAATTTAGGCAGCCTAAGTGTGCTCAGTCAGACATTTGAGAAAGTGGGCATGGGCAAAAACCATATTTTCCATTTGCACACATGAGCATTTATGCATTCATCAGACCATGAAACAGAAACGGTAACTTGTGACTAATCACAAGTAGCCAAGGTTTCAATCCTGTAAGAACATGGGAGTCTCTGCAGCAAAAACAGTGAATACTGAGTACTCACTGAGAACTCTTGACAAGCCCCCCAGAATTTTTTTTAAATGGTCAAAAACCTATGTTAAATATTTTTGATCCATAAAAATGGTTGAGGAAATCATGAGGTGCTCACAGATATTCCTAAACACAAGAGACTACATTCCCCAGATAAATCACATGTGGAGAGTTGTTTGCCATTCTGTAAGAATGGAGTACTAGAAAAGGAAGAGGAAGGTTTCTTTCTGGAGGTGGCTAGAGGGTGCATGAAAAAGCGAAAATTCTTATTTCAAAATGTCATCGTAATCCAGAGTAACACTCCCATCTTTCCTTGGAGTACTAATATTATACTGATACTATATTAATAATAAGATCACCTCGTTCTTGTATAGTGCTTTTCATCTCTAGATCTCAAAGCACTTTTAAACAAACAATATCAGTGCTATCGAAAGATAGTCAAATGCCTCTTCATAAAGAGGCTTCCAAAGAGTACTCAATGCTGCTTGATCATTTCAGCTATAGTAGATTACATTGCATTCTGATTGTGAAGACAATTAAATAATGGTCACTTCCTATTCAAATAAACTACAATATAAAATAATCTGCAGAACATCTCAATCAACAGAAATTTATTCTCCAGTGCATGAAGCACTTTCTTCTGTTAGTGTAAAAATATGTAATGAACGCACAGTTCAAAACTTTAAAAAGAATCTCTACTGGTGTTGGCTTTGTCATTTCTCTATTTGAGAGAATGCTTATATGTATTTGGTGCTATTACATTACACTCTGCTATAATTATCATGTTTGTTAAGGTTTATATGAAAACTTGATTTTAAAAGACTGTTTTAAGCCTATGAAGATAGTATTTTAAAATGGTACAATCTATATGAATTGTATTGAATATCTGTATAAATACTCAACTTTACCTCTCAGACCCCTGTAACAGTTCCAGCCACATAATCCCGTATAAAAAAAGAAATTTTTATATTTCTTATATTCTCCTGCCTAAAAGCTTTTCCCCAACCTTAATTCAGTCCAAACTAATATAAGAAGAAATATTACTTGTATTTTATTTTAATTTACAAATGTCTCCTATCCCCTCTTAACAAAGTGTGGGAACAAGACATCAAATGGCCTTTTGAAGTCTAACCTCCAATTTTTTTACGAAGTGGCTAATCCAAAGCCCACTGAAATCAGTGGGGGTCATTCCACAAGTTTCATTAGGCTTTGGATCAGACACTAAAAGCTAAGATGTAGACTTGTCACCTTTTGTTGTGTGAACATATATAGATTTGTGATAATGTGGCTCATCTCTCTGTCTTTTCAGAGCAGGTTAGGAATAGCAGCGTGTCAGTAATAAACTCAGACTCCGAATGAAATTATCACCAAATAGAACTGTGTTAGAAATATTTTTTTCTTACTATATTGTGTCACTAAGAATTTTTTTTTTAATGTTGTGTCACTTCATGGCCACTTGCTGTAAGGTAGTTTATAATGCTGCAGGTAGTGAATAGAGCATGTTAATAGTATATGTAATGCCAAAAAAAGGATCCAACTCACTCTTCGAGAGGCTGTTTCGTCAATATGATAAAAAAGCTCCAGTTCATTCTTGGTTAGGGAAATGATCTAATTATATTACAACTTGTTATCAGTTAGCATTGTTTGAGGTATAACGGTGGTTGGCAACAACCAAAATGATTTAAGAGAGAAATTTTATGGAAATTGCCTTACAATCTGCCCTCAATTATGTGCTTGTGTATGTTTATGATAATAAAGGAAACAGCAAAGGAAAAGTAGTAATTTGATCTTATAAACAGGATGTTCTTATAATGGGTTGTCTTAAGTATAAAAGTGCTGACAGTGTGTTTATTCTGGCACACTGCAGAAAATAAAATCATTTCTAGCTAGTGTATTTGGTGCTCTGATAATATTTATTGCATTTTTTAATCCTTCAAAGGATTCAGAAATGAATGCCAACATAACCAGTTTTGTAGTGGCATGCAGTATTGGCAATGTTACCATCCGGGACCTTCAGGATGCTGTCAAGATTACAATTAAACATACCCTATTCCAGGTAGGGGGAAAATGGTGTAAACAGAGGTAAAAAATTGAAAATTGGATCTGGCAGTGGTAGAATCATTGGTAGAAAGATTATCATTGGTTTTGTTGGGTTGGGGAAAGAGTCCAGCAGAGGAAAAAATTACATTTGTTAACCAACACACAAAAAATCCAGTGTTTAATAATCATCTAAAATATGGATAATTCAACCTGTCCTGCTGCAGTTTCCATACTGATAATACTTGATACTTAATCAGATGGATTCATAATTTGTGTCAATATTTACTGTTCAAAGGAACTTCAGGTTGATGTGGATTCTTTGACCAGACATGGACCATTTTATTAATTGTATCTCAAGGAATTTTGTTATTTCTTCATTTTCTTCAAAAAAGAAACAGAGGAATATTATAAAGTGAGCAATATTACCGATGGGAAAGGAGAGCCCAGAAAAATCCGTCTTTTGTCATGTTTTATTTATCAGTTTAAAAAAATCCCCCTCTGGGTCTCATTCGGCTCTCAGTTATGCTGCTGTAAACCAAGAGAAACTGGAAGCAATACTGGTGTCAAACTCTTTAGCTGAAGAGAATCAGGACCACTGACCTTGGGGAAGGGAAAGAGGAAATAGTATTTCATATTTTACTTAGCTTAGATTAGCTGCTTGTTATGAAATCTACTTCCAGGTCAGACTAGATGGCCTCTTAGTGGATTCAATAAGTTATTCCCTTCGATTTTTACCCATCAGTGGTAAAAGAGTCCCTTGGGAGACCCCAAAGGAAGTGAACAAGCAGAAGGACTTCTACTTAGTCCCTGACCTTGCAAAGACTTCATACACATGCTTAACTTCAATGAGATTTCTTACAATGTGTAAGGTTAAGCACTTGTATAAATCTGTACAGGATCCGAGCCGGATTTAGGACAGGACTGTCTTTTTAATATAGTGGGGCCCTGATACCTGACTGGAATTTGTAGACACTACCACAGTCCAAATAATATGTCTCTTCAGCTTTTGTGTGAAAATCTAAGTAATTGAACTCCTGATATGTTTGTACATTTTAATCAAATTTATATTTTAATAGATAAAAATGTTCATTTTTATATATGTGTTTAGGAGGATCTTAATCCTACTTGCGTCTTCTGGGATATGAACAAAAACAGTAAGTTTAAAAATACTGCCCATTATGTTATGTGAGGAATAAAGATGTCTGTTTTTAAATCAATCACACACTTGACGCTGGGGTAGATAATGTTTTTGGCACACAGAATCTATTTTAGTTGAATACAAAGATGCAGTTTTGTAGGGTTTTTTCCCTTTCCTCCTTATCAGTACAAAATAGTAAATAGAAACTGGTGAAGCCATGGGATGCTATTGCTTTGCTGGGTAACACTTTTTGCTTGTGACAATCAATAGTAGAAATCCGCAAATAGAAATTCACACCCAATTTGAATAAACTTTGTGCCTGGACTGTATATCCATAGTCTTCAACACTGGATACCAAGGCTTCCAAAGGTATCTGTATCTAAAGACAATCAGCTTTTGACTTTTTTTCCAACTTGCACAAATCAAATAGTAACTAGTCAGAAGCATGGACAGCCTTTTAAGGATCAAGATTGATCTGGAAAAGATTGTGTATATCTTCATTTTAAAACTATGGGAGCTAACTAGCTGTGAGCTTGTATTGCTAATCATGAGCCACAAGCTCCTATTGGTTACAAGTCAGGAAAGGGAGCAAATTACAATAACAAATGAAAAGAGGCTGAACATACATGCCATTGTCATTGGTGAAATGGATGTCAGGAACTCAGGACATCCACAAAACTGGAATGGGCTCAAAGTTGAGCACACAGGCCATTAGCTGACTTGCTACCTTATTGAAGAGTGAAAAAAATCTGCTAATGCAATGATAAAAATAAATGCTTCCTTTGACTGCTGGGACACTTCAGTAGCTTTTATACCCTGCTGCTGCCTCTTCCTCCAGCTCCTCCTCCTCTAAAGAGCCAGCTTGGGTAAGTTCATGGAACAGGAGTCTGTAAGAATACAAGTTTTAGAGTGCTCCAAAACCTCTCGAGCCTCGATATCATTAACTAAGTACTCCATAGACCAACTTCAGGAATAGGATATGTCATACTATTGGGTCATTATATCACAAAATTGACCTACCTTATAAGATCTGCTCAGGTTTTTGATATTTGGAAATGTACAGTAAGTAAAATGGTGCTAGAACCATCTCTGGGGAAAATATGTGGAGGACTGAGACCAGATCCTGTGAATGGCTAGTTTCACCACTACAGGAAACCTGCTTTGCTTTTACTATGCTTTTACTCTGACTGCTGGAGGCTCAGCTGATTGCTGCTGGCTAACAAAAATGTGTTATTTAATGCTTTCGTGTCCCATCCTCTGGCTTGTTATATCTTGTAAAAGGTAAGCCCCTTACCTGAAAGGTCCTCCTGCTGCAGTCAGCCTCTTATATCTGTTTTCACCTCTCCAATACTGAGGAAGCTCTCAGCTCTCCCTATGTTAAAACAGAAATAGAATGGTAGGAAACCAGTGGGTGGGAAGCAGGCAAAAAGTTGTGTTTGAGAAAGGTCTTACAAGGGGAAGGTTTCCTGTTTGACACGGCGGCGGGGCAGGGGAGAGTGAAATGCAGACAGAAATGCTCAGGAGAATGGGGACAGTTACAAATAGAGGAGAGAGAAACTGGACAAGGACCTAAGCTGGATATAGCATATGAAGGAAATGGGGTGGTGAGGGGGGAAATCTATCCCAGGTGATTGCTTAGATTCTCTTCTATCCACAGCAATCTATCTGCTTAATCTACCCCTCTGTAAGAGTACGTCATTGGCAAAAACTCTAGGAAATCAGATACTTCATTCTGCATTGATAAATATCATATTACTGGATCTGATGTATTCAGTGGGGTTTTTCTACTTGAAAATGTTCCAGTTTTCATGTACAGGCTCTAGAAGGCTGCCAAAGAAATTGTGCAGAGGTTTTGTTTGCAGTTGTAAGTGTCTGTATCGCTTGATTTCTGTAGATGGCAATGGTGGCTGGAACCCCACAGGCTGCATTGCACAAGCAGAATCAAATGAGAATGAGACAGTTTGCTTATGTAATCACCTCACACACTTTGGGGTGCTGATGGTAAGTGAACCTTCATTGTTTGCTGATTATGTGAAACCACAATGTAATGATTTGGGGGCGGGGGCAGGACAGCTGCAGAGGCACACATGCATAGCTGCAGTGTTACACGGGAACCTTCCCTAAAATAAAAAATGCCCCACAGCCAATCCTGAAAAGAATGTAACACAGTGAGTCTTGTTCCTGGCTGAGTCCCAGGGGTGCTATCACAACACAAATAATGGGTAATAATATACTGTGGGCTGCAATATAACTCTGAGTTAGAGTGGTAGACCTCAGACTTTGGTCTAAAAGAAGGCCATTATCCAGTGGAATCAGATCCAGATCCTAAACAGGGACCCTGCCAATGCTGAAGGAGAAAAAAAAAAGATTTTTGAAGCATATATGTTATTGATAAGATCCTGAAGACACTAGAGATTCCAGAGCCATAATCCATTAAACACTAGGCAAAGGAAAGTCTTGTGGTCATTGCCGCCCAACTGCCATCTCCTCGCTACTGAACCTCTGACATCAACAGAGAGGCACTCCAAGAAATACTTAAAATGACCAGCATCATTTGACTGTATGTAACAATTTATTCATCTCCAGTAAAAGGTGATCCAAGGGTCGAGCTAGTCAGCTGACATTGTAAGTAACTGTTACTTTGTAATTCTTCTTAAGGGCCCAAGCCAACAAAAAATATTTGTGGTGTTTAAGGTCATGCAAGACCAGAATGCCTTTGATGAGACTCCAGAAGACAGATTTATACAAAGGAAATTGGGTGGGGAAGAAAAGCAATGTGCAACAGCCAGCCAGAAAATAGTCCCTACCTCTGTGGCAGGGAGTTTCCAGGATGGCTCAAGGGAAGGAGAACCTCGGGAAGGAGAACCTGCTACTGAGAATTAATAGCTCTGTCTGCAGAAAGGCTGAGAAGATTGCAGAAGAGGGGGGAATTTACAGGTTGTGATGGAAGCTAATGTTATATAGAGACAGAAAGAGTTAGGGTGGAGAGCTGAAAACTGAAAAAGAGAAAGAAGTAGAGCTGTGAGGGCCGATAAAGTAAGAGCAAATACTCTAGGATTAGAGATAGGGCCCCCAGAAATGTATATAGCTTTGCACCAGTGGCATGAATCTAAATGTTTCTAAAAGAAAAAAAATAAAAAGGAGGGGAAACTATGAAATGTATGCAGTCTTTTCGGAAAGTCTAATGGTTTTTAAAAATCCCCCATCTTCTCTTGGTTCCCACATCCTTAGCAACCTTACTCAATATTGCACTGTACTGCGGCTTTCTCTCTAACATTAACATTCCTTGGCTCCAGAAACATTCTTCCAGGGAGGATGTTTGCTACTCGTGCAGGTACATGTGTTTTGATTTAACCAGTTTAACAAGGATATTTTAAAAAGAAAAATGATAAATATTTGAAATACCAAGACATAAAATGAGGGGAAACAGGAAAATCTTTTCCTTGCAGATGATTTACAGCACCAGGGAGCCATATATTTTAAACTTTGGCTTCCTTGAGCCTCATAATATAGTTGCTTTGTTCACATTCACTTGAATTTAAATAGGAAAAATGTCATAAGGCTTTTTGTCCTTTTGCAGACTAATTATATTCTAGCTTTTCATGCTTATAGGGGAAAATGAGCTTTCTTTAGGATATGTTCAATGAGTCCCTTATCCTAGTATGAATGTTTTTGTTGCATGAAGAAATGAGAAAGAAGTCTTCTGAATTTTGGCTGTGTTCCAGTGGAAGATTTTTACATACTTTTTACATGCTTTTTCTGTTTTAATAATCCTGCTTGACTTTCCACACAGATATTTAGTTACTTTCACAGGATGCTCTCTAGATTTAAATAAACAGTCGGACAAGTGTCTGACACAGAGACACGGGAATTGACAACTGCACACCAGTCTTGTAT
Source organism: Dermatemys mawii (assembly GCA_007922305.1). Lineage (NCBI taxonomy): Eukaryota > Metazoa > Chordata > Testudines > Dermatemydidae > Dermatemys > Dermatemys mawii. Next base: position 76,501,509 of record ML677333.1, read on the forward strand.
TTTCCTTGCAAAGAATGGCAGATTTTTAGAGTTCAAAAACCCATTTGCTGCCTATTTTTGTAAAGGGCCTATCAAACAATAGTCTCCATTAAATGTAAGCAGTTGCTAACAGTTGCATCACAGAGATGCTGTCGTGTTTCTTATACTCAGGTCTGGTCCACATTTGAAAATTGAGTCAGTTTAACTACATCGGGCAGGGGTTTGAATTTTTCAAACCCCAGAGCAATACAGTTATACTAACCTAAGCCCCTGTGGAGACAGCTCTAGGGCAATGGAAGAATTCTTTTGTTGACCCAGCTACTGCATCTCATGCTATTACCTATCCCAATGGGAGACTCCCTCCAGTCAGCAAAGGTAATGTCCACACTGAAGTGCTGCAGCCGTGCAAGACTTGTCCGTCTGTTGCATGGCAGCTTGAGGAAAGGGGGAGGGAGCTTGGAGAGTGGGGAGATCAGACCTGCTTCCAAGTATCTTTTGGATTTACGGTTATAACACTATGAAATTTCAGATGTAAACACCTTAAAAAATGAAATTGATCAATTTAAAAACCCTTTGGCTATGAAATTAATCCAAATGGACTGTGAATTTGGTAGGACCCTACCTAGGTGTATCTGCTGATCCCAATTGTAACAGTACTTCAAGTAATGGTCCCTATGGCATTCCATTAAGGGTTATGCATGCACACCATGCACCTGGAGTCAGAAGATTTGAAAAGTAGAGTCCATTGGTCCACGCATGCGCCTGGTTCACCTTGTGTTTCTTCCCTCCAAGGTGATAAAGGATGGGCGGGGACTGACCGCATCTCCTGTTCCTTCTCATGGAGCTCGCCATGAGACTGTACTCAGAACCAGGCAGGGAACTCCCCCAGTACAGGACCTGACTCAGTAAGGAGTGCACCTCCAGCTACCATGTCTAAATCTGGTGCTGAAGGTACCACTTCCATGGACTTCCATAGTGGGCCTAGTCAGGAGGTAAAGAAGCACATCTATAAGCATGAGACTAAGTCTTCCTCCCAAGTTTTTTCCATCATAGCGGCCTATGTTAGACATTATGGTGTCCTCATATTTCCATATCTCAACAATTGTCTCCAAGCCACAAGGTCCAGGCAGTAAACCCATGTGTCAACCCATGTTACTCAACCTTCTCTTGTCCCTCAGAGTCAGTGTCAACGTAGAGAAATTGATCCTAAACCCCATGCAGTTTCTGGACTTCATAGGGGCTATCGTAAGTTTGGTCACAGCATGAGCTTTCTTGCCTGGAAACTGTCCACTTGAAATGGTAATGGTGGTCTTTCCCCGAAGCTTGTGAGGTGCTGGTGTCCCTCCTTGGCTACGCAGCTTCATGTATTTACATGACCTCCTTCGCACAACTCCATCTTCACTGCCTCCAGACATGGCTCCAGTCCACTTACTCGCCAAACTGCCACTCCATGGCTTCCATGCTGACAGTCCCCACCAAAGTGCTATTATCCCTTCAATGGTGGACAGACCTACATCTGGTATGTGTGAAGGTTCTCTTTCTTTCTGCCTCCCCACAGAAGATGATTATCATTGACACATCCCTGGTGGGTGGGTGGCTCACTTCAGTGACCACATGGCTCAAGGAAAATGGACACCCAGAGAATCCAGGATGAACATAAACATCCTGGAGCTCTGAGCTGTAAGAAGAGCATGCCCATCCTTCCTTCCCTTCATCTGCTCCCATGATGGTCTTATGTCAGACAACACTACCACTAGTTTTTATATCAACAAAGAAAGATAAAATCATCTGTGCTGTATGCAGGAGTGATCAATCTCTGCAACTGCTGCATCAATCACCAGAACTTCTTGTCCTCAGTCTATCTTTATGGGACACAGAATGTATTCATGGACTCACTCAGCAGACATTTTGCAATCGACCATGAGTGGAAACTTTATGATTCAGTAGTACACAACATCTTCATTCCATGGGAGAACCCAGCCAGAGCCCTATTCACTGCACAGGTGAACAGCAAATGCACAACATATTGTTCCCGGGGAGCCCTCAATCACCGTTTCCAGGACGACACCCTCCTGCTCCTTTGGTCAGACCAACTTCACCTTTCCTCCACTACTGCTCCTACCTCAAATACTGCACACGATTCAGTGAGACAGAGCAATGGTAATTCTGATCACTTCCTGGCCCAGACAAATTCTGGTTCCACACTTCATCCTGCTCACCAATTCCCATCCCCATCTGTCAAGATCTGACCCTTTGCAAAGGGAAGATTAGACATCCCACCACATTCACTACACCTCAGAGCATGGTATTTGGTATCTGCCTTAGAATGAACATGCTCTTCAGCTGTACAGAATATCCTTTCTAGCATCAGGAAGGACTGCACCAGACATTGTTATCAGAGCAAGTGGTGATGTTTTTCACCATCGGGGTCAACAAAAAGGAGATTTACCAAAATCAGTGCAAAGGAATCCCTCACGTACTGGACTATATTCTGTTACTAACGTCACTGGGATCTTGCCTTCCATGCTTTGAAAATGCACCTGCTGGCGATTAGTGCATTCCACCTTCCAGTGGAAGGTTTCTCTATCTTCACACGCCCACTAACCGCCCTCAGAATCTTCTCACCAACTGATAGTTCCTCAACGAGACCTGAATTTTGTTCTCTCTGTGCTAATGAAGTCTCCCTTTGAACCTTTAGCACCATGCTCTATGCCCCTCCTTTCCATGAAAGTTGCTTTCTTTGTTGCTGCCACTTCTGTGAGAAGAGTTGGCAAAGTTGGTGCTATGACATCGGACCCACCTTTCACAGTTTTCTATGGAGAGTACGTCTCCCTACAACTACACCCCAAGTTCTTACCAAAGGTGGTTTCTCAATTCCACATCCATGAAGCCATTCACTTTCTTGTTTTCTTTCTGAAACCATATGCATCTGCAGAGGAATGTTGACTCCATTCCCTCCATGTTCAATGAGCTCTGTACTTCTGCCTGCAGAGAATTAAACCAATCAGGAAGTCCCATAGACTATTTATTGCAATAGCAGAGAGAATTAAGAGATGGCCATCTCCACCCAGAGAATCTCCAAATGGATTTGGAAGTGTATCAAACTCTTATACAAGCTGTCTGGTCTACCTCCCCCTACAGGGGTACAAGGTCTCAAGTTTGTCCTCAGTCTCCCTTCAGAATATGCTGCTCATTGACATATGTAGAGCAGCCATGTGGAGTTCTCTACATATCTTTGCTATGCATTACAACTTAGCGCAATAATCAGCAGTAGATTCCTCCTTCATACTACCGTTCCATCCTCATCCTCGCATCCTATTCCACCCTAGGTACTGCTTGTTCATTACCCTCAGTGGAATACAATAGGGACCATTACTCAAAGAAGAAGAGGCAGTTACTTACATGTAACTTGAGATTCTTCAAGATGTGTGGTCCTTAGCTGTATTCCACATCCCACCCTTCTTCCCCTCACCTATGGAACTGCTGGATTTGTGGTGGAGAAGGAACGAGAAATGCAGTTGGTCCATCCCACTCTTTATTGATTGGGACAGGAGCACTACTTTTCAAATTCTCCAACCCCAGGTGCATGGTGCACATGCATAACCCTCAATGGAATGCCGATAAGGACCAGACATCTTAAGGAACCTCCAGTTACAGGTAAGTAATCTCCTTTTATGGCACAAGGTTTTCTGCTGAGACCAGCTGTAACAATACAGTGGAACCCCACTATAACATGCCCCGTGGGGGGTAACGCGAATTCGGATATAATGCGATCATAAGTTGGCTCCCCGTTTTGGGTCTGGGGACACTGGCTCCCGGGGACCAAAAAATTGGATCATGGAAAATGCAGGGTCACATTATAGCGGGGTTACCATTTCAAAACGGTCAGAGGCTGAGCACTCGGGACAGAGGCGAGAACTCTGGGGGCGCACCAGGGGTGCAGGGTCGGCCCAGGATGAGCAGGAGCTGAGCGCCAATGACTCTTATGATCCGGGCCAACCCTGCAGCCCCAGCATGCCCCCGGGGTTCTCACTTCTGTCCCCAGCACTCAGCCACTGACCATCTTGAAATGGTAACCCCGCTATAACATGACCCCGCATTTTCCGCGATCCAATTTTTTGGACCCCAATTGTTGCATTATAGCGGGGTTTCACTGCACTTATAACACGATGTTTTCAAGGGATGTAGGAAGGAATTCAGATGTGTGACAACTATATACTAAATATCCAGTAAACTCACCCTCTAGAAGAATTGGGATTATATAAATAGTGTTCTTGAATTTTTGCCTGACTTCTCACCAAATAAACAGTGTCATGATCATAAAAAAGGAGTTTGCTGGAACTTAAGCCTCTTCCTTTTCTCTCATATAGGACCTCCAGGGAACTGCTTCACAAATAGATTCACAAAATAACAAAGTCCTCACCTTTATCACCTACATTGGTTGTGGGATATCTGCCATATTTTCAGCTGCAACTCTTCTGACATATATTGCTTTTGAGTAAGTATTTGTGCTGTCAAAAACAATTCAAAACAAATATTTTGTTTGTAATAAATAAACAAGCTAACCACAGACCAGGATTTTTTGTTTGATTGGGTCAGGATGTCCATGCATCTCACAAAATTTGGCTGAACACCACTGTGCTCAACTGTTAGACATGAGATGTTTCTTAAAAAGAGGTCCATAGCCAGATTCTCTCTTCCTAGTCTGGCCACTTTGTGTTGCTCAGGATGGGCAAAGTAGTGGAATCTTGGTCCCAAATCTTCTTGAGAGGCATAATGCGTCATTTCAAAAATCTACCAACATGTTGCTCAAACTTTTTTTTTTTAACTCCCTATTTTGGCCCCATAGTTCCTAAATATAACAGGAAAAATCTAGCCCTTTCAGGCTGGAAGCTTTCATTAGAAAAGAGAAGTGAAATGAAGATATGCCATCTACCCAACAATTCTGAAAACATCCTATGGAAATGGCAGGATGGCACAGAGATAAGAAGACTGCAGTGGCACAGTTCTGGAGAAGATGGGAACAGAAGGTGAAGTGAAGTTGTGTCAGCTTCCAGCCACACAATCTGAAGAATACCCTGCTGTAACAGTGCAGCATGAGTCATAAAAAAGGAGATTATGTAGTGGGACACTCTGTGGAGCTCTTAAAAAGTATCCATGTGTACCACCAATTATTGCATTCTGCACAGTCCCTGTGGTATAATCCTATGGTCCAAAGAGGACATAATTTGCTGGGTAGGTTTCCAGTACATGAACTGTAGTATTCAGTAATTGTAAGGAAAATTAATTTGATTTTTAAATTCATTAGGATTTTACAAACTACAGAGTATGAGAATCTGTGGTGGATTATGTCCCATTAAAAAAAGTAATGAACTTTTTTTTGTTAAAATCAGAAACTGGCTCTTGGTTGATACTACATTTTTAAAGCTTTTTCCTTCAATTTGTCTACATTACTCAATGAAACACAAAACAAGTATTTTAAAATGTAACTTGGAGAGTGGGGGTTATATTTATACATAATACATTAGATACCTAGTATGACAATAAGGTCATTTGATAACGAGCCATTGCTGCTGATTAAGAATAGCTGTGGCTTTCTACCTAAGTGCAACAGAGGATTTCAACAATAGACCATTAAGGTCTGTACCATCATGCCTTACTGCTACATCAGTTTATTATCAAGAAGAGATCACTGCTCCTTATTTCCTTTGTAAATTGGTAACCACAGCTGCTATGAATACCTCAGTACATTTTGGCTACTTAACATATGCCTCTGTTTTTGTCTGTCTAGGAAGTTACGAAGAGATTACCCTTCCAAAATCTTAATGAACTTGAGCACAGCCCTGCTCTTTCTCAACCTGGTCTTCCTGCTTGATGGTTGGATTGCATCATTCAACATAGAAGGCCTCTGCATAGCTGTTGCTGCCCTTTTGCATTTTTTCCTTCTGGCCACCTTTACGTGGATGGGACTGGAAGCAGTTCACATGTACATTGCTCTAGTAAAAGTGTTCAACACCTACATACGGCGATATATACTGAAATTTTGCATTATTGGCTGGGGTATGTGTGAGAAAATGTCTTTCTTAAAAAGTATATATTTTTAAATTATGTATTATCAGGGGTGGCTCCAGGCATCAGTGCAGCAAGCGCAGGGGCGGCAAGCCGCAGGGGGCGACCTGCTGGTCGCTGTCAGGGCAGCAATCAGGCAGCCTTCAGCGGCATGCCTTCGGGAGGTCCACCGGTCCTGCGGATTCTGCAGCATTTTGGCGGCGGGTACACCAAAGCCAAGGGATCTCCCGCAGAAACGTGGCCAAATTGTGAGACCGCCAGACTTCCCACAGGTGTGCCACTGAAGGCCGCCTCAGTGCCACGCTTGGGGCGGCAGAAAACGTAGAGCTGCCCCTGTGTATTATTATGCATTCCAGCAGTGCCAAGAAGCCCAGAGTGAGGTTATAATTCCGTTGTGCTAGGCACTCGATAAACCTTAGAGCTGAGTAAATAATTGACTTTTGGTTCAGTGGCAAAACTGAAAAATGCGGGGAGGGGGGGGAATTTCAGGGTGAACAAAATGTTTAAGTCAAAATGAAATGAAATTTTTTCCAGGTTTTTATATGTTTCGTACTCTTTTATTTGTTTTAGTAAACTTCACTACATTGCTAAATGAAATGTTGAAAGGAATCAAACAAAGATTTACTGAGCCCCTGTCCAGTGCCTCAACCACAAGTAAAATGTATTTCTGAAAAATAACTAAGATTCATGAAGGAAGACTTTTCTTCTTTTTTCTTTCTATAGCAGGGCCCTTTGGTTTCTGCCAGACATGCTGCCTGAATGCATCTGTAGAGTTCAAAACAATACAGAGCAACACACCTCATTCATGAATAGAGTCGTGATCACAGTCCAGTTCCTAGTTGGCAGGTTCCATAAAGTATAAATAACCCTTATGAATGGCACCCTTACTGGCAATCTCAACAGAGAGGACAAGGATTGATCAGTGAAACTGACCCTTAGAAGTAATTTCTCCAACACAGGGATGGAGACACATAAACAGCATAGTATAAGCAACTTACACAGATGCTGCTTGTGCTGTCTCTCTGTGGACAGAGGGCTTCAGTATAGCTATAAGTCCAGCACCTTTCTCAAGCATTACATTCACTTTATATTATATAGGAAAAAAGTATGTAGGGGTGTAGACAGAGCATATAAGAGGATATAGAGTTTTGTAAAATTACAAACTGCACAGTTTTACATTGTAGCTGAAGGAATAAAAGATACACAAGCTCTTTTCCCATACAAGGAGAGATGGTCTGGGAGCCAGGAACGGTGGGTTCTCCAGCTCTCCATAAACTTCTTGTATGACCATAGGCAAGTCATTTAAGCCAACATTGTCAAACATGAGTGCCTACAATTAGGCACCTAAATAAGTGGCCTGATTTGGGTGCTCGGCCCTTCTGAAAAATCACTGCAACCTGATAAAGTCTCAACCTTTCTGTGCTTCCAGCAATGCTTTCAAACCCAGGAGTCTAATGTTATGCATCTAAATAAAAGGACAGTTTTTAAAGGAATTGTGCCCTTGTAGCGCTCATTGATTTAAACAGAATTTGTTAGTGCTCGGCACCTCTAAAAATCAGGCTGTGTAATAATAATATTTATCCCTTAATTTGTTAATGCTTGTAAAGCATTTTGAGATCCTTAGATGGAGATTTGACGTTTCTATAATTTGTGAGAAATCATTTAGTTCATGCTGTTCTTCCATGCTGTGGTATGTCATGGACAGATCTGGAGTTACATGTCTACCTCAAGATACTCTATGCTAAAACAAACATTTTCAGCTCATTTGATCATCAGTAATGCAGCTTTGTCTGGAATTTTCAGATTCTTTGGGTTTTGAAAACAAAAATACAATAGCTTTCTCTTGTATTACAGGTTTACCTGCTCTAGTGGTAGCAATTGTATTAGCAAGCACAAATACAAATGCAAGTCGTGTCTATGGCAAAGATTTTTATGGCAGAGATGCTAAAGGGCAAGGAGGAGATGATTTGTAAGTAATTTTTAAAAATCTGTTACAGTTCTGTGTTTGCATTTTGCAAAGAATTTGGGAGTGGCCAAACTGGCAATCATTATTGGTTTCATAAAGTTTGTAGATAAGGAACAAGAAGAGGGTGTGATCATTATCTTCTAAATTGTTTGCTTCTGAAGCCTTCTAAAAGCTATGAGAAAATCAGAAGCAATCCTATGCTACCAAAAGCCATGTAAAAAATATCTCTGTGCTACTGAAAGTGAATAACTCATAGCTTTGCTGTTTCACAAAAAAAATACTGTTTGGTTTTGTCTTAAATTTTTCACTTTTTGATGGAAACAAAAGATTGGTTAGGGGGAAGGGAGGAAGAAATTGCTTAACAATCATGTTTCCTTTGTAACATGAAACAGACTTTCACAATGTAAATCACCTAGCACTTCTGTCTTCCACATTTTTATGTAGACATTCCAAACAATCTCAGAGAAGCTTGTCAATGTCTTGCCTGATAAAATAGCACATTGAAAAAACCCGCCATTATATCTTCACATTAAAACTTCATGTTAAACTTTCCAGTTCTCTCAGGCAGCCATTTGCAGCTAAAAGAATGAGCGACATAAGCACAACTGATCCTTGGCCCAATGCTGGTGATCATGATTGACTAGTGGCTGGCCCTAAAGACCACCCAGCGTGCTACTTTCTTAAGCTCAAGTAGTAGAGAGCTGAGTTTTTATGCTGGCAGTCCCTGTTTCAGTACCGTCTGAGAGCTGTGAGCATGTGTGTGCTGCCAGTTTGTTGCACCAATATACCATGTTCTGTCTTGATCCTGAAGCCATTTCAGGATATGGTAGAGCTTTGCATGCTGAGACTGTAGTTCCCATGGGATAGATCTATTTGGTAAACATAAATTTTATATATAGTAGGTACATCCCTCAAGTACCTGACAAGAAACCAGCGTGTTCCTTGGTTACTTACAGAGCTTCACCCTGCATAAAGAAATAAAATGGTCAAAGGTTTTGGTTGTTCCACAGGAGAACTCTTGTCTATACAGCATTGGAGACACATGTAGATTAGTTTTACATGTAATGATTTAAATAACTAAAGAGAAGCATAGTTTTTAGTATCTAAGAATAACTTGTGTTTTTTGTTTTCTTCTTAAAAACAGCTGCTGGATCAAGGATAAGGTTGTCTTTTATGTCACTTGTGCTGGTTACTTTGGAATTATGTTTCTTATGAACATAGCCATGTTCGTGGTGGTGATGGTGCAGATCTGCGGGAGGAATGGGAAAAGAAGCAATCGGACCCTGCGGGAAGAGGTCCTGAGGAATCTTCGCAGCATGGTCAGCCTGACCTTCCTGCTGGGCATGACATGGGGTTTTGCCTTTTTCGCATGGGGCCCCTTAAATCTCCCTTTCATGTACCTCTTCGCAATATTCAATTCATTACAAGGTAAGATTAATTCCATTTCAGTAAACAAAGCAAGGATTTAGCTGCTGATGTGCTTCTAGTGGTTAGACCAGGAGACTCTGAAGCAGGTTTCTTAGGATCTATCTTTGGTACTAATTCACTGTGTAAACATGGGACACTTAATTCTCTCTGTGTCTCACTTCCCATCTGTAAAAGAGGAAGGAGGCCTACCTCACATGGATGTTGTAAGGCTTAATTAATTAATGCTTGCAAAGTTTTCCAAGTCGACCAGCCCTGCTTTTTGCTCACAGTTGAAAGTAATACCAGTCATTACAGCATTCTCTTCAGGTCTGTTTCCTTTATTGAAGATCGGGGGAAGAGGTTGTTTTTCCAGGATAATTTATCCTTCAGTTCTGGAAAATGCTGTAAGTTGTACCAGAACTTGATTACATAATAAATTATAGAATTATTCCACTGATATTTAAAATAATTTAAATTCAAGCAGATTTGTGCATATACCACCCAGCATAAGAATTCCCTGCCCCACAAAAATAATCAATAAGAATGTAATTAATAGAGAGCATCTCATCCCACCAACAAATAAACACAGAGATCAACAGAAATCTTTCCAAAGATCAGCAAAATATCTTTCCTTTGTGGAAAAGCATTTGATCTGTGTGGATTTCATTCTATCTGCTACCGATTAAACAAATTTACTGCTGTAAGAGATTTCTAAGCTTTTGTGGGAAGAAAATAATATTGGTGAAATGTGAACCAAAATGTCTAAAAGGTGTTTGAAGCTGGTGTTTTAAATATTTTTCCTCCCCAGATTCTGGTATGATTTACTTCTGATTAAGGATAAAGAAGTATTTGCTGTAATGTATTAATGAGTAATACACAGGGTCTAGAGAGACTGGAAGCATAGGGAAGAACATAAAATGAGACTGAAAAAAAGTAAGTGAAGGGTCTGATTCAGCAAGTGCTCTGTGAACAGAATTCACACTGCCTTTATGTGCCATAGACATGCAGGACTGAGTCCTAGTCAGAATCTCTGAGGAATCCTTTTCAGTGGGAGAGGGATACTTTGAAAGCAGTAATGTCAAAAGAAAAAAAAAAGATGGGGAGGGAAACCCAAGGAATGAAAGCAGGTAGCAAATTAAACATGAGCTTGTAATGCAGTATGGTGGTAGAAGATGCCAGCCTTTTATTTCGGAGACTGTCTGTACAGAGGTATCACACCATGAAGCAGGAAGATGATAATCCTGTACAAAATACCAGCCGGTCTGGAACTAGAATATTACTTCTATTTTTGGGCATCTCCGACCTAGAAAGAGTGCATAAAGCTGAGGAAATTCAGAGAAGATTAACGAAAATCATTGAGGCTGGAGACATGCACCTAGGAGTAACAAGGTGAAACTGAGCAATGGAAAATTTAGGATATATATCAGGAAATATTTCCTACTAGTAAGATGCACTAGATTGTGAGATAGTCTCTCCAGGGAATTGGTGTAAGCCCCATTGTTGGAGTCATCTATAGTGCATAGGACAAACCATTAAAATACAATGAAAAGCACTTCCTGCAGATGTTAAAGCCCATTAACTTGTGGGCTTTAGTGTACCATCAAAGGGATACATTAAGGCCCCAACTCAGCAATGCACTTAAATCTAAGCTTAATTTGCAGTATGTGAGAAATCCTGTTGATTTCAGTGAGGCTACTAGTGCTTAAAGCGAAGCACATGCTTTAAGTAATAGAAAGAGGCAAATCAGGTATAAAGTGTTGTATTTGCATTTAGGCTCTGATGCAGTAACATACTTTAAGTACTAGAGGGTTGCACACTTCATGGATCTTATTTACATACTAATGATTCCTTGCATCCCTCCATTCCACCCCACAAGCTCCCTGTGTGCCATCCTCCCATCTCCCTCCATTCCAGGGCCTCCTTGCAACTTCCCCAGGCTTTTCTTGCTGCGGGTTGTGTGCAGACCTTCTCTCCTTCCTAATACCAGGGTCTCCAATTCCCCACACCCATGACAGGAGATCTGTGTATGACCCCATTCCCTCCTCCCCTCCTATCAGGGGCCCTCAATCTCCCACACACGAGGTTCTTTGTGTCCCCCTATTCCTCCTCCCATGTTAGGGTCCCCCATTTACCCTCCCCATGCCAAGGGTTGTGTGCACACTCCTATTTCTCCCTAGCCCCTCCCCCACAACACACCTCTAGTTATTTGTCTTTTTCTCACTGCCTGGTAAGTCCCTCAGGGATGAAACATGTCAAACTCTGTTGTGAGGAGGGGCAGAGATGAGATGGGGTATTGTTAAGCTGGAAGGAATTAATGGGTGCCATAACCAGTTATTTGATATGTAGACAACTGCAAATGTGATTGGAGCTATGGCTGTGCTAATCAAATTCAGAGGCTCTCTGTATCCTTCCCCCACACACACACACTTACTACAGAAAATCAGAAAAGGGAAAAGGGAAAAACAGGGTTCTGCCAACTGATCCCTAGAACTTTCTTGTATGCAGTATAGCTGTAGCTGTGTGAGTCCAAGATCTTAAAGAAATAAGGCATGTGAGGTAATTGTCTCTCTCACCAACAGAAATTGGTCTAGTCTAGTAAAAGATACCCTCTTTCACCTTGTCTCTTGATCTTTCCTTACATTTTGGAATTGATCAGATGCAGCATCCAAAAGTTACTCTTTTAAATAAAGAAAGACAATTAGAAATGCCATCACTCCATTTGTAAGGCTTTCACAAGCTCGGTAGTTCGGATTTTAATTAGTTTTATTCTTTCTGAATTTGAGTTCTCACAATTTTTTTGTCAAATATCTAATAATTCGCAAACAACATTTTTTATTATTCAACCATCACTACAAGATAACAAAGCAAGCAGGTTGCAGGCCTCACTGACCTCAGTTTGGGTGATGTTTTAGGATAGAGACCCAGGTCCATTGCACATGCCAAAGTGCACCAGTGCCCACGTACTGAGATCTTTGCTAGCAAAGATTTTTTTTTATGGTTCAAAACAATATTTTCCAAACCCTGCACTGTCTTGTTATTCCATCTTCTAAAACCAGGAGACAGAGCACACAGAATTAAGCATAATCAGGAAACAGAAGCATCTCCAAAGTACACCAGTTAAGCATTTAGGCACACAATAGACCTCACTTAAATCATTTTTCAGATATAATCATTTAGGGATCTGGCATTAGAATTTTGCCCTCAGGTTCAGCCTTGGCTCTGCCTCAGTTAATGAGAATGAAGCAAGCACATGCCAAGCCAAAGTGAGATGGAAGATTCCACAACTAACGCCTACCCGTGAAAGGCAAGGATCATGTTATAATTCCGATTTCTGCTTTCAAAATTAGCATTGGAGTATCTCTGGGGAACTATTATAGTTGTATTGTTAACCCAAAATACAAGCTTCTAAGCAACACACAACTGCATTCTGAAAATTGGAGGCTGTAGATCTGCATGCAAAAACCAATTCTGTTTACAAGTGTGGGCCTCTGCGTATGTAAGCACGTTTACAGCAAGTGTACGCACAAACCAAGAAGAAATGGCACCTCCATAGTAATTTCCAAATGTATTTTCCCCATTTATGCAAATAGTGATGACCTTTTTGGTGCATTTTATTGGTGCTGAGAGTTCCAGTCTCTAGTATTTAAAAAACTGGCTCTGTGGATCTAGAATACTAGGCATTAAACAGGAAAAATCTCCCTCAGAGTAAAATATTTGCCATACTTGACTTTGGGGGGGTCTTGATCTTGCAGAGTTTGAGCGCCAAATACTCATTCAAGTCAATGAAAGTCATGGTTGTGTAAAATCTAGAGGATGGCTAAGCACTCAGTGACTCAAGCACCTTTTGCCTTGTATACCTCAGTGATGCAGGTTGATTATGAGGACCAGTTCACAGTGGTATTCAGAATGTTTAGAACATTAAGATTTTATACAAATAAAATTCTAATTTAGCCATTTGTTTGCATTGCTCACAGGTTTATTTATATTTATATTCCATTGTGCTATGAAAGAGAATGTGCAGAAACAATGGAGGAGGCATCTCTGCTGTGGCAAATTCCGATTGGCAGACAACTCAGGTAAAAAAATAATAAAAAAAACAAGCATGCCCATTTCATGGTTCCATTTCTGAGATGCAGAAGTAGACTGGAAAAGGCCAGGGACACAGCTTGAATCTCTTGGATTTAACACAATCTAGGCCACAGATGTGGAAAGAGTAAGGAACATGATTACTAATAGCCTATTACTGTAATAATGATTGCCTAGGGACTCTTCAGAGAGCATGCCATAAAAAAGTCTCCAGTCCTCACTTCAAATTTTCCAGTGAAGCCAGCTGGTAAATTTTGTAATGCTATAAGCATGGCTTTAGAAGTCCCTTTTGTTTTACAGCAACAGTGATTCAGTGTTTAAATAAGAATTCAGAGGGTCAAATCCTGGTCCCTTTTCCCTATTTATGAGGGACTTGTGCCAGGCCAAGTGATCCTGTGGGCTATCAGACTAATGTGGAGGAGGTATTGGAGGTGCTTCACAGGAGTCGTATGCTGTACTGCTGAGGCAGGGAACTTTTACCCACGTGTCCTTCATGCATCTGAGCTCTTCCCCTCAGACCCCCAATATTATAGTCATAGAAACCACAGTAGCCAGAAGAGATTTACCAGGAGCAGAGTGAAATAGGCTTGAGCACACCCAGAAATTGATGTCCCTTCCTACAAACAGGATCTCAAAGTGTCAGGGAATGAGGGGCCACCCAGAGAATTCAGGGGGCCTGGAGCAAAGCAATTTTGTGCCGGCAGAGCTCCAGGTCTTCGGCAGTGGGTCCTTCACTCACTCTGGTCTTTGGCGGCACTTCAGCAGCGGGTACTTCACTGGCTCTGGGTGTGTTCGGTGGCACTGACGGACCCGCCATCGAAGACCTGAGCGAGTGAAGGACCTGCCACCGAAGTGCCGCCAAAAACCCAGAGCACCACCCCCCTCTGTAAAAGCGCCGCCGGGTACTACTTCTCACCCTTTTGGCTAAGAAAGCATTACCTAAAAAGTTATATCTATTCTTGTGGGGGGCTTTGCGGGGCCCAGGGCAAATTGCCCCACTTGCCCGCCCCCCGCCCTCTGGATGGCCCTGAGGGAATGTGAGGTCCCCTTGTGGGAACTCGCTGCTGCTGCTGCTCGCCATAGCAAACAACTATTGCTCTGGGCCTTCCACAGGCACAAAAGCCACTTCCCAATGTGTTGCTAATACTGGCACAGCTCCTCGGCTGCTGTAAATCAGCATTGCTCCATTGAAGTCACATTAACATGCCCTAGTTCGAGATACTCTCAGAAATCATTTTTTCTATGTAAACCATAAATCCACTGCTGACCGAAAGATTTGAAGTAAGTTGCAGCAATGTGGATGCATACACTTTTGACCATAAGATACTTACAAAGCAAGGGTCAGAGCCTTGGCTGGTGTAAATTGGCATTGTGTGTGACCACATGGTCATGGGCTACTTAGTGTAATACCGTTTTGTCCTAATGACTTTAATGCCATCAGGTGAGGCATTCGCACTGTAAGCTGTGGTGAATCTTATATTGTTACTTCATATTAAGAAATCCTGACTCATTAAGTCAAAGTTGACACAAACTAGGAAAGATACATTAATTGTGATCAGGCATCCAGATTATTTCATGCATTCAGTTTCCAACATGCATGCTATAAATCATGAACTGGCAACTGCAGATGGACCAAATTATTTCCAGATTTTTACATTGCTCTTGGCGGTCCTTGGGGAGGATAGCAATAAAAGTTTGAAGCATTCAAGGACTTCAGGGGTGGTACTTAATGTGGCATAATTATTTTTTATACTTACCAACATTCACTGCTATCTGGTTTGTTAGAGAGGGTCAGCGTAAAACCATTAGCAGCTGGAAGATTAGAGTATAAATCAAAGAAGATTTTAAAACATGATTAGATTAAAATGAACCTTAGAACACGATCTCATCAAAAATCTGCATGTTGTCATGGTTAGCACAAAACAACAGTAAAATTCACCCTAGTGCAAAGAGTCAAGATAAAATCCTGCTGCTTACATAAACCAAGCATTAAAGATTTAAGTGGTACATAGGTCTTTGCCTGGGCACCTCTGCATGTGGATTACTTCTCTCCCAGAAGAATAAATTATAATAGTAAGAACAACAAAAGGAACAAGGACTTGAAACTGATCTTACACGGAGGTAAGTGTTGCAATGTGTTTCGTAAAATTAGCTGTTAAATTTACTCCTCTAAAGCTTAGTTTAACAACAATCTAAATTAGATGCAGATTAGATCATTTAAAGTTATTCCATTCAAATGTATATTATTATATCAATAATTAAGTACTGTACACATATATAGGAGAACTCAGGGTCCAAATTAAGAGGTACAAAGCAGCCTTAGATCTAGCAGATCCAGCCCCCTTATGATTCCTCTTTAGAAAGGGAATCCCTGCATGGAGTAGCCACAGTAATAACACCCCCACACACCCTTTCTTCTGGGTCCCTCAGCACAGAGGGTATGGCCAGGGCAACCTCAGATCCCAACAGTTTCTTGCTGCTGAAATGTCTAGCCGGGTGTAAATTAGAATCCAATCACCTAGATCCAGAACTGCAAGAGTGCAAAGGTGGCTCAAAGTCACCTTGGTTCTTTCTGCTCCACTCCTGATGGACCTGCCCCACAGAGTCCTTGCCCTACAGAATTCACAGTCTAAGATTTAAAATTATGGAGGCCATTTGTTATCTATACTTGTGAACCACATTTCTTTGCACTGTTCTTTTTAATCATAAAAAAAGAGTAGGCACCTGATTGTTTATTCCTTGTGCATCCAAAACTGGCTATACAGGGCCCCAGTCTCTTACTGGGGTCTCTCAGCATTACCAGAATACAAATTAATAGTAGTAGTTGTTAATTTGATAAGAAGTTTGGCAATGCCAGTTTGACTACCCCATCAACAGAGGCACCCATTCCATAGGTGCTCCAGCAAAAAAATAGTGGGTGCTCAGCACCCACCAGCAGCCCTCCCAATTAGCTCCTCCCTCTCAGTGCCTCTCACCTACCACAATCAGCTGTTCAGTGGCATGCAGGAGGCACTGGAGGGAGAGGGGGACAAGTGAGGACGGGGCATGCTCAGGGGAGCGGCGAAGAGGTGGGGCAGGAGTGGGAAGAGGTGGGGTGGGAGCTTAGGGAAAGGGGTGGAGTAGGGGAGGGGGTGGATCCCTATCTAGAAAGTGGAAATATCAACTACTGTTCTTTAATGTCATCCTTTATAACAAAGTAAAGCATCTTGAAATAGTCTTGCTTTCTAAAGAACAAAAAATGCCACCAGACAAGAACTAGACCTGACTACTTTGTTATAAGTAATGTAAGAAGTGTTTCTGATGCTTGGAAATTAAATCATTGAGAGAAGCAGGAAATTAATGCTGATAGAAATGAATGATTGAAAAAAATGCCTATTCATTTTCAGACTGGAGCAAGACAGCAACTAATATTATAAAAAAAAGCTCAGACAATCTTGGGAAATCCTTGTCCTCCAGTTCTATTGGCTCCAACTCAACCTACTTGACATCCAAATCTAAATCCACTTCAAATACATACTTCAAAAGAAACAGCCGTACAGGTGGGTACATCAAAGAGATCTTCCCGGTATGGTGCTTCAAACTGTGAGTGTTTACTTTGCACAATAGGTCTGCCAGTGACTTGTGTTACCTTCATGTATAAAAGGCGTCACTAAGTTGAAGTCAACTGAGCATTTTAAAAAATGTCTTTTTGTTTAGTAAGGGCTGTCATGAGGCAATAGTCACCAACCAAGATAAATATCTAATCTGGACTTTTATTGTGATATAAAAAGTATATTTAATAAAAATATTTAGCTCTTACCTAGCACTTTTACCCAAACATTTAAAAGGTAGGTAGGTAATAGTAGCCCATGTTACAGAAAGAGAGGCAGAGAAAGGTGATGCAACTTTCTCACAGTCACACAGCAGGCTAGAAGCAGAGTTGAGATAGAGCCCATATCTTCTGAGCCCTACTCCAGCCTGCTGTCCACTGGACCAAGCTGCCTGCCATTTCACTGTACTACATTCACTGACAAAGGGACAAATGGAAGTTATTTGGAGGTTTGATAGCAGTGTGTTAACAAAATATACACTGTCTTCCCCCTTGTACAAATAGCATACAACAGTTACTACGTAGCTGTTCAGACGTCATATGTGTAATAAAAAGGACCATCTATATTTCTATATTCCATTCACACAAAATAATCATGTACTTATTCTAAGAACATTTTAGTGATGCCCAAACAACAGAACAACAATGACCTGAAAGCTCATGTGCTCATATTTATTTGGGATTATATTTCAGGGAAGCCTATAAAGCAAAGTGATTTTTCCATTGAACTTTCATTAACCAATGCCTCCATGGATTGCTTTCTGCATAAGACAACTGTTATCAAGAAATATTCTTCTAAAATGTAATGGAAATCAATGTTCACATATGTTTAACCCAGTCTGTAAAAAGGGAATCTGTTTGTTTCAAAATCAATCTGATAGCTTCGCTCGTTGAAATTATCATCTCCTTTATGAATAATTTAAAAAATACAGACTTGGCTTAAATGAACTGATTAGAAGGAACTTTCAGACTTTTTATAATACTAAATACACTTCATAGATTCAAAAGACCGGTCCCATTTCTGATACTCCAGTCTCCTTTCATGTGTAGATCTCCTACTGACATCAGTTGAAGCTCTACACAAATATGGAGAATAGAGCCTCAGAGTCAAGTTTCACTGTATGGTTTGGAGATGAGAATTTTGCCCACAGTCTGAACAGGTGATAACAAAGAGTCCTGTGGCACCTTAAAGACTAACTAAAGTATTAGAGCATAATCTTTCGTGGGTTAATACCCACTTCGTCGGACTGCATGCCCACGAAAGCTTATGCTCTAATACTTTACTTAGTCTTTAAGGTGCCACAGGACTTTTTGTCACTTCTGCAATTCCAGACTAACACGGCTACCCCTCTGACTCTGAACAGGTGATGTGGCTTAGTACCAGGAATTACCTTCCTGCTTTTCCTTCTCCTTATCACATGGTTCATTCAGGTGGACTATAGCTGGCTGGTTAGATCCAGTTTTTCAAATGTTTACGTAGTTTCCAGATGTCTTTACCATATAAAAGGGGTTTCCTCCCCACATCCACTTTCATAGTGTTTGGTTTATTTCAGTAAGTGTGCTGCTATTATGATAGTACAACAATATCAACTCAGCAGATTGTACCTGGTCACATTCTCTTGTTGACTGCTGATCATACTATAAATGTATCAAATTTTGTATGTTACAGAGTCATGTACATCTCTATGTGGTTCAATCCACAGCACATTCTCAGTTCAGTGTGTGGTGTTGGTGACACACGATTCCATTTATGCTACTGACAACTGAGAAGTTAGAGTCCTATACAGCAGTTTTATATCAAACACTTATTTTTTGTTGGCTCACAGCAAGCCTGTGCTTAAAGATAAAGACATACTTAAAATTAAATACATACCTAAAAGCTTTGGTAAATTAGGGTCTTTATAGAACATTAGCAATTAGAGCATGCCTGATCATGCATTTTCACTACTTTTAGTGCTTCTGCAATGCAGTCTTAAAAGAAAATGAATTAATGCATTGGATTAATGCATTAAGAGAAATAAAAAAAGTCCCAGATAATAAAAGGGAAGTAGAAAGAGGAAGAACAAAAATGTAAAAAAAAAACCAAAAAAACCCACACTTACATTTCTTATACCTTCAAACCAACTGGGAGACTGTCCTTTTGAAATAATGATCAGACCAGGTGCTACATATTTTTTAACCTTAGACAAAATTCTCTACTCTGAACCTTACTGCAGGTCAAGACTCAACATTCTGCTCTTCCTACCTGTTCATATCCCTCACTAACAGTAGTCAGAGCCTCTGCAGGCAGGGCGGTGAGACATCAGATGAGAGGTTCTGAAATGAATCAAGGATGTTCTCCATATAAGGGAAAGTTTCTATAGGATGTTTTTGTTACTCAAGCTAGTTTCTTATGCCCAAGTAATTACTTATATTTTTTTAACTGTGAGTTAACTATACTAGTCATGGAGTTTTATATACTTTGGCAGTGGAACCTGCTGCAAGACCTTGGTGGTAGAAAAATCCTATTAAAAAGGGAGTCACAGCAGCACAAAACCTGCCACCACCACTATTTCCACAAAAGGCTAGCTGTGTGAAGAAGGTGTGGCCACAGCCCCAAAGGATGAGCTGACTCAGCACATTTCCTGAGCAGCCTCCATTGGATACTGGAGGAGCTTGAATTTAAAACAACCTCGCCTCGCTCTTAATTGAAACTCTAAGTAGTGCTATTACCATATGCCCTGTGGAATGAAACTCCTCAAAGGCACACCTGTACTGTGTACGCCTCATATTGCAATTGCACCTCCCTCACCCCTGGCCTCGAATCAAACCCCTCAGGCCCAATTCAGAAAAGCATTCTCATTCAGGAAAACACTTAATAAGGTGCTTAAAGCTAAGCAAGTGACTAAGTGCTTCCTGGATAGGGATGGACTTAATTATGAGTTTCAGGGCTCTCCTAAATTGGGTCATAGAGGATAATGCAATAATTTACTGGACAATATAGAAGCACCAAAATATTCTGCATTGTTTTTAATATTCTAGTGATTTCCTTTTCCCTTGACCATTTGAAAAATACATTTTATTTCACTTTTTCTACCTGCGACACTCTAAAGTAATTTTGGCTGGATCCAGTTTTTTCAGATATCAACATTCCTTCTCAAACAAGTTTTCCTGGCATGAAAGAAATTCAGAAGTTTTTTTTTATCCATTTGGTTCAAATTTTTGCCAGCTAATCTACTCAGATTGGTATCTTGATGAAGCTATAACTATTTTTAGTATACAGTGTAATAGATGTACGTCTTGGTAGCTGTTAACGTGGTTGTTGATCCCCAGAATTGACCCAGACATTCATATGTTTATGGTATAGATAATGTCTTCTAAGAGCATTTCCTCAGCAGAGGTGGAACATTCCAGGTAAAGTGTGCATCATTTTTGTTGAATGCATGATTTCAACAGGGTGGAGGGGGAATCACTTGCATGAAGTCCTAATTGACACAAAAAGGACTATTGCTAATCAGAAATACTGCTTATTCTTCACTATTCATCTTCTTGTTATTGATGCTGATTGGCTGTAATTCAAAAGGCAAATATGCTTCGAACTCTGATTGTCTATACTCTGCATGGAGCATGGGGTATCTGAAAGATTACCCTTCTAGAAAACGTACAATGTCACAAAATTAATGCTCACCATGTAATGCCTGATAAACTAAAATAACATTAATTTAAAACAAAAAAGTGCATTTGAAAGCAAAAAGATCAAAAAAAGCACCCTGCTGTCAAAAGTGATGTGATGAATTGCTAGATATATCACGGTACATTTCTAGAAGGAATGAATGTATAAAAGGTTATGCCAGGGCTCTAAGAAATTGTCTCTTTATTTGGACATATAGTCATTATAGAATTCAATCTCCTAGCTATTGGTTTTAAATTACATCAAAATTAGATGTGAATGACATCATATTTTTCAAATATGCCTAGAAACTTTGTTGTGTATTACTACTCAAGTTGAGAATCTATTTAGTAGAACAGACAAAAAAAATATTTTCATGAGTTTTCAGAATCATATGACACAGGTGTGATATGGGACTAACAGAAAGCAGTCACATGAAGCAATGAAAGATCATACATGCTGAAATACTAACTCCACAGATATCAATGGCAGAACTCGCAATTGACTTCAGTGGGCCAAGATTTCATCCACAGGGTCTGATCCAAAGCCCATTTACTTCAACCAAAAGACTTTCATTGCCTCCAAAGAGCTTTGGATAGGTATACCGAGTATAAAAAATGTTTTGGAAAATGAGAGTTAGGTTTAATGATGCTGTGTGAATGTGGGTAATCAGCTTTTGGGTACTGAAACAGTCTTCCCTAAGGCACAAGAATTCTCATTTTAAACTCCTTTTAAACAAAATAAATAAAAAAACCTCAAAATGTAAAACCATTGTCTAGTAAGTAAATGAAATTTGAGAACACATAGTACCCAGCCATTTTCAGTAGTACAAGGAGTTATTTGCTATAATTCATTAGTCATTTTCACCCACTTTAAACTACCTGTTGCTTTGTTCATAATGAAACTGTTTAGATTTTCCTTTATGCAATCCATTTCTCTTTTACATGCAATTCAAGCCGCATTTTATATTGCATATTGCAAATCTTTATGATAGCTTGGTACCATCATTAAATCTTTTCTGAAACCTGCATTTTCATTTTGTTTTCATTGGTAAGTGGTATATTTATTTTATATAAAACATATGCCAATATTAATATAACAAAATACACTGATTTAATTAAAATTATCTTTTACAGAAGAATTATCTGAAGGTGGTTTTACTATAAGCAGTATCAAGCTGGTTGACTAAAGTGCCAGCAATGGAGAACATTGCTTCATGCAGCCCTTCATCTTGCTGTCAAATTTTGTGTTGGGTCATATCAGGCTTGGCTGAAAAAGATAGATTCTGGGCCCAAAGATGAGATTGGAAGAGATTGGGGAACTCATTCATACAGTTTCAAAAGGGGAGGTAATGATTGCTCGCTACATGAGCTCTCCCTACTGGTCAGACTCACAACTGCAGTGCTGTTAGCCACACAAAGTAGATGCTTGTCCTCTTTGTTTGAAGAAAAGTAACACGCTGGAGGCTATATGAGTGAAAGCTACAGGGCTAAAGGTGGCAGTTTTGAGGACACTCAAGACTCTCATTGAATAAGCCTTAGTTGGTATCAGGTGGTGTGGAGAATAATGATCCACACAGCAGAAACAAAATACTTTTTCCTTATAGCTGAGTACTCAGATATACTTGGGTCCCATGTGTAAGATACCCTTCAAGCTAACTTGGGAATATGGTGATAATAATGTATGGTGTGGTCATCAGAAGCTTTACTGACATCAGACTCAGTGGGATATAGATTTCTGAAAGTGAACGGAGGGGGGGAAAGAGTGAACTGTCTTCTTTCTTTTTCTCTCTTCATGCTTGATTTAGAGTACATGAAACATGAAAACATACGAATTTTCCACATCCATTTAGTGCCACAAACACAGCTCCTCCGCTCTCCTTGTATTCTCCATGTGCTAGGAAGTCAAATAGATGCAATTGTAAGAATCAGGCCAGTTTTAAAATCTGCTTGTCTATTTTTATTTGGAATCATCTTCTGCTGCTTTCTGTGCTTGTTTGTTGTTTTATTCGATAACTGTTTAACTTTTATGATTCATACTATTAAATGCTTTTCACTAGCATTTTTCAGCTATTCCATTATTTGATTCTGTGGAATGAGGTGCTATTTACCAAATGTTATCAAAGTAATGCTTACATCACCCCCTATCCTGTAATACTGTAATAGCCAGACAACCTTTTTAATTTGAAAGTTCTATAGCTGGAATCTTCAGCAGACAAACTAATGGATCCTACTGTGCCTTGATATAGTTGCAGCATAAGCAAAAGGGATGATTTAGGAAAGGACTGAGCAGAGAGGCTAGGATTCCAGATATGTAGATTAGAATATGTAGAATTTAGTCTATAGCATATAACTGAAAATAACGTAGAAGGTATAATATCAATTTATTGAATGGCTATATCAAAAATCAGCAGGGCAATATAATTGAAAAAATAAATTAGCTACGATACTGTAGAGGGGGTTTGCCTGCAGGTGACAAATCTGATAAATAATGAGCTTGTTTTAAAAGGCCTAATTTCCTGTTTCTTTTCCCTTCCTAGACAATACTTTTGTTCACAAGCCCTCATCAAAATTTGCCCAAGTGGATGGAGAGCAGACACCAATCATCCCAGTCCATCAGGTTATTGACAAAGTCAAGGGGTACTGCAGTGCTCACTCAGACAACTTCTATAAAAATATCATGATGTCAGACACATTCAGCCATAGCACAAAGTTCTGATTGGGTTTCTGAACATCTGAACCACAGCCTGGAGATTCTAAACAATGGAGTACTTGGAGACTGATTGGGGAGAATTACATTACCAAATGTAGTCATTGTTTCCCATGGTATATTGTCGCCCTCTTAACAGCTTCTTTGAGAAAAGTTTTTTTCCCCATTAAGAGAGTCAGTCATTTTCACGTACATAGTATTGATACTGACATTTTCCCACCATGAAATAAAGAGTGTTTTCAAACATCAGCTGTATGCCAGCCAACAGGATACTGGGACAGCTAATTTAGGTGTGATCCTATGTGTATATTTGCAAGACTGAAAAAGTTCCATAAGCCCATCTCTCAATAATGTCAGATATGGATGGGAATAAGACTTGGGTCTGTTAGAGAAAACAGGAGAAGTATCCCACCATACACAGAAGCTTTTGTATGTTGCTTTCTTAGTCAGAAACTTCTTTGTGAAAAATGTGGATTTTCCTTACTAAATTTGCTAAACTCTTGATGTTTAGGTGTCCATTGCTGGTGGTATTTTCCACAGGTGAGGAAATCCTTAACTCCAGTGTCAAAGGTTATTTTGACTAAATGAAAAGGACATTTCCAGGGCTAACCATACAAATTGGATCCAAATATTGCATACAGAAACTAGTCTATAAATGCTGAGCCACATTGTATCTGTGTGCACAGAAAAGTATTTATCACATACATGCACACCAGGATTTGCTTGTGATAAGGGTGTGCAAGCCACTGATAACCCTCCCACAAATGTTAAGCCCATATTTATGTATGTGGTGCAGAGTCAGTAAATAAGGTAATTCCAGACTTTACACGAAGGCATATGTTTCAATATTCATTAATGTACAAAAAGGCAACACCTCCCATTGTAACCACCATATTGGTATGTGTGAGCCCATGCTGATTGCTCATGTTAGTCAAGTGAAATGGGAGTCATTAACATGTACATTCATAGCAAATATTACAAAGGACCCCACACTTTGTAAATCATATAGTGCTAGAAGTTTATCAGTTACAATACATCACAGATCCCTGATGAGCCCATACGTTAGCTTGTCCATTTTCTATACTGTGGCCATATTGCGTGTACAGAGAACTTCTATCACGTGACATTGCAATTTGTGATGGCTCTCAAGGTCACAGTACATTACACAATGGCATTCAGCATCTACATGTGGACTTGTATCGTCCATATCTTCAAGCTTTCACCGGCATCAGCTGATTAAGCTAAATATAGATCTGTACTGTTTGAGATGCATTGACCAAGCAACATAAACTGAGTTCTGTATCAATGTGCTATGCACAGAAGTGTGTGCAGAAGACAAAAAAGCACATAAAATGTTTTACTTTTCCAAGCCACAGCACCATAGGGCCATTTCTAACACCATTATCAAAAGTGTACAACTATTCTTGAAAATATGCAGAAACCCATGCCAAATTGTGAAACACCTGTACATGCACATTTCATTTAAAATGTCAGTAATCCAGCTGGACCGAAAATGGGATTTTTCTATGAACATTTAAAAAAAATGAAAAACACTTTTCCCAAAAGATCATTTTTCATCAAATTATTTTTACCTAGAAATTTCAATCTGTTTTGTTCATCACACTTCCACAAACCACTGGTCTGATGTCATACTGCTGTTGATTCTCAGTTAAGAAGCATTTAGATGTTCAGTAACAGGGTATTTTGGATTTGTACCTTTATGGGCTCTTTGCATCCACTCGTTTACAAAGATCATTTTATTCTGTGCCCACACAAATGGAATATTATCCTTAACTACAAACACCTTGATCACTGCAGGGGAGAAGTATATTTTAATCACATTCAACCCTAAAACACTGTTGTGAAATAAAGGTCCTACACATAACCTGATCAAACCTTTTTCATAGTAGAGCAAAATCCTTACATGACAGTATAAACTAAATTCATCTCTATTGACTTCAAATGTAATTACACGATAGATGAATTTGGTCAAATACGTTTATCAAGAGAAAGAATTTATGGAAAACTTATGTATGAGCATTTACAGAACTTGTTTATTATCATCCCACCTACCTAGCTGTAGTAGATAATATGTTCAGAAAGTAGCTTTCTGTGAGATTTCTACCTATCTAGGATGTTCTACGATGAGAAAGAAAAGAAAATACTTCTGGACATTGAGGAATTAATGAAACACAATGGTTCAGTAAAATATGAAGTAAAGGGTAAAAGAAGTATCCTGGCTGAAGTCTAGCTGTAACCTAACCAACAGATTAATGGACAATTGTTTATATTTTTGCTAAATTAAGACTTTGCTCTTTTTTTACTACCATGTAGTAGTCCTTAACTATGTCAGATGTTCTTGAATGCTCTCACTTTTGCAATGTAAAATCTCTACTTTGTTGTTGATGTAACAACCTCCCTTGTATATATTTATTTATTTGTGAGGTTAAATATGTCAACATATATTTTAGCTCAATAATCTCTGTCCTTGTTATTTTAAGCTTCTGATTCATCATAGGAGGAGAGGGAAAGAATAATCTCTCATACTTTTTCCAAAATTGTGAAATAGTTTACTGTAGTTGTATCTTTTACCAATATGAGGGGGGAAATGACAGTAATTTGAAATATTAGTTACTGGAAATTAGTGTAACTGATTTTAAAATGGACTAAAGTGGAAAGAAATATTTTTCAAATAAATATTCATGTTGTTAGTGTTTCGAAGAATTAAAATATTTTAATAATGACTTTTTTCTTTCTTACAGTTTGATGGGAAAACATTATTTGGTAGAATGTTGGAAAATAAGCTGCTGCTTATTCAGTATGTGCACTGGGGTTTGCTATGCCAAAACTCTGGGAATAAATCCACTTCAGTGGGAATGTATTTTGCAGAATTTAGTTTTTCTTGTTGCGATTAACTCAATGCCAAATCCAATGCATGACTGTAGAGTTATGCTGGGTCATTCATATAGTGGAAACCCAGTTATATTGACACACTGAAAGGTGAACAAAAGCAGAAATCCTATTCCATATGCTGGCATGGTATTTTCATAGAAGTATAAACAGATATTTACACCAAGGTAGTTAGGTTTCAAGGTAGTTAGGTTTCAGAGTGGTAGCCATGTTAGTCTGTATCAGCAAAAAGAATAAGGAATACTGTGGCACCTTAGAGACTAACAAATTTATTTGAGCATAACCTTTCGTGGGCTAAAACCCACTTCTTCAGATGCATGGAGTGGAAAATACAACAGGAAGATAGATATAGCTATAGCTACAGTATATGCACAGAGAACATGAAAAGATAGGGATTGCCATATCTATTCTAATGAGACAAATCGATTAAGGTGAACTATTATCAGCAGGAGAAAAATAACTTTTGTAGAGATAATCAAGATAGCCTCTGCCCCACATCTGACCCCCTCCCACTTCCTGCCCCCTAAATGGTGCCCTCAGAATCCCCAACCGCTCCAACCTCCTTTAGTCCTTGTCCCCTGACCACTCCCTCCAGAGACACCCCCTGCCCCTAACATCTCCCCCCCGAGACTCCCATGCCCCATCCAACCCCTACCCCAGAACCTCCACCCATCCAACCACTCCCTGTCCCCTGACTGGCTCTGAGACTCCCTGCCCCTTATCCAACCCCCCAGCCCTGGCCCCCTTACCACGCTGCCCACAGCAGCAGCTGGAGCCAGACTCACTACCACGCAGCCTCACCCCCTGCCCCCAGAGTGCTCCCCGTGCGGTGGCGTGTCTGCAGAGGGATAGCGGGGGGGGAGAGAATTGGGGGGGAAGCCTCCCCAGTGAGCTCAGAGGCTGGGCAGAACGGGCCCATGGGCCGTAGTTTGCCCATCCCTGAATTAAGCAAAGCAGCACAATTCATTCCATGGCAACCAACTAACAAAAAATAAATCAGGCTTGAGTAAGTGGTCACTACAGGATTTTTTTAAAAAAAGAGAGACCACAAATGTGAAGTAGTCAGTGAGATCTCCTTGTGTCAGCTACACCTTGTACTTTGTGGGTTGCTACAAGCAGGGGTCAGGCTTCTGTGGTCTGGCTGCAGAGCTGCTTTCCCAGGGAAATGCACCAGATGTGTTCCCTGTAAGATCCTTTAAGGCACTGCTAGGAATGGCTTTTGCGAGCTTAAGACAGAGATCTCCAAACTGTGGGGGTGCACTCCCCTGGAGAGGGCAGAGGGGCATAGCATGGTGGGGCCCAGGCCAGCCCACACAGCAGGTGGGGAAGGTGCACCACATAGCCCCTCTCTGCCCCTAGTTCATCTCTGGCCCCGTCCTCTCTCTCTCTCTCACACACACACACACACCTACCTACCTCAGCCCGGCGACAGCTCCACACCCACCCCCAGCCTTGGCGACTCTGGGGTGGGGGAGGGCGAAACGTGGAGGGGTGGTACCCTGAGAAATTGGGGCCCACTGGCTTGAGGTATGTTACACACACTGCCACCAAGTGGCTGAACACTAGTATACAGGTTAGCATTCCATTACGCCTAGCCCTACACAACCACCAAATGTATTTGGTAGGTAGAGAGGAAGGGAAAATGGCTTAGTGAGGACACTGAAAGAGGTGGGTGCATGTGCATCCAGCAAACTCCCAAGCCCCCTTAGGCCCTGCTCTTGCTCCGTATAGGTGGACCCCCCCCCCCCCCCACAAGGAGACCACTGACTTCAGTGATGCTCTGTTTAAATGCAGGGGGGGGTCTGCCATTTTGGAGTGTCTTGAAGTACTGGGGCCGTTTCTCCTCATTCTCTTATTATTTATTAAATATCAATAGCTATTGAGTTTTAATCCTCTGTAATTGGCTCCTACAATAAATGGCCTCCACCAAGGCTTTGCATGGGTGACTGTCACAGGGATGGGAAGACAATACTCCCAGCCAAGTCATGGAACAGCAATGAAGCTGCTTCATCACTATTACTACACATATGCCTGTAGGAAGAGCTGTATTCTTCTACGCTCCCTCAAGTATGATTTTGGCCACCTAGTCAATATAGTTTGCAAAGCCAGTGGCTATGCCCTTGTACGGGTATCCTCACCAACACTGTAGTGCTCATTCAGTGCTTAAGATGCTTAAAAGAGAATTGCTTAATGCTGTAGACCGGGGTAATCAAATTACGGCCCGGGGGCCCCACATCTGGCTCTCCAGAGTGTTTTCATCTGGCCCTTGAACTCCGGCCAGGGAATGGGATCCAGGGCTTGTCCCATTCTGGTGCTTCAGCCGAAGAGTGGGATCAGGGGCTTGCCCCACTATGCATGGGTCCTGGAAGCAGTGGCATGTCCTCCCTCTGGCTCCTATGCATAGGGACAGCCACTGGGCTCTACACACTGCCCCCGCCACAAATGCCACCCCCAGCAGCTCCCACTGGCCAGTAACGATGGCCAATGGGAGCTGCAGGGGCAGCACCTGTGGCCAGGGCAGTGGACAGAACCTCCTGGCTGAGCCGCCGCATAGGAGCCGGAGCGGAGACATGCCACTGCTTCTGGGAGCTGCTTGAGCTAAGCACTGCCAGAAGCCTTCTGTGTCCCAACCCTCTGCCCCCTTCCTGCCCTCCAAACTTCTTGTTCTCAGCCCAGAGGATCCTTTCACACCCCAAACGCCTCATTTCTGGCCCCACCCCAGAGCCTGCACCCCAACCTCTAATTTTGTCAGCATTCATGACCTACCATACAATCGCTGAACGTTTTTCAAATGCGCTAGCGTATGTCTAAAGTGCAGTACTTCACAGAATTTCATTGCCAAACGCTATACCACTCAATTGTGAAAAAAACCCAAACCATTTCCTGCGTGTTTTCCCTTTCTCCTTTGCCTGGATCTAATTAATAAACATTCCAGCAGAGGGCAGTGTCATATTACTACCTGTAAAGCTGTTAAAAAAAAGATGAGAAAACCTCAGCAAGATGCTTCCATAAATAAGCCTGGGTGGAAATATTAGTTGGAGAGTTCACATCAGGATTACTATCTTGTATATTAGTTACTAAAGTCTCACATCACAGCATAAAGTGAATGGTTTGTGCATGCACATATTGGGGTAGAGGACTATCTGCATGTGTTCATACAGCTTTGTGCGGAAGTAGGATACTAATTTTTTTTTCTTCCACCGTCATTGAATTTTTCTCCTTTTTTGCAGTAAGAGGATGTGATGGGAATTTCAGAATCTCTTTAACACCTAATGGATCCCCTTGACCAGTACTTGTTGTTCTGCGTTCAGCCAAGACTCCGTTCAAGTTTGTTTACTAGTTTGTTCCACTACTCTTCAGGTTGTACAGATTACTTGATTTTTCTGAGCTGGTGTCTTGCAATTCTGAAATTCACTGTACATGTTGTCCAAGGAGACAAGACAATTACCATGTAGTGACAATGCCACATGGTATTATCTCTACACTTTCTCCAGCAAAGTAGGAGGCACAGCCTGACCCTAGCAGATTACCTACTCCAAATGAAAATTTCTGACTGTTTTCCATTCCCAGTGGAGACAGCTCACAAATGAGGTTTGCAGCTGCTTGATTATGTTTCCAATCGCTGCAACCTACTCTCATGCCTGTTCTGGCCTTTGTAGAGCTGGTCAGACAATTTTCAGAATTTGGAGAGCTGGTCAGAAAATGCCATTTTGTCAGAACATGTTGATTTTAGTTTTAAAAAATCCATTTAAAATTTTAATAAATTCAGATGAAAACAAAGTGTTTTGTTTCAACTCTCTCATTTCCTTCCAATTTTATTTTATTTCATCTTTTAGGGTTTTTTTAAGTCTGCCTATTGCATCTTCATTCCCATTCATCTCATCCTATACTTCTGGCAATTAAAGTAATTGTTTACATGGACAAATATACGTTTAGCTGCTAAACTGCATTAAAATGACTACAAACAAGGAGGAGAAGCCAGCACTATATGGCTAGCAGCACTCATAGCTATCCCTCAAATTCCGAGCTGCTGCAGGCGGTGG
Organism: Dermatemys mawii; assembly: GCA_007922305.1. Taxonomy (NCBI): domain Eukaryota; kingdom Metazoa; phylum Chordata; order Testudines; family Dermatemydidae; genus Dermatemys; species Dermatemys mawii. The sequence continues at coordinate 76,531,916 of ML677333.1, forward strand.
GGACCCAGGAGCTGCCAGTGGTGGGGAAAACCCCAAGTCCCCCAGCTGCCATGGGTCCCCAGAGCTGCAGGCAGCAGGGGCACCCCACAGCTCCTGGCCCCCATGGAAGATGCAGGAAGATACCCCAAGCTGCAGGGGCATCACATAGCCCACAGCTGCTGCAGGTGGCTCCTAGTCCTTGCGCAGTTGTCCCTCTTCAGGTGATGTGGGGACCTGCAGATCTCCATTTTGTCAGATACGTTTAATAAAAGTCAGGTCACATGATTTTTTTTTTTTTGCCCATGACCTGTCCGTGACTTTTACTAAACCTACCTGTGACAAAATCTTAGCCTTACTCATAGCTCCATGCGTCACATGTGAGAACCAGTGACCCATCATGATTTAACTGGGGTTGGTCCTGCTATTAGCAGGGGGTTGGACTAGATGACTTCCTGAGGTCTCTTCCAACCCTAATCTTCTATGCTCATACAGAGAATGTCAATGGACCTTATCTCCTTTCAGTGAATTTATCGTTGATTAGATCTATTTGCTTTTGGAAAATACCCTTTGTCACACGGTGAGCTAGGCCTTAAGAAGAGGTCCCCACCTCCTGAGATTGGAATCTAATGATCAGAGGACTGGGCACGAACAAGGCCCATTGGACAATGGGGATAGCAGTTATAAGAGCTTCCTGTGTTTAAAGGGAGGGCTTGTAGCAGAAAAGGCCAGGCTAAACCTCTGCAGGATAGGATCTGAGCTGGTGAGGTTCCTTGTGGGGGAGGGCGCTAGGGAAGGAGTCCATGAGTGGGTTGGTGGAGGACTGCTGGAAGTGGCTGGGGAAAAGGCCTAAACAGAGAGGAGGCGGAAGTAGGAAGTAGACCTAGGAATCATGAAGCAGGGCAGTGTCGAGTTGAGGGTGGGCAGCTGCTGCAAAGCCTAGGATTCCAGGCCCAGAGCCTGAAGTAGGGCTGGGTTTTCCCATTGCCTCTCCGGTGCCATCTATAACCAACTATGTGGAGAGAGATCAAGAAAAGGAGGGAGCACTAACAGTGACTTAACCTTCTGGTACAATGAGAGTTTGAGCCCTCCCACAGAAACAAGCAGGAAGGAGTTAATAGCTGCACAGAATCTAAAGACTGTGGCCCAGAGAGGGCAATTTTTTTTCTGACTTAACTTGCCCTGGAACAAGACGACTTTTGACTTGACTGGAAGGCCAACTCATCTTATCAGCTTGGAGACTAATGTCTTTGGGAGGAAAACTGTGGGACAGCCACAAATCATGTTGGAGAGGTATTCTGCATTCACATACCCTATTACATCACGGGAATGACAGAATGACTGCATGACCTGCTGTTGCTTGTAGCTAGAGTAAATTAGAGGGAAAATTGAGTATATATTTCCCACAGGTTGCGCCAAAAAAATTAAGGTAAAGAAGACAATTCATAACTTTTTTTTTAATTGATCTGTACATTGGCAAACTTCCAGACAATGTGAGTTTCATTGTAAGACTATAGAATTGGAGGTTTTTGTTGTTTAACAGAGCAGTTGGTTTGCTATTGCTCGTCTTTTAATGCCTCTGAAATTGCAACTTTCTTACCTAGTTTATTTTTCAGTTTCTTTACCTTAACTTATGTGAATTCCAATTTCAGTGAATGAGCAATCACTTTAGTCATAAGACTGATGTAAGGAGAATGGTTGTTGTGTAAGATACTTCTGATGAGGCTGAGTAATTCCGCATGTGTTGTTTACTGTATCTGAGGGAAGAGCTCCTCAATTTAGTCATTTGAATTTAAACAAACAATATTTATAGGCAGTCACAGTGGACATTAACCAGAAACCTGCATTTATGGAAAATGACAGGAATATTCCCTAAACTGATTCCCAGACAAGGACAAAGAAAACATCTCTCTCCCCTGCCACTCCCACCTTCAGAATCTGTTCAAGTGCTCCCTTTGTTAATAGAACTGCACCAAGCTATTCACTAGAGATCCTGCTGCTGGCCAGCATCTTCATGGGTTCATATGAAAACTGGGGGAGCATCTAAAGTGACCAGATGTCCCAATTTTATAGGGACAGTCCTGATTTTGGGTTTTTTTCTTATATAGGCTCCTATTACTCCTCCACACCGTGTCGCAATTTTTCACATTTGCTGTCTGGTCACCCTAGAAGCATCACTTAGCCATTCTCTGTGCAGGCGGGCTTGTGTCTGGGTCATCATTGTGTCTACATACTAAATTTATGTGATTGCTTCAGCAGTGTTTGATAGTGAGGCAGCTACTGCTGAACTCAACCTCAAGTGTGCTAGTCTGGTCCTGCTCTGAATCTGCCAGCCAAAAGTGTCAGCACCTTAATCTGCCAGATTAAGGCAATGCACTTTAAATCTATACTTAGACACTACATTTAGGCACCAAATTTAGGCTTGATTTTTATTCTCTTTATATTTATAAATCAGGAAAAACATTTGACAGGTACCAAACCAAGGCTAAGATAAGTAAAGTCCATTCCAAAAATCTAATTTTTTCTGTACCTAAATCTTAAAATGGCTCAGCCCAGACATAGGGTTAGGGTTTGCAGCTGTTTATTCTTGTAAACCTGACGTTTTGGTGTCTAGTTCAACTTCATGCTCTTGACTAGCACATGGCTATTTACAAGAAGCCTGTTCTTCCTGAGACTGGTGCCTGGGAACAATTTCCTAATAAAAAGGTGGGGGGCTGTGAATAGCTAAGGAACAAACAACACTATTGCACTATGGAGTGTTTTGACCCATTACTAGATTAGAATAGTCAATGATGACTCAGTTCCAAAGTGCAAAAAAAATATAGCTTGGACTACCCCAGCTAAGGTGCAAGCTTGCAGCATTTCAGCTCTTAGTTGAGAGATGGCGTCCCCCATCCTTGCACACTGAACACTAATATCCAGGCTCCAGCTGGGCAGATCCAGTTCAGCACACACTTCTCTTATAAACATAATGGCAGCTAAAATGGGACCTTTCTTCTGTAACTCTGCTACCACATACTTACTGTGGCACAGTCTTTATACAACTGAATCAACGCTTATTAAAAGCCATTGGAAAGACTCTCATTGACCTCAGTGGGCTTTAGATCAGGCTCCATAAACACTCTCCCACCCTTCACAGCTCACTCAGATTGTACCATGGCTCACTTCTGCTGATAGAAAATTCAGTCCATGCCTAGCTTATGTCACAGTGTCTCATTCCAGTTCTAACATGGATATTCGGTCAACGGGGAATTAGCTTCCCAACCTCTGGCTCTGATCCTGTGGCCCTTACTCACATGGTACCAAGATGTCCCTGTGAGTGAGGGGTGCAGGAACAGGGAAAGTGGCTGGGATAATGCAGATCTAGAACAAAGAACAACAGATCTGGAAACCAAATCCAGTCAATGTCCCCAGGCTGAATGAATGATGTTGCCAAAGCTTCTCCTGACTGCTGCTTTCCTGTGCAGAGTGAGGGACTGTAAGACCATTGGGCGAACCACTCTGACAGACCTTTCTGGGTCTAGTGGAGGTGTAGGGGTGGCTGGGAAGCTTGTGATGTGTTATAATTGCCACTTCATCCAGGGTTCATTCAGCTGCACAGAAATGACTTCTCGCTTCAATAATTTAGTGTCCTATAAACCCACAGCATAGCATTAGCAAAAGCTCAACATCTAGAAGGAAGAGGCTTGTCCACACCCAATCTCAGTGGCTTGTTTTTTCCTCTGAAAGATTTGTCCCGGAGGCACTTTTCTTCAGTGGCTCTTTTAGTGACTATTTACATGGATGGAAGTGCTGCCTTATCTCACAGCATAACTTACAATGAAATATTATCTATCCCTTGTCTTTTTAATGATTGACCCTACAATACACCATGCTTTGTACCTACTAAATAAGTATGTTTCTGGCACGTGCACCTCTTGTAGCTGCATAATTTTTATATGCAAGGAAAAATAATGCAACAGTGTCAGTGAGTAAGTGTTCTTAAATTTTGTAAGCCTGTTTTCTTTTAGCATGCCACTAAAATATATGACAGGAAAATACGATGTAATTTGTTATTTTGGAGACAAAAATGCAAACACAAGCTCACATTTTTATCTTCGCTTGGAAACAGATTTTGAAGTGCATCACTATACGTATTTTTTTGCACAAACTTTCTTTGATTCCTAGCTGAGCAAAGTTGAGGCCCAGATGGCCAGTTACAAATGCAGTAGTTGTGTATGACAGTGAATCAGAGAAAACATCCTGCATTATGATGACTGGTAGAGTAAATATTATTCAGAAATGCATTTATTAAAACAGAAACTGCTTCCTCTGCTTATCCGGATAGATCTAACGCTCCCAACAATCTATCAATCAATTTACAAATCTGATTTAAAGCTAAAAAACAAAGTTAATAGTTAAAGCTAAAAAAAAAGTCTAGCCTGGCATTCTAGCTTTAAATTGGCATCACTTGTCCATTGTATTCATAAATAGGGAAGTAATAAATGTAGCAATCTAGTAAGTAAGATCTCTAGGCTATTGTGTGAGAAATAGGTACCAGCATAGGTAAAGCTGAGCTCTAAGACACTACGAAGGTAATAGGCTTCTAACCCAGTGAACCCTTATCATAGAGCAAGAAGAACTTCTTCCACCACAGAACACACAATAGACTGATTTTCAAAGGAAACGATTATGCAGTTTGCCTAGTGGCTGAAAAGGGCCATTGTTTATGACATCATCATTATGGGAGCTCATTTCTGATACTTCACTAATTCAGTTTTCATCTTTTCTTCAAGGTCATTTAACAATCACAAGAAAAAACCCCTGCTGGTTAAGCTTTTAATGCTTCACTTTGTTCAGGAGGAGAGAACGTAGAGTTTTAAGGTACATGGCCAGAAGTAGAGTGGAGCTCTACACCTCTCTCGGGGACCCCTTTCCCTGTGACCTTCAGCAAGTCACTCAGTTCCTCAGTAGAGGGGTGCCAGAGCAGGGGGAGGTGGTGGTGGACAGGAGCACACCAGGCTATGGTCTTGGAGGGAGGAAGAGCCACAATTCAGGCACCAGTGAGATCACACACACTTTTAGGAACCTTCTACCTCAGTAACTCTCTCAATTTACTTCTCTATTTTACAGATAAGTTACTCCTGCTCAGTAAGTGGTACGATTAGCATATGACACAGTGACAGATGGGACATGGACATGAAGCCCTGTGTGGGTGTGTAGTTGTGTGAGGCCTTGTGTGTGACTTATCATGGTACAGCATGGGATGGTGCAGTCTCCTTCCTACCCCTGGGATATTCAAACATGTCAGGGTCACTGAAAAGTGATAAAGCTGAAGGAGCTCTTGGCTGCTGCACTCACTGAAATGTCTCTCCAGAAACTTCTAGCCATAATCTGTGTTTTGCAAATAACTGCACAGCATGCTATTACACAACTAATGAAAAGGCAAGAAGGCCTACCCACCCCCATCATTCAATCCTGGATCCTGTGTAACCTCATCATCTCTCCCCCCACTCCTACCCCCCGCCCCAACACCCTTGTAATTCCCACATCTGGAAGAGTACAGCAGAGAAGAAGAGCAGTCCAAAATTTGGAGTCACTGCCTGTCGCCTCATGACACTGATTTGCCAAGATGACTTCGAGTCTGAGCACGTACATGCCCAGGAAATCTATATGTGCCAGATATTGGATGTTTTCATCTGGCCTAACTTTCAACCTGCCTTTTCCCATGTGTAAATGCATAGATACCTACTGAGCAAATCACATGGGGATGTACACAGGATGCAAAGATAGACAAGAGCTGGTTTTAAAATACCAGTCATTTTTTGTGGGAAATGTAACAAACATTTTGAAATTTCCCATCAATTTTTTTAAAAAAAAAATCCAAACCTCAAGAAATGTCTGGATGTTTGTTTTAAAACCAGAAATATTTTCCTTGAAAACACTGTGTGTCCAAAAAAATTAAAAATTTTGATCAAAATGAAATTGTTGGTCAACAAGCTACTTTTCATTAAAAAAAAAAAAAAAACAATGAAAGCAGCTCCACAGATAAAGCTTTTTGGAAAGAGTCAGTCATTCTTCTATGCATAGACTCATAGGACTGGAAGAGACCTCAACTGGTCATCTAGTCTAGTCCCCTGCACGCATGGCAGGGCTAAATATATTACCTAAACCATCCCTGACAGGTGTTGAAGAAAGGAATGTGGCTACAAACTTCTCTGATGCTTTGAAAACTTGGCTGAAAATAAGCTACTCCTACAGCTACATGAGCAGTTTTGATTCTGTTTGTGTCCTTATGGAATATAAGGACAAGATATTTAGAATGCCGGCTTCTCTTATTTATGGTGTGTTGCTCAGATCCAACAGATTTTGTCCCTTCACTAAAAATTTCTATACCTACATTATGCTTGTTTTTAATCACATGAGGAGAATAGCTTGCTCAGTAGATTGCTATTAGATGGGCCGCACTCTAGGTCACTGGGTCAAATCCACTCCAGTCTCGTTAAAGGTCATGGAGTTGCGGGAGGGAGGAGCTATTAGAAAAGCGTCCTCTGTTCAGTTCCCGCTCACCATCACAACTGGCACCCTTCCTGGCCAGCTCAGCAGTGAGCCCAACAGTTGAGTGGGTATTAGTGTCTCACCTCTAAGCGGACTTTCCAGACCTATTAGTGGGGAAGCAGTAGACAGCTTGGCCTTCTGCTCCTTGTGCTATACCTGGTCTGGGGTTAGAATTCAGTAGTCAGACTGACATTTTTCCAGCCCTAAAGTCACTTTAGAAAAAAAAAGACAGATGCTAGAGGTAAAATCCTGGCCCCACTGAAATAAATGGTACGTTGTCACAGATTTCAACAGGATCTGGATTTTACCCCATCTCTCTTGGTTATTCAATCAGAAGAGGTAGAAGTTTTGCATAGGAATCAGTTGTGGTATTTGGAAATTTCAGAGTAAAAATTACTTTCTAGGGTAAATTATGCAGACCACCACATTAAAAAGTACACCATCAATTTGAAATCTAGTCAGCTCCTTACAGTTCCTGCCAATTTATCTGATTTTACAGTGATACTTACTTATCCTAAAACGTCTGGATTAAAGATCCAGACAAAAGTGGGGGGGAACCTAATGCTACACCCAAAGTGCTGTTTAGTGCACAAGATTGAAATAGATTTCTCTATTTTCAGTTTCTTTTATTGCAGGCATTACCATTTATCAATATTAAATATGGAATTTTCACACAGAAGTGAGACTTAACTTTATGATTCCACTTTAATGAAGAGTATGTGACAAAACATATTTGTTGGTGCACATAGTGAGATCCAGGTGTCCATCTTCTAACATTTCCATATGAAACTATTCAGAAAAGGACACTCAGATGAGTGTGAAAATGTTAGTCACTCTAAGGGCATTGGGTGCCCAGTTTATCCAGATGGCTTTGAAAATTCCACCCTCTAAATATTGGCTCAGATTCTGCAGACCAGCAGAGCCAGGCTCACCACAAATCTGGATTTTGAGGGATGAGGGAAGAGGGAGGAGAATGTGTTGAACATGGTGTAAGCCATCTGTGTTCTCCCAGTCATGGGGTTGATAGGAACTAACCAAGTCCCCAGCATAAAAGTCAAAAGCTGGAAGACTAGGCCACCACATAACCCCATAGGCAAGCACAATCTTCTACTGGCCAACTACATTTTAAGCAGTACAAAGCAGCCTTAATGAAGTAGAGCATCTCAGTATTGCAAACCCAAAGGATGGACTTGGTCATGTTTTCAAGATCTTCTCCATGACCATGAGGACTGGAAACTTACTTTAAAAGTAGAGGTATTAATAACAGGACTCTAGAAGCTGAGGCTTTAAGAAAAAAATCAAATGCTGGGCTAAAATGGTGAGAGTTGTCAACTCTGTACCTAGCTCGTTATCTCTTAAGAAGAAGTTTGGTACAATGCCAGACAGAGGGCCTGATTCAGATCTTTCTTACACTGAGATGAATATGCAGTAATTCACAGGAGTCACATCAGTGTAAAACTTAGATAAAGGAAGTCAGAAATGGGTCCCTAAGCATTAAGTTTGGGATTTTCTAAGAGACTTTGGTTCTTAACTCCAATTGAATTTCAGTTGGAGTTGGGTACCCACCTCCTGTATGCTCCTTTAAAAAACCCAGCCTAAAATACGTAGTTTTCATCTGACACAACCTGGGCCAGATACTGATAAGGTGTAAATCAGCATAGCTGAGCTACATCACCTGATGATTGGGTCCTCTATAGTCCCACCACCCCATTTGTCTCATACCTCTCCCTCTCCCCATCAGACATGGAGATAGACAGATATTGTGTATCTGTCTATCTAATTTAAAGTTGTTTAGAATACTTTAGGGACCTGTCAGTTTCAGCTCACTTACTCCAAGTTTTGGAGTACAAAGCAGACACTTCTTGGTGTAGATGGAATAACTGCAACGATTCACATTTCTTTGAAAATATTACTGACTTCTATTAGTGATAAATTCCAAAGAATAAACTCTAAATGCTTAGAAACCAGTATATATGTCTGCCCTGCTGCATCCTCTAACCACTCTGCTTCCAAACTTATTGTGCTGAAGCTACGAACTAAAGAAGTAGTTGCAGCAATAGATCATCTTTTACTATTCCTAGGTACTTACAGGCAACTTACTTAAGGCGCGAACAACGCATTTAGTGCTTGCTTCTTATTCTGCCTACTTTGGTATAAATAGAGATTTCCATGGAGTTAATCAAATGAAATCCAAACCCATCCCATAGACTCCTCCTTAGCCCGTGTGTGCATACACACTATATGCTAACTGGATTAATATGTAATGAAAAGCACTGGCATTCAGATTTGGCATTCTCCCAAAGTACTGTAATGTACTCTGACTGTTGCTGAACTGTATTTGTATTTTTATGAGCATTTCATATGAAGGGCAGATAACAGTATATAATATGCATAATAAAGGGTTTGAGCCAGACAAGAGATGTACAATTCCCCCCCTGCATTTATGCCAACATATCTTGGCCCATAGCAACCCCGTATCATTTTTGTTTGTAATTTTTTATTCACAGTAGCTGAAGATGAGATTTAAAATTAAAGCTAGTTGGAAGTTTTCCAACACAATGTTCCCTCTATCACCATCAGAAAGTGATTCGTTGAAAGCTAAGTGTTTTATGCAAACATGTTGATTTTGGTGAAAGTTCATTGCAAGAGAATTTTATCAAAAAAAATTTTGATAAGGCTGAAATGGAATGTTTCAATCTTTTTGAAACAGAATGTTTATTTTCTTTCAATACTACTTTGTTTCAATTTTATATTATTTATAGTTTTTAAAAATGAAAACTGGAACAAACAATTTCATCAGAACAAAACATTTTGAGCAACTCGAATTTTGGAATTTCCTTTGAGAATTTTAAAAAAAAATCTCACTCCATTTTTGAAAGGAAACAAAGATTGAAATAGCAGAAATCCCCACAAAATGAAAAATCTGATCCCCACACAGCTCTGTTTAAAGTGTTATTGCATTTGTGGTCCAATTTACTTCTGTACTGGGTTTGTACACTCTTCTTCCACCACTGTTTCCATCAGCACCCTTCTTTTGTCCCATTAATAAGATCTAAAGAACCAAATCTAACTATGTCAGACCTAAGGGTAAAAGTTTGATATAGGTATTTGGTGTTTATGTTTGAGGGCCAGTTAGCTCTTGGCAGCAATTCCAAATGTTTATATACTTCTCACGGAAATCATAACCATTACGTCTATTGAAAAATGACCTTACAATAAAAGGTAGCTGATGCTTATAAACTAGGACAATCATAGATTAACTGCAGGCTGCTGTTAACATCCACCTCATTTGGACTGTATGTGTGCTGTTTATCCTGTTTTTAGTCTAATACAATGTGAGCAGTACTACAGAAGGAGCTGTATTCTATGCTGTGGTAAAATACCTCCTGCATCTGGAAATGTGAAACTAATTTTCTTGGCATATCAAGTCCTGTAAATTGAATTTGCTCATAACATTACTGCATGAGTAATGCATCTGTTCAATAGTTTCTCAGAGCTAGCTAACACTAGCAGCAGGGCAGTGTTAAATAAGAAGGTATATTTTATGTTAGCATTAATTCCTTTTCAACTAAATGTATTGATCTGTGACAGCCTATTCAGATTCCTGAAATTTGTTTTAGTTTTATGTTTCTGTTTCGTGTCTTATTTCAGATGTTTGAGAGGTAACATTTCTGTTCAGCTTTAAAATATCCCATTACATTATAACCCACTGGAGTCCATTATTACTCCTTTTTTGCTGGCTCTCTGGATTTTTTTTAATTCTGATATTACAAACCAAATTTCCATTTTGAGTCTGAGGACTGTTACAAAGAGGAAGTATATATCAAATGTTCTTTATGTTCCTGGGCCCAATAAACTACAAATGCAGGATACAGTTATTGAGAGTGAATTCTTTCCATAGGAATTTTTTATTATTTTTTAGTTTTCCAGACAAACAGATTATCTGGTGTATTATTTCTCTTCCCTAGTTTCAGTAATGGGATGGGCTCCACTCCCTGTTATATAAGGATCACAAAATGGTCACAACTTTTGAACTTACAATTTATGCAGGACAATGTTATAAAACCATGTGCAATTCTACACAAGAGCATAAGGACATGGCAGTGTGTTGAGAGTAAATGGGGGAGGGGAGATTAACTGCAAAACGGAAGACAGCGTTACCTTGTCACTGCCTGACAAAACATATTGCAATGAACAGTAGCTGCTCCAAGAGCCTCTTAACCTGAGCTGGACCGGCAAAGAAATGGAGGTGCGCTGCCTTTGAGGCCATTATGGCAGTGAGGGAGCACAGCACAGCCAGCTCTTTTCCCTGGCTGCACCAGGGGGCCAGTGGCAAGGGGAGGGCAGAGCTAATAGTCCTCTGAAGAATTCCCCAGCACAGAGGGAATCCTCAAGTAGTCAGTTAATCCATTTTTAGGGCTGTTTTGTACTGCTAGGTTTAATGAACCAGAAAAAGACAGCCCATTGTATATGTTTCTGTGTCTAGCATTTGTCAGCCTCTGACTGAAAGGCACTGGAAAAGTCAGAACAAGATAGGATTTCATATTTCTATAATGTATTTTCCCCCCAGTACTACCAAATCGAATGGAATCTCTGAACCCATCATTGCAGTGGTGGTTGTAACATAATAGCTGCACAGACACATGTGTGATTACTTGGACAAAAGAAAAAAATGTTATCCAATGAACACTTCATATGGCATTTAGGTAACAAGAATACAGTTACCTATACCAGATATAGCAAAGTCATAGCTGTCAAACATGCCAGTGTGCCACAGGGTCTTTGATGCTCACAAGTGGTTTTATAATCTTTTTATCTCGTGGAACACAAGTGTTCCTACCTTTTAGGTTTTGATATGGTTGGGACATGTACCCTTCTGACATCATTCCTAGTTTTAACCCCTCTTCACATGGGCCAGCAAATTGGTCTTCAATCCATGCTGAAGTAATTGAACAAATATGGAGACAAATCTGTAACCAAAGAAAAACAGCATCAAGAGCTATGAGATATTTTTTATTATTACAAATCTTGTCAAACAATGCAAAATTGATGGGAGCAGAGTAGGTGTAGTAACGCGAGTTTTAGTAAATTCATGGATATCATCTGACTCCCAGGTATAAACAAGATCCAGTGGCAAGAAGCTGAAGAAAGCCAAATTCAGACCAGTCTTTAAAAAGAAAAAAGTGGCAAATTCACCATTCCCTTCACTTGACATCTTTCAATTGAAAGGCATGCTATAGATCAGATCAGAAGTAATGGGCTCAATATAGGGATTATGGGTGAAATTTTTTAATGGTGTTATGTAGTAGGTCAGACTAGATGATCATAATGGTCATTCCTGTCTTTAAAACGTATGACTCAAAAAACCTTCTTCACAGATGATTCAAGTTAGCTTGTTATAGCCAGTGATGTGAACTGCAAATTGCCATTCACTGAAGGCCCTTCAGTCAATGCTGTATGGCAACATGAGTTACAGAGCGGTGTCTGGGCAATGGTGACAATTCTAATATTTTAAAACATTTCCATGAATAATCTGTAAAGTGAGCAATAAAAACCCCAGTCAAATAATTCCTTCCCATAGGAAAACACAGTGAGTGGTCCCAGGAGGAGGAGATCTCTGTGCAGACCCCTTCAGAGAGATTCCCCCATATTATTTTATTTCTCTTTAGTATAAGTTAAATGCACCTGCATACAGGCTCTGAATACATAATTTTAATTGTGTGGGTACACAGTGTATGTGTAAAACGTATGGGCATGCACCGTCACATAATATCCCTTAACAGAGAGAAACAGTGAAAACGCTGGGTCAAAGCAGCATTGACTGATTTTGCTAGAACACACCACATTGCAAGTATACACCAGCAAGAGAGTGTAAAAAAGAGTTTCCTGGACAGGTATTTGAAGATGGTGGAAAACTCTTTTGCAAAATGTGCAGCCTTATTTTGGACCATCAGAGGGAAAAAAACCCCTGACAATTGCAAACCACCTCACCAAATCAGAGGCATTTAAAAAGAAAAATTGCATTGCAGGGAAAAACAAAAAGGCAATTTACATTTCAATGTGTTTCAACACAACCACAATAGCAAGAGTGCTTGGATGTTGTCCATGACTGAGCTTAACTTGTGCCACTGCCAATATACCATTATCTAAAAAGGACCATCCGCTCCTACACCAGTTTCCAAACAACTGAGTCAAGAATGGTGGTGCAAGTCCAGGTTACCAGCTCCTAGATGCAGATCTTATCGATTTCAGAGAAATTAAGATAAGGACAAAGTGAAGGATAACTGTGTCAGTTACATTCCTTGAAATGACAGACGACGAGGGTTGCTGTGCACTTAACATTTTACTCATGCCATTGGTGAAAGATGGTACTGAGAAGATACCTCCTATTTTACTGACAATTCACACAGAAAACAAATCACAATACTGTGTCTCAGTCATACAGACTGTGCAAAGTTATGAAATTGCTTACAATAATGTAGTTGTCTTTCACATGGATCATGCTGCCTACATGAAAGAAGCTTACAAAACTATATTATCTGGACTGTCTCCCCCCACACACATACACACCCCCATAGCATCCATGGGACATGAGTGCCCATACAATCAAACTGGTGGGGGAAAGTTTTCATAAGCCATTCAAGGATGTCAATGCACTGGTAGAATCTCTCTCAAATGTTCTATATGGCAGGGGGCAGGAAGAGGAGATATTTAAATTACATAAGGCAAGAAGTTCCTAATATAACAATGGCACCAGACCCAGTAGCAACTACATGGAACAGCTGGTTTGCTGCTTTTTAGTACCATTAAAATGCACTTTCAATATTATTGTGGCTTTGTTGAAGAATAGGTATGTGTGGCAACTCTGCATCACATTTGTTGGGAGAACTTCAAAAAATGGGTTTCATCTGACAGCACTCTATGTTTAATGCTGAAGATCATACTGTTTTATCAATGAAATGTGCAAGCCAACCACTGACCTAATGGCTACCTTTGAAAGCCAGAGAGTGCATTTTTGCTTTTGAGAAAATAGAGGAATGGCTGTTTTTCTTGAAACACATTCCGGATTTGGAGGAAACCATGCAAAGATTCCTCAGGCTATCGATATCAACAATGTAACAACAGATAAAAGTAGAAAGCTGGTGCACCTGTTTCCTTCAGCTGTTGACAATTCAGTTCAAAATCTGAACTTTATCAGTGATACTGAGAGTGGGCAGCCTGCAATTAAGTTCCTGAAATGAGTAACTTTCAATGCCAGAAGAGTTCCTGTAATGTCTTATGTCAAGGAGGATTATGCTTCAATTTCTGTCATCACTGACATTTCAGCAGAGGAGTTTGTGTGTACTGGGAAGGCAGTGCCTGACGTGATCTACATTCAGGGGAAATTGACATTACCATGCTTTGGTCAACAGCCAACCGCTTTCTGAATTTGAAAGTGTTAGCTTTCAGAGACATAAATGCTGTTACAAACACAGCTGATTCTCAATGCAACAACTCACTGTATAATCTTTTCCTCTCCAATTGGAAGACAAACTGAAAGCCTTTAATAAAGTTCCTTTATTTCAATCTTGAAATTTAAAAAAAGACTGATTTTTTCCTTCTTGAGAAAAATCTTGTATTAAATTTTAATGAAATATGACTAACCTGTAGGAGGTTGTCTCAAATTCTCATCATCATTCAGTTTTGCATAACTCCAAATAAGATATTCAAGAAAAGGTGTATCGGAAACTTGCTTACATTTAGAAGCTATGGAGTTCCGGACTCAGATTTCTTCAGTATTTTCGCCCTTTCCTTGTTTCTCCCCAAACTAGATTTTCTGGCTTTATTTTTAATTGTCCTGAACAATCTTTGCTAGAGAAAAGTCATTCACAGCTGGTATGCTTTAATGCCCCTGCCGAAAACAGTGTGCCACTTACTGGCAACATAACTAATGATTCAAGCCACTGGCTCTATAAGCCAGGAGGACCTGGCAGTAAATAAAAATTCACACCAATGCAGAAGAAAACTGTCAGGCCATTAAATAGTTGACTATTTAAAACTCTGTCTGGATACAAGTGTCTTACTCAAGGAGGTTTACTAAAATCAGGCATGCAAGTAGCTGTACTGCAATTTGCTAACGCTCATGGACAGAGGTGCTACAAAATGCAAGAAGAGGCTTGGGAGAGTGGTAGACACTAAATATAATAATTGCTCTAACTTAGATTTGATCCAACTATAATTTTACACTGAAGGAATAGTGTGACCACGTCAGCTGGCAAAGAGGCCTGGAGCGGGTGCATAGAGGTTATAGATATCTCCCAAGTCTGGTATGTATATTCTAGTACCTAAGAATGTCATTATTAGAAAGTCTCTAATAAAAGCTTGTGTCATATTAATCTTCATCATTGTTGCAAGATGGATGGATAATATCCAAGGAGTTGGATATACGTAGTGAAAATAGCTTTTAAAGCCATCAGCCAAAGAGGAAAAAAGTTTTCTTCCAGACTAGAGGCATGATGTGTAGCTCTGTCAAAATGACAGTTGAGCAAATGGAAGCACCATTTGCATATGGAGTCAACAGGAAAGGAGTACATGGGGAGAAAAAAAAAAAAGCAAGCCATGGGGGCTCGCCTGGCTGTCTACAAAAACAATGAACTTTGGTGGGGTTATAAGAAAGAGGCAGAGAAGATGCCCCTTTATCCTGCACCTAGGAAGTAAACAGCACATTACATGCCTGAAAACAGGATCTCAGCCAGCCTTGATTGAATGCTATGAAGGAAATTTGGGGTGAGAAAATTTAGGCTGAAGGTTAGCCTGTTAACTTAAGTTTCTAGAAATCACATCATGACTGTTTTATATGGAACCCTTTTGTTGTTTCCATTATCTTTGCTCACTTTCCCTTGAATCTCAAAACTTGGATAATCAATGCCACATTGTTTTCACTATAAATATATCTCAGTGCTGTGCTTTTATACAAGGAGTGGAACCTGGGCTGAATCATTCAAGCTGTTGTATACATTGTTCCTTTGGAGACAGCAGACCTGCTATTTCTATGAGCGTTCAGTGGATAAGGGGCTGGAATTACAGGGAACCCTTCCAAGGGGCTTGGGTCTGAGGTGCACCTATTGTTAACCCGCAAGGCAATAAGAAAGGGCTGGCATGGCCCAGTGGTAAGTGCAGGGGTGGCTGACAAGCTGGGATTGTCAGGGACCCAACACCCAATTAAGCACCAGCAAGTTTTCCCTCACTGGAAGCAAGGTGATAAGGTGGCTCAGTCCTGGGTACCCTGAGAGCCATCACAAATAGGAAATCTGTTTTAATATAGTACATAGGGATTTAGTTAAATACTTATGTTTTAGCATCAAATATAGCAGAGGTGGCTTAGTTGACATTTGGATGCCAAGTGCAATAATTAAACAGGAAGATGGGAGAGTGGAATGGAAAGTGAAAGAAAGTTCAGTACAGCATAAAAGAGTTAAGAGTGAGAAAGTAGGAATGAAGAGCACCTACTGGAGAGACTCCGATATTGATTTATTTTTTCCTTCCTTTCAAGAGAGATGTGTCTTATTTGACTTGAGAAGTCATGCAAAACTACACTGATGTGTAACTCAGCATTTAAACTCAGGAGACAGGAAATTCATTCTATCCCCTCATATGTACCAGTTCTGAATAAGATCTTAAACACATAAGATCAGGCAATAGGACATATGCTACTCTGCAGCAAGAATATATTTTACAAGTGGACTAACTCAAAGCAACCAGGCAACCCACCTAAAAATGAATACAGGGCCTTCAAGTTAATCAAATATACACAAGAGAACAGGAGTTTTATCTGGAATTGGGGAGGGCTTTTCAGAAAGATCTTTTTGACTTGAGTAGGTGAAAGAGGGACATATAGAGAAGAAAACTATAAGCAGTATTCCTTCCTTCCATTTACCTCAGTATCTGGAAGATTTTACACATTAGCGTAAACATGTTTATATAACTGCTTGGTGTTACACTTTTGATATAGTTGTGAAACCTTCTATTTACCACTTATGGCTCTGAGCAACATTGTTCTGTCATCAGCACAACATGAGCTACAATTAAGTACAGAGAAAGCCTTGACTCTAAAAGATGTCAAAGTCCAGTCTCATCAATTAAAAAGACATTTTAGGCAGAAAGCTCTGTAAAAAGCTTTGAGTGCCTCATTCTTGTATAATACATTAAATTTTTTATCCGTGGCATCCACATTAGGCATTCAAGGACAACACAAGTACTGGTGGAAAAATCTTTAATATTTTACCCTTTCTTCTCTAAGAAAGAACACAAACCAGTTTGTCTCCATGTCCACTAAATTCTTGATCTCATTGCAAGAGTTGTCAACAAGTATTGTTGTTCCCATGCTATGAAAACTCACATATACGAATACACTAAATACCAGGCTAAAATACAAACTTACCTTTACAATGTTAGGCTGGCATAGCTTTGTTCTAATCCTAATTATGCCTTTCCAAAACGAAATTTAATAAACCCATATGTCAACCAAAGCAAAAAGACAGGAGGGAAAGTGTGTTTTGTTTGCTCATTTGTTTTTTGGGCAAAGATCTACCCTTGATTAGGCCAACAAATGTGAGTTAGATAGGCTTTCAAGAACTCCATAGTGTCATCATTAGCTACATAAACTGGGTGAGGAAATACTTCCTGCCCTTCCTAAACATCTCAATCATGTAATTGCAAACAAATCTTTCTCCCCTTCCCCACCCTTCAAGGAAAGGAAGTTGGCAAACCAAAGAGTACTTGACTAGAGCCAGTCATCTTAACAAATGAATCCAGTTCTCATTGAAGAGTTTAAAATATTGTATATTTGAGATTGTTCTTCTGTAAGTAGATAATCTAACCCATTTAAAAAAAACCACAAAGCATAATTTCTTTGAAGATATATTGTCAGGGACAAATCCTAAAATCTATATCTTAGCCTTTGCTCAAACAAAACACTGAAGACTCAATGAGTTTTGAATAAGGACTTAAGGATTTGGCATATACCTTTCATGAAAGGTGAAGGGCTATTTAAAAAATAATCAAAGTAGGTTGTTCTATGAAAATAGGTGCAATAATTTGAAATGAGAAGGAAACAATGAGGCAATTGATTAGTCAAAATTATACTTTTTCCTAACAGCTGACAGTCTCTCCCCACACCTCCCCCTCACCCCAGCTTGACCTTTTCTGCCCTGTCCCCTCCAAACTGTCCCAGTCTTGATATGTCTCTACCCTGGGTTCCTTGTCCCAATCCAATTCGCCTTGCTTATCTAGTCCCAGTCTCTACTCTTCAAGCTTCTAAGACAAGTCTCAGTCTCCCCCTTTGGGACTGCTGTCTATGTCTCAACCTTTCACCCCAATCTGTCCCCCTCCTCACATCCACTCAGTCTCCTTGCCCAGCCTGACCCCCCTCCCCATTTCCTTACCAAGCGAGTCCAAGTTCACTTCCCCTGGTTCTTCATCCATGGTCTTTAGGCCCATCTCCCAGTCTCACCCACCCCACAACTCCCAGTCACAGTTTCAATCTCATGCCAATCCCAGTCTGTTCAGATTTGTCTGTTCCTGCTCTCTCCCTGTTCAGTCAGGTGGCTTTCTACTCCCCACTGCCTGGGGGCCAAAGGAGATTATTGAGACCATAAGGAAAACAGATTCTCTGCTTAGTTCCAGTGCCCAGCCCCACCCCAGGAGCATCTGGGACTTGCAACCATTACAGGCAAAAACCTGACATCTGAGGCCAGTGGAAGCTTTTTTGCTGCCCTAGGCAGTGGCGGCATTTCAGCAGCACCACGCAGGGCCCACGTCCACTTCTGCGGCATTTTGGCAGCTGCTCGCAGGACCCTTGTCTGCTTCGGCAGCATGTCAGCTGGCATAACCAGAAACGGACAGCAGTCCTGAGAGCGGCCACTGAAATGCCGCCAAATGCGCAAAACGGCACCCTCAGAAAACAGTGGCGCCTTCAGAAAACAGTGGTGCCCTAGGCGATCCCCTAGGTTACCTAGTGCTTGCACCCACCCTGCTGGCATCTCCCCTGTCTCTCTGGGCTGCAGTATGTTCAGTGCTTCTGTGAGGTTAGTGTGCACAAACTGCATATGCCATCAAGCTGTGAGGAGATGAAACATTCTGAGTGAGGACTATATCTTCAGAAATGTTAGATGATAAACTAAGAAATCTCTTCTGAGCGTGCATAGAATGAGAGGGAGTTTTGTTGTTGTTTTAAAGACTGATCACTTGGCCAAATTTTTTACAGGCACAGCTAAAGGCAGATACTGACCTAGAGGCCACTCCCTTCCAGATTAAAAGTGCCTGCATCAAAGCATGGAAGTGTTAGATCATCTCAAATAAAAAGGACCTACTTTTTTTTAAAAAAAAACATTATTTCATCATGCATGTTTCCCTACCTTTGAGCTGAAACAGCAGAATGGAAATAAAAGTTCTTCTGTTAAAGGGAAGAGGGAATACCACATTAATCTGAGAAAACAGTGCAATAATGGCTCAAAAGGAAGCAAACAATAAGGAAAACTCCTGCCGTACACTATCTTGGGGCAGTGTCCTTTGCCTCAGTATTTCCCTCTTGTGGTGTAATAGTCCCATAGACAAAAGTTCCTGTAACACACTATTCCCCCTTTCCCTCTGCTGCACTTTGTTGTCCAAAGTTAGTGAAGTATCAGAGTCCAGGTGTGTGTGTTCAGGTAGCACTACCTCCAACCCCAGGTGGAGAGGAGGAAGACAAATGAAGCTTCAGCCGCCATTGCTATGCTGCTGTCACCACATCTGCTGCATCTTTGATCCAGTCTAGTCCAACAGCTTCATAATGACCTAGCTCAGCTACCAGTGATCACAGTTCTAGGATTTGCTGCAGCAGGGTGGGTATTTTGATGCAGCATCTCTCACTGATGTTTACATTGTGGTGACTGCTCTATTGGGTCATATAAAGTACAGTTCTGCTTCCCATTAATATTACACTAAGGATAACATTTCATTACCCCTCCAGAATCCAACACTTAAATGAATGCTATGTAAGAACAGCCAAAATGTATCACCTCAGCAAAGAAGAAATACCATTCCCCTTGCTGTTAAGAAGAATCCTGAAATGGAACTGGCTCAAGCCCCCACCCAATAATCTGGGGAAAACTAACCTCCACCCCGGGCCTCTGAGAGGCAATACTTCCCCATTCACAATCTTTGAATGTATGTATGTAAGCAGTGTCAGGAATGAGATATATTCTGACATCTGGTGGCGAACTATGGGAATTGCAGTGAGCCTTGCAAAATAAGTCTGGGGCTGATCAATTTGCATAGACACACCCACTGCGGCTAGCCTGAGCCCACAGCAGCCCACATGGCCACTTCGGCTGATGAGGGAGCCCCAGTTTCTATGTTATTGGGGCAGGAATGATAAAGTGATGTTACTGTGATTATGTGAATGAAGGACTATGGACATGTACTTGGCCCTTGTTATGATGGAGGGACTCGCCATCATCTAGGTAGCACTCACTGGGCAAGGGCCATGCGTTTTCAGAACACTGTGAGATTGAGAGAGGTGATGGACAAGCACCTATACCTTTTGGTGAGGGCTGTGTCTGAGGGCCTCCCAGGTTTATTGCACCCTGCCTCTCTCCATTGTAGAATGTCAGAATTGAATTTTGCTTCCATTAGGAGCCTGGTTCCAGGCTGCTGAGCTGACAATTGCTTTGGGCTCACTGGTGCACCTGTACTAAGGCTCCCCTACTGTGAGCTGAAATCACCTAAGAGCTAAAGAAATCACTGAGCGCTGTCTTAAGTAGGGGGGGACCTGGAAAAAGTGCAGAGTGGCTGGTGCAGCAGAGCAGTCTGTGTGACGGCTAGCAGGACGGCTAGCGGAGTGACTGGTGCAGCAGAGCTGTCTGTCGACTAGCGGAGGCGTTGGTGCTGCGGGCAGAGTGACCGGTGCGGCAGAGCTGTCTGTCTGTCTGTCACCTAGCAGAGGCGTGGGTGCTGCGGGCAGAGTGACCGGCGCGGCAGAGCAGCTAGCAGATCAACGGGCAGAGCGGTTCGTAGGACAGCCAGCGGAGCAGAGCCGATTGCGGTGAGAGCTGCAGCGGAACCTCACGGAGAGGCGGCGCAGTCGGCCTCGGACCACGTAATGTGCCCCGTGCCCTACCCTCCATCTCCACCCAGCCTGGAGGTAAGACTCTGCCAATTGACTTTTGAACTCTGCACGGACCAAGGACAGAGACTCTTGGGCTGTTGGACTTTTGGGACTATTGAGTGACTTTTTGGGGTTGTGGAACTCAAGAGCCAAAGGGAAGGCCACGGCCTATTTGCTGGGAGGGGGGCTTCTGGTTCATGGTTTGGTTTATTAACCTTGTTTGTGGTGTTTCCCCAATATAATGCCACATTGTTTCTCCCTGTTATTAAAAGGCTTTGGTACACTCAGACTCTGTGCTTGCGAGAGGGGAAGTATTGTCTTTTACAGACGCCCAGAGGGGTGGTATATGGTTGTCCCAGGTCACTGGGTGGGGGCTCGAGCCGGTTTTTGTATTGTGCTATTGGAATGGAACCCCTGGATACTGAACCCGGCCCTTGTTGCTGCCAACTCTGATGGGCAGAAGGGTTACATGTACATCAAAAGAAATATTTTATGAAAAGGGAGTCCCCTATTAATTTGGGGGAAATAGCACAGCCACATTCAGAAGCATGTAGCAATAGCAAACACCCACCCCACCGTACACTGGGCAGTGTCCTTTGCCTCAGTTTGCCACCTGGCAGTGGGAAAATTTGACAACACATCACTTCTCTTTATCCCACTCAGTCAATTGTCCTTAGTCAGGAAAGGCCAGAGTTCAGAGATGCATTCACACGAGTCCACCTCCCACCCTTGAAGGAGGGGGTGGGAGAGGAAAACAAAAAACCATCAAGCAGTACTTCCATTGCTACTGCCACTTCTGGCATGTGGCTCACTGTTACCTTTGCTGTGGTTATCACTGCTGCACACTGCCACTTCTGCAAGAACACATTAGCCCACACAGTTAGCAATTTCACTAGGGAACTTCTATGCTGTTGTCTCTTCATTACCTTTCACCACAATACTGCATTCATCAGTGATTTCAGCTGTAGTAACCACTGAACAGAGAGCAATTAACTCCAGCCAGTGCAGCCTTTAAACACTAGAGAAGGCAGAACAAATAATTTCAAAGCCCCTTTTGCCAGCACCCTCATCAGATAAAAATACCCATCTCATCCATCATGAGTGGGATCTGGCATACCTACCCCCTGCTTAGCAAGTTCAGTTCAGCTTAGGGTGATCCTCTCAACCAGTACAGGCTAAGTACAGTTCTGCTGCCCTTTACTCACACAATAAGGATAAAAACATTTCATTCCCCCACATTCACAGTGCATTGTGTCAAAGCCTGTCTGTTTGCCTAACACCTAGGCAGAACAGGTGTGTCTATGCACATAGAATCTGCCCTTGAAGTCTTTTTCCCCCAGTGCATCACTAGATGTCAGGGGAAAGCTCATTCAGACCCAGTGACTGACTCATTTATACACAGTGACTGACTAGCCTGGGGAACTGATTAATTTATACACAGTACACCCATTTATACAGTACAGTATACAGTACACAGTACACTCATTTATACACATTTATACTAGCCTGGGGACTGACTCATTTATACACAGTGACTGACTAGCCTGGGGAACTGAGTCCTCCATATAGTAGGAACAAATCATTTAGTAAGTTTTAAAAAAGTTATAGACATTTCCATTAATAGCCTATGTAGTTACATTAGCTAGGATAAATATC
This sequence comes from Dermatemys mawii, assembly GCA_007922305.1. Lineage (NCBI taxonomy): Eukaryota > Metazoa > Chordata > Testudines > Dermatemydidae > Dermatemys > Dermatemys mawii. The sequence goes on from ML677333.1 coordinate 76,554,210, forward strand.
TCATGAGCTACCAGTACTTATTTTTCAAGGACTAACCTAAGAGCCCTCCAGTTGGGCCAATGAAAAAAAATCTTTCCTCTGGATATGTATTGAACAATGACATATTTGGGGGCCATGATCCTGACCCACTCTAACCGCTTTACACCAGGTAAAAGAGCTGGAGTGTCAAAAAGGGGTCCCAAAAGTCCCATACTCACTTACGGAAGCTTCTCCCAGCACCTCAGAAGACAGATTAAAAGCTGCCCTTTGAGGACACGTAATGAGATCACACTCATCTCTCACAAGCACCACCGTCTCAGTTCGTATACCTAAGTAACGAGTCTTCAGTGTGGTGAGTCTTCACATAGTCTGTATGTGAAATAAAAGCCCCTTCTGGCGTACAGGTCCAACAGGAAGCCTGCCTCAGTGTCCTCTGTAACATTTATTTAGGTGCAGCCCTATCCCTGGGCTCAATCAGTCCAATACGACCTATCACAGTACCCTGGTTTGAACTCTCTTCCTCAGCCACTTCTGGGCTCTCTCAAATTGTTCCTGCTCTTCAACTAGTCCCAGATGTGGTGTGGGAGCTCCTTCCTGAGAGACTCTTTGCCTCTCTGGGACTAGCTCTCCTCCTACACCACTAAAAAGAGTTCAGTTTTCCTTCTGGGGTGCACTAAAGTCCAGTCTTTATGCATCAAAGTCCTTCCCAGGGACTAAGGGGAGAACCCAGGCCCAACCTGTACTCCAGATCTCAGTCCAGGGATCCTATAGATAGCAGCCATCATCACCACATCCCTTTAGTTACAAACTGCCACTGCTATGATTCCCTGGGTCACTTCCCCACAACTCCAGCTCATTCTTCAGCCTTACCTCAGGGCCTTGTCCTGGTTGAGTCTCAGCAGCCAGCCCAGAGCACCATCAGAGGAAGAGTAGGAGAACATCTGTTGGTGTAGATAGGCTTCTTCTATGGTCCATTGTGTTTGTTGATAAGTCATTAACTTGAATAATCCCTTCACAGTGTGCTGGCTAAATATCTTTTGGGTGTTATCACAGGAGAAAACTTTTGAAATACAAATACATAGTTAATATTCATAATTTCAGATACAAATATGATACATGCATGCAAAATATGATTGTCCTATTCAGCAAATTAGAATTTTTCCATAGACCCCTTACTTGATACACACAATACAAGATTTGTTGCACTTATATCACAGTGGTAGCAACAATGATCTACCTGGTCATTTTTAAATCATATAATGTCACAGGGTTAAATCCCTTCTGTGGTCTGTTAGTCAGAGCAGGATATCTAGAATTGGGGATCATAGATTTTGTCACCCATACAGTGACTTTGAGCAAGGAATTTAGCCTCTCTGGCCAAGATCTTATCCTCTTCCAGAGAACCCCACAGGAGAATGCTCAGGGAAAAACATCACAACAAGGATTTCCTCACAGTTACTCATTCTATTTGATGGGAGAGCAGCATATACACCTCTTCCTATGTGGAATAGGTTGTGGGAACCATAACCCTCAGGAGCTCTGGGTGTGTTCTATGCAGAAAAAATAATGCAGTCCCATGTTGTATTAGCTTTTCTACCTAAATTCTGTAGGACGAGAGGTGTGAACTAAGTGTATCTATCCTAATCTGCATCCCTTTGCACTATACAGACCTTGAACTCACATAAGTGGGGGTAAGTTGCCATGGAGGAAGGTGAATTCCCCGCTTTAGCACAGGAGTGGGAGGTCCACTTGCGGAAGATCCCCTGAATGCACAGATCTGATTGGGACAGAGGGAGAATGATGCAGGTTTTTGTGATGAAATGGTCTTGGTTAAAGTGTAGATTGTCCAATTTGGGTGAAAGGTGGCACGAGTCTGTGTAAAACTGTTCTTGAAAGCCCAGGAAAGAGGCAAAGAAACACTGTGAAAAGAGTTTCAAGGTTTCTGGTAAACTCACATAATTGTTGTAGCAAAAAAGAGACCAGTTATCTGTTGTTTCTAATAGCATCTAATAATCATCTTCAAAGAAGAGGAAAGACGATTTGATTGGATAGTTTTGATGGTTGATTTTTGTTGTTGGGTGTTTTGATTGGGGATCAGAGGGCTTTGAGTAGACCTTGGCAAATCACTTTACAGGGCAGAAGGCTTGTTTGGGCAGAATTGTTCTCACCTTATTGACCAGTGTCTATCTCATTGTCTACCACCATATGCTGGGTCTGATCCAGGGATTTATCATCATTCCACTGGGCCTTTTTATTCCTGATTTTGAAGAATATTTTGACCAGACTGAATTATCAGAAGCCATTGCCATCTCCAAGGGTATATTCTGAGTAGCTCTTGAAATGTGAACATAAGGATTTTGCTTCCTCTCATTTTACAGTTGCTACTTCTTTCCTGTCTCTCTCTTTGCCTCCTGTCTTGTAAAAGCCTGGCTTAACCATACAAGACAAATCTAACCTTACAACACTCTGCTGCCATTAAGACAAGAGCAATGAATGAACCAGTCTGGACAGCAGGTTTGGAAGAAGCCCTTGGACTCAAAAAGCTTAGATCCAAAAGATCTCTGATGGTGTCTCATGATTAGAGAGTGATACGATTGCTGTGGGGATGGGGGAGCAAGAGAGAGCATTGGAAAGAAGGGATATGGGAGTATTATCACAGAGTTGTTTCTTGGCTCTACTGGGGCAGGGCAAGAGAGGAGGCAGAAGGTCTGCAGAACTCCCAATGGGAAATGGAGGAGAAATAAGGACCATCTATGCTTGTGGGGGCAATTGAAGAAGGATCTGTAGACACTTAAAGGGGGATCAGTGAAGGGCCCTCAGGTCTTGGAATGAGGGCCAGAAGAAAAGGGAATCACATTATTGAGAATTGACCCCAGAAAGAGTGTGAGAGAGGCGTTGCTTTTTGGAATATAACAGATATAAAGTATTCTTGACTATAGTTTGAATTAAGGCCTTAATTGCAGATACAACCTGCAAGTTCATCCCTTCAGCATCCCTTTTTTAGCACTACTTTGTCCCAGTCTATTATGATTCAATGCTATAGTAGCAGTGTGAAAGTTAGTTTCAGGGGAGGTCTGAGAGATAGAGCATATGAGGTAGAGAGTATGAGAGACAGAGCAACCTCAAAAGAGTTTGGATTTGGATCAAGTAAGCATCCAAAAGTGTAAATATTTATCCATTCTTTCTGCAACTTTTGTTTCTAAAAAATTAGACTAGACGTTTCATAAAACAGACATTCCCAGGAGATATCCGATATTTCTGATTCTGCTCTCAAATGGATACCAGAAGTGAAAGAAAAACTTATCAAATATTTTAGAAACTTAAAAAAAGGGGGTTCTTGAAACAGAAGAAAGTCCTGAGCCTTTTGCTAGTTAAAAACAAGTATTCTATCCTTGTTGTTCAGTTCAAGAAGATGAATGATCTGAAACATTTGGATCTTGGTAGTCTGAGAAACTAAAGAAGGAAAACAGAAGAAATGACACTTAGAAAGTAATGAAAGGGAAAAAAGAGAACATTTGTTACTGAGACAGTGAAGGAATGAGAAAATGAAGAGGTTGCTGAAGGGAGTGATAGATACTGAAGGTGGTTGCTGAGGTAAGGAAACAAAGAAATATTGTTCTTAACTACTCTCAATAAACATCTCTTCTTTCAGCAACATCTTTCTTTCACCTTCCTCTCTCAAACTACACATCATAGTGTAACAGAAAGTAGAAGCACTGGAAGTAATAGCAATGTGGTGTTGCACTGTACCATGCATCGTGTGCAGTGGTGGTATAGATTAGACACAAGAAGGGTTTTGGAAGAGTAGCTAAGGAGGCCTACTATTAATTAACCATTGAGCATTGGAATGTAGCTGCCATTTCTGTGCAACAGAAGCATTTGGCATTGTTCTCCGTGCTGACATTCCACTAGCGACAAAGAGTACTGGGACACCTTAAAGACTAACAAAAGTATTGAAGCATAAGCTTTTGTGGGCTAGTACTCACTTCATTGGATGCACTAGCCCACGAAAGCTTATGCTTCAATACTTTTGCTAGTCTTTAAGGTGCCACAGGACTCTTTGTTGCTTCTGCAAATCCAGACGAACATGGCTACCTCTCTGATTCTTGACATTCCACTAGTACACTGGCACTTGAAACAGGATATACCAGATACATGGGGCAGTTCTGAGGGTAAACATTACACATATTACACTATATGCACCAAATGAGTTAAGAAATAGAATAAATAAATAATACACTGAATGGGTTAAATGATCGAAGCCCTAGAAGTTGTCGGGTATCTTTTCCCAAAGAGAATGTTTTCAACCTTTCCATGTGCAAAGATGATACAATATATAGGAGAAAATGCTGCTCCTTGATTATATTGAGTCATGAATGTAATGTTTTTCCATGTAGCTTTCCAAGCTATAGCTAGTTCAAGCCTTGAAAAGTGATATGAACAGTGAGGTACAAACACATAGCTGAATATAGATAAAATCCAATAATTTTTTTTCCCTCAGTTTTAGTGGCTAAGCTTTGACAGTTCCGTTTCAAAATAACCTCATTTTTCAAGTCAAATTCCTGCTCTACTGTTTTTCATACTATTTCAGAGATGTGTATTACCCCAGATCAACTTTAGTAACAAAAACCAGATGGAACTACAAATAATGAGAGCTAATATTTAGCTATTCCTTTAAACTATTGTACATAACCATGAGTACTTGGCAATAGGTACCTGTCAGTGGTAATGATGAAATATACCAAACCACACAGCAGACACTCATCTGATTAGTATCTTCTCCATTGATATGAATGGAGCTACTGGGGAAGTAAGGCCCTTCTCAGCATGAATAAGTTGGCAGAATCAGGCTCTGTGTTCATGAACATAAGAATGGCCACACTGGGTCAGTCCAAGGGTCCATCTAGCCCAGCATCCTGTCTTCTGACAGTGGCCAATGTCAGGTACCCCAGAGAGAATAAACAGATCAGGTAATCATCAAGTGATCCATCCCCTGTTGCCCATTCCCAGCTTCTGGCAAACAGAAGTCCTCAGTCTTTCTGTAAAGCAAGCAATGCTCATTGCTCCGCTTATTTCACTCCCACAAAATTCTGTCACTTGCTTCGTCTCCTTTCTGTGCAACAGCGGCAGACTTCCCCGGGAAGCATTATAGCTGACCACCACTTATCTAGCTTACCACCTTATACTGTGTGCAAGAAATGCACATCAATTTTAATAGTAGAATAAAAAGTCGCATTCTAACATCTTCCTTCTAGCTCTGAGCTGTTAAATCATACAAAAATCAGTCAATTGCCTGTGTGCAATTTGGGAAACAACTAGGCATCAGAGCACCAAAATCACAGAACATAAAAGCAGCAAAAGGCATGTAAACATGTTCATTGAGGATAGCTGAGGCCTGGAAACATCAAAATGCTGTGGCTGACCTAACTTCAGGATCCACCCAACATAGATACTTCCTCGCACGTTGCCTATCTCGCCCACAAATTCCTTCTTAAGCACACCTTCTTATTACCCAACCTGTCAGAGGCACCCTTGGCAATATATTGGGAAGCTGACAATAATAATGTAACTCTCCTCATTTCACCACAGCTTTTGTGTCTATAAGAGATAGCTATAGCATACCAACTAGTTCCACACACAGCTGTGATAAGAAAAGGGAGGTTATAACTAGAATGGTATGAGCTACTGACGGTATTGTTTGTATTTGTGCCTTTAATATATAAAAATTTGTATAGTATCATTTTGTAGTAACTTTATTAAACAAATTAACTTACTGAACCTGCCTTGATTTTGTCCTCTTTCCTCTCCCCTTTTCTAGTTCTTAAGTCCAATATTTCCTTTCTTCTTCTGTGTGTGGTATTTTATCTTTTAAATGCCTGTTTTCCCTCCCTCTGATTTCTTCATGATCTCTTTCCCCTTCATCCCCTGCATTCCCATTGTTCCCTTGTATTCTTCACTTGCACTTTCCCCAAAAACACCATTAGAAGAGGGAATAAAAGAAACCTCAAACATATTTCTCTCCAGTTGCTCTCTTGGGTGGTTTGCTTCTCAGCCCCCACAGAAGAAGACACTGAGCTCTGCAGAATCCTCAAGATAGTACCTGGAATATCACTGAGAAGTCAGGATCACCTGAGTCGAGATTCAATGTCTCATTCATCATTGCTCTGTACTTTGTGTAGTCACTTACCCCCGTGCACTACTTACCATTTTCATATTCCATCTTTCTCCTCTTTTTGTCACTGTACCATACTTATGAGCTTAAAGCAAAGGCAAAACCATCTATTGCCCTCAAGAATATCTGGCACTTACTGCACAACTTTTAATGGTACCTGGGTTCGTGGTTTAGCTGCATATTTCAGAAACCATAGTGATGTGAAAAATGATCATCAGTCTTTTGGGAATTTCCATCTAAAGTATCAATGTTTTTAAAGATGCAGCTTTCCTTGCTAATGCTTAGGAGTCCTGCCAGCATAAATACAGACTTTTTTGGTTCATTGGGACGTCTGTACACGATTCAATTAAATGGATGCTCAAGGAGATGAATTTGTGACATTTTCCTGAACTTTGAAAAAGATGAATCTTGGACTTAACATGTGAACATTTTATGAGTAGTTTCTAGGCAGTGACATGGCTACAGATGCTGAACAAGGAATAGTGCAGCAATTCCTTGCTGATTTTAGTAACTTTTTTTTTTTCAGATGTGTGATTCCTTCAGTTCTGCAGGAAACTAGAATGTCCAGGTCAAACAAACACCAGTTTCAGCAGAGCAGGAGAGCAGAGCTTAAGGCACGTGCTGTTCTGTGTCCTTGGAACTTCTTGAATAATAATGGTGAGACATACAGGAGAATTAATAAGAATCTTTATTTCATATTACTTGGGTCAGAGCTAGAGAGATCGCTTGATAAGGGTCAGTATACACTGACTCAGTAGTTACTAATACAGTTTCCTGATATTTAAAAAACGCAAAGAAAGATTAAGGTATAGGTAAGGGGAAATATGCATATATGGCTCTCTGTTGTTTTTACCCTTCACACTGTCTGCTCTGTATCTTTGGGCGGAAGAATAAATAATGCTTTGTTCAGAAGACACTGTTTTTGTATCACTGCAAACTTAGTCCAGGGCCCTGGGTCGGGGGCTGCACTATGCGGCTCAGCCCTGCTCCTATGTGCTCCAATGGGAGCTGCAGGGGCGGTGCCTGTGGATGGGGCAGTGTATTTTATTATCTATCCCTTTCTTAATTGTTCCTGACATTCTGTTAACTTTTTTACTGCTGCTGGACATTGAACAAATGTTTTCAGAGAACTCTTCATGTGTAGTAAAAAGAGAGTCTGAAACATAAGCCCTCATATTAGAGGCCTGGTATGAGGCAAGACCTGCTTACAGAATCTGGCAAGAGCAGGGCTAACATTGCAGAAATACACATTTTTAAGAAGTGCTAATTGCAACGCACTTACACAAACACATTTTGGTAACAGGTGGTACCAGAACATTCCGATATTAAGGGTAGTACAAAAACATTCTCCAAGGATAACAGCTCTCTGTGCAGGACTGGGGCGTCACACAGAGAGAAAACACGCATGCAGCCAAACATCTATCAACATCAAAGCACAATATGATAGCTCCAAGATCTCTCTTCTGAATGGTAACAGCTAATTTAGAGCCCATCATTTAGTATGTATAGTTGGGATTATGTTTGCCAATGTACATTACTTTTCACTTATCAGCATTCAATTTCATCTGCTATTTTGTTGCCCAGTTACCTAGTTTTGTGAGATCCTTTTGTAACTTTCTGAAGTCAGCTTTGAGCATCACTATCGAGTATTTTTGTACCATCTGCAAACTCTGCCACTCACTGTTTATCCCCTTTTCCAGATCATTTATGAGTATGTTGGATAGCATTGGTCCCAGTAGTGATCCTGGGGGGACCCGGTCCCTACTTACCTTTATTCACCGTGAAAACTGACTATTTATTACTACCCTCTGTTTCCTGTCTTTTAATCAGTTACTGATCCATGAGAGGACCTTCCCACTTATCCTACGACTGCCTACTTTGCTTAAGAGCCTGTGTTGAGAGACCGTGTCAAAGGCTTTCTGAATATCCAAGTACGCTATATCCACTAAATCATTCTTGTCCACATTTGTTGACAATCCCACCACTCCACCTCCCAAAGAATTCTAATACATTGGTGAAGCATGATTTCCCTTTACAAAAGTCATATTGACTCTTCCCCAGCATATCATGTTCATTTCTGTCTGATAGTTCTGTTCTTTACTATAGTTTCAACCAATTTGGCTGGTACTGAAGTTAGGTTAACTGGTCTGTAATTGCCAGGATTGCCGCTGGAGCCTTTTAAAAAAATCAATGTTACATTAGCAATCTGTCAGCTATCTAGTACAAAATGTGTTTTAAGCAACATGTTACACACTGCATTTAGTAATTAGTAGTTCCTTCAGAGCTCTTGGGTGAATACCATCTGGTCCTGATGACTTATTACTCTTGAATTCATCAGTTTGTTCCAAAACCTCTATTTGACACCTCAATCTGAGACAGTTCTTCACATTTGTCACCTAAAAAGAATGGCTCAGCTGTGTGACTCTGCCTTAGATCTTCTGCAGTGAAGACCGATGCAAAGAATTCATTTAGTTTCTCCACAGTGCCCTTGTCTTCCTTGTCTAACTTAACAGTGGTCTAATAAATGTAGAGGGGAAAATATAACTTTCGTTTACTTGGAAAGCTATGTCAACTGAAATGAATCGCTTCATCCTGTTAAACCATTTTGCAGAGAATATACGCTACAGAAAGTAGAACCTATTTCAAAGCACTCAGCAGTCAGCCAAATTGAAATCACTTTGACACATTTTCTTTCGTGAAATTTGGAAATTAAATAGAATGCGTGGATACTTCTTTCACAGGTTCACAGCTCCTGAGGGAGAGACCAGCATCTGACACACCGGGAGAAATTCTTGCAAACATGAAAAATACCAGTGTACATATTCAAACAAAGCCAACGGAGTTGTACTTCCCTATTTTATATGCTATTGTAGGAAAGAAAAATTTACAGCTTGACCTCCTCTTCTGTATCATTTCTGGCTCGTACAAGTGCTTTCTCTTTACCCAGTGGCATACTTACAGCCACAGGTGTCTCCTACTTTCCACCCCTCTTCCCATCCCTCCCCGACACCGTCCCCCTTGTAACTCAATTACTGACCTTCCAATAAAGCAGGCTGCATGTGGAACCTTCCAGAGCCTCTGAACACTGGTTTAGAAATACTTAAAGCAGAATGAGGTTCTTTGTCCTTCACTGACAGCTTAGGACCAAAGGAACAAATATGAATGTGTGGAAATAATTCACTGTGGAGGAAGCTAATTAATGGAGTAATGCAAAGATGACAGTTAATTTTTAAGTTTATGTGTGATTGTGTAATCAATGGTCTAAAAGAGAAAGTGTTCTAAAGGAATGGATTTTGCTGCTGAGACAAAGCAGTTAGTCAGTACAAAAAGAAGAGGATAGTGCCATTCTCAATGACTTGGCTAGATTTTTATTTATTACTAATGTTTATGTATTAAGCACTCCACCTGTGTGAGGCATTGGATAGAAATAAGTACAGTTTGGTTCCTCCACAAACTGTTTACAATCAAAATTGAAGAATAAGGTGGGTCATAAGCTGGCAAAAAGAAATGGGGGAAGAAGGGAGAAAGGATGAGGGGGTAGAAAGATAACAAAATTACTTAGTAAATGCCTGCTTCAAAACTCATTGCAAGTCTATGGAAGTCTTTCCACTGACCTCAGTGTGCTTTGGATCAGGTATTACAGCACTACCACATTCCAATGGTTCCATTAAAGTAGTTGTTTTCTTCTAACTCCTCACAGATGAGAGGGCAGACGTGAGTTTTGAGGATGGATTTGAATGAGCCAAAGAAGGTGATTGGGTGAACAGTTTAAGTATCTTTTCCAATTCCTTTCAGAGAAATGTAAACTCATGTGACATGGATCAATAGGTAAAAATACCATCTGTGCCAGGCAACATGGCCCAGAGGGTAGGGCACTGGACTGAGATTCAGACCTGGGTTCTCTTTCTGGCTTTGCCATTGACCTACTGTGTGACCGTAGCCAACTCATGTCACCTCTGTGCTTCTGTTTTCCCTCCCGTCTCTTGTCTCTTTAAATTGTGTAAGGGGAAGGAACTACCTGTGACTGTGTGCCTGCACAGTGCCTAGTACAACACGGAGCTCCCATCTTTGTTGGTACCTCTAAGTACTACCAGAATGTAAATAATGATAGCAGAGATGCTACAAAGTACTTCACAGACAAAGCATTCTGCAGGTGGTGGTAGCAACTACTCTAACACTCACAGCAGTTCAAAGAGACTCATGAAAACCTCCTATGTGTTCAGTATGGTATCAAACTGGGCACAAAATAAATTATTTCAGTGTTATTCTGAAAGCATCTAGTGCGATTTCTCTCCCACTAGCAATAGTACCTTTGGAACACTACCTAACACAGGTCATAACATCATAAAAAAGAGAGAGTGCCACAGCACAAGGTAATCAAAATGACTCCAGGGATCTTAGAGCTACACAAAAATGAGAAATACTAAGGGTATGCTTCTACAGTCCTTACACAGGCAAAACTCATTGGAGTCATCAGGAGTTTGCCTGCAAGGAATGCTGTATGATGCCACAGATGTCTAATATTTTCAAAATATACCTTAGTGAGGTATACAGAATACATATTTGTTCATGTTCCTGATACAAGAACAGGGTCATGAATTTAACCACATGACTGCTACTGAAGGTACCAGGTATGTCCTAATATTCTATGGAATTCAATGGCATTTTAATGAAATAAGATATATATACCTGTTAAGCTCAGAGGTTCTGAAATCTGGAGACTTTATGCAAATGACTCTTGTGCCCTAGCTTGCATATACGATTAATATGCTTTACTTTATTTACATAAATGACCACAAATCTCCTGATTATCTGACTTAAAACCAGAAGAGCCTGCGGCATGGAAAGAGCTTTAGGAACACAGGAAACCCTATAATTATGACTGGCTCTGGCATCTCACTGGGCTGGTGTCCAAGGAATTTTGGAAGCTTCTTGAGGCTCTGCCGTGGCTTCTCCTTGTCATGAACTGAGTGGAGTACTGCGGTTGCCCTAGTGCTGGCTGCTGCTTGCCCTGGGTTGGGAAGGAGGATCTGACCAGTTCCTGGCATCAAATTGGGGATGATTTGGCTGGGATCCTGGGACTAGATCCACAAAGGGGCTTAGGCATTCTCATTCTTTCAACGAGTAGTTAATTATTTATACAAAGTGGAGCAGCATTAACAGGAGGGAGTGAGAGAGACCGCCCCTAGTGGTGAGAGCATGCAAGTGGGAGGTAGACCTGTGCTGAAGTCCCTGTTCCAAACTAGGCAGAGGGTGAGGGTTCAGACCTGGGTCTCCTGCCACGCAGGAGATTGCCCATTTGTCTACAATGAGATACACACACACACACACACCAAACATACGTGAACAGCTCACACCCAGGAGCAGTTTTTGTGCAGGTTAAGCATGCTTAGAGCACACAGGTTGGGCCTCACAGGTGAGCTGTGCAGGGGAATGCTTAGTTTGAGACTCTCACCATGCCCTAGGAGTGAGATTGGTTGCAGAGCAGCTTGGTGATGTCTGGACATACCCAGTTTTGTGCATGCCCTCTGGCAGAAATATAAGTGCCTAGGGGGTTAGGCCAAGGCTGACTGTGAGGCACCTAAATGTTAGATTTACTTAGGCACCTAAAGAGGCAGTTGGGTACCTAAGCCCCTTTGTGTATCTAGCCTCTTGCCCCTAGCTACGTGCCTATCTCTGACTGCTCCTTGTTGCCTGGGGTCAGGGAAGGGAGCCTCTGAACCTGGCAGTTGCTCCCCATTTATGGGTCGTACATGCAGCCAAGGACATATGGCCAGAGCATTGTCCAGTGTTATTCCAGGCATAGCTCTGAGCCTGTGGCTAAGGGTGCGATGGACGATTATCTGCTAGCCTCTATCTTTGACTTCTGCAGGCTGGATCTCCATGATTAGAGTTCAGGACTCTAACCATAGAGATCCCACCTACAGTAGCCCTAAGCATAGAAATGCATTCCTGTCAGCACTGCATAGCTGAAGAGGGAAGCTCTTTTAAATGTTCCTAACTGAGAGCTGCTGAGAACTAGAAGTTCCTAATGGCCAAATTAGGTGATTTAGCCAGTCGGATGGCATCAGTGCTGCAGAGGTTAGAGGAGCAGAGATTCAGCCTTCAAAAAAGTGAAAAACCTCAGGCACAGGGAGACACTTAGGAGATTTCCTGTAGATGGAATTTCATTACCCAGAAACTCACGGGTAGGATAAGCTGCCAAAGGAAACAATCAGAGCCACAGTCTGCTTTTAAGATTTAGAAATATATTTGGAAGAAATAACCATTTGGTGGTGTATTTCCTAGCTCAAAGAGTACCTATCTTTTTTTTTCCATTCCTAAAATGTCCTGTATTCCAGCTACAGGACGTCCTTCACCATTCACAATTACACTTTAAAAAATACTTCTCTCAACGACTGGTATCTGCTGCAGCTTTAGATGCTGATTCTCATGTCCAGACAAGCTACGCTTGGTTCAGGGCCCGGGGGCGGGGGGGGGGAGTAAAATTGACTTTCCTACATCTTTTGTAACGCCCCAATGCTAGGATCAAGAAGGAGCCCTTTGGCCCACAGTCTAACTTCTCAGAGCTGCCCTAACCTGCACAAGCTGCCTCTGTTTCCAAACAGCTGTTCTGGTGGCCATAGCATAGACGCACTTCAGCCATAGTCTAGGGCTGGTGTAGATGGGTGGCATAGAGCTTTTATGCTGACTTTGTGCCACCCAACAACTCCTGTGCCAAAGACGTTCCCAACTAACCCATTAAACCAGCTTATGTCCTATTTGCACCAATGGAGCAGTACAAACAGATCATAAGAGGGCTGAGAACTAGGCCCCCTAAATGTTTTATCTTAGCTGCGTCATGCAAGAAAGGGCTTAAAAACATAAGCTTTGAATGTGAAAATTATTGTCAATTTCTGTGTGAGGAAGAAGGATTATACATGTATTAGTTACATTCTGTGAGGAACATATTTTTGCCATTACCTAAGTAATGAAGCTTCAAGGATAAGAAAATGGAACTTGGAAGCCCTATTTTTCCCATCTTGATCCAACAGCAGCGGGGGTAGGTGCCTCCCACATCAGTTGTACACAGTGAAGAGTTACTAAGAGGCTTTTCTACTTGTCAGCTCTTTGACATCTCTGTAATGTGGGTACGGTGGGCTAAAAGATGATTAGTCACCACCTGCCTATAACAAAACAGGTTGTCCTTCTCGAGTGATTGATTTGAAATGTTTAACTATGAATAAGATAATTTAAGATGCGTGTGCTGTTCCATGTGCCCTTCTGATGGCAAGTAGGCATAGGATATGTACCAGAGAGATGACAAATAGGCTTGTCACACAACACACACACAGAGCTCTGAACTCACGAGCTCTGCTGTCTCTTGTCTCTGTTCTGAGTGCTTATGTATTTCAACAGGAAGAAAATCAGGGAGGTGGCACAAAGAGGGGCTTATGTTGAATGTATTGGAAGTGCTTGGTTTTTCTCTTTCTACATGCCACTAATATTTAGACAATAGAAAGATAGGAGACAATACACAAAAGAAGCCATCCCTCTCATCCTCTCAGTTGTGTGCATACAGAGGCAAATCTCATTGACTCCCACAGGAGAAGCTGCATGCACACAGCTCACAGGAGGCCCAGTCACAGCTGAGGACACAAGCTGTAACTCAGGGCCTCCAGGCTGCATTCAGGACTGGTAATGGATTGTGGGGGCTGTGAAAAGTGACCGTCTTCCTCTGGACCCAGAATGAAGCAACCCCAGTAGACTCACCTTCCTCTTCCATGTAGCAAACAGCAGCAGCCTGGAAGAGACTTACCTCCTGGTATCATCATTTACTGAATTCTAAACTTAGGGACAGAAACACGCATGGCCCTATAGCACCTTTACACTGCCATAAAGGTGACTAATCTGGCCCCCTGGGAGTACTGCCATTGCAGATGATTTCCCTGGGTGCTGGAGAGCCAAAATAGGCACTGCCACAGGCATCCACCTGGGAGGCGTGTAAGTGGCCAGTCACTGGGAGAAGAGGTTAGCACTGTGGCTGTTTTGCTCTGGCTATTCTTGTTTGCCAGAACAAGCAAGCAGCAGAGACTAGCCAAACACATCAGCACTGCATCCACAACCCCTCTTCTCTGCCCCTGGCCTTGACACATCATCCGCACTGTGAATTACAAGAGCAGGATACTGATAGCCCTTACACCACCCAGCAAAAGCCATAGGCACGGTTTATTCTCTGATGGCATAAAGTTGTCTAATTTATACCAGGGGCTTGCAGTCCCCTTCTCCCCCCGCCCCTGCTAGCCCAACGACACACCAGAGAGCTACAAAAGTGGTGTATGTTCTCCTGCTTCCCTTCCAGTTCCTAAGCCAAATGTATCTTGCTCAGAACTGATGATCAGGCACTTGACCAATGAATATTTTTTCTTCAGATGCTTTATTTTTTGGTCCCCCTTAGTCCTGACTTTCTACTACTACTGCAATTGATCAGGTGCCCGACCTCATGCTCCCTGCCCCTTCTGCTGCTTCTCTCCCCCTTCAATCTCCCTCCCCGTTTATCCACTCCTTTCTCATTCTCCAGCAATCCCTTCCCACCAGTCCTCCACTTCAACATTAAGGTCTGCCCTCCCTCCTATACTAAGTTATTAGTATAATAATATAAATAAAAGATGTTGTCATACCAGAGTCAAAGTAAACATGTGTGTAAATGGTGCATCAACACAATGAACTTGAGCCAAGGCTTATCCTAGCTTCTGGCCCATTGACCCACCAGGCAGTCAGGAAGCGTGTGTTCTGTTCCCAGAACTTCAGCTAACTTGCTGTGTGATCTTGGATATGTCACTTAGGCTATGGCTACACTTGCAGATGTAGAGCACCAGGAGTTAAACCAGCCCTCAGTGACAGGAGCAGGGAAAGCACTGCCATGTGTTTATACTGTCAGCTGCAAGCGCAGTGACGTGGCCACATCAGCAGCTCTTTCAACACCACAGAGAGCAGTGCATTGTGGTAGCTGTTCCAGTGTGCAAGTGGCTGCAGTGTGCTTTTCAAATGGGGAGAATGGAGTGTGACAGGGAGTGTGTTAGTGTATTTTGGAGGGCACAGAGCATGTCACCATGCTATCAGCAGCAGAGTGAGTAGGGGGAAACCCCGACATCATCCCCCACCTCCTGCCTCTCTCACACACATGCACAAATGCCTGCCTCTGCAGCAGGAGCATTCCACAGTAATGGTTTGCTTTGTGTCCCGGCAGATAAGCATGCCAGCTGTCAGAAATGGAGCTTTGAAAGGGGATATCCGCATGCCTGCAGCCGAGTTCTAAACAATGACAAGAGTGGCCACTTGACTTCAAGGGATTATGGGATGTTTCTGGAGGCCAATCATAGCGCAGTAATACAACACGTCATCCACACGGACACCCAAGCATTTCAGCCAGGATGCAGCAATCTCTGTGCTTCTCATGGAGATAAATTACCAGGAGCACTCCAGCCGTGGAGTCCAGGCGCTCTAAATGCTTTGCCAGTGTGGACACTTCCAGAGTTAGGGTGCCTGGGGCTGATTTAATGTGCTCTAACTTGCAAGTGTAGCCACGGCCTTAGCAACTCAGTGCCTCAGTTAACCTAACTGAAAAATGGAGCTGACAGTACTTATCTGTGTAAAGCAATGTAGAATAAGTAACCAGAGCACTAGATGAGTGCCTACGGAAGTCTCTCTTTATCAGAAAGGAAGAAATTGCTATCAGTAAGTCAAAGATAATAGAAGTTTTAAAAGGAATAAGGAAATATATATGTAGCCACAAACATTTTCCCAGGAGAAATTAATGAACCAATCACACATCGTGTACATACTGTATAGGAAAAAACAGCTTTTCCTACAGAGGTTTTGAGACAGAACAGAAAATACTATCCTTCATTGCAGATAGTAGTGCACAGGTGTGCTGCACAGATACACGCCTGCAGCCTATGGGCTCCTGAGGATTAGCAATATTTCAGAAACTACACAGCAGATCCCTCTGGAGGGGTAGGGGTTCTCATCATGTTGTTACAAAACAAGTAACAGCAATAGTTACTAATAGTGAAATAGTCTGGACACAGTACTCTAGGTCAAATTCATCCATCTAGCATATGCCCATTCAGTTGACAGCTGGGATGAATTTGGTTCAAAGTTACCGTCATCAGTCTCTGATTTTTATTTTGGTTCCCCCTAAATCAGATCTCGAGGGCTTTTCCTAGATAGATGTCTAGAAGGAAATCCTTGGGGCAGTTTACAGTTCAAAGATTGCAGAGTTTTGTTTACGTGAAAAAATTATGGATGTTACAAAGAGGAAAACATGGCTCAAATCCAGTTATTTCATCAATGCCAATTCATCTTGCAGCACAAAATGCCACATCTGCTGTGCAAAATTTCTGTAACATCTGTTTCTTACTGGGGGTGTGTTTTGAGTTCATAAAGGAAAATTAATCTGCTGAAGAGAAACTTTCATCCTTTGGCAAAGAGTGGGGAAGGAGAAAATTATATAAACATTTTCCATTACATTAAGGGTTCTTGGGGAAAAGTTAATTTATGTACCAACCCTGCAAACACTTCACAATGGGTCACACGATGCCATCTGTATTCTAGGTAGCATTTTTCATTTTCTTAAAAACTAATGGTATAATATGACCCCAGTTTAAATTACAGTCTCTCTATAGTCCTACATTCTACCTCTGGATATGTCTACCCACATTGGTGGATAGTGATTGATCTACCGGGGATCGATTTATCATGTCTAGTGTAGACGTGATAAATCAATCCCTGAGCGCTCTCCTGTCGACTCTGGTACTCCACCGCCACGAGAGGCGCAGGCGGAGTCGATAGGGGAGCGGCAGCAGCCAACTTATCCTCATGAAGCTGCCGCAGTAAGTCGATCTAGGTACATTGACCAGCTACACTATTCTTGTAGCTGAAGTTGGTATCTTAGGTTGGCCCCCACACCCTAGTGTAGACCAGGGCTCTATATAGCTATACTCTCTATGAGATAAATACATGGGGTCACATTCTTAGCTGAGAACCTGGAACATGCTGTCTGTGCTTAAATTCTAGGAATAATCTGTGCTGCATTAGGTCCCAATTCTGTCCTCAGGTAAATAGCTATCACGTCCTTTGAAGTCTATGGGAATGTGAAAAATCACATGACACTCTATACCACCCACCCATAGACACCAACTTTCCCCAGTGCTGGTGGGTGCTTGCGCCCCCCTCCCCAGCCCTGGCCTCACCCCAACTCCACCCCTTCCCCGTGTGCATTCCAAGCCCTTCTCCAAAGTCCCCACACCGGCCCTGCCTCCTCCCCTGAGCACACCGCATTCCCCCTCCTCCCCCGTCCCTCCTAGCCACGTGAAACAGCTGTTTCATGGAGCAAGCACTGGCAGCTAGGGGGAAAAAGCGGGCATGCAGTGCACTCAGGGGAGGAGGCAGAGGGGAGGTGAGCTGGTGGGGGCAGGGATTTTTCCCCATGGATGCTCCAGGGCACCCACGGAGTCGGCACCTACACACCCAACTGTAATGTGTTCAGTGTCATATGATACGAAACACAATACCAGTAAACAATTGTTGAATTTGCTTCGGTCTGCATCCTCAATGACTTATCCAGTCTCATTCCGGACAAGCGTAAAGTGAAATGTATGTGGCTTTACTGGAGACTAGACTTTATATTATATTATGTGGAAAGAATCCATTCTGACCAAAACAGAGTGGACTAAACAGATAATAAGCTAAGGATACTTGCTTACTCTTATGGAAAGTTAATTTACAGAAAAGCTCACAGAAAATATCAGGAACGGTGTCTGCAATGCTATCAATGTTTGACAGGGCAGGTGATCTGTACACAATATTGACCAGAGAAAATAGTTTCCATTTCCATATACAAGAATAGCCAGCATATTACTGGACCCAAAAGAGGAAACAAACAGAAATGAAAATTCCAGACAAACTGAATCTACCAGTGGATAATGCAGAGAAGCTGTTTCACTTTATGGAAACCTGGTGACAGAAATCGCCCAAGCGTATGCTGTTAATGTTAGCACTGATGACCTCATGAAGCCCTCTGTCTTCTGATACTGGGGTACCATAGGACAAAGCATCTGCTTCAGATCTTTATGCGTCAACAAGAGGACAATCAATCTCACCAGTCTCCCTTTCCCCCTGAGTGCGAGAAGTATTTCAAGAAAGACAGCAAGCACTGCACCTAGTTCTACTGGGTGTTACTGAAGGTGAATTCTTTAGGAAAGGTTTGTGTGACAAGACTGTATGCTTCACATGGGAACTCTGAGAATTGGGAGTTTCTCAGTATTGTCCACATTAATGGCATTTTCTACAGAAAAATACATGAAAAGAGAAGAGTTACCTGAAGGTGAAGAAAAATCCTGATTTGCTCAATAGTAATAACTATGCTTAGCAGTTCTATAACTCCTTTACTCTGAAGTTGTCTTTGTTAGGAGGATTCTAACAACAACTGGAACAGGTCAACTGACAGATCTGTAACCAATGCTGCCTCAAGCATAACCTTAATATATTAATACTAATTCACATTGATTTATAAAGCCCTCTCACATCTTCCCTGCTGCAGTACAATCTGAATGTTTAAAAATAGAACAGAAAAATGTATTTCTTTTTACCATTTTTCCAACTGTTTCCATGCTTGTGGAAAGTATTTAGCAGCTTAAAAGTTCTCATATCAGCTGAATAAAAGTAACTGTCATAGCTAACGTCTGTGGACCTGATCCAAAGCCTACTGAAGTCAATGGAAAGATTTCCATTGCCTTCAGTAATCTTTGCATCAGGTTGTGCAAGAAGTCAGACTGAGTTATTAAAAGGCAGACTATCAGCTCCAAACTAATGCTGTGACCAACTGGGAAACAGTTGTATTACGTTTTAGAAATATCATGTCCCTCAGTGTACCTGCATAATATTAACCTGCCTGAATACAAAAGAGGCTGAAAAAGAAGAGTTATCATGGAAGCCAGGTAGGCTAAAACAATAACAGAGAAAAGGCAGCTTCCCGGGTACTTGCTTCAAAGCGACTAAGACAACAATGTCTGGGCCAGCAATTAGGGGGGAAACTGTTTTGCTGGCACCATGCACTTTAAGCAGTTTTTCCTTTTCATCTGGTCAAAGGCCAGAAGGGACCACTGTGATCTCCTACTCTGACCTTCTATCACACACAGGACACAGAACTTCCCCAAAATTTCTAGAGCAGATCTTTTGGAAAAACATCCATTCTTAATTTAAAAATCATCAGCGATGGAGAATCCACCACTCCCTTGGTAAATAGTTCCCATGGTTAAATTCTCTCTCCATTAAATATTTATGCCTTACATCCAATCTGAATGTGTATAGCTTCAACTTCTAGGCTTTGGATCATGATATACCTTTCTCTGGTAGACTGAAAAGCGCAGTATCAAATATTTGTTCCCTATGTAGCTACTTATAGACTAATCAAGTCACCCATTAACCTTCCCAAGGCTAGGGCTGAGACCAAAAGACCCCGAGGAGTTAAAAATGGTGCCCTTGGCAGCGAAGGAAGGGTGGTCAGCTCAGCTGGAAGCTGACAGATGCAGTGTCAGCACAGGGCCAGGCAGACAGATACAGTGTCAGCATACAGCCAGGCAGACCCCCAGACAAGGGACAGACAATTCAGGGAATTGGTAACAGGATACAACAATTTTCATCTTCAGGTCACTGGGTCATATCCAATCCAAGATCACAATTTAAATATAAATTAACTCTTTGGTAACTTTTGTGAAGAGACCTCTACAATCAACCCAATTCCTAGTGATGCACACATCACACCAATTACCATCGTGTTTGTCCCTATTGTTAGTAGTCTCAGCCAAAAAGATGGAGATTAACAACTACTCAATGAGCTCTAAAAGTGGTCCCTCTTGGTGAAGGTTAAAGCATATTAGTAGGGTGATTAGGAGGGGAAGTTTCCTCTTCCACTCCACCTGTTTTGTAGATAAATGGAGGATTTGTTTCCAGTTTTGGCAGTTTGGCATCTTCCAGCCACAGTAAATACACCATTCAAGAAAAGTCCTTGCATTGCAGGATTTGATCATTAATTCTGTCCTCTCAGGTCTCCAGGATGCCAAGATTAACACTGAGGTTCAAAACAGTAATTTAACTATAAATGCTATGTGTTGGCATTCTGTCCCGCACAGAACAGGCATTCATTCTGTGAGCCAAATACTCTCCTTCTCATGAAAGTGAGTTTATTAAAAGTACATATAAGAATTCAGCTATAAATATGCAGGACCAAAGCCACAGCTGGTGTGAAATGGTGTCGCTCCAATGACCTTTTGACACTAGCTGGGATCTGGCTCTTAGAATAAATAGCTGGTTTCTGCAGGGGAGGGAGAGGATATAAATTGAACTATCACATTATGTTCTGTTTAAGTTGGCATAGGCGGCCACTGCTGAGCAACTGCTGTTTACATGTCCCACTTCCAGTCTGGTACAATCTAAAGGAGACTCTGTGTAGGGAACCAAGGGACGATGGAATAACATCATCCGTCTTCAACCAGAGGACCACTTAAAAAGCACTTGTTCTTCATGTACATGGGAACAAAAACCAAATCTGCCCAAATGCAGAGGACTAAGATTTAGGGACAAATCTTGCCTCTGAGGCCACGGAACATCCAAAATGGGGCATTTACACTGCCAAAGTGGGAGACATGCACCATCCCTGCATGTCACAAATGGCAGAGAGCACACAGGAGACAGGTGGGGTAAGGTTGAGGAGGAGAGAAGATGGGGCAAGATGATAATATTTTCCATTCCACTAGTAGCTGGGAAGATGTTAAACAGCAGGTACTAAAGATAGACTTTTTTAAATCAGCAGGTCCAGATAACTTACTGCCAAGAGTTTTCAATGAGCTGGCTGAGGAGCTCACTGGACCATTAAACGTTGATTTTCCATACCTCTTGGAACACGGAGGAAATAAATAAAGAGGACAGGTCACTGATGCAGAGAGATCTGGATCCGTTGGAAAACTGGGCACAAGCAAACAATATGTCTTAATATGGTTTAATGTAAGTGTATAATCTAGGAACGAAGATTGTAGGGGGACTCTAACTTGTGAGGCAGTGATTCTGAAAAAGATTTGGGGTGGGGTGGAGAACCAGCTGAACATGAGCGCCCACTGTGACTTAGTGGCAAAAAGAGCTAATGCGATACTGGGGTGTATAAATAGTTGTCTGTTCAACCTTATTTCAATCCTCGTGTGTATGCATTATGATGGTCTTTAATTATATGATCAAACTATTTTTTCCATAGGATGTCTGCCTCATTCAATATAAATTAATGGGCAGTGCTAACTTCACAAGCAGCAATTTTTCATTTTTCATTGTGCTGCCCCAGGCCTTATTTAATGCTTGGAATTCAAAGCTGATTCTGAAGAAAAAATTTTAATTTCCTCATGGGCTTCTATTGGGCACTCATCACTGTAATATCTGAGTGTTTCACAAACATTAAAGAATTTCTTTTCACAACATTATTTTTTGATGAGTGGGTATTAGCCTCACTTCACTGATAGGGAACTGAGGCACAGAAAGATTAAGGTCAAAAATATCCAGTAATTTTAGGTGCCAAATTTGAGATATTTAAGACCTGATTTTTCAGAGAAGCACAGCTCTCATTGACTTCAACAACAGCTGTGAGCACTCAGCAATTCTGTAGATCAGATCCTAGGATCTCAAGTTGGACACCCAGAAAGATCTGATTAGAGTGACTTGCCCAGCATCACATAAGAACACTGTGACAGAAGCCAGGATAGAATACAGGTCTCCATGTTGCCATTCAATAGCTTTAACCTTGACAATATCCTTTTACTTCCTGTAATCCCTGGCCTCATTCACTACACACCTTCCAACTTCTGCAACAAATAAGGCAGGGTCTTACAGACAACAAACACTTTCACTGTGTAACCTTGATTCATCCCTAGAGCAGGGTAAAAAAAATAGTAGGTGATCATGTAACTAAGACTTCACTGTAATGCAGAGGCACAAGGGAGCTGAACCTTAATTTTGGCATTTCCTGACTTTTGAGTGTTTGACTTTACAACCTCAGTACTGTTCTTTTAAAATAGGAGGGGTTTTTTCAGTGTAACTTGATTTAAATTCATTACAGGGCCCCGCCCCAGAACAAGCCCCCTGTGCACAGAAGCAACTCACTGGTCAACCCCCAGTTGCAGCTGGTTGCAGGGGTGCCAGGCATTCCCCTTGGTCTCTTCCTCCTGCAGGTTGCCTCCATTTAGGTTTTCCATGGCCTACCCCTCCAACCAAGTCACTTAAAAATTCAATCCCCTTCCAGGGTATCCAAGTGCAGGTTAGGCCACAAGCTGTCGTCTCCCAGCTGACCCTCGGGCCAGCAGCAAAGTCTTTCCAGAACTGAACAGACGCACATTCTTGTTTCTCAGGGTTTCTCACTAGCGCTTAAAACTACAAACAAAATTTAACCCTTCTCTCCCCTCCAGGCTTGAGCCTCTTGAGTGCCTCTTCAGCTCCCTGTTCACATTCCAGAACACCAGCCCCAGGACTGCATCGCTGAAGCATGGGCCCACCACATTCTCCTGTGGCTTGTCTTAATTTCCAGTCACAACCCAGTGAAGCAGCTCTCCTGCACATCCAGGCCCTCTCTGGTTGGCTTCCTCCCTTTTAAAATCCTACCCCGGCAGAGAAGTGGCAAAGTAGGACTCATTAAACAGAGCTGGCCAGCCCTCAGCCTCTCAGCCCCTTAAAGGTGCAGGCCACCCTGTTACAAGATTTTATTAGAATAAAATGTTGAATGAGGAATAAATAAGTTACCTTAGATGTGGAAAGTCTTCCATTCCTTTGATAAGTTCAGCTCAGTAATTCCTGTTCTTATGTGATTACTGTTTCACCAAGTCAAGGTCAGTTGGACATAGGGAGATAAATTCTGTATCAGGAAAATGGTATTTATGTCGAGGCCACACAATGAATGAACATCTTAACTGAGAATTACTGGCCACATTTAGGACTAAATCCTCCTATCTGCTCCATCAGGTAGATTTTTAGAGAAATGAGCTTAAAAGAGCTACCACAAGCTGTGCCTTTCCATTTTGGAGCAGGCCTGTATTTTCACCCATAGACCCTTCCCCACCACTCCCAAATGTAAACAGTTACACTCCGGTTTGATGACATGCTCTGCACAAAGCTGGCATAGAAATTCAGGGAGGGCTAGCGAGATGGTTCATTGGGTTAAAAGTCAAACTCAGCTGTGTTCTTTGGGACAGATTTACAGCTGCTGACAGGGAATGAGTGTACCCCAAGCCAGCAAAGAATTTTCTGTAAGTGTCCAAAATAGATGCTTTGGTGGGGGCTGACCTCATTTTCCACTCCTGGCCCCATATTCAGATGGTTAAAGCAACAATGATGGCTATATATATAAAGAATGCTAAGATGGTATGAACTCTGTAAATGTACTCTGTAAAATATGTATATATCCTTCCTCGTGCTTCAGGGCACATGCCATCCAGTGCTGGAGTTAGGAAGAAACTTCCCCCATTCTTCCATTGTTGTCCATTACAAGGTTTTTGCACTGGAAGCATTTGATACTGACCACTGTTAGAGGCAAGATACTGGACTACAAGTGTTATCCAGTCCAGGAGTTTTTATGTCTCTATTACTTGTTAGTAATAGCATCTCATCTGGGCCTCACATGCCCTTTCCTTCCCCACCATGTACACCCAGTTCTGAATCTTGTTTTATCTCATCTTTGCATACCTACTTGTATTCAAACAGCATCCACTCCTAATAGAGAACTTGAACATTTCTACTGTGACTGGTTAAAACATGCCACTGGCAAAAAACCACTCCTGATGAAAAAAAAACATGATGCACTTGTTAGGTTACATGAAGAGCATCTGATTTTCCCCATATATGATCCAATATATCACTCATCTAGACAGAACACTGAATTGTATTGACAGCCACTAGAATGACTCCAGGCAACTTAAAGAGAAGGGATGAAGTTCTGGCTCCACTGAAAACAAAGGCAAAATTCCTATAGACTTCAATAGGGCCAGGATGTCATCATATAACAATAATTTTGATGGAGAATCTAGGATGTAATTCTGAAAACTACCAACCACTGACACTTCACTTGTTTTTGCACCCCATTGCACCAATGGGAGTTCCCCATGTGCAAAGCTTGCAGGATTGGACCCCCAGTGTATATCTTTAATTGGTGGGCTAGCCTACTACACTTAGGGTATGGATTCACTACCCGCCAGATCAGCAGGTAGTGATCGATCTATCAAGGATTGATTTATCGTGTCTCATCTAGATGCAATAAATCGATCCCCAAAGGCCCTCCCGTTGATTCCGGAACTCCAGGTCTCCAAGAGGCGCAAGCAGAGTCGACGTGGGAGCCCACTGCCGCTGTGAGGACGCTAGGTAAGTCAACCTAAGATGCGCTGACTTCAGCTAAGTTATTCACATAGCTGAAGTTGCGTATCTTAGGTCGACCAGCCGGCCCGTTAGTGTAGACCAAGCCTTAGTCTTTTTTGAGAGTTGGGTGCCAACAAAACCGCAGACATTTAGCATGTTTGCTCTCAGCACCCTTGCACCTGTCAGCTGGTTTTCTGTGCCACGGTGAGGGGATTCCCATGCCATTTGATATTGTTGCTGCAGGCTGGACAATCTTGTTATCACCGTTAGATTTATGTTATTTATTTTTTGTTTCTTATTTATGTTATCAGGAAAAGACTGGAATGAGCAAAATGTGTAGTTTTCAGGTAAACTGTGTCTAAAGTAAATGTACCGAATGCATATTAATATAACGTGAACCCAATGTTACAATTTTAACCTCTGCCTTGCACCTGGTGTCATTTACACCTATACAAAGAGGGCTTAAGTCTGTGTCTCAGTGACGTCCATGTCTCATCGACGTCCCTTGGCACCACTCTGGCAATGAGAAAGAGACAGAAAGCACATTCTCTCCTGCTGGGGCTTCCTGCAGTACAGGGACATCTCCCAGCTGGCACAGAGCTAGGAGGGAGGGTTCCTGTCTTACCCCACTGCAGCCTCTGATCTAGAAGGCCTGCTGGGGTTATTCTGGATGCCTTGCTCCAGCAAACTGTGGCTGATGGATGGTCTCTTGGGACCATTGGGAGCATAGTTTAGAATAGTGTGTGGATTGACTAGGAATTGAACAGCCTCTCCTGTATGCAATACAGACAACTGCTGCTAGGCCAGTCCAGAGAATTACTCCATTTGATGGTTATCTTGGTTTGCCAAGTTAAAAGGTTGTATTGTTAAAAGAAGACATTAAATATTGCACTGTAGGTTTTTGACTATGGCCAACCAACAGTGTTAAATGATGTGAACTGACAGCCAACTTCAATATATTTTTGTAGTAAACAAAACATAGCCTGTAGTTTAAACACAGACAATGTAGCAGTATGGCAAAAGTAAACACATTCCTTATCCTTGGCGGATCAGAAGTGCAGTACTTTTCCAGATAAGGAGTATGGTTAAATATCTTGCCTCCTGGCTTTCTCTCAAGTGCACAACAAAATTAACTACATTCAGAGCAAAAAAAAGGTGATCAAATGAAGATATCTCTAGTTAAAAACACTAGCGATATTATTTTTTCTACTGGGTACTTCCCATGGGAAAAAAATCTGTTAGCTATAAAGCTGTGCAACACACAGACATATCAGAGAGAAAGTGATGTTGGTTTGGTGATATGTTTTTATCAGCATGAATTTAGGAAGCCGCAGACCTCACAAAATGCAGAGCCCAAAGCAGGGTATCCCAAATGACTGCCAATAAACCTTTATATCCAGAATTGTGGCCTGGTATCTTTGTGCCTTCGAGGGTTGGAAGTGAATACCAGGAAGGGAGATGCAAAGGGAGATCTGGGAGATCTTAAAGCAACCCAAGAGCTGCTTTAAGCTTGCCAACTACAGCTGTCCCTTATGGATCACTGTGCCAGGGATCAGGAAGAACAATCTATTCCTCACTCCTGTGCTTGCTTTACAACCATCTGCTGGGGGAATCCTCATCCCAGAAGCTTTAGGAGCATGCAAAGAGTACTAAGGGTCTCCCATTCAAGCAAAGGATCTGAACCAAGATGTTTGGAACATTAAATTAACTTCTAAATGGGTTTTTCTCTAAGCGGAATGTCTTGCTGACCCAGTATTGATCCGGTGTATCTGCTTACAACTAAAATGTTGTAGGTCTCATAGGTTTAATGGCGCAGTGCAGTGATTTGCAGTGGGAAATGCATTTATACCCATAAGTGAGGAAAAAGTCTTTTATAAATTATGGGTAAAACTCAAGAAATCATAGGAACAGGAAAAAGACCATCTGGCTGGATATGTCTGCTGGTTTTTGGTTAATTTCAGTCTCTCCTACACATTTTTTACCACAGTACCAATCCCGTCTTTTGCCAGAAGTAAAAGTAGGTGCCTCTAAAACGCATTTGCATTATTTGGGTTAAGTGCTCTTCCTTTTTTCTGTACGCTTACTGACTTTTGTAAATTATGGCATTTTTGACCTTCTAGTGTAATTTCTAAAGTTAAGGTCCCTGATCCTGCATTCCTGTCTCAGATAGTACACCCATTAGAGTCAACAGGAGCCCTGCCTCAGTAAAGAATGCACAATCTGGCCCCACATAGCCAAACAAAAGCCGATTCATAAATTTGATCTCAGTGTAAACCTTAAGGGCAATTCAGTCCTCCAACAGTGACAAACTTCACAGCTGCTGAAGGGGAGGAGTGACCCTTGTGTCTCTATCATGTAATTGAATAACATCTTCTCCACAAGTACATGATTTGGCAATAAGATAATTTTGCCAGACACTGGGTTTGTACTTAGGTATTAGTGCAGGCTCTTATGTTATGAAAAAAGTTTGAAAAGTAAAACATCTTTGGTGTTGTTACAACTTGCTTCTGGAACTCAAGACTTAAATGTACATGAATAAAAGTTAAAGGAATGGAGAGCTCAGGGAATTAGCAGTTATGGAGCTTTTCATCTCTACAGCACCAATTCTAATCTGCATGCATTGGTAATATCTTACCGATAATTATAAAAAATAATATCTTACCAGTAATGCAGCTCAGATGTACCCAGAATTTGGCTCTCAGCCTTGATAAACTTTCAGACCACAAATTACAAATATTATTTATGCATCCACCCCATCTCTATGAGCTTGCCAAATGTTGTTATGCTCACTTTATTGACAGGCAATATTATTGCCTAATAATGGCACTGCACCATTAAACCTATGGGACCATCATTTTAGTTGTAATATTTTATTAGTTCTTAAGATAAAGACAGAGTAAAAAGGAGTTTTGAAATAAGATATTAAGAATCAGGCCTAAATAATGCAGCGAGACTAAATTCAGTTTTGTAGAGAACATTCAGCAGACATTTACTCAGACATATTTCTTTAATATATACTAATTTGAACTTCATCTATCAGGGTTATATATAACACTGTTATCTTGCGCTTTTGTAGGACACTTTCCTATGAGAAAGGCACTGCAAATGTGCCAGGCCGCATTTGGGTTTTTGATTTCTTTTTACATTTCAGACTAGTCAATAAAACACCACTTATGAAAGATACAAAAAACATATGGAAATATATTTTCCTCACAGAGACATTTGGCTGTTCTCAGCATCAGAAACCTGAATATCAAGAGACTAGGACAACATATGAGGAATTTATTAAAGAAATAATGGTGTGTAGGCTTGGATGGTGCAGGGAACTGGAAAAAGGTTACTCCAGGCTGCGAATGCAATTGAAAATCATTATAATCTGAAAATGATTTGGTGGTCCATATGGATTGGTAATTTCTCTGCCTGACAGACATCCATCTCCATCACAAACATCATAGTATTTACACACATTTAACACCCTTTCCAGAAGTTTCAGTAGAGGCCAGCAAATAAGGGCCTGATAAAACAAAGCAGATGCTTAATATTAAGCACACTCGAGTGCTTTCCTGGATTAGGACCTAAATGGGTATAGAGACTGAACTGTTAAAACATGTGATCTCTCCAGAATAGGGGTAAGGACTGAGGGAAACTGCACTGCTGTTATTCGTTCTGTAACTGTTCTGGAAAGGATTACATTTCCATCTGACAGCTTTTACAACATTCATTTGTAGAAAAACAATGAATCTGACTCAGGCTGTATTTTTGGGTGCCCAACTTGATACTCTGTGGTCTGATCTGTAGACGTTCTGAGTACTTACAGCTGCAACAGAGTCACTGGGACCTGTGATGTTCACATATAAAGTGCTATAAATTCTGAAAAATCAGGAATTAGTCATCTCAAATTGGGCACCCAAAATTATTGCATTTTTTTTAACCTTGATCTCTATGCTTTAGTTCCCCCATCTATAAAATAGAGATAAAACCTCTTGTCACTGGTTGTTGTGAAGATTAATGAATGTTTGTGAAGCACTCTGATCCTATATTGATGATCACCATAAAGAAGTGCATAAGAAAATTAATAATTCTGTCCTCAGAGCAGTCTTTGAATAGTGTGCTGAAAATAAGGCCGGGGCCATATACTGAACAATCAGGAAAAGATAAAATATTAAATAGCTGCTCATTAAGTGAGCACCATCAATCCTGTACATTGAATGAGGCAGAGGTACTATGGGAAAACTAGAATTTGATGTCATTAAAGATTATCATAATGCATACATGCCAAGGGGCCAAATTAAGGTTGTGCAAGTAAACTTTATTCTGGCATTTCCCACATGTGTAGTGCTTAATTTTTGAACCTTAAAAATGCTCTTTTAATGTCATTTGTGTGTATTTATAATTTCAAAGGTTTGAAATAAAAAAAACCTGAAAAATTAGAAATTCCATCATGTGGAACCATATTGACCCCACCTGGTGCATCAGCAGGGATGGAACCATCAGATCTACTGCACGGATCTCTGTTGTGTCAAGTTGGGCTCCACTTCCAGGGTGCCACCTGATGTATTGGGGTCCCACTGAACTCACCCGTTCCACCAACCTGAGCTCCCTTACCCTAGCCTGCTGCACACACACACAGGTAGGGACACACCCAGCTATAGATTCACACACAGTGGACACAAACTCTTCTGCCTGTTTCCCTCAAGCTTAACCCATTCATCCCCATCTCCTCCAATCTGTCCCAATCATGTTTATTATCCAGTTCTCTTCACCTACCAGTCCCAGTCTCTATTCTTCAGGTTTCTCATCCCTGTCCCGTTTCTCTGAGCTCCTCATCTGAAATTTGAATCTTCTATCCCTACACTCATTCCCAGTCTCATTGGCCAGTCATTCCCAGTCTCTTCCCATCCCTACACTCATTCCTAGTCTTTTTGGCTAGCTATGCCTAGTACTCCCTTTATCCAGTCTGTTTCTCCACTCCCTCACCTGTCCTCAGTGCTAGAATCCCTCAGGCTCCCCGTCCAATCCTAGTGTCCCTCCCTACTTTCAGCTCCTTAACTGATTTTAGTTTTCTCCCTCAGCCAACTAGCTCCCAGTTCCCCCACTGGCTCACCGTCCCAGACTCCCCTACCCCTCAGCTCCTAGTACCTTATTCAGCCAGTGCTGGTCATTTTTCTCTTCCCTTTCCCTGTTGCAGTCCCAGTCTCACCAGACTCCTTGACCCAATCGACTCCTTTCCTTCCTCCATGTTCCAGCTCTTGGTAGAGCTGCCACTTCTGAGGTACAAAAAACTAGGATGTTCCTGAGCCCATAAAACTGGAGAGCTGGCAGTGTATACTGAGAACCCTTACAGATTTTTTGAGACAGATATCTGAAAAAAGGGAGGAAGGGGGAAGACTCCTGGGAAAACCTGGACAGGTGGCAACCCTTACTCGGTCCCCTCTGCATTCAATTCAAGTAGCTTCCTCCTCCTCCATGCTGCCTAAGTGCAAAGGGATTATTGAGAGAACAGGAAAGATGGGCTCTGTGATCTTGTTTCCAGTTCCCCAGCCCAGAGCAGCTGGAAACAGTCATTACAGGGAAAGTCTGGCTTCACCCTGCAGCCCTGGGCTGGTCCATATTCACTTGCTATATGGTGATGACTCATACATAGGCTGGTCAGCACTGGAAGCTGAGAGAGAGAGTCAAGCATGCTCAGAAAGGATGGACTCAAGAGAGATTTTAACTGCTAACAATGAAGAGTCTCTACCAAGCATGTGTGAATTGTGATTTTTCAAAAGCTTATAACATGACCGAATTTGAGCAGAATTTCACAGTGATGGAAAGAGGCACATCCCTGACATGAGTGTCTCTCCTGCCAAATTTCAAGTCCCCGCTGCAAAGCATGGGGCAGTAATGGTCTTCAAAGAAAAGATCGCCAGAACTTTTTACCAGGGGCAAAATGACATTTTTCTGCATCCTTGTTCTTGGAAATGGCTGAACCATTTTGGCTGAAAATTTCCAAAACAATTCAGCCGGAGACAGATACCCAGAATCAACAATGTTATCCCAAACCATTAAAGTTTGGCAACATTATAAGAAATTGAAAACTGGATTTCAAATGGGAAGTATCGAGCAACCTTAATAATAGGTGTCATGATCAGCCCTGCCTATAATAATTTTAAAGATTTTCCTTCCTGCAGTTCCAGTTTGATCAGAAAAGGAGACAGAGGCTGTAAGGAAGTTATAAAACACCCTCACTGAATAAATCCCACAGAACTTTGTCTTGTGGTTTGGACTCAAATAAGCTTCTTTCATGCATGGCTGTAAGCATTTGAGGTCTACGTATTGTTTTGTTTCCATGAAAAACAGAGGCAAATAATATTGGATTTCTCTGACGTTAGAAGTGACTGTGACAGTCCCGCTGAGACATTCATTTGTAATTTATATATGGTTAGAAGAATGAAATCTGGGGAATTTCTCAAGAGCAAAGTGATGGTGGGGTGGGATCTAAAAGAAGAACAAGGAGCTTTATAGAACAGAACACAGCAGTTACTTCTAGAGGGATTCAGAAACAGATATGTGTCTGTGCAACACTTGGAAATGTGTGTGACAGATTCCCCTTATCCTTCCCAAAACACGTTGCTTCCAAACAGTCTTTATGGAACTCACTCTCTGTCCCCAAATTACAATAGAGATGAAAGGTCAAATGGTTTCCGCACCAGACTCTGAGGGATGGAGAGCGTCTGGAAGCAGCTGCACCTTCCATGCCACTTAAAGCTGCTGCAGTCAATTCTAAGTTGAGCCACTGATGTAGAGTGTCTATTAAACCCTCCACCAGAGGAGGGTAAGCATATCAGAGATCCTTCACACCCCTCCTTATTCCTTCCCTAACCCATTCTCATCCCCTACACCATAATGGGTCAGACTACAAAGAGGCATGGGACTCTGCCCCTTTTTGCTGGCTCAAAGGGTCAGTAATGAGCCATAAAGTCAGACCAGAAGTGAATTATCTAACAAAATCATATTAAGCTGACTCTCTCCACTGGGCTGCCAAATCCAGTCTCTCTTCTTCTGTGTCTGATGTCTAGAGCGTACGTGCTTTAGGACAGGAACTTACTTTAATTTTCTGTTTTTGGCCAAGCTTGCATGGACCTCCGCTCAACTTGAAGGCATTTTTCTGTCAGTCTGTAATGTGATACCTTTTGAATACCACATCTGTTCAGTTCCAAAAGGTCAAGGAATACTTAGGCAGCAATGGGCAGAGCCCTATGAAATTGAGGAAAATCAGAAAACTGACATGGAGGAAAAGGTGAAAACACCTGGAGCCTGCACCATCTGTTTAGCACAGCCAGCCACAGCTTCAAGTATCTCTGCAGTTGTGTATAGCTCAAACTGTCTAATGGCACCCATTAATTGATCATCCTAATATAATTTAATATGTTGGCATCCTTACACCCTGAATTATTTATTGCCAAGAAAAATAATAATGGCAGTGGTGAGAAACACATGGGGGTAATATGAATTGTGGGAGTTTACACACATTCCCTGGCTTCAGAAGGAGAATGGGAGACACTGTGATGGGGGTTGGGGAAAAGAGGGTGCACACAAACCCCAGGCTGGGAGAGGGAAATTGGGGGACCCTACTATAAGGGGAGGGGGCACACAGAGCCCCTACCATGGAGTCAAGGTGGGAATGGGGGGACAGACAGAGATCCTGGCAAGGGCGGGAAGAATGAGGAAGTGATGGGCACGCAGAAACTTCTAATGGAGGGTGACGGGGTGGGGAAGAGGTGTACACAGAACCCCTGGCAGAGGAGTGAGAGAGTCCAGAGGGACCTGGGAGGGTAGCACAGAAGGAGCTTGTGGACTGGAATGAAGGGATGCAAGAAGCCCCGCGTGTGTACAGTAAATTATGTCTACACAAGCTAGGAAGTCTGCAAGCCCCTGCCATACATAACTGAGCACACTGTCAGCACTCAACATATAAAGGGTGATAACTGATCTAGTGTTCTTCATTTCAGAACAGATTACATGATTATATCATACAGAGACCAGGTAATGGAGCTTCGGATACAAGAATACAGACCTATTCTCTACTACAGAATGTGGTCTGAGATCAAGGACATCCTGCTTGGTTCTCCTCTCACTTCTGTTGACTTTATTGTTTTGTTTTCATTGGAGTTACTCCTGATTTAGACCAGTGTAAATGAGAGGAGAATCAAGCTCATGCAGCACAAATCTTCATTGGCTGGCAGTACGGAATATCCAAGCGTTCTCTGGCGTAGGTAAGTGAGGCAGTGTCTGCTACAGCTTACTTGAATTCATGATCTGTTCTAGCTCCCAAAATTAATCTGTCCCCTGCCACTCTCTGGAGCACACTCAGTATTTATTTCCAACAGCAAAATACACAAGGCCAAATTTATTCCTGGTATAACCACACTAATTTAAACCAGGAATGAATCTAAGCCAACATGAACTTCTACAGGTCTGTTTGAATGGAATTGCATTTTTTTTAAGATAACATTCAGATATAATCCATCAGGTAAAGTATTTCATGTTGGTGAACTAGTTGTACAAAGTCTGCAATCAGGAATTTGTAAAACAGGCCTTGTTACCACTGAAACAAGAGCAAACTATACTTCAAGGATTCAAATTCTGGCAGGCAAGTGATACCACGTATCTGAGCTTGAATGCTCAGTGCCAGTCCACTCCTGCCTTCTTTGGCTAACTTCTTGACCTTCAACACTGACTACTCTGATCAAACCCTGGAGCTGGGATAGAGAGTTGAAATCAGAATGCAGGCAGTTGATAAAAGCATTTGAAAAGGCTTGAATTTTCTTCTGTTAAGTATGCTGCTGTGAATTGTGATAAAGCCTATATGTATGTAGAATGCAAACATGTGATCACAGATTATCAGATTAGAAAGGGAATAGGCTATCTTTTGCTCCCACCATCCTCTTTGTATTCATCTTTGATTATATCCAGTGAGAGAGCTTTCCACAAGTGGATCTACAGCATTCAGTGGAAGAACAAAGGAGGGAAATATTTTAATGTACAGCTTTGCATTAGCAAAATGAGCCTAATATTAAAGACATAAAATCCACAAGTTGCTGTGTGATTACCATTGTTTCCAGTGGGATAGCTCTGTGGTTTCCACCTGGACTGTCTCTTCAGTATAGAAAAGGGTGGAAGCATTTATGTTAAATAGACCAGTTAGGATGACCCAGACAGCAAGTGTGAAAAATCAGGATGAGGATGGGGGAGGGGGGGTAATAGGCACCTGTATCAGACAAAGCTGTCCCTATTTAAAAAAAAAAACACACTGGACATCTGGTCAGTTTAAGACCAGCCAGCTTAACATCTGTACCCAGAAAGGTAATGGAGCAATTAAGCAATCAATTTGAAAACATCTAGAAGATAATAAGGCGATAAGTATCAGTCAGCATAGGTTTGTCAAAAACAAATTGTGTCAAACCAACCAATAGCTTTCTTTGACAGGGTAACAAGCCTTGTGTATAAGGGGAAGGTGTAGATCTGGTATATCTTGACTTTAGTAAAGCTTTTGATACTGTCTCACATGACCTTCTCATAAACAAACTAGGGAAATGCAACCTAAATAAAGCAATTATAAGGCGGGGGCAAAACTGAGTGGAACACTGTTCCCAGAAAGTAGTTACCAGTGGTTCATAGTCATGCTGGAAGGCCATGAGTGGGGTCCTGCAGGGATCAGTGATACATCCAGTTCTGCTGAATATCTTCATCAGTGATTTGGATAATGACATACAGAGTACATTTATAAAGTTTGTGGATGATACCAAGCTAGGAGGAATGCAAGGGCTTTGGAGGATAGGATTAAAATTCAAAGTGATCTGGAAAAACTGAAGAAATTGTCTGCAGTAAATAGGATGAAATTTAATAAGGACAAATGCAAAGTACTTCATTGAGGAAGAAACAATCAATTGCACACATATAAAATGGAAATGACTGCCTAGGTAGAAGTACTGCAGAAAGGGATCTGGGGGTCATAGTGATCCCCATATCTGAGGATCTTCCGCTCTACTCAGGCCTCAACTGGAGTATTGTGTCCAGTTCTGGGCACCACATTCCAGGAAGGATGTGGACAAATTGAAGAGAGTCCAGAGAAGAGTAACAAAAATGATTAAAGGTCTAGAAAACATGACCTATGAGAGAAGACTGGAAAAAAATGGGTGTTTTGTCTGGAAAAGAGAAGACTGAGAGGGGACATGATAAAAGGTTGTTACAAGGAGGAGGAAGAAAAATTGTTTCTTAACCTCTGAGGATAGGACAAGGAGCAATGGGCTTACATTGCTGCAAGGAAGGTTTAGGTTGGACATTAGGAAAAACTTCCTGTCAGGGTAGTTAAGCACTGGAATAAATTGCCTAAAGAGGCTGTGGAATGTCCATCATTGGAGATTTTTAAGAGCGGGTTAGACAAACACCGCTCAGGAATGGTCTAGATAATTAGTCCTGCAGGGGACTGGACTAGATGACCTCTCAAGGTCCCTTCCAGTTCTAGGATTCTCTCAACGGCTTTCCCCCTCCTTGCTCCGGAATCACCTCTGAAGGAGATCAGGGAGGCTATTCCCAGGGAAGTGCCATCAAGTATTCCTTGATAGTTTGACTCTTGGAGGTAAATCAATGATCCTGAAGCCGCATTGCCAAAGACCCTAGGGAACAGGGCACCACACATTAGAGAGAAGTCACACCCTTGACCTTCACTAACCCCTGAGAGTCATGCAGATCTCAGGGGAACTGAGAGTTTAGGGGGGAGTTCAATCTTCAGCCATTCCCCAATGGAAGAATGGCAATAAAATTCCAGCAGTAAAAACTCATGTTCCATGTAGGGGCAATACAGCTAGCAAACAGGAGCAGCACATGGGGGAGTTTTGCAAGGGAGTTCTCCAGGTGAAGGAGCAGCAGCTCCTGAGCCTTAGGGAGTGTGTGTTGTCCATTAGTTTGTTTAGCTGTTGTGTGCTTGCCTGAAGTTTATAGCATGGTCTGTTTGCGGGGCTGTATACTGAGCCAAAAAGGCTGCTTGACTGGGCTGAGAGCATGCCAACAGGGCTTGGGCCTGCTATCCTTTGATCCCTTGACAAAGTAGTGCTAATTCAGGGAGAACCAGGGTTTAAAAAGTCAGTTCCTAAGTGATCAGAAGAACTAGCAAACCCTCTTATGTTCTTAGCTGGCTTCTGTTTAAATTATGCCCCATTCAGTTCAGGCAGAAATGGACTGTGAGAAATCTGGGAGAGAATTTACATGCTGTGAAACTCTTTAAGAGGAGATTTAAGTGAGTCATTGCAATGCACGAAATATAAGTGCCCCATGATTCACCCATAATACTTTGTGATTTTTATTGTGCTCTCTTTTGAGAGCACACAGGCATTTCATTCTGACTGTCACACACAAGTATTCTCCTCAAAACCTCTCACTTTTAAACTGAGTGCCAAAAAATTTCCAAGTGCCAGCCAGTGAGTCATCTTTATAAAAGCCTCACCTTTGGAAGGTGGTTTTCATTTCAGGAACTTGAGATTGCTTCCTGAATGCTAAACATTATGGGATCAATAATTAAATATTTCAACTTTTTTCTGACCTAACCATTCTTCAGTGGCTCTGTTAACTATAGATGTGGGATTTCCAAGCTCTACGAAAGAAAAAAAGAAAAAAAAAAAATAGAAAGCCAAATTTGGCTACTTGCTCAAAATGACCAGCTTACACTGTTTTTCCCCTATGAAAAGATATTTCAGTTTCTTTTTAATGACACACATCATATTGCACTGGAAAGAGTAGAAATCATCATCTTTTTTACATGGGATAAATTGAAAGCATATGATGTAATTCTGCCTCCTCCTCTGATATGGTATCTTTTACCTTATATTGCCAAGACAAATAGGCCTTATTAGCCCTACAGTCTATGTTCCATTGTTTTGCCATCACACACACCCCAACCTTTTTCATGCAACTGAGCTCCTTGGAATATCCTTGCCTATACACTAGATAAATTCTACATATGCTACGTGATACATTTTTGGCAATATGGAAGCACATTCAAAAGGCTGTGTGGGTGTCTCAGGGGGCTGATTCTGGTTTAAATTAGACATGACTATATAAATGTGGAATTCTGTTCAAATGCATGTGCTAGTAGCACTACTTATTGGCAGCAGTTGGGCATTTTAAGTAGATTATTATTAGAGGGAATAAGTAGAGTGTAGCAACAAGGTTAGAAAATCTGGAGCGGAGGGATCTGAAATGTTGACTTTTTAACCTAGCCAACGAGAGTTAGAACCTACTACATGAGTTCTGCTCTTGATATAGATTTCCAGTACAGTAGATATACTTAGGTCCTGTACATGAGTTTTACTATTGGGATATCAATAGTGTACTGAAAACATGCTAATATACTATGTCAGCTATGAGGACTCCTGGAACTCTACACTGCAAGGGTACACCTAAGCATAGCTCGCACTTTATATGTAAGATGTTTGACAAAGTACACAAACCATAAATGGGGATTTTTAAACTCCTGCAGATATGGAAGTACTCACATATATACCTAATTGTGCTGAAACTGGTGACATTTGGAATACTAGAGCATCATATGAAGCAGTTATTGAATGAGCTCAAAAACATGCCATCATCCACTGGTGTAGTGTCTTCAAGCAGTAACATAGGAATTGCCATACTGAACCAGGCCAGTGATCCAGCTAGTCAATTCTCCTAGCACACATTTCAAAGTAAAATGCAAGAATCCCTGAAGTAGGCAGTAATGGAATAAACCTGCCCACAGAGAAAGTTATTCCCAACCACTTAACTGAAGCATATGTATATTTGGCAGTTAGAAAGTAAATATCACATTTCTGGACTATTCCTGCAGTGCCTTGTGTCCAAACACAGAGTCCAAGCTTATTTTTTTCCCCTGGGCTTTCCCCAGACTAGCTCCAACAATTGTCTTTTTCTCCACCTCCTGCCACAAAAACATGCTATGTCTTTGTGGCTACACTGCAGCTTTACTCCTGGAAATGATGGCTTTCAAACCACCTCTTCACACAAAGCAGCACAATGCAGACATCTCATGACACTATATCAGTATCGGTCACTGAGGTACTGTCTACTACACATTATTTATCTTTGATCTTTTCTAAAGAAAATTGACCTGGTTATTTCAAAATAATGAAAAATGAGCACCACAGCATTCATATTCCAGCAAAAGTAAACTTCTCTAAAAACCTCAGCTGATTACAATTCCCAACATTACCAGTAATAAATGGCACCCATTCCTGAGATGCTTCAGGTAACTGTGAAATGAATGGATTACGCAGTCCATGGAAGGGTGCAATTCAGATTTCCAGTGTAGTGGCTATCCAATCCATCCCAGCATACAAGGCCTAGTTCTGAGGAACTCCCATTGACTCCCAAGTCTAACTCTCAGTATTACAAACAGGGGAACTACTTTGCTTCCTACACTAGGTGGCACAGAAGGGCTAAGATTCTTCATCCTCCAGGCTGTGTCCTGGTGGTGTGCGAGATGCTGCTTGTGCTACCTCACTGTCCCTCTTGCTTGTCTTGTGAAATGTTTTTATTTTAAGTCAAATCAGTTGCCAGAATATTTGTCAGGACAAAAGACTGAAGCACTTCCTAGGGGAATCCCCCTGCTGCTTTAGAATTCCATCTGACTGCTGAGCTCTGAAATGGCCCTAATGCCTCTCTCTCATCACTCAACTTTCCATAGCCAGGTGTGGTATATTCTGAGTACATGTCCCATCAGTCAGGCCATCCCGTTGCCCATTCCTACTCCTTATATCCCTATTAATCCACATGTAAAATATGCCAAGAAATAGATAGCCCTGACATCTTTGAACCTTTGCAATTCATTGACCAGGAACATACCTTTTTAAAAAAAAATCTTTTTTAAAGGGATCATATTTTAGCTTCCTTAAATGGCTCAGATTTCGAGTCCCATTTTGTGTTCATTTGTCTCTTAACTTGCAGGACTACTGCATTTCCAAGTTGCTGGCTTTAATTATTTACACTGTAAAATAATAATAGAAGGACATGAGCTCATCTCACAAAAAGAACAAAGGGCCTGTCTGGCCCAAAATCATTTAGAACATTTGAACAAGAATAGCTTTTGGCACAATGGGTCCCCAGACACTCCTTGTTTTCTGACCTCTCTCTCCTATAACTTCAAAGTTACCTCATTTTTATGTTTTGCCCTTTCTAGTTCCACCTCAGCATGTTTCTCTAAACCCTTCCCATCACTCCCACCCCCACATGCAATCTGTCTACTCCCAGCTTGAGAGAGGCACCTATCTGCGCTAACTGAGTCCCTTGGACTCAGATACTGTAGTGATGAGCATGTTAAAAGTCCAGAGACAGGGATTAGATGACAGTGGATTTTCTAAGATAGAAACTGGGGCAGGTTTTCACATCCCAGGCATGAGGCTGAGTCAGGGAGGTTTTGGACAGTTGAAGGTTGGGGAGAACCTTTTAGCTTCAGACCATTTACTATATTTTCTTCCCTGATGCCACAAACTCAACTTCTTTCTTTACCTCTTTCTCCTGCCTCCCCATAATCTGTCTTCCTCCCTTTCTGAATTTTCAGTGCAGTTCTCTTCCCCCCCCCCGCCACCTTTTCATCACCTTCTGCTTATCTGGTTCCTTCTCTTCCCCAGACTCATGGCTTGGTTAGGCTGCAACTTGACAGGTGAGCAGCAGCAGGACAAACAACTGCAACAGAAGTGGAGAGAGAAAAAAGGCTGAATGTCAGTAACTCCTCCACTTTCAACACAGATATCTGATCTGGATTTGAATTCAGATCCAAAGATCCCCAAAGTTCAGCAGCGTTCATATTTGTAGGTTGCATCTAGAACATGTCTAGCAATAATCTGTGGCCATCATAACAAATACACAATTTCTGTACTTTACAATCCATAATTCAAAGCCTTAATATTGCACTAAGCTCCACCACTGTTATTCCCCTAGGCACTAATGTAGTACAAAGAGGAAGAAGCAGAAAGACCACAAGGAAGGACCCAGACAAAAAAAGACAACCATGCCATTAGACTGAATGTATAGGACACCTTCTGCTTTCAGCTACACCAGTGTGGGTGTAACTGAGGACTGGATATGATCCATCTGGCATAAACTAAAGATATGACTGAGTGAGGTACTACACATTTTAATTGCCACTTATTTAGTTCGACTTGCATAATTGATTCATAACTCAGCCACCACTCCTTGAATGATGTGGCCATTCCATACTTGTGCCCATAAAAATTGTACTGTCTGCACACTTCCACACATTCTCCCCTATAGTTCCTTTTTATTTGGCTGTCAAGATATGACCAGCTCCAGTTAGAGTTATGACTCCCTGGATGCTCTCGATGCAGAATGCCATCTCTATTATGCATTATATTCACAGCCATACTCAGCATAGAAAGACAACTTGGTTTTTCCTTCTAATTCACTCCAGAGACACAGATAAATGTAATGTGTCAACATTAGGGACCACTTACACAACAGATCACACAAGGCTACTGCACACTTTTTTTTATATTGTATATTATATACACACACAAAAAACTATCAAGCACCACAAAACCACCCAGAAAGGGGGACTTCCCTGGTGTCCTATTGGATGACTACTTTCACAGGCTCTATAAAACAGAGAAAAGACATTTCATTTCACAAGAGTGACCTAAAAGGATGAAATTCCACTATTCTGCAGACTCCACATCAGAAATACTGTATTATGATTTTTAGCATGCTGCTAAAAAGCCAGGAGCAAATAACATTGGGAGACAGAATCAACATCTTTCAAAACCATAAAAAAAGACAAAACTTTCTAACAGATACTAAAATAGCTCATTTAATTACTAGTATAAGGCATCTTGGCTGCCAAAGCACTCTTTGGTGGGGCTAAGAGATCTTGTTTCTTTTTCTCCTCTTGACTATGCAAAACAACAAAAGAAGAAAAACCCAGAACAACCCAGTGACAAAAGAAAAACCCACGGCAGACCATTTTCTAAGGGCTTGTTTTCACTACCAGGGTAA
Organism: Dermatemys mawii; assembly: GCA_007922305.1. Lineage (NCBI taxonomy): Eukaryota > Metazoa > Chordata > Testudines > Dermatemydidae > Dermatemys > Dermatemys mawii. Next base: position 76,594,828 of record ML677333.1, read on the forward strand.
GTCAACCTCAGTGTATGTTTACACTGCTCATGTTACAGTGCAATCACGCTTTATTGCCAGGGGAGAGCTCTCCCAGCAATAAAAAAACCAAAACATCCTGAATGAGGGATGGTAGCTTAATCACTCACTCTCTGTACTGGTACTTTTCACCACAAACTTTTGTTGCTCAGTTTTAGTGCCAAAAGTGGTAATGTAGACACAGCCTAAGTTTCATGCAGCTGGAGTAATGTATAACATATCTGGAGTCGATTTAAGTCAACTTACCCTGGTATCTTCACTGTGCTGCATCAATGGAAGACGCTCTCCAGTCAACTTGCCGTACTCTTCTGAGGCCTGGCCTACACTATGGGGGTAAGTAGACCTAAGTTACTCAATTCCAGCTATGTTAATAATGTAGCTGGAGTTGATATGCTTAGGTTGACTTACTGACATCACACTAGGTCAACAGGAGAAACTCTCCCATTGACTTACCTTATGCTTCTCATTCCAGAGTCAACTAGAGAGCAATCTGCAGTCAATTTAAGGGGTCTTACACGCCCTAAATTGACCCTAGTGAAATAATCACTGCAGCATCTTTCCCCAGTAATTGTAGATGTAACCTTTGGGTGGGCTAGAGTTCACTTCATTTCCTGTCTCCAGTGCCTTTTAAAAACAAACCAACTCCTACAGGAAGTAGCTAGAGACCCAGAATTCAGTCTCTAAGGATTTTCAGCAAGGATGCATAGAATCAATCTTCCTACATTCAAGTCCCAAAAGGAATGAATTTAATTAAATAACTTTATACAATCTTATGATAAAGAAACAAATCTACTTTTTTCAGCATAACATGGCTCTTTCATAATCCACAGACATTACCTTCACAGTTATACATAAACAAATTAAAATCTGAACAGGTCAGTCTTGTAGGGGGGCAGCTGCCCCAGTCCAGGTAAAAAGGAGTTAGAACAGCCCTGGAAAGGGCTCTGTCTGGGGGCAAGCAGCTTCCAGGCTGATTGGGAAGGCAACCACAGCTGGGGCCAGACCCAATTAGGAGCCAGCTGGCCCTGATAAAAGGGCCCAGAGTTTAGTGCAAAGAGGTAGACAGGTTTTGTTGCTGGGAATCTTTTTGACTAGGTACCTAGAGTGGTGCAGGGCTGGGGCAAGGCAAGAGGAGCTGGGGGAGCTCTGGCCTGAAAACCCCAGCCTGCAGGGCCTAGGGGACAGCCCAACAAAGGGTACTGGGGTTGCAGGGGGCAGCCCATGGCTACAGAGATAGAAACAGGAGGCCAATCCTCCTTGCCAGTGATGAGTGGCAATTACAATTACACCGTTCACTGGGGCAGACTGCAGTGTATTAGACTGAGGCAAGGTGGGGCTTGTGAGGGTTGGGGGTTCCTGAGAGAAGGGAGATCCCAGACTGTGGGGATACAGCACCCTAGGCAAGAGGGCCTTAGAGTCCAGTGAGGGACACAGGGCCAGCAGCAAGTAGGACTACAGGCTGCAGAAGGCACTCCAGATGCTGGCAAGAGCTAATTCCCTGGATGACCAGCAGGAGGTGCCACAGGGTGAGTCACCATTTTGCTACAAGTCCCCACAGAAATACAGTGAGAAGAAACTGAAAGTTCCCAAAAGCTTAGGTTTTATTCACCTAAAGTCTCAGTTAGAATCTTTGATCAGCAAATCTATAGTCTGCTCAGTCTAAAACATCCTCCCTTCACTTGCTTCTAGGAATCTTCAGTTGGAATCCTTGCAGATTCTTCTTCTGCTGAAGTTACTGCTAGCCAGTCAGCTAATTGATTAACCAACCACTCAATTAACTACATAGATTTAAAGAAAATCCTGTTAAGAAAACACAAACTGTGAACAGCAAAATAGAAGTGACTCTTTTCCCCATTACTACACTTAAAGAAAAGTGGGTGAATCAGACTAGTTGAGACCATTTAACTAGAACAGTTTGGCTAAAATCAAAACAACCTTCAAAGCATGCAGTTAAAACAGAAGTTATTTTTCCCTCCCCCTTTTCCCCCTGCTATAATTAGCATTGCCCAGGCTTCCCTGTTAGAGGGTTATAACATCACTAACATGCTGCAAAATGCTTCAGGGTTAGGAACACCAGAGTGCTCCTGGGCTCAACTTCTCCCAGCTCACACAGGGCCCATGGGCCCCTTTATAAAGCAGCTGTCCTGATTGCTGCCCTTATGGAGCCTGATCCCAGCAACAGGGAACCTATTGGAGCAGACCCCAAACTACCACCCCCAATTCCAGAAGTTTCTGGCTGTAGAATGCTTAATCTACCTAGCAACAATGACCCAGACACAACTCTCTCTGACCTCCCACGCAATGGGTCTCTTAAAGAGATATCTCCCTATTAGGCACTTCAATTACACAGACATACCCTCAGGGAGCTGGAGTACCAGGGTCAACCAAAGCACACTAGACCCACTAAATCGACCCCTGCTGCATCAGTTGCAGCAGCATCAATCTCCCTGTAGTGAAGACCAGCCCAAGACTCAGCAGGCCCAGCTAGAAGGTAGAAATGATCTCTGTGCTATAAAACATGACAACAAAGAGTGGTGTGTCCCCAGAGTTCTAGAGGGAACTCTACACTGTTGAATTTCCAGGAGAACCGTGAATAGCCAGAGCTCTTGAAAAATATTCTCCAAATACAAATAGTGCTAAAGGGGAACACAAGGTTAATATCAATAGTGTCGTGCTAGCAAAACTAATTTAAAATTTCTGCAGTGTGGTAGAGGAGCAAGCCCCAGAAGAGCTAGGGATAGCCCTATTCCATGCAGCCCCCTTCTAGGTTATATGTACCAGCTTTCTGGTACATATAAGCCCTGCATAATGTTGTCAACAGTCCCTCATCACAAAGGACGTCCCTTATTTTTTCATCTCTGTACAACAAGGTCAGGAGTTGCTGAGCACTGCAAAAAGCAGCAAGAAATACCTCTGCCAAATGTAGGTAAGCACTGCTTATTTATTAAAATTAATAAGTAATAATATTGGCAGGAGGAATAGGGTGGGAGTGCTAAGAACAGTCCTTTTTTTTGAAATACAATGTTGGCAACCTTAATCCCACCTGTTCCTGCCCATCGGAGCCTGGTGTCTAATTAATCAATCCCTGCTCCCAGGCTGCTCCTCTAAGCACAGCCTGGGCAGTTAATTGTGCCTAATTTACCCACTCAGGGCCCCTGTGGGCCCCATCACAAAGCACCAAATTGACTACAGCAAAATATATTTCACTGTTTCCCCTTTTATGCAACACATGTGGGGGCAGCACTAAGGGTCGCAACCCCCACAGCGTTCTCATGAGACTCATCACTTCATCTTTTTCAGCACACCAGAACCTTGCTCTTCCCTTACTGTTCCGATGTCTGGCTGATTTAGGGACTTCTTATAAAGCTGGCTGGCTTTGGCTGAGGCTAGCTCAGACCCAGGTGATACTTGTCAGCTGTGGGAAGTATTTTGAGGAATTGGAAGGGGCTGTGCTCATGCTTTCAAATGGGGGTGATTGTCTTCTAATGTCAAGTTAATCTGCTATATTGGAGACTTAGGGTCAGAGACTCAAAGCTATTTAGGCTCCTAACTTCCACTGATTTCAATGGAAGTTAAGAGCCTAAATATCTTGTAGGAGCTGAGCTTACTGCTTTCATCACAGATCCCTGAGTACTCATTGTTAGCTACTCAAGGAATTTAATTCTTTTCTCTCAGAGGTGGGCTTCATAAAGGCACCTCTGCTTTGTTACTTCCACATTAAATTACTGTAATGAGTTCCACAAAGGGCTACCCTCGAAGCTTCAGCTTTTGCAGCATGTAGCTTGCCCACAGATCAATAACAGCACTTTATACCAATGCTCTATATTCTGCAATGGCTGCCAGTTCATTTGAGTGTGTTTCAAGCTGCTGATCATTATCTATAAAGAATTAAATGACATAGGTCCCTGTGATCTGAAACACTCCCTTCACTTCCCCCTGTGATGGTGGTTATGACTAGCTGGGGTGTTTTTACAGTCAACCACAGAGTGGAAGTCAGATGGAGTGTTGGCAGATTGGTCTTTGTGGGAGGTCCCTGGTTCTTCATGTCTCCTGGGCACCACAGAAGTAGGGCTTAAGGGATGATATGAAAGGAGACAGGATGGTGGGTTGGCATATTCAAAATACATATTAATTTTTATTTTCAGTGGCAAATTTTGCATTATTTATGTTCTGTGAATGGTACTCATTTATTATGGTGATGCAAGCCTTATACATTTGTGTAATAAATGCATAATTATGATAAATGACAATGTAATTCAAATATTCTAAGATATGTACTCCACACGTCAATAAAATGACTTGTGTTTTATTCAAGAGTTATGTAGCCCTGTTTTTATAAATGTTTACACTAAAGCAATGTTCTTGTCTTTAGCAGAAGCTCATTTGCTAATGTAACAGAACTTTGCTTTGATATTTATTGGTACATCCATCTCTTACACATACAGAGCAGTGTGCCTCCTATTACAGAGGGAGCGTTTATAGCTGTTATCTTGAACTAGACTAATATTTCATATTAAAGAAAAGGCTATTGCTGTTTAAAGAAGCTTAGCTTAGAGCTTGAGATGAACCCAAAGGTGAAGCACAGTGAGAACATCCTCTGGCTTTGGGAAAGTTTGTATCTGGATCTGAACTTTACCGTTAGCCCTTATTTCTATAATTAGCTGAACAAGAACTCAGATTCTAACCATCCCACCCTGCTCTGCAGGAAAGTCTAAATCCAGATCTGGAATGGAGCTCTGTGGGCCCGTCTCTTCTTGCCAGCTTCACACAGAGCTCTCCTGCCAACTTATGTGCCATTTCCCCTCCCACAAATTCAGATTCACTGAAGCTGGGTAGGAAATTTGGTTCGGCTCGAGTTAGATAGACTCAATGATAATATTCACTCCTTCCCCGGATAACACTGGCTGCAAATTCTTTTGTTTGTATTATCACTACAACACCTCTTGGTCTATTAATACACCATTATCTGCAAAAAATATAGTCTGGCACTAAGACGTAAAAGGCAGTAATGAGGAGCATCTTGAAACGTCAAGTCCCTCCCAGAGTAAATCTAAACTATTGAAATACATAGTAAGAGCTATAAACACTAGAGGGAGAAGTCATCACAGAATGTAAAGGACACATAATAATCCCCTTTTACTACCAAATTGGCTTGTGCAAAGTGGGACCTCTGATGTTTCGATCTGCCACTGTTCTTGCTCAGTGGGAATATTTATATACTTTGCAGCAGGTTGACTGGTTTCATTTGAAGCTAACACTCGGTATTGACGCTTCAGTACTGATTTTTAGGAGGGGCTGTTTTTACAGACAGTAGCCTGAGGTGCATGGCAGATCCAACTACAGAGGTGATACCATGACCTCTCCACTCAGGTTTTGTTATCCAGAACAGCCTACAGAGCCTTTAGGGGGTGAAACCTGCAAAGCCTGTTGGGATGGAACCCAGAGCATAGGCTGTTTCCAAACTGGAGCTGCAGGATTTTCTGTTTATTAGCCAAAGGGCAGAGGTAGAGGAGGAATGAGATTCATCTAGGGCCTGACCTTTCATAAATACATTTTCCTGTACCATGTTTTGATCCTCAAATACAGCAGATAGCTGCTTTATCTGAATCCCAAGTCCTTTACACATGCACACAAAGCAGGAAAACTTGCATGTACTGTATGAAGTGGTGGAAATATATATTTTTGTACGCATTCTGTGTAATAAGTGTCTTGGAAGGCAGATAAAGAGACAGCTTGATTTCTCTTTTTTCTCCCTCTTTCTCCTTGAGAGGTTTCACATTACATTAGAGTTACCACACACATCTGTGCCTGCAGTCAGAGAGGCATTACAGCTCTCCACAATCCCTGCCTGGGAGCAAACACAATGATAGTCTCCCAGAATCTGAATGGAAATCTCTTTACAAAGTGACAAACCATGAGCCCAAGGGTTTAGAGTCTAGAGACAATTCAGCCAGATGATGGTAGCAATGGCACGGCCTTGCAGCTCTTTTCATCATGAACCACCATTTCTGGCTGCCTCAGCTTGAGCGTCTTGAGGTATCTCTTTGATTTGGCTTTCAGAGCATATTGTTGTAATATCTGTTATCCGTAGTTCGGCCTTGTTTCCTAGCAGAGAAAAATAAGGGAGACTCCATGTATCTAGGCCAGTGTTTCTTGTATCCCAACCCTACTAAAGGAACTCTTTTACCCCAGCCGTACTGAGGTGACTCTCATATTCCCCACGGCAGTGATTCAAGATATTAATCAGCACATCTGAGGGTTTTTCCATCATCACGTCAGTCTGGGCTGTATTTTTCCCACCCTTCAGCTGCAGCCACAACAGCTGCACTCTCTCTGTGAATGGAAGGAGTCAAGCCAAATCTTTTGCCATTTACCAACATAGTAGCGAAGCACCAAACAAAGATAATGCTGAGCAGACCTACAAGTGACTGTTCTCCTAACTCCCTGTGCTCCAATTTCCTCCCTCTACTCCCCTCCTCTGTAGTACTGTTTGCTTTTTACAATCCTTTTCTCTGCCCAGCATTGTGGATTTGTCACAGAGGGTAAGACCTTAGTGAAGAGGTGTCTTTTGTGTTTAGCCCTAAGCACTCTTTTAACTACTTGGCCATAAGTTCACCTAGGCTGTGGAAGAAATGTGTAACCTTAAGGCTATTCATTGACCTAACAGCAATGTCACACTGGTCAGGATGTCCCTGACATGGAACTATGATAGGAAATTCTGAATTTTGCAAGTTAGAGAGTTAAATTAATTGCCACAGACTTCTGCTAGAGATTTCAAGCACCTTCAGTGTATAAAACAACACAAGGACACATTGTGTGGGTTTTCAAGGCAGCCCATGGCATCCCACTCCCATTGACTTTCTGTGACAGTTGTGTGCCTAACTCCCTCTAGCTCTTTACAAATCCCAGCCAGCGAATAATACTGAGCCACTCCTCAAAAAGTGAATTAAAGTTTATATTCATTAAACTAATTTTTAAGCCTCACTTAATGTCTGTCAGCCCAGTATCAGTTTCATGTCAGCTCCCGCAAGCCAAATCCCAATCAGAAAAAGTACCTGAGTTTCTCTTTAGAGGGTGATTTACATTTGTTTCCACTGGTACCAAATACCTATTTTGTCTGTATAAATTATTTGGAGAAAGGGATTGTCTCCCTACTCCCACACTACTAAATATATAAAACTAGCATGTCATCAAGTGCATATCACTCCAAGCCTAAATCCCTGTTTATGGTTCCTTTATAACTCTAAGACAACAGTACTCTAGTGATGATGATTAAAAAGAGAAATGCCTAACTATTACTACATCCAGCCTACAGACAACAGCAGCAGATATAAGAAAATATGAAAACACTTTTTATATACAGAGAAGCTACTGAAAATACAATTTCTTATAAAGCAGTGGTTTATCAACCCATAGCCAGACAGGAATATATATATATTGTGTGGATGTGGCCCACATAACAGTTCATCTGCAAATTCGACACCATCAGGTCTGTACTCAATATTAACTGTGAATGGCTCACCAATTACAAAAGCAGTTTCTCCTCTCTGGATGTTCACACCTCCAGATCACCTGCTGGAAGTGGGCTTCACCCCCCTGATTGAATTTACCTTGCTTTCTTGCCTGCTATTTATACCTGCCTCTGGAGATTTCCACAACATTCATCTGATGAAGTGGGTCTTAGCCCACGAAAGCTCATGATCCCTAAAATCTGTTAGTCTATAAGGTGCTACAAGACTCTTTCTCGCTTTTGCAGATCCAGACTAACACGGCTACCCCTCTGATATTATAACACACAGAGAGCTCCATATGGAGCCCACAATGGTAAATACATTGAGAAAGGAATAAACTGTCCCCCTGGCCCTTATCTACAACTCTTCTACGTATGGCTTGGTCTACACTAGTGGGGGGGCAGTTGACCTAAGATAAGCAACTTCAACTACGTGAATAACATAGCTGAAGTCGGCTCATCTTAGGTTGACTTACCTGACATCCTCACGGCAGCAGCGAGCTCCCGCATCGACTTCGCTTGCACCTCTTGGCGAGCTGGAGTTCCAGAGTCGACAGGGAGCGCCTTTGGGGATTGATTTATTGCGTCTAAAGAAGATGCAATAAATCGATCCCTGATAGATCAATTGCTACTCGCTGATCCGGCTGGTAGTGAAGACATGCTCTATATAGAGAAGCATGAAGAGACAAAGAGTATCTCTGATCCCATTAATGTCTTCCTTCATTGTACCTACACAGATCATTTGAACACCCGTCCCTTCAGGTGGAGAGTTAAGGAGGCATTATGCAATTTCAACATTTCTTTGAAGCTTCCAAGCACAAATCAGGCCAGATTGTTTCCACATACTACCTAAACCAAACCTTCTTGGCTCAAAGGCAAGCTCCTGAGGGAGTTTAAACATCTTCCCAGTTCCATGCCAACCATTCAGCTGACCGAGGTACTGATTCAGCAAAGCTCTTAAGCAGGCCTGCACAACTCGGAAAGCAGCGAGGGCCATATTACTGCAAAAAAACCCAGCTGCGGGCCGAAAAGCTCTGCCCTCACCCCGCCCCCATCTGCTTGGCTTGCTCCCCCCCCCCACTCACACCCCCCTCCCCCGCGGGCCGCACAGTGAGCCCGTGCAGGCCGCATGTGGCCCCCTGGGCCACATGTTGTGCAGGCCTGCTCTTAAGCATGCACTTGAAGGTTAATACATGCTTAAATGCTCTGCTGAATCAACATCTTAATCAATAACTCAAGTTAGCAAAATGCGTCTGGAATTAGCATTTCTGAGTTCTAGGATGATGACCTGAAGTCTTTCCTTCTAAGTTCCCCAGCCCACAGCTGGAACTATAGAATCCTTCAAAGTACTGTCTTGTTTTCAGGAATAAGCAAGAAGGAGAGGGTAAGGATTCAAGAACCAAGAAAGGAAAATGGGGTAGATTTCTATTCTCTTTTATATCAGGGTAAATCCAGAATAACACCACTGAAGTCAATAAAGTTAGTCCAGATTTCAATTAAAATAACAAAGCAAAACTGGGTTATCATCTATATAAACATGAATATACTATTTAAAGCAGGCCTGCACAACATGCAGCCCGGGAGCCACATGCGGCCCACATGGGCTCACTGTGCAGCCCGCAGGGGGTGAGTAGGGGTGGGGCAAGCCAAGCAGTGGGGTGAGGGAAAGCAGATGAGGGTGGGGCTTTTCGGCCCACAGCTGGTTTTTTTGCAGTAATTCGGCCCTTGCTGCTTTCCAAGTTGTGCAGGCCTGATTTAAAGCATAGTTTGTATAGTACCTTCCACTTAAGATGAGTACCAGTGACTTATTTCCTGTGGTTAATTTGAGCAAAACACAGAAAGCAAAACATTTGTTTTGACAATAACAATGTCTCATTTTATTTTGATCCATTTTGATTTCCAAGGGCAGGTAGTATTTGATCAATTGACCACTGGCTAATTAAATTGTCACTGGTCAACATTTGGCTAGAACAACAGAAAATTGAGGCCAAGAAACACTCATGATAATAAATGGCTATGTTAAAAGATAATAAAACAATGTGTTTACTTGTATTTATTATCAGCATTATGAGCAGCGCAGGCAGTGATATGTACCCTTGGGCTCTTAATAATAACAAGATCAACCACTTATTTTATGCCAAGTTAAAAGAACAGACTTGATTGAAGAAGAGGAAGGCACAATAAATAAAAAATATCACAACAAAATATTGTTATGTCTTATGGAGTCATATGTAATTTGGTCAGATGTTCAATACACAGATGACAAAAAAACCTGCAGTCTACCTAAAGCCAGTAAAGTGGATTCCTCATTCTAACAGCACAAAGAAATAACTGTTGATGAATTGTTAAAATTTTGAATTGCAAATCCTCCAGTTATGTAAAGTCCCAGGAAATTCCAATATATCATTAAGGCTGCTTTAAAGAATTACTTTGCTATAGTAACCTCAGCAACAGGGACTAAAATCTCCTTTACAATGTGCTGCCTGTGCCACAGCCAGTCAAATTCTATTAAGCCACCCCTAGGGCGTATGTTGCTTCTGTTGATAAAGGCTATGTACTGAAATCAAATGTGCTGAACAGGAATGAGGAAGAGGGGGGGAAAAGGCTTGCCTGCAGGGGAAATACAGAGGCCCTGATCCTGTTCCCAGAGAAGTCAGTGAGAATGTTGCCATAAAATTCAGTGGGAACAGAATTGGGCCTATAAGTAAATTGATCACTAGGTTGCACTGTTGCTCTGGAAAAACAATGCTGTTTTTATTACTTAAAAAAGGCATTTACATGGCTGTGGAAAAGAGTTCCCTCCCCAAAAAAGGAGCTCAAAGCAAAGGAATAGTCTGGCGCATTCATCTATCTCTAATTAATGAATGTGGCCACTGCTATATTTTTGCCCTTTAGCCCAAGTGATTAGACAATTTGGGGGGTCTATGAGGTTGTTTCAATTAAGAGAAGAAATTGATGGAGACAGGTATTTCCTGGGTGCAAACCCATCTATTTACAAAGATTAGAAAGTACAACAAGAAGGCAGTATTCTTGCTCATAATTCTAAGCCTCTTTTCAGTTAGCATTCTTCCTAAAAGAAGCTCTCTTTCATCTCTTTTCAGGTCCACATTCAGACTGCTTCTCTAGCTATCTCTTAGCTTTTTCTGTCCCATCTGCTTCTAACACACAGACACAAACAGCCCCTGGATTTGCATTCAGTCCCTAGGGAAATCCCCTCTACCCCTCCATATAGCTTAGCCTTGCATATGACCAAGTCCCTTGGGCAGTGGCTTCTATTACCTCCACTATCTGACTCCAGAATTATTTATTTCTTCTTACATTTATCCTGAGTGAAGGGTAGTTAGCACATCCCTCAGCCTCAGCATGGTCTGAGACTACCTACTGGGTTTGGAAGAAATGGAATTTACCCAGCAGCAGGGCAAAAAGATGAGCTGTTAAATAGGACTGCTGATTAATCACAGTTAATTCATGCAATTAACTCAAAAAAATTAATCATGATTAAAAATCTAATCACGATTAATCTCAGTTTTAGTCATACTTTTAAACAATAGAATACCAATTGAAATGTATTAAATATTTTGGATGTTTTTCTACATTTTCAAATATATTGATTTCAATTACAACACTGAATACAAAGAGTACATGGGTCACTTTATATTTATTACAAATATATGTAAAAATGATAAACAAAAGAAACAGTATTTTTCAATTCACCTCATACAAGTACTGTAGTCCAATCTCATAACTTTACTCAAAAACAAAACAATGCAAAACTTTAGAGCCTATAAGTCCACTCAGTCCTATTTCTCGTTCAGCCAGTCACTAAGACAAACAATTTTGTTTACATTTTCAGGAAATAATGATGCCCTCTTCTTATTTACAATATCACCAGAAAGTGATAACAGGCATTCACACAGGACTTTTTAAGCTAGCATTGCAAGGTATCTACATGCCAGATATGCTAAACATTTGTATGCCCCTTCATGCTTTGGCCACCATTCCAAAGAACATGCTCATGACTCTCGTTAAAAAAATAATGCATTAATTAAATTTGTGACTCGACTCCTTGGGGTGAGAATTGTATGTCTCCTATTCTATTTTACCCGCATTCTGCCATATATTTCATGTTACAGTAGTCTCAGATGATAACTCAGCACATTTTCTTTTTAAGAACACTTTAGCTGCAGATCTGACAAAACACAAAGGTACCAATGTGAGATTTCTAAAGATAGCTACAGCACTTGACCTAAGGTTTAAGAATCTGAAGTGCAATCCAAAATCTGAGTGGGATGAGGTGTGGAGTATGCTTTCAGAAGTCTTAAAAGAGCAACACTTTGATGCAGAAACTACAGAACCTGAACCACCAAAAAAGAAATTCAACCTTCTGCTAGGGGCATTTCACTCAGATGATGAAAATGAACATGCATCTGTCTGCACTGCTTTGGGTTGTTATTGAACAGAATCCAACATCAGCATGGACGCTTGTCCTCTGGAATGGATATGAATGAAGGGATATATTAATCTTACTGGAATGTAAATATCTTGCTACGCCAGCTACAACAATGCCACGCGAATACATATTCTCACTTACAGGTGACATTGTGAACAAGAAGCAGGCAGCATTATCTCCTGAAAATATACGCAAACTTGTTTGTCTTAGTGATTGGCTGAATGAGAAGTAGGACTGAGTGGACTTGTAGGCTCTAAAGTTTTGCATTGTTTTGTTTTTGAGTGCAGTTATTTTTGTACATAATTCTTCATTTGTAAGTTCAACTTTCATGATGAAGAGATTGCACTACAGTACTTCTATTAGGTGAATTGAAAAATACTATTTCTTTTGTTTTTTACAATGCAAATATTTGTAATAAAAATAAATATAAAGTGAGCACTGTACATTTTGTATTCTGTGTTATAATTGAAATTAATATATTTGAAAATGTAAAAAACATCCAAAAATATTTAAATAAATGGTATTCTATTATTGTTTAGCATCGCGATTAATCGCGATTAATTTTTTTAATCACTTCACAGCCCTGTTATTAATGCTTGGCCTTAAATATCAGAGGAGGAACTCACACAGTAAAAGGGAGCTTGGGAAGGAGAGGGAAACAAAGCCGCATGCTTTCAAAGTAGAGCAGTCCTTTTTACATGCAGGACCAGCTGAGGAAGAAGGAAGATCTTTCCAAAGAAGAGGGATAAGATTCATGATTCAGAGGAGAAGCCATGTTTTGGGGAGTGGGAGATCTTGGAGGTCTCTGACCTTAGCCCAAATGTTTCATTGTTTGTCTGGATCTGTGTCTTTCTTGTTCTATGTAAACAGTGATTGGGTTTGGAGACTGTTGCAAAGCTTGTGTGGCCACTTACTTCCACTGTCATGCACAAGTTAGAACACCAGGGAAGTGTGTGCTTAAGCAACTGGGATGTCTGGGGTGGAAAGGGAGGTCACCATGGGGCCTGGGATCAAGGGCAGCTGGGCCCATTTTTGTGAAGGGGTAACAGACAGCGAGTCTGTACTCAGGAAGTGTGCCAGACAAGCCGAGGAAAGAGACAAGGCTGGAGCCTCTTGGGGAAATATAACATTAGGTATAATATTGCTTTCTCCTTTCCTATACCTTAGCTTAGAGCTCTGCTGCAGTATGACCAGAGTTTAGTCTTTTCAAGGCTTTGATTTATATATATTACACACCATTAGATCTCTAAGAGAGCAACAAAATCTCTAAAGGAAAAAAGTTTACTACACCTATATGAGTGTGTGTGTTATTTGCATAACAGTTTGCTAATAATCCATGAAACACTTATCAATATTATCAACAACTTTCAGGGGGGTTTTCTCAAGACTTAGTACTAGTTACTTCCAAAGTTCAATTACAGTATGCACACGCACACATACACATACATATATTGCCCAGGGGTTCTTCTCTGCCTCTCAACGAATGGTGTCTTGTCTTTTTGTACGGCCTGTCCCGTCTTAAAGTTGGGAAATGTCAGTCCCAAAATTTCTTTCAAACTCCAGTTGAATCTTCACAACAACAGTTTGCAATTTGCAGACATCCTTCAGCAAATTCTAGGCACCTTTTTCTTCCAGTGGGGTAAGTGAGTCTGCGGTCTAAATCCAAAAAAACTGGCAGAGTCTCTGGAACACAGTCCTTCCAGCAGCCCCTTCTTTATCTGAGATCAGAACTTGCCTTGGTCCCACATCAACTTGCTGTTATTTCATTGGTTAGTCCTGTGAATGCTTAGCCTCAAAGAGGGAGATGATGAAAATGCGGTTATAGCAATGTTACCTATGAGAAAGAAAGAGCGTTTCATCATTTTTGGCATCCTGCTCTCTTGTGTTTGTTGTATCCCGTGTTTGGGTCCGTGGCTCACCTTATGAAAAGGCCAGCGTCATGCCACTGGACCTTGGAAATCTGAGAGCTAAGCTCTTTACTATAAGGGCATGGCTACACACTTGCAAGTTAGAGTGCGCTAAAGCAGCCCCGTGTGCTCTAACTCATGACACGTCCACACTGGCAAGGCACGTAGAGCACTCTGACTCTGTGCCTGGAGCGCTCTTAGTAATCCACATCGGTGAGTGGAATAATGTTTGATGTGCACTCGCTGGAGCTCTGTGGCACCAGTGTGGACACTCTGGTCTGTTAATGCACTCTGATCGGCCTCCAGAAGTGTCCCATAATGCCTGTTCTAGCCACTCTGGTCATCACTTTGAACTCTACTGCCCTGCCCTCAGGTGACCAACCACCAGACCTGCCCTTTAAATTCCCTGAGAATTTTGAAAATCCCCTTCCTGTTTGCTCAACCAGGCGTGGAGTGCTCTCAGCGAATCTTTCCAGGTGACCACACCTCCATGTGCCAGGTGATCCCCAGTATGGAGCAATGGCGAGGTGCTGGACCTCATCTGTATTTGGGGGGAGGAAGCTGTCCAGTCCCAGCTGCGCTCCAGCCGTAGGAATTACAATATCTTCAGGCAGATATCAAGGACCATGATGGAGAGGGACCATGACTGGGACACCTTGAAGTGCAGTGTTAAAGTAAAGGAGCTGCGGAATGCCTACTGCAAAGCCTGATAGGCAGACCACGGTTCCAGTGCTGCCCTCCGCGACCTACAATTTCTACAAAGAACTAGACACAATTCTTGGGGGCAACCCCACCTGCACTCTGAGGACCACCATGGACACTTCAGAGCCCAATTCAGCAAGGCAGGAAAAGGAGGAGGAAAGTGGGATTGAAGGTAATGAGTGTGGAGGAAGACACCCCAGAATCCCTAGAGGCATACAGCCAGGAGTAGTTCTCAAGCCAGGAAGAAGTTAGCCAGTCACAGCAGCTGGTGCTTGGGGAAGGACAAACACCAGAAGAGGTGCCCGGTAAGTGGCTTTTATTTTGGGAAGGAAGGTATTTGGTGTGGGCTCTCGGTGGGAGGAGACTGAGGGCTGCATGCATGCCTAGATGTGGAATAGGGTGTTGATGTACTGTCTCACATTGCGGTAATCAGCCTCAGTGAGCTCGTCAGAGGTCTCATCCAGAACTTGGGCAATGCACTTGCACAGGTTTCCTGGGAGAGCCTTTGTGGTCCTTGTCTCAGTCAGGCTAACATGTCCACGCCACTGTGCCGTGAGGGGCAGGGGGACCATTGTTG
Organism: Dermatemys mawii; assembly: GCA_007922305.1. Classification (NCBI taxonomy): domain Eukaryota; kingdom Metazoa; phylum Chordata; order Testudines; family Dermatemydidae; genus Dermatemys; species Dermatemys mawii. The sequence continues at coordinate 76,609,992 of ML677333.1, forward strand.
CACACAGGCAAGCTACATATGGTCAGGACAGAAGCCACATTGTATTAGAAGACCCTCTTGCTTCCCAGGTCATTCTTAGCAGGAATATATCTTCCAGCATGAACTTCTGTGGAAAATGTGGGGACAATGTTCAGAGTAGGTGCCCCCTGCAGCTGTTGGATCTCCCTAAGGCTCAGAAACCCAGAGGACAGTACAGCCATGAAACAATCAGTCCCCCTTGACCCTGTGCTTATTCACCATTTTGGGGCTTCCATGAGTTGTGTGCTCGTTTTGGGATGGCAAATTATGCTATTGTATAGACTGTGCTTGCCCTTAAGTATGGGTGAATCATTACTCTGTCTGGTGTGAACAATGCTACCTCTGTTAAGTGTTGGATTTTGCCTTTACAGATGCAACCTTCAGATCTCAGCTATCCGTGTTATCACCAGCTGAAAGACACCAAAGTATTAGGAAGAGGCCATGTAGAAGCAAAGAAGACATGCTGCATGAAGTAATGCAGTAATCACTGAACAAGAATCTAAAGGCGCAGAAGTGGAGGGAGAGTGACTTGTGACTTATGTATCCCCCTCACAACTACGGATCTTGTCAGAAAGAACACTAAACAAATAACAATACTGTGCCCTTTTATTAGCACCATCCTTCCTTGGAGCTCATACAGTCAACCATCAGTAGTAAATGTAGCCTCACAATAGCCCTGTAAGCCAGCAAATTTCAGGAGGCAATCACTACTACCCCAATTTTATTGATGCAGCTGAGGCACGCTGAGTTTAAGTGACTTTCCCACAGTTGATCTAAGTGCAGTAGAGCCAGGTGTAACTAGGCAGTTTGGGTTCAGCTGGAGTTAGCGCAAACCTTTTCTTTGGTTTCTGTTCATACGTCTTGTACCCACTGAGCCAAAAAGCTCAAAGCAAAATCAGAGAAAAATCACCTGTCAAAGCCATGCAAAACTGAGAGCCAAGTTCTCTGAGGTAAATCAGGACAGTGCCATTGAAGTACATGGAGCGACACCAATTTACACCAGCAGAAGTCGGGGAAAAGAACAGCTTTGCATGGTTTTGATCCAGAACTGTAGATCAGACAATATTCACTCAGACTGAGAGCAAGGATTTCATCTTTGAGCACCCACCAGCTTTCTAAACCTTAGTGATCCTTTCAACAAAGAGGAATTAAGTTTAGATTATTAGAGAGCCTGAAACTAGGAGAGTTTTGTGTCTTCTGTGGTATAATAATAATAATTATATTGTGGTGCCCAGAGGCCTCAGCCAGGATTGGTATCTCATTGTGATTGGGACTGTACAAAAATAGGGCTACGCAATGCTTTGTCATGAGCTTTATGTTTAGAGCAGGTGTGGGCAAACTTTTTGGCCCGAGGGCCACATTGGGGTTGCCAGATTGTACAAGGGCCAGGTAAGGAAGGCTGTGCCTCCCCAAACAGCCTGGTCCCGCCCTGATCCAACCCTCTCCCATTTCCTACCCCCTGACTGCCCCCCTCAGAACTCTGACCCATTCAATCCCCCCTGCTCCTTGTCCCTTGACTGCCCTCTCCAGAGACTCCCCACCCCCCGGGACCCTACCCCCTATCTAAACCCCAATGCTCCTTGTCCCCTGACCGCCCTCTCCTGAGACTCCCCCACCCTAACTGCCCCCCAGGACCCATCCCCTACCTAACCCCCCCCACTCCCTGTCCCCTGACAGATCCTCAGGACTCCCACGCCCTATACAACCCCCCATCCCCTGACCACCCCTCAGAACCTCCACCCATCCAACCGCCCCCTGCTTCCTGTACCTGCTGCCCACCCCCTGGGACCTCCTGCCCCTTATGTAACCCCTAGCCCCCTTACTCCAAGCTGCTCAGAGCAGCATGTCTGGCTCCACATGGCCTGCCGAAGCTAGACACCCTGCCCTGCAGGAGCGCGCAGCCCTGCCAGAGCCAGCCACACTGCTGCAGCGCTGCCCATAAGGAGCTATGGGCCAGAGCACTGCCCATGCAGCGCACTGAGGCTGTGAGGGAGGGTAGAGTAGTGGGGGAGGGGCCAAGGGAAGACCCCCTAGCTGGGAGCTCAGGGGCCGGTTAGGAGCAGCCCATGGGCCGGATGTGGCCAGCAGGCTGTAGTTTGCCCACCCTGATTTAGAGTTTAAATCTAGCCCACAGAGGCAGACAAGGTCCCCGCCCCAAAGAGATTACAATTGATCTTGCAAAGATTTAAGCAAACACTTAAATAAGTAGAACAGCTCACAATGCATAAAGTTAAGGACGTCTGAACATTTTTACAGGACTGAGGCCTACGAAATTTCCCTACATGGAGAAATTTATGGAGAGGCTGTAGTTGGGCTCTCCCATCCTTTCACTCATTTCTTCTTGTGGAACACTGCACATGAAACTTCCCCCAGCCCTTTACTGAGGTATGAGGTAGGCTGACCAGACAGCAAATGTAAAAAATTGGGACCAGGGGTTGGGGGTCATAGGACCCTATATAAGAAAAAAAACCCAAATTGGGACTGTCCCTATAAAATTGGGACATCTGGTCACCCTAGTATGAGGGTTGCAGCAGAGCATGTTACAGGGCTCAGTCTCCATTTCCCAGTGCACAAGGCCAGGCTAGTTGGCACAACAGAGGAAACCCTCTCTACCTAGGAGCTGGAAATGCTACTTCTAAGAGGTTCCCAACTTTTTTTTAGCTTGGGAGCAGACACAAAGCATTGGTCATGAACATGAGCTTCCCAGCCCCTGACAGTGGTAGATCTAAAGCTAGAGAGTGCAAGCCTTACTCATGTTAGTGATCATGTGACTATTCTCAGGGGTGACAGCAGTCTGAGCAAGGGCACACACCCTGGCCCATTACAAGTATTTGTGTTTCCTTTTTAAACAAGTGAAAATCTAAATGTGAATATTTAAATCACACACACAAATCCAATCGTTCCCCTGGGCTCTGGAATCCCCACCAAAAGCGGCAGTTTCCCATTCCCTCAGCTTCCTGCAGCCCCTCCATGGAGCTGGGATTAGCTCAGTTTCACAGGCTCTGTGCCAGCACAGGAAGCAGCCTGCCCTGGATGGCAACTCTCTTAATAACTTCAATCCCTACTCAGCATGCGCCACAGCACTTGTTCAATTAGTATTAGCCACGATCCTTAGACGACCAGAATCCCACATTCCCCACCAGAATCACAGAAGCTAAGATTCAGTGAAGAGGGATGAGAGAGAAAGAAAATGTAGAAGGCAGTGCTACAAGCCAATATTTGTAATTTGCAGTAATAAATTACATGTGTGTGATAACACAAACAATGGAGGGTTACATATGCCCACAGTTTGAAATTCCTCCTCAAACAAACAAAAACTGGAAGTGAGAAACCAGGCTAAATGCCTCTTGAAGAAGAAACGGGACAGCGGGAACCACTCCCAAAGAATTTTCAAAGCAAAAGCAATAGATCTAGTCTTCTCCTTTAGCATCTGTGAAGAAGCCTACTCGGATCTGCCCCTGCCCTCCACCAGCCTAGTATTAAAACGGAAAAAAAATCTGTGAACCATCAAGTCAACAACCATGGGCAGCACTCCTCTCCTTGTCTAGGAGCCACGCCTCTATCGTTTATCTAAGGCTATAAAAGTGGCCTTTGAAACCATTACGGTCCAGGCCCAAATCCTGTTACAGATAAGAAGGTTTGTACACTCGTCACTTGAGCTTTACTATTCAGACTGTGTGCCTTGGCATTGCACATTTAAAAGTCCCAGCTGAGACATGACAAAGTCAAATGACTTGCCAAAGATCAAACACATCAAGTAGAAACAGAACCCTGATCTCCAAACTCCTTTCTCCTGCTCTAACAATTAGACAACACCATCTCCCTAACCCCCAAGTCAATATTGTACTTCTGCTCAAAAGTACTCCACATAATAATCTGTTGGCATCAACTTTTCTTTTCCATTTGTATTTGGAGGGTGGGATAGGAGAGTGTTTGTGTGGGGTTATGAGGTAAAGGGCCCTGCTCAAACTCCTGACCAAAGTGCAATAAGGTAGTAGTGACTATATAACCACTTGGCTATTCAGTATGGCACAGGAGTAGTCCTGAGGAGGTTGTGCTCCACCTTTCATGAGTGCCCATCATTGTGATAGGCCATGACTGCCCAAACACACATATGAAAAGGAATTGACACCTTGCATATGAGAGAGCCTGGGCTTAGAAGGAAGCATAGTGTATGTCACCACATTCCATTACATGATTTCATTGTTTTTCACTGGCTGGTTCCTAAATGCTACACTCGTGCAATTGGTTTGTAGAGTAACATATTGGCTTGTGTGTGTGTGGCTAAACTGCCATATGCTGGTAGAATGTCGGAGCCACTCAAATGTACATGGTCATGTTGTTCTCCTGAAGACATGAGAACACAAAGGGGGTATAAGCCTTACTATTACTGCAGTTAACACAACAGGTCTATATATATTTTCCCAGTCTAGGATGTGTGTCAGAGAGAATCTGTGATTTCCTGCTTGTAGTGAGAAAGGGTCTTAAGGGAGAGGAGGGCAGAAGTAAGGGATGAGAGGGGGAGAAAAGAAATGGTAGTGGATCTTGTTAATCTACTCTTTGAAGAAACCTGCAAGATTTTATGCAGGGAAGGAGGAAAGCAAAGGCAGGTGTTTTCAGAGGGACTCAAAGGTTGAGAGAAAAGCAACGAGGATTTTGGGTATGAGCGTCAATGAGGGTGGAAAATAGAATCCAGTGATCAGTAGCAAAAACCTTAAAAACCTATTAGCCGCAGTCTTTCAGCAACTCTTGGGGTTGTGGAGCTCTGGCATCCTTAGGCTTACCACTATCTATATGGTTGCCTAGAACTCCCAGAATATACACACAGAGCTGACAGATCTACTAATAACCCAGAAATGCCCCAGTCTGCCCACCCCTCAGTGTTTCTTCTTCCTGCTCATCCATTCTGTTCCTTCCCCGTTTGCTCAGAGCCTAGCACCATGCTACAGGCTATCAAAGCTCTTACCAGAGGCCTTTCCCTAATGGTTCTCCCCGCATGTCACTTGTCATGCTCCTGTCACATGAGTTGGCTTGTGTATACGCTTCACAGCCTTTGGGTTTCCCTGGCAGATGTGAGGAGGGTTGTGGTCACGAGGAGATCAGCAGGTTCAGCCTTAGGTTGGGAGACAGCCAGACAAGACCTTATTTGTCTGTCTTTGCACCAGACCTTGAATAACAGAGAGCCAACCCCGCAGTAAAGAGGGCTGGCTGAGTGGTCAAAGAATGGCACCTCTGTGGGACTCAGAGGTATGGCAGCCCAACAGAATGTAGGACCATGGCAAGAAGCATGCTGAAAAGAGCAAGCAGTGCTAGAAACCATTTTTTAGTAGGTCACAAGAATAAAACCGTGTGTATAGTGTATAGAATAAAACTGCATGTATGAACAAAGAGGCTAGACGGACCCATGCCATCCAATTGCTCTGAAACAGAGATTTGGTACTGGAAAAAAATGTTCACTAATGTACAGATGTAAATTTTTCACAAGGTGGAAACAGTATCAGAAATAACAATATTGGTATCTGCCTTGGGAGAGTTGCTACCTTCTTACAACTTTTTTCTTTTATTTTTTTTGCATCTGGTTCCATTTATGACTCATACTTCCCAAACAAGCCATATGTTGCTGCAGAAGGCCTTTAACTTTGCTTGATTCATATTGAGCTGTATCCTTGGCTCTCACCCAACTAAACGTAATAAAACCACTTTTTCCATCAAAAATAAAAATGAAACCCCATTTGCACTGAGATTTAATTAGCAGCCACTAAGTCATTTTGGTGCTGAAAGCATGCACACTCCTGTTTTGTTAGAGGCTGATTTGCACCTTAAAACTCCATTGTAACATTTCATTAGTTCAGAGATGCAGAGATGTCAAGGCCAGAAGGGATCAATTACTGGGATCATCTCATCTCTCTGGCTGTACAAGACAGGCCATACAACTGCCCCCAAAGTAATTCCTAGAGCAGATCTTTCAGAAAAACATCCAGTCTTGATTTACAAATTGTCAGTGATGGAGAAGCCACCAAGCCCCCTAGTACATTGTTCCAATGGTTAATTACCCTCACTGCAAAAAAAAAAAAGGGGGGGATAATATGGAAAGATTTTCTATCATCTTACTGCAAATTCTCTAGCATTAAAATGATGGTACATTTTGGAGAACATATGCTTTCCAAGTTATTCTCTTTCGACATCGCATGTTGCATCACCTATTTAGAACATTGTGACACTGATGATTTTAAACAACCAGGTATGGAGCTGATACTAGTAATAATTTCTGCTGAACTAGGCCGTCTATCCAGAAACTTGTGTCTCAAACAGGGGTGGGCAAACTTCTTGGCCCAAGGGCCACATCTGGGTATGGAAATTGTATGACGTGCCAGGAATGCTCATGAAATTGGGGGTTGAGGGTTGGGAAGGGGTGAGGGCTCTGGATAGGATGCAGGTTCTGGGGTTGGGCTGGGGATGAGGGGTTGGGGTGCAGGAGGGTGCTCTATTCTCTGACCAAAGGGTTTGGAGGGCGGGAGGGGGGATTAGGGCTGGGACAGGGGCACTAGAGGAGCACTTACCATCCGTAGGCACCGCCCCTGAAGCTCTCATTGGCCGCAATTCCAGGCCAATGGGAGCAGCGGGGTTGGGGCAGGGGCAGTGTGCAGAGCCCCCTGGTTGCCCCTAGGCATAGGAGATGGAAGAGGGAAATGCTGCTGCTTCTGGGAGCCGCATGGAGCCACAGCATATGCAGAGCGAGACAAGCCCTGGACCCCTCTCCCCTGCGGGACCTCAAGGGCCAGATTAAAATGTCTGAAGGGCCAGATGCAGCTCCGGGTCATAGTTTGCCCACCCTGGTTTAAAACCAGGAGTTGGCATTAGATTAAAACATTCCAAATATAAATGACTAAACCATCATCACTGCTGATGTTCCAGAAACTGAAAAGCCAAAAAATAAAATGGAATAAAAAAATCAGCTTACATTTTAAAACAGTCCAGTGTCTTTGTATTCAGTTGCCCTTTGATTTAATTATAATTCTTGGGTATTGTGCATCTGAACAACAAATTATTAGCTACTGTGTGACATATTCCTTTAGGTACAATTGACATCACAGTATATGCCACATTTGGTATTATATGGAACATCTTATTTTAAAAAAAGCATCAAAGGGATTAACAACAGTCCCCTCTCTTGGGAAATCTCACTGGAGATGCCAGGAAATTCTGAAGGGTTCACCATATAGAATTTCCAACAGTTTATCAGGAGAGTATAGGGGATGTAGAATGGGCAGTGGAGCAGTTCAACCCTGCATCTCCTGGGGAGTAGAGAACAGGAGACATTTCTGTACCACTATGGGTATGTCTTCACTACCCGCCAGATCGGCAAGTAGCGATCAATCTATCAAGAATCGATTTAGCGAGTCTCATTTAGGTGCAATAAATCGATCCCCAAAGACACGCCCCGTCGACTCTGGAACTCCAGCTCACCAAGAGGCACAAAGTCGATGGAGGAGCCTGCTGCAGCCGTGAGGTAAGTCGAAGTAAGATGTGCCGACTTCAGCTACATTATTCACATAGCTGAAGTTGCGTATCTTAGGTCGAACCCTCTTCCCCCTCTGCTAGTGTAGACCAAGCCTATGATGCCCCCCATTGGCAGCACAGTACCCGCAGGAGCGGTTCTGCCATTGGTTGAGTCCCCACACAGCTGCACATTAGCAGCCAAAGAGAAACCCCAGGCAGAGTTAATGCTGCTTTAAGCAGCATTAACTCTCACTTGGATTTGTGCAAGCAAATCCACAGGGTTAGCACAGGGCAATGCCCAGACAGTGACTGATCCTTTGCTGTAAAGCCTGGCAGAGACCCAGCTCCAGAGGCAGCAGTTTCATGGGATCCAAGAGAGAGGGAGTAAAGCCATAGAACTGTTTTTCCTCCAACTTTCTATTCCCCTCCAGGCTCCTGTTCTCTGCAATAAGTGATACAGCAGGCAAAACAGATCTGCTCTCCTACATCACTGCTAAAGAGAGATCTGCTTGATCTCAGCACCTTCCCCCGCCTCGCCCCCGAATAACAGCAAGACCATAGGAAACAGAAATAGGAAAAAAACTCATAGGCCAGTTAGTCCCGCTTCTGCTAGTGAAGGAGCACTCCTTCCAGTGCCCATATTTCCCCCTACTTTGTGTGGTATGCCAGAGTATTGAAAGTTTGCTCTCTCCTCTTTAGAATGTCCACAAAAAACTTGTGAACCAGATCTCAGGTGAAACTCAGACAGTCTTTCTGTAGCAATCCCACATTTAATTGTTAAAATGACATAAATATAAAACCAAGGGGGAAAACTTTGTCCTGGAAATTCTTTACCCTCCACTTTATCATTCTCATTTTTCCTGGCAGTGATATTAAGCAATGTCAACCAGAAATGTGCTTGCTTGTTTTTTTGATAAATATGCATGCTGAGCAGGGAAGAGTGATTATGAAAAATGCCAAATGGAGCTAAAGCCCCAAATGTTTTCAAACTCAGTTATTGAGAAGGGCAATTTTTAAGGGCCAGATTTTCAAATATGCTCAGCAATTTCCAATGAAAACAAGCACTCTGGTCACTTCAGTTAGGGGCTTAACTGAGAGCGGTTCAGCTCTCTTGAAAATCTGGGTCTTGAAATATTCATTACCTGTGGCTAACTCTTTGGAGATCCTGAACATATGCACTAAAACGAGTGCACAGGCCCTGCCCTAAGAATCGATTTGGCTTGCAGTCGGGAAAGTGCCAATGTTTGAAACAGGCCATTGGCCATAAGCTTTGAAAATACACAGAGTATTCATGCAAACAAACAATACAGTTATGGCCCAATGTCACACACACAAGTCTGGGGCCCATGCCTGCCACCATTTAAGGCCCTGGAAAATCCCTATTGACAACAGAAACAGACCCAGGCCATTAAGTTTCAAGGAGGGGAAGGAATGGAAAGGACTCCAAAGTGCTGAGCAGCCTCACTTCCCTTTGTTTTGTGTGGCAGTGAGAGACCTCAGCAGTACCTTGAAGAAATGAGCCCTCACAATCCAATCCTCCGGCCATTGAAGTGAATGTTAAAACTCCCATTGGATTCGATAGTGTCAGATCAGGCCTCAAATGACCATCCTTTCCTTTAGCCTCGCTGCGAGGAGGGAAAAGAAATTGTATTTTGCAATATGGCATCTGCTTTCCCACTAAGGTGTTTCTCCATCTATTTGTGTCTGTGTGTGTCTCCATTTAAGTTCACACTTACAGGTTGGTCTCAGAATAGTCATGCCAATTAGTGGATGTCACTCACCTCTGAAGAATGTGACAAGGCGGTTTTGGTGGTACTGCTGCTTTGTTTTTAATTAAGCCTATGGCTGATTACGTTCCTCCTTCATTGTCTACCTCAGGATGAATCCCCAAATAAAGCTGAAGCACAGGGCTACCCAGCGGAGCAAGAAATTGTTACTACCTCCTTTTCTATCTCCATTTTTGCTAACATTCCTCTCTTGAGCCTGCTGCCAAACCTATGAACAACTGAGATGGTGAAGGTTATCTGTACTCCTGTGTAGGCGTATCTCCAAGTGGTTCCCCAGCTGGTGTAAATCAGCAAAGTGCCACGGAAGTCAATGGAGCTCCACTGATTTACACTAGCGATGAGTCTCACCTATATAGGCCTTACATTACTAGATGGTTACTTTTACAGCACACAGGAATGTACAGTACAACAGGAGGCAACTTATATTCTTTAAAATCTCTACGAAAATGACACTAAGGGTCTGTGTACCTATCATACAACCATAGACCTTTACAAAAGTTTAAAGACATTGCAGAAATCTGTTCCAGCTACAGAAAATAGCAGCCACACTTACAGAGCTCTCTCCTCATATGCAAAGGAAGGAAATACTAAAGAGGAGCCTTACTTAACACAATACCCCAAGAGAAGCCTGTGTAAACACACCAGGTCACCATAGCCTATGTAGGTCTCACACATGGACAAAGGCAAAGTAATTCAGATAGCCACTCTCCATACCGAACTCTGCCTGTCATGCCAAAGCTAGAGCTCAGGTGGCTAATGTAGAGGACACTAAGACCAAAGAAGTGATATAAGGGCTATTCAAACTGTTATTAAATCAGTATTAAATTGGGCCTCCAGAAAACATATGTACAAAACCCACAATAGAGTCTGCAATTCAGGAAATGGAGGGCCCATCCAAGTATTGTCACAGTAATATACTCAATTGACACAAATACACATGATCTTGGCTGTGTGTGTGTGTGATTACAACCATGAATGTCAAAAATTTGGTAGAATTAAATGGTTGGTAGAGTGGGCAGGTATTTTCACTGCATGTGCTGGATTTACTTGGCAAACTTTCTTTATAGCCTCCAGAGCATATTAATTAGGATTTTCAAAAGCACCTAAATGACTTAAGAGGACAAGTGTCAGTGACTGAGTCTGCCTAAGGAATTCTGAAAACCCCATCTATTTTGTTGACGTGTTCTAATATGGGAAATTTCAACGTGCAGCTATTTAACACAGCACAGGACATGCTAGCTACCCCAGTGAGTGTGTAATACTAAAGTTGTGATTGTGCAGTAGTAATGTGGGGCACATCCCACCCTTTTCTTTGCTGTCATGAAAGGTGAATAGGTACTGACACTGCTATGGTGACCCCATTCTGAGAGGAAAGAAGACAGGGAGTTTGACAGGGGTCTGTTTCACCCTTGGGCCTTATGTAAAAGTTGTATAGATTACATAAGAAATCAATAACCTTCAAATACAAGAGGTAATTAGATCCCTGCTTTAGAATTCTATAGGATTTTTCAAATCTCCCATGGAAAAGAAAATATTCCCTATTCAATTTTTATATTTTCTCAGAGTAATTTCTGGAGAACCCAATTAAATCTCTCTGTATTAAATCTCTTCTTTTCAGTCTTATTAATTTCTGGAGGATTTGTACACAGGAGTCTGTATATCTCAGAGCTACTCTACTGGACTCCATACATCCTAATCACACAGAGGGGCTAAGAGGTGACCAGCACCATGTGACTAAGGCTGGATAAGGAAAGGGGCATGAAACAGTGCATCTGTAAGTATGTATTTCCACCAGCCGACCTCCTAAAATCAACTAGAGTTTGGAGCCTAACTCACTTGGGCACATTGGAAAATCCCACTAACAGCCCATCTGCATCTTTAGGTGCCTAAATAACTTTGAGAATCTCCCCCTAGGTTACTTTTGAAAATTGGAGTTAGGGTTCTATGTCACTTAGGTGCTCTAGAAAATTGTGTCCCAAGTTCTGCGTTAGATTTGTTTTTTTAATATTTTTTCAAAGCATAAAACTAATGATCCATTCCTACTACATACTTAGCACTTGCAGAATAATTTATGTTCTTCAAAGCGCTGTATAAATATTAGCTCATTAAAACATATCATCAGTATTAAAATAGAAAATATCTGAAACCATTTCTGAAGTTGCTTCACTTGAACCAAAAAATATCCCAAGTAATTTCAATGATACTTGATCAATAGTTATAAAAAAAATTTCTCCCAGGCTGAGAAGTTTGGTGACAAATCAACAGCTGCAAATTAATTAAAACAAGCAAGCTATAAATCCAGCAGTAGAGGGGGGTCTTATATTGGAAATGCTAATAGACCTTATTTACTATTGTGGCATTCCTGGTCTCCAGTCTAATAAAAAATGTGTGATTATTTGTCCATTGTGCAGGGCACTTTGTTCTTGAGTGAGTTAATACAGTAAAATGCACCTCAGCAGGGTAACATCTTTTTTGCCAGCTAGGATTTGTTTTAAATTTCTTTATTACAGACTTCTCCTTTGTATACGGGTGCATGATGCTGTATGCATTGTGGCTCCAACTAGATATCCTGCTTCTCCTCTCTTCAGGTTTAGATGAGCCAGTTTTAGGCATGCATACAACTTGGTAAGCCTTCCATAAGCACCTGAAATAGCACACTGCAATGGAAATAATGGGACAGATCCTCAGCTGGTGCAAATTGTGACAACTGGGGACCTGCTCCAACATCACCTTGTTGGAAAATAAGATGTACTCTGATAGCAGCTGGTAGGAGGGCAAGGTGCGATCTGCATTTTCAGATGTTGCACCACACATAACCCCTCCAACTGACTACAAAGCCATGTGTTTAGGAATGGATGGCACAGATCATTTACAATCATGCTAAGTAAACATCACAGATAAACTTGGAAAATTCAAAAAACACATGAAAAGTAAACATCTCATTCACATAACTGTATATTTATTTCTTTTTAAAGAACACTCCTTAATTGTATTGTAATTCAATATACAAACTTGGTTTCACAGAATTATAATATACTAAATAGCACAAAAGATAACCCATATTTTTCTTGTGTGTGTGTGTGTGTGTGTGTGTGTGCTGGTGGCAGTGGTAACCCATCACACCTTCAAACATATAAGCCGGGGTTCCTCCTGACTGTCCCCCACCGACTGAACACCAGTCCAGATGGTGTCCAAAAGATGCAGTATTCTTGAAGAACAAGAATACTTCCATGCCCCTGAACTCTGCAGATGTCTGCAGTTGTAGTGCTCTCCCTCTGGCCAGGAGGGCTGATGACTACAGTTGAGGTGCTCTTCCTCCTGTCAGAAGGGAGGACAGGTAGTCTCCCCTAAAGCTGAAACCAGTATCACCGTGGGATTGACCAGCTGGTGGTGCTTGAGAGCAAGTGTCCATCTTCTTTTCTCCCTGCACCCCCATTCCCACCATTCTAGACCCCAGGTGTGACCCCTCTGCAATCCACCTAATCTTCACACAGTCAGTTTGTGCAGACACACCCAAGGTCACTCCCGATCTTGGGTCTCCCACACGCAGCGCACAGCACTGCTTGCCAAGCCATTGGGCCAGCCGACAACCAAGTCCTATAGACTTAGATTTGCTTTGTCACCTCGTTTTTAAAGACACTCCAGTATAGGTATGTGCTGGCCTATGGCCTGATCTTACGTTCCCTGAAATCAATGGCACAACTCTCATCGACTTCAAGGAGAGCAGATCAAACCCCTAGTGTCCAAATGAGTTACATATAATTGTACCAGTGATGCACTTGTACATATTTACATGGGGTGGAATGTTTTCCCATTTTTTTAAAAGGAGAATATATAGATCAACATGTTCACATAAGACCAAATACTTTTAATATATTTATAACTGTTTTATAAAGCTTTGAAAAAAGTCACAATAGCACATTTTTTACTTTAATGCTTTACGGTACTATCAATTTAAAATCACAATCAGCACTTAAGTTATAGTCAATCCAGCAAATAAAAGACAAAAAAATTACAAGAGTTAAGAATGGGCTGATACATCCTTTATCTTTTTTTAAACTAATGCATAAGTGCAGAATAGGATAAGATACTCTAGTTTAAATATCTTGTTTACAATATACATTTTTGTTCTAATTACGCAACAGTAAATCCCATGCTTCACATAGAAAAGCAATCCACAACATTAAGAAAAAAATTTACAATTTATGAAACAAAGTAAATAAATATTAGTATTACAGAATCAGAGCTGTACATAAAAGCTTTTCAATTTTAATCATATAAAAATATGCTTTTAGTGCAACCTCACATATATATTGATGCTGTTTTGCTTTACATCATTTAGATCCAAGTGTCCAAAAAGGAAAGAAATTACATTTATTACAAAGCAGATACACAAATTCTAAAATATGTACAAATTACTGCTAAAAAAAATGCTTATAAGAATATAAGCAAAGTAAAGAAAAGGCACAAACATCTGTACAATTTAAAAGTACCAGACCCAATAAGAATTTCAAATTTCATTTTGGTCAGGCTCATGATGACTTGTCATTTTATCTAATTTTTTGATATAACAAAAGTATATATAATTGCAAACTACTGTAACTTAGGACAGGCATGCTGAATACTTCTACCTCTAGAAAAAAAGGGAGTGGGGGATAAATGTATGGGTAAAAGTCTCCAGGCATCTCAGATCAATGCAGTTTGCTCTTCTCAGATGAAGCATCTTTTCTTTCCTGTGTGCTTGATGGAGATTCTTTCCTGCCGTGAAAGCCTAACTGGCTGACCTCTACACCGCTCTTGTTATAAAAGGTGGAATGAGCTAATGCAGTCTGTGATGTACCAAAACTGTCCTTTTCACCACTGTGCAAGTCAGGATGGGTGGCTGAAGCACAGGCCTGGCCTGGCTCAGATCCACTAAAGTGTTTAATGCTAAAATGTGCACTTTCTAAGGGCCTCTGGTAAGGCTCAGAAGCCCTCTGCGGCTGTTCTGCCCCATGCAGAACGGCTTCTTCTGTGGCAATTCGCAGAGAGGCTATGGCTTTTGTACAAGTCTGTATGTTTTCCTCCTGTTCCCTTTCTGTAGCTATAAAACTGTCTTCTGAAGTGCTTTGTTTCAGCAATGGAGAGGAGGATACATTAGATGGAACAGCTGGGTGCAAAATGTGAGGAGAGGTACATTTCTCATGGTGCTTAGAAATGATATAGGATTCTTTTGTAATGGTTTCCGAAGTTACTCTTTGCTTCTCCTCAGAGCTCTCCCTCTGCAGGGGCAAGATGGATGGAGGATGTAAATCTGATAGGGCCATAGGTACCGAATGGACCATTTGGATACCTCCAATAGGCATCATGGGGATAGGTGCTCGGATTTGTTGCTGGGAGTGTAATGGAAGGTGACTGAAGACATAGTCATTAGGAACCTCAGGGAACAGGCTATACTCATGATGGTTTGAAATTCCTTTTTCTCCATACGTACTGAAGTAAGGACCCTGAGACAACCCTTTTCTCTGTAAACAGGAAAACAACAAGTCAGCAAAATCACTCCTGAAGCTTCCAAATCTAACAATTTCTCTTTTAAGCATTGTATGTAAAATAATGACCTTCTGTTCATATAGCAACTTTCATCCAAATGGATCTTTTAAGCACTTTGTAAAATCTACTATCTGCTTAAACAAGGGACATAAGGGATATGTAGGGATCATGTTGTTCAGCACTGAAAGGTGTCTCCCTCTGAGGTGACATGTGGCAGCTGTTTTATGATACACAACACCAACATACAATATTTTAGGTTAGCATATGAAGAATACTATAGTCAACTGAAACTGAAGAGGGAATTTTAGGGAGATAGAATCTATTGCCGCAGGTGAAATTAGGCTGGGGTCTCATGGTCAACATCCCTATTCTTGAAAAGTATGTAAATTCTTACAGTGCTGGTGTTGGCAGTCTGCATTTGGTATCAGCTCCTTACTGCCAGGAAATGCACTTTTTAGTATAAGAAAAATTACACATATACATTTTAGTTCTGGGAAAAGCTGCTGGGCTGCTGGAGTGAAGCCAGGAAGAATAAAACCCTCTGTTCCACAAAACAGGTATGACACAGGTAACATCAGAACCAGCTTCCCCAGAGTGTTCTAGCAATGGGCCTCACCCCAACCCCATCTCTTTGTTGAAAGGATAGTTCTAGTTCCAGGCCTGTTTAAATCCTAGGCCTCAATGCTGAGATGGCAAGTATCACACAGTGCTTAATACAATGGGGGCCCAGTTCTGATCTTGTCCTCTGGGCATTACTCCAATCTAAATAGGGAATAACTATAAGAAGGGTGCCAATGGATTGCCAGTTGAAGTGGTGGTTTTGTGACACAGAAACAATTCCACCTGGAATGGAACTGAGGGATTTTCCACGGGGCACTGCACTGTAATCATAAGATACTACTTTTGGTCTTTCTCCACCAGGTCCTATCTTGAAAGAGCAACCCAGAGTTGAAAAGCTCACCTCCAGTCCATCCTAACCACATTCTGAGCCATTCGGAGCCCCCTTTCTGGTCTCCTAATTTCTCCTATTTGTTTTTTATTTGATGACTACATGTTGCTTATTGGTGGCTAGAGAAACAGTGATGGTAGAAAAGTAGGACTACACTTGCATAAGGTGATGTGGGATTTATCCACACAGCTTCCAGGGATTCTCATGGGAACCAAATGACTACAATCCTAATCACTGCTTTAAAGTGGAGGGACTAGTGATCATCAGACTATTAACCACTCAAGAGCTGTGCAGCTAAGCACAGTGCTGGTACGGGCAGTCTGGAGATTGTGCCCCAAAAGCTAATGAATTAAGCATCAGCATTTCACTGAGAAATCCTAGCTCTCAAGGCATTAACCAACCATTTGATCATGTACCAGGGAACTGGTTAAGGGGAGAATTGAAGAGTGAGTGTCCGTGCTACCTGATGGCTGAATCTCACAGCTTTGTCATGTTCAACATAAATCAGTGCTGGAGCAGGAAGGTTGACCTGAGATACATTAAACTCGGAGAATAATCTACATCAGGGTTTCTCCTATATGCTATATTCTCCTATAATATTTTCAGTTATACTAATTTCAGGTATTATTTGTAATAAGATTAGATTAACAAATAGACGGAAGTGTCTCTCTTTAGGTTCACAGAGCTTAAAGTCAGAAGGGACTATTAGCTTATTTTGTCTGAACTCCTGTACATCACAGGCCATTACATTTTACCTAGTTACCCCTATTAAGCCCAATAAATTGTGTTTGGCTAAAGCATATCTTCCAGAAAGGCATCCAGTCTTTATCTGGAGACATCGAGATGGAAAATTCATCATTTCCCTTGGTAGTTTGTTCCAGCAGTTAAAGAATTTTACTGTTTTAAAAATCTGCCTAATTTCTAATCTGAAATTGTCTGGCTTCAGCTTTCAGCCATTGGTTCTTGCCCTGACTTTCTCCACTAGATTAAAGAGTTTTAAAATTAGCCCAGTCATACTGATGTCCTGTCTAGGCTGGGATCCAAAAATATGAAGGAAATAAACAAGAGAGATGACAGTGATTTACTGCTGTTCATTACAACATGAATTATATGTATTTTATTGAAATGGGTCTGACTTTCTCTCAGACATGCTAAGGTCTCAGGAGCCAATCTTGCAAGGTACTAAGCACCTCTCAGAATGCGTTAAGCACCTTGCATGATTAAGCACAGAATGCATAGCGTAACTTATAATAGCAAGAGTTGTCATGTTGCCCATGGAGAAGTTTGTGACATCCCCTTTCACAAGGCTTATTACACCTCCAGGAATATGTACGCCAAAGGAAGTGTCTCATATACAGGATATTTAGTCATTCAAGGGACTTGACTTAGCTCTCCATTCAGAGTATAACAATATCAGCTGTGGGGTCTCTTACAATATCCATTCAATGCCAAGATACTATGACTGCTAAATGAATAAACTATTTATCCTTTTCTTTGCCAGTAAAAATGGTTTGTCTCTCCTTTGTCTATGGCCATGTCTGTGGGAGTACTGAAGTGCACTAGGGAATCAGTTCCAGAGTTTAGAAACTGCTCCTCTTATAAGTCCACAGTTCAATTCTTGTCATTCCAGGGAAAATCATAATTGTAGCACACAAATAAGACAGATGATAGAAGCTGGGGAAAGCACTGTCACACTCTTCCAGGAAGGGATTGACAGTTCTGTCACTGATTGCCCATGTTGAACCAACATGTGTGGATGAAACCAGCATTCCAAATAAAATTTCAGCAAGACGGCAAAGGCAACGTGAAAACAATGTAACCAAAAGAAGCACCCTAAATAAAAATGAAGTGATTCCTTAAATCACAGAGTAAAATAGATTTGTGAAAAATATTATTTATTCTTACTTATATTATTGTAACACTTGAGAGCTTTGTGACTGTTTGGGCTTGTGAAAGATACTGAACGGGCAGCTTTAGAAAGCCAAGTCTCTGCAGGTACAGCATGGGGACTGGCAGGACAAACTTTACTCCCACTGTTCCACCAACATTCTTACAGACTAACTGGGATGAAGCATCTCTAAGTTTGAAGATAGTTCAGTTTCTACTTCGTCCTTATGTCACTGTTGTAACTGCCAACTGTGCAGGTAGTAGTGTGATGTAAACACTACTACCAGATGATGACATCTAGGCCCTAATCTTGCAATGCAGTGCCTATGGACACCTCCCTATTTGGAGTCTCATTTACATCAATATTTCTATGTATTTCACTTGTGCTTCAGCGGTGTCCCTCTGTACATTACACTGCAGTTTAAGGGCCATACTCACTGCTACTCTGGCCTGAGTCCCAACTGGCAATCTGGAGGAGAAAGGCTACAAATCTCATTACCAAGCCATAGGAGCAGCTGTACATCACTCAGTAAAGCACATTTTACATGTAAAATAGCTAATGAGGAGCCAGATGCTCCGACGGTGTAAATCAGCATAACTCCACTGAAAATGAAGGCAGTGGAGCTACACTGATTTATCCCAGCTGGAGATCCGGCCCCAAGTATGTAACATTCTGTAAAAAAGTCACCGCAAGTGCCCGAGTCAAAGTTGTGGCTTGGTCCATATCTACTATAGTTTCCAAAGTTCTTTCCTCAAGTTTTTGATGAGGCTCCACGCCTCTTCTTTCCAACTCTATAGAAGTTTTAGGTGGGTGAGTTCAGCATGCAAATTTACGAAGTTCTTTTAAGTTAAAAGTTAAATAGAGCACTAGATTGAAAATATAAATGAAAATATTATTTCATACTTACTGCATGTCCCAATGGAATGGATTCAGACCCTAAATATTGACCCATAGACAATGCTGGATTATGGTACAGACCCCTTCTGGGTGATGCTGCTCTAACTGAAGCCATATATCTTCTCTCCCTCCTTGGAGACAGTTCTCTTCTGGCAGATGCATCTTTTCCAGGTGACATTGGCCTCCTAGGTGACAAATGACGTCTTGGTGAAACATCCCGTCTCGGTGATAATTCCCTCCTCAACACAGCTTCCCTCCTTGGGGAAAGATGTCTCATGGGTGAAATATCCCTCCTTGGTGATAAATGCCTTCTGGGTGACAAATCCCCTTTGGGCATTAAATACCTCTTTGGTGAATTATCTCTATATGGCGAAGAATCATACCCTGGTGAGGACTGTCGGCTAGAAGTTGAGAAGTCCCTTGGAGACGAGGTGGGCTCTAATGAAAGCATGTAATCCTCCTCCATACAACTAGGTATGTCTAGTCTGTCTTTGTCGGGCTCTGAATCAGTACTTTTGCTCTGGAAAAACCTCTGATACTCCGTCATTTGTGAATCTTCACATGAGTCGCTTGGTGTTATAAGCTGAGTAACCTGAATACTAGGTAAAGTAACCAAATAACTGATCAGGGAGGAGTGTCCCATTGAAATTGAACTGTCTGGAGAAGCCCCATAGGATGCCGCTGCAGCATTCACCGACAGTGAAGAGAATCTTGGGGGTTGGGGGCTGGTGCTTCTTGATCTCGTTTTTGGTGTTGAGTCTCCCTGGGTATCATCAAAATCATCGTCATCCTCTTCATCATCATCATTGTCATCTCCATCATCCCCATCCGATTCCTCAGCATCAGAAAACTGGTGTTCTTTTGATATGCCTGACATGCTGCTACTCTTCTCAGCTTCTGGGTGCATGTCTTCAATGTTTTCTGAAATAACCATGGCAAGTCAATCAAGTATGCACAGAGACACATTTAGGGTCGAATCCTACACCCATTCTATACTGAGAACATTCTTTGGCATCACTGGATTTTTCGGTGTGGAGTGATTACTCAGGCCCTTAACAGAAACTAAACTGCTGTTCTTAATATACATAACAATATAATGAACTTGAGTGAAATTCGCCCCTGTGGAGAAGGCCAGCTCAAAGCCTATCCTCCATGCCTCTGCACAGGGGTGAAGTTCATCCTCTGTGGACACTATTAACATCTGCACACTTACACTCAACAGAGTAGGACTGGACCTGACTCAGAAGACATTTAAATGGTAAGAATTGTTTTCCAGCCTCAGCTGCTGCAGTATTAAATAATAAGAATTCACCTCACACAAATGTGCAAGATTTATCTCTGTGCTTATTATTTGTTAATAAGAAACTCAAAAGACTTTTTTTTAAAATAAAATCACCCTGAAAATATTCTTAATTTATCCTCTGGTGTGATCCACTGTCCCAAAGTGTAACGAGTCATCTGCATACTACAAAGGCCATTCCAGCTAAATTAACTCATTGTGACATACCTGCTTCTTCAGTTTCAGCATCATCCACAGATGTCATTGATACTCCCAGCTCCAGGCATTTTTTCATATGTGCTTTAGACTTCATATGTTTTGTCAGATTTCCTATCAAAGGTACAAAGGTGATGCTAATTAGTTGACGTCAGCGAAGAAATCTCTCCAGTCAGTTTTTGTTTTCCTTTTCCCCGCCTAATCGACAGACGTGTGTTTAGATTAAAAACAAGCAGAACTAACTCATTCAAACTCAATCCCCGTCACAGCCACTGTAATTTAATGAGTGCGGGAATTTACATCTTTCCCAAAACTGCTTACATAAACCTCTCTCTTCAGCAAAATAGTGGCAGGATTTCCAAGAGCTGATAACTAGCAATGAGCACTAACGTACATCAATTAAACACTTCTTGTAAGTAGTTGGAAGGCCATTCCAACCTAGTCCCTTCTTACTCATTTTCCTCTTGTGTATTAACATGGAGTGTTGGGAGTGCTACCGTACCTCCTTGGCCTGAAGTGGTTTCCATCATATAAAGGGTTTACAGTTTGATTCAATGGCTCTCAGCATCCCCACTATACAAATTGCTCCATCACCTCTGTTATCATACCACACCCCTCTTCCTGTTCTGTGCCAGAAATGCCAGTTTCAGCTGCCTGCATGTTCATTTCTTCCACATGCAACTTTGTGTTTTCTTATGCATGGAACACCCTCTTTGAACTTATCTGTAAAGCCTCCCTCAAATCCCTCCTCAGGACTCATTTCTATCATGATGCCAAAAGTAAAATGCATTCCAAAAATGGCTATGCAAGGGACTAAATAGGGATAAAAAATATCAACTCCCTCTATTTGTCTGTTATACCTCCTTGTACATTCTGTTCTTAAATTAGCACCCATTCCTATAATGAGTGACCAGGCAGTACCTGTGAGGAGCCCCATTGCTGATTACAAGCATGATATTGCTTGTGGGCAAACAGGCAGAAGCCTGCCCACACAATGCTTATTGCAGGATTGGGGCCTTGGAAAGTAGGGAATGTATTTCACTCTCTGTTTATATACTGCTTAGCACAACAGAGTCCCAAGCCTCTGGTCACTACTGTTATATACATAAAAAAAACACACATCATCATCATCCTTCAGAAGAAATACAGTGACAGGATACACAGTAAAAATGATTAATCTACTTCATATACATTGTTTTGAAATAGATTGTTGCTTTCTCCCTCTCCAGTGGTATAATTACAGTGTAGAAATTAGTGCAGATTGCAGCACCAGGGCCAATATGCACAATTTTAATAAGAATTATATACATCTATTACTGAAGTAACAAATAAACCACTAAAAATGCTTCTCAGCTAGATCTAACTGCCCCATGACCTTTCCTGAATTAGTCGACTAATTATTTGCTGGCATTATGGAAAAAGTGGGTCTTGAGGAATGATTTGAAGAAAAAGAGAATGAATCAGTCAAGGCAGAAGAAGGACGTGGAAGGAGGACGATGGAAGAGAAGTGTTAGAGAAGTGAGTGGACAAGGTTCATATCCGTGAATAAATAATAATCCTCTCAGACAAGCATTTTATACGTATTTTTCAGATACACCGTAAAGTTAAATGACTTCCCCAAAGCCACTTAGTGACTCCATGATAGAACAGGGAACAGAATCTATAAGTCCTGGCACAATGTCCTGTCCTCTAATTAGCGGACACAATTTATTTCAATGTGAAATATTCAGGAATCCTGTCTCAAAATTCCTAAAGGCTGCCATGCAACATCAAAACCAGTCTCTGAATGATTTCTGTCAAAGCACTGTGCAGGCGTGAAGGTCCCACGTCTCACCCAGTGTAGGTCCATTGGACAAGGCAAAGGAGGTGGATGTTCAGACCCCATAAAGGACTCCACAGCTCCTTTACATCACAAATCTGCTCCCTGTGTTATACAAGAGGTCAGACAAGATGGTCATAGGTTCCTTCTGTTCCTGGAATCTATGAATCTGTGCTCCACTAGGACTCCCTGCATTCCAGCACACTCAGGGGATTTTGAGGGAGATGAAGCACATTTTAGAGGATAAGATTGATGGGATGTAGTTGGTGGAGCTGCTACTATGCGTATCAGTTATTCCCTATGGCAGGAGAAGAGGTATAGAGCCAAAGAAGCTACTACAGTGCTTAGTCTGCAGTAGCAGCCATGCAGCTGCACTGCTATCTCTTTGTGACCTGGGGGAGGATTCCTTCCCCTTTTACACAACGAATATTCCCAGTGCAGGGCCAATTACTTAAGCTCTGCACTGAGAGTGGGATTTGACCTCATATGCCTTTTGTTTGCCAGTATCCAAATTATGTCAAATATGGAGAGGAGGAGACTCAAATGTGGTAGATACACACAAAAAATGCTGCTAAAGAAATTGATTTTTTTTAAATAAGGTAGTTTCAAAGCAAATCCTAAATCCAATGAATATCATTATCCATGGCCTCCGGGTGACAAATGGATGCTTTTTTTCAGTGCTGATAAATACATGTGAACATAAGCTATCAGATCCCTATTCATAATTAATGCTACTGTGGATGGATTGGTCCACCTGGGAGTCTGTGGATTTGTACATTATTTATAAACTTGAAACTGAACCGGTGTACAAGACCATGAAGGCTTGCTTTCCTCTCCAGCTGTAGCTCTGCTTTTGAATTACGCCACTACACGTGTGACCCCCTGGAGTATTTTAGATTGCAGCAATTAAAACTTGTACCATGTAACAGTTTTAGCATAAAGTAGTATCTGCAAGGGCAGTTCTAATGCCACTACATTTCCTCTTCAGACAAATGGGCTTGGCAGGAGCCTACAGCTCTTAAAATTAAGTTATACACGGAGTCTCACAGTCTCACATAAATCCTTGAATCATTTAAATATGAGGGAAAATATATTTAATGGAGTCCCATGTTCATAAAGAAAACTGTCTTATTTTGATGAGAGTTTCCTCTTTGACTGGAACGACAGATGCTAAATAACTAAGGAATTGGTGGAGGGAGGTAGAAGGGGTCAAGCAGAAAAGGCCAAATACCTTTAGTTTTGAAGGCAAAATTACACAACTTGCATACATAAGGCCGTACATCGGTATGAGTGCGGATATGTTTTTTGAGCATGCTTGGTTTCTTGCAGCGAATCCCACATTCTTCACAAATGTATTTTCCTCGCCCACGTCCTCTGACATACACATAATCCTCATTTGATTTATACCTGTTGGAAGAGGGCAATGTATTAAATTATATAGCTTCTAAGTCATACATATACATAAACAGTGTCTTTATACCCCTCTGTGGTCCAATCCTACAGGCATTACATGCACAAAGCTTCCCCTGTAGTCAGTGGGAGTTCTACAAATGGTGCACTGTCAAGCTGGGGCCTGGTGTGTATTTACTTTTCAGGAAATGCAGTGATTTGAATATGTTTGCATGTCTTAGTTATTGTTTAACAACTTGAGACCAGCGGCTCAGTTCTGATCAGAGTGCACAAAAGGACAACACAGAATATGGGTTTATATGGCTACTTTGTGCGGAGCACATTCAGATATCTACTTTCTTGAATGAAACGGAATTTCATTCCAATGTGTATACTTAGCAGATATGTTATTAAAAGGATTAAAGGCATTCTCTGGTGTATTTAGCTGCTTACATTGTCTCACTCTGTTAGACCATAAATAAGACATGCAAACCTATGCATATTTCATTAACTATTATGATGAAGAATTAATACTGAAATAGATGATAGTAAGGGTCCAGCTCACAGCTGTGCAGAGGACGTGCCCAACGGCTACTTAGAGGGTTGAAGTGGAATTTAAGTGATGTATAGGCCTCGGGTGGACATTCTGCCCAAGGAAAAATGTCACCCGAAGGGTTCTATGAGAAGTACAGCTGATAAAGAATAATGTACCTAACCTCTCCCTTCTGCTGCTCCTTTCCTGAGAAGTGCAGAATACACACACACACCACTCCATTCAAATCAGTAGGCAATGCGGGGGCTCAACTCACAAACTATTCTCTACAGCAGTGGCTGGCACTTAAAAATGAAGGCACTGCGTGGAAGAGTCTTCTAACATTGAAGAGGATTCTAGAGGAGTATATGGCATTTTGAGGTTATAGGACAAACTTTTTTTAAAAAAAAAAATCAATTTTTTTCTCAGACAAACTTTGATTCATATGTGAAGCAGCATCTCTGACTCAAGGCACTGAGACTAATATCCAGTACATATAAAGAAAATATTCTTCTCTACTCATCACTGTCCCATTATACACCAATATGTGGATCCAATTTTCACATTTGGGCACTTGAAGTTAGGCATCCAAAATTCACTTTAAAAGCTGCTGCTTTTAATCTCTTCCCATCAACATTAATCCTTCTCCTCTCCCACCCATTTCCCAGTCACCAGGGATAGGACTGCCATCCTGCCAAAATCTGGGCATCATCTCTTACTAGCCCTTTCTCTACATCCACATATCTAGGCTGTGCTCAATTCTTTACACTTCTCCTGACAGAATATTTCAAAGATTCAGCATTTTTGGTCTGTTCAGAATCCCAATACTCTTGTTCAGGCCCTCTTCGTTTTGCTACTTGACTACTGTTGGCCCCATCTCCATTCTGGCCAGCTATACCACCCATCTCAAGTCCACTTAAAACTTAGCTGCTAGGCTCTAATTTCTGCCTCATTATTCCAACCATATCACATTCTATTTTTTGTCCCTTCCTTGCTCCCCCTTCTCTACTCATTTCACCTTTGCCGCTACATAGTCATCACGCGACAAGTGTGGTTATTATTGATCTAGGCTGGATTTGAACTCAGTGCAGAAGAGTTAAAAAGCTCGACACAAAAGCCCCTGAGTCATGCATTGCCATTTTATTTTGGGTTTCTAATTTGATCTCATCAACAGTAAAAAGAGCAAAATAAACAGGCCATGAACTCTAGTTGCAACCCAGTACATGTCATTAAACAGCATGGTGTCTGAAGAGATGGACGGTTTTTCCCCACCCCTCCCCACCCTGCTTTCAGTGTAAACTGTAAGTAACTGACTGAAATGTACTGTAGGATGTAGAATATAAGCTAATGAAATTTAAAATTATTGTGTTTCATAGAGAAATATCACTTCGAGGCCTCCTGGGGTTCTGAAGTCATAGGTGAGCAGATTTTCCTATTCAAACAACATCATTTGAATCATGCTACCTGCCAGTGGTAATAATGCCTTTAGAATGACAACTGTGAGGAAACCTGCATAGGCAAAGCACAAAGACTAAGCCTGCACAAAAGAATTGCTGCTATTTTATACTACCTTCTGAATCACATAAAACAAAAGCCAGACAAAACGATGAAGATCTGAAAAACAATGATGGACTAACACTAAGTGATGACATGTAGAGAATATTAGATCTGTTTAAAAAAAAAACACCACAAGCTACTAAATGGAATGAATCTTTCCTTCTGCAAACAATGCCACTGCTATGTAAAATGATTCCCTTCTGAAATGAATCTACATGAAGATGCATTAACACAACAAAATCACCATCTTCTAAACTGTCGCTATGCAGGTAAGAGATCTCTATTGGGGAAACCCCATAAGCTAGAAAAAGAGACCTATAGCCTGTCTACATAGATTAGTAAAGTCCAGCAATAAATGTATGCAGCAAGGCACCTATCTTCTTTCTTCCATACTACAACTGTCTCAAGATACCTGATCTATATCAGGACAAATTCATAAGTGATATGTAAGATGGTGTAAGTTATATCCCTTTACAGTCACTTAGACACATTTATACTCATATTCCCTTAGATCTTATCAGTATGTAAGGAAGTCTAAGATAGTGTAATTAAAACATCAAGTTTCCTGAAGAAAGTGCAAAAAATTTCCTGATGAAGGTGCAAAAAGTTTCAGGTACAATATGGGGTAGCCTGCTTAAACGAACATCTTTTGGAGAGTCCTGTTAGTTGCTTTTCTTGTTGAGCTACACTTTTCTGACCACTAGCATACAGATTATATCAATTTAGAATCCCTTAGGATGGGTGATCCAAATTCAGAGATGATATGTAAAGGTAGGTGTGCGAGATACACACTTGTAAGTGGGTGAGTGTTTAATTAGCTGCACTTTATATGTCTTGTAAACTTAGACTCACTTCTGAATTTGGGCCACTGAAATGTCTCTTTTGTAGCCAGTTTTCTGGGTTTTGGTTAGTAACATAATGCACTACCACAGGGAACACCCAGGATCAAGGATTCCAGGGTTGTTAGGCCCTGGAACAATCTCAGAGATGGCATTCTTGGTCTTCGAAGACAGATGCAGGGTACGCCCCCTTTTTGCTACAGGTTGTAGAGAAATATCAAAGTTTATTTGATTGAAACTGCTCCCACCCACCCACAAGCCTTTTAATGAGAGGGATGCTGAGAAAGTTGAAAAATGACAGAAGACTAAATGGATTGCTGAACGCCTTGTGACCCTGTCCTGACTGGTTAGTTATTTTGAGACACTGCTGCAGGCTAAGGAGAGCCCTTGGGTCTGACATATGAAAAGAACCACCCAGCGGGATACTTGGACATTCACCACTACCAATATACAAATACCATCATTTCATAATTTTCATAATACAAATAAAATTATTATGCATGTACTGAGAATACACTGTAATGGTCAATCCATTAGTATTCTTAGCGTAACAAGCTAGATATGCCATTAGCCTAAAAACTACATCAGTGGATGATTAAGTCTGTTTTTTCCTCAGCTATTTGCTATTTATTTGTTTTTAATCAATTGAACAACAGCACATTGGTATTACAGACAGCAGTAGATTAAATTCTGTTTTTAATTTGATTGTTCTTAAATCTAAGCTCTGATACCATGGATTTTACTACCAATTAAAATGTTGTACCTGAAAGTCAACATTCAGTAAAAAACTAAACTATTCCAGGTATAAGAATAAGAGTGCATAGCTTCCTTGTTAAGGCTGATACACAATATAGCATTTAATAACAGAAAGATGTCTGCCAGTTGTCCAATGAATACAAGAAGGTTGCCTAGAAGTCAAAATATTAGCCATCCACCCCTCTTTTATGCCCCAAATAAGAGAACTGACAATTCAGTAATGCTTTCTATGTATATAGAAAGTACAGTTGTAATAATGGCATTGGTGCTCGAACTAGGGATGTGCGGGTGCTGCCTCACCCTGGGGCTTGAAGTGGTTTCCCTCATATACAGACTTTACAGTTTAGTTCAATGGCTTTCAGCACCCCCATTATACAAATTGTTCCACCACCCTTGGCTAATGGCAAAGTAGAGCTGGAAGTAAGTACACAGGCTTTACTGTGTTTCCTAATATCTTGTTGCATGACTGACATATACACAGGAGAAAGGATGCACGGGGAGCTACAAAACATAGCATGAGCCCCAAAGGCTGTTAATTTCCCTAATTCATCTATGTTCAAGTTCAAATCAGTTTACTCTGAAATGACAGGCTAGGTTTGATATTTCCGGTTGCATTTTCTTACCCTCCTTCAAAGATTTTAATTCGTAATGGCTCAGTCTGTTTGGACGCAATGTCTTTATCTCCATGACTTTCTCCTTTTACTCTTTCTTTTAGAATATTTCCCACGACTTTCTTTTCAAGTTTGCTGCCAAACAAGAAGAATGGTTCGTGTTTCATCTGTGGAACAAAGTCAACAAGTGTTATTACAGTCTGGAACACAGAATAATGCACACTTCATTTCAAGTAGTTTAAACAATCTGGGCTGAATTCAGCTCTGAATTTGGATGCAATTCCATGAAGCCAATTAATTTGGCCCTTTACGAGAGATGGGGAGGGGCAGAACAGGCACATTTTAAAGGAGCGTTATCTGGCGATACAGCAAAAGCATCATCACATCATGCTGGCTAGTCATGACTGTGGCATGCTGATCACTTGGGACCAAATCTGGAGGTCCTTATTCAGTTGCCATTCACACTTTATTCAGGTAACTCCCATTAATGTCAATGTTTGTTACCAGAAAAAGGCTGGAGTAAAAACTAAATGACCCACGTGAAATAAGGCCCTCAAATGTCCTGCTCTTCTATCATCTTCCATCGTCACTGAAATCATACTCTGGATCAGCTGTCAAAGCACACAGGAGAAGAACAGGGGGCAAGAGCCATGACCCTAGAATGCTCAGCCAGAGTTTATTGCACCTTTTGATTTCCCAATGTGGATAGTTTTAGAAGTGACAAAGGATAATCATACAGGCTTAAAGAGGACATATTATGTTCACATTTTGCTTTGAACCTTTATTTAACCTTTCAAGGATGATGCATTTTCTATTCAAAACATTAGAAAAGCTATGATAGATACAATTTCCACTTATTATGGAGAACTGCAACTGTCAAATATCAGCTTTTCATTATCCTTACATTGATTTATACATCATAATGTATTTCAATTTTCGGTTTGGTGTGATGTCTAGATGAAAGGGTTTTTTTAACTTATTGTTTACCTGAGCAAACTGTTTCCATGCACTTGATGAGGTCAGTTTACCAGCTCCAGGTCTATGCATAGCAGCCAAAGAATAAATTTCTGCGGTGTTTTTCTGCTTGGACCTTAGAAGTGCTAGAGTTGTCTTTGTACTTAACCCTGATGGGTTTGGGTTACATGAACTAATGCACCATGAAGCATAAACTGAAGATTTGAGGGTTGCTTGTTGAATGTAATTGGGCTTGGTATAGTTTAAGAAACACCAGCTCACAGTAGTGGTAGTGCGTAGACTAGGGAACTGAAAGATCTGCTGAAAGTCTGCTCCATCTGTTAAGAGGATGGTTGAGCGTGCTGCTTTCCCATTTGAATTGGATGCCATCTGGACCAACATACCAGGAGGCAATTTCTGCTGTTGCAGTTGGTCTTCTGTCTGAATTTCTCCTGATGGCAGTGAAGACCTCTGAGGGCTCATGCTCATATCCGATGCTGTTTCATCCACATCCAATTCTTCTGGTGACTCTCTTCCTTCAGAAGGCCCACTTGACTTGTGCCCTGGTGATGCTGAATCAAAACTGGAAAGCTTTTCCCTGCTCAGGAAAGGGTCTGCTGTTGGCATGCTGGCAGATGGGAAGTCTTGAGATGATGAGGACGATAATGGTGAAGATGATGACATGGACAGCACACTTTCCTTTGGCTCAGTAGCACAGCTCTGCCTAATTAGCTGGGGCTTTTGCGGTCTGGGGAAATCCTTCTTTATATCCGAATTGGTCAACTCGACTGCACTTAGCTCCTCAACAATCTGTCCATACATTTTTTCTTCTTTGACCCTTTTCTGCTGCTTAGTCTCCATAAAGAGCTCCAAGCTGCTTGCTGGTGAAAGCATTCGTTTGCTTCCTCCCAGGGTAGAGGCAGTGTCAGAACTGGATGTCAGACACAGAGGGATTGAGGATTCCAAGCCAAGTGGTAGAGTCTGTGGTACCTTCCATAGAGGATATTTTTCTAATCCACCATTCTGACCTAATATCTGGGCTATGTTAAATCCTAGTCCTTGCATGGCTGCATTTGTTGATAATGTTCTTTGAGAAACTGCCTCATCCACTTTGCAAATTACAATAGCGGGGCTGTTGTTCTGAGCAAGGATCTGGGAAATACTTGTATACATGACACTGCCGTAAGATGGCACATGGGTCTGAATCCTGACAGGAACAACTGTTCCTGGTAAAGACTGTACAGATACATCATTCGGGGAGTCAAAACCTGTCTGTAGATGCTGCTCAGAGGAAGTATCTGCTGATTTAATACTAGGGTCTGGCAGGTACTTAGCATTTTTCGAATACTGCCCAGATATTCCTGAGTAATGTGGGTATGTTTGCTCTTTCGCATGCACATATTCAGCCAGTTTCTTTCCAATATGTTCTTGAGCGTGCTCCAGGTGATAACTAGGATGAATGTCTGTTTGGAAAGGTTGTTTGACATAAGCTTTTTGTAACTGCTGTACAAAATGATGCGGCAAGTTTCTCCGTAAAGATTCTGTACATGACTGCCACAAGACAGGTGGCTGGGCTGGTAGGGGAACCATACAGACGGCAGGATATGGAAACTGAAACAAGGCATTGGGAATGGGGGGGGAATGGAACCTTTTCTTTTTGTGCAAATAGGTGCTGCTGCTCTGCTGGATAATTGTTTGAAATGTAAGGTGCTTGTTGAATCAAGGGATTCCTTAAAATGTCCTGACTGTCAGCAAGGATGGCGTGTTGCTGGGCAAGCTGTGCACCAGAACCAACAGCCTGCTTTCCAGAGTCATCTGCCTGAATGGACTGAAGCACAGAGGTGGGAGAATGATGCCAAGCAACTTGGGAAGAACGAAGACCAGCATGGATGTGTTCCATCTGCTCTTGCTTTATACTTTGTTCCACACTTTGATCAGTCTGGGGAATCTCTGGGAAGCCACTAAAAGAAGCCTGACGGACCAGAAAGCATTTCTTCCTTTCTCGTGATGGAGATAATCCCACAGAAGGTGCCCCGGCTGCTGAAGCATGTGACAAATTCCCATAATCAAAGGATTTACTTCGGATCTCTGGGATTTCGGCAGCATGAGGACAAGGCATCTGTTCAGATGAGCAACGTCTCATTTCCTTCTGATGGTGATGCCCAGGGACAGAAAGTGAGTTAGCACCTGCTGGAACAGTTAAAAACTCGGACTGTTTTCCAAACTCATCCTGTTTGGAAGACATGATGAACTTGGTATTTTCTTCCCTTTCAAAGGACATTGAAAAACTCGAACTATGGGACAAATTACTTTCTTGGCTAGGGCTGCGAGAGAGGTTTGTGCCAGTGGATTCGAAGCTGGACTCTCCAGAGGAGTGCTCCATGTCAGCAAGCCGTAAGCGTTTCTTTTTTGGGGGTAATTTTTCTGCTGGGAGTTGAGAAAGAGTTTCACTTCTTTGAGGCCACTGGAATTCCTCAGCGGGTCTTTCCTGCTCTTTAGTCTGAACTTCTTTATCTTTCTCAGGTTTATCTGGTTCCTCTGTAACACGGATCTCAGGTACTTGTATGTTATGCTGGCGAACCAGTCTGGGCTGCATATGGTATGGTTGTGGTTGTTGGGATGGAGGCGGTTTATTCACACTATCAGCATTTCCTGTTTGCTGAGCCCGCTCTGGGCTCACTGGGGATTCAGAAATCTCGCCCTCACAGGTTTCAGCGAGCGAGTAGGTTTTATCCTGCAGGCAAGCGATATGTTCTGTAGATTCAGACCTTTCAAATGAGTTTGGCCTGCTCAATGAGTTTGTATGCTGAATGACAGAGATGACATTTCCAGGAGGTTTTCTGTTCAGTGACTCTGCTGTCCTGTCTTGCTCTGCAGTTAAAGGTGACTCTTCTAATGAAGCTGATAGGCTTCCAGACTGCAGGTGAGGTCTACAGATTTCAAAACGCTCTGGATGACAATGGGCAGCATTATCCAGGCCTTGAAAAGTAAATCCACTTCTTGGCCCTTCTTGAATTTGGGGTTTGGGATCAAAATCTGAAGCCAGCATCCCCACCAGTGTGGCAGTACCACTGCTGCAAAGCATGGGAACATCCTCCTCATCACCAACACTCTTCTCTTTTCTGCGTTTTCTGTTTTCAAATGTCGTTCCATATACAGACGGCACTGGCTGTGGTTGTCCAAATGAATCAACAAAGTACTCCCCACCTTGTTTTATTCCACCCGAGCATGGCAAGTCTCGGTAGTTCAGCTTCTGAGTTTCAAATTCTTCCCATTTTCTGTAATGCTTTCCACAAGCATCATAGTCATAGAAGCTTCTTTCCCCTGATGTCAATTTCTTCTCCTTCAAGGATGACCCTTTTTCACCACCTGTTGACCTGCTGGAAGCAACAAGAATATTTTTTCCTGTCCTCCCATGGCAGTCTGGATCCGAGTGCCCCTCTTGCACTGAGGGCAACTCAAAGGCAGCTTGTCTTCTTAACATCCTCTGATGGGAAATTCCTACTGTTCCAGGATAAAATACATCATCTGAACCGGTCATTCTCTCATCGAAGGAATGGCTTCCTCTCAAAGATGAGGGGACACTTAAATTGGTTGCAGAAGATGTTGGCATGGAATTACTTCTAATAAGTGGAGAAACATCTACAGGAGGTTCTAAAAGTCCAGGTGTGACACCCTGCTGACTTACTGGGTAAAGGTTCAGTTCATTTTTGATGGATGATGTAGTCTGTGATTGTTTGGACTCTGTATGGCTACCACTGAAGACTTGGGTAGATGTAATAATAGTGCTCAGTTTACTGGGATCAATGAGTGCTTCTTTATTTGGAGTTAGAGGAGAAAGATGTTCTTCAAGCATCTTGATGTCTAATCTGGTGTTTACCAGAGGTAATGGCTGCTCCACTCTGCCCTTTCTACCCATTAAATTGTGTTCCTGATTGGCTGTTGCTATTGTTAGTGCTGTCCTTTGACTAATCCGATAGAATTTCCCAAAGATTATTTCTTCATAAGACTTTGCATTAGTATTTGGAGGGCTTATTTGTTGCTCTGCACTTTCTGAGCGGGAAAAGTAACCAGAATCAGTGCTTCCTTTGCTATGTGGGCTCAAAAGATTTAGTGACTGCTCAGAGTCTTGCCCTTTTTTCTCTGACAGTCTTAGTGCAAGTCGCTGTTTAACTGTATGAGAGTCATCAGATTTCGTATTTAAGGATGGGTTTTGTAACATGTCAGATCCAATGTACTGTGAACTCTCACTGGGTAACTGAACCCCACTTTTAGGGATAATCAAAATGGGCACTTTCATTGGGCCTCCCAACGATTCATCTATGGACGAGTGAAAGTTACTTCTGCTAGCAATGTCCAGTGGCATCTGTGGGACTGGGCTCAGTTTGTCAGAACTTTCCACAAGCAATGAGGTCTCATCATCTGTGTCTGTGCTCTGCTCACCATCTGAATGTATTTCTGCTTCTACATCAATAAAACTGGCATCTAGGTCCAATTTAGATACAGCTGACTCTGTGAAAGGTACTAATCCTGCTTTAATTGCATGGGCATGTGATTTCCTGTGCTTGTATAAATTGCTCTTTGTTTTAAAAGAGAAACCACAAGGAACACAAGGATATGGCCGTTCCCCAGTGTGGGACCTAATATGTTTTTTAAGTACACTAGGTTTGGCACAAGCCCTGCTACAGTAAGGACAAATATATTTGCCAGGCTTTTTGGGTTTGTGCTCTTTCTTGTGAGCATCTTCTGATTGTTCTGTCGATTTCTGAGAATATTGGCTATAAGCAGGGTTCAAACTTGAAATCTTCTTTCTAGAGAAACCTTCACTATGGCCGTGCAAGTGAAAAGGAAATAAGTCCTCTGAGGCAACTGATTGCAAGTGGCCAGAAAACTGCCATGTGTGGCTTTCCAAGCTCTGATGTGGCTTTATGTTGTGCAAGAACCCTTGAGGCAATGAATGCTGGGGAAAAGAAAGTGAATGTTGACATGAGTAGGGACTTGGCCGATGCTGTGGATATTGCTTTTCTGTGACTTGCTGCCCAGCTTCACTGGATGATCTGAGTTTCCCAGAACTGAAAAGCTGTGCTGATGCTGTGTTTCCGATTTGCTCGTGATCTGTTTCTGGTTGCCTCTGTACTTCCTGATTGCCAAAAGTGCTCATCTTAATAACAGCTGAATGTTCTTGCCTCCATTTAGTTGGTACTTTAGCAGTTTCTCCAGACCTTGAGGTAGCTTTTTGCCCTATAGCTGTGTCTCCAGAGTCCATTTTGTTACACAAGGTCTTAAGTGCTAGTTCACTTGAAGGCTGTGCAGACACATGGAGTGTGTCCAATGCTGTGCTTTTTAAAGTTTTGTTGCTCCCATTTTTCCAGAGCCTTTGCAAGTTTACAGACTTCTCTTTCTCGTTTGAACTTTCCACACAGTAGTCTATAGGCATTAGATTTGAGTATGTATGATAATTATTATCATACAATTCTGTTCATGGCAGGAACTTTCCCAAACAGTTTATCATGCATTTGCAAGAATTTGGTATGGAATTTAAACATTTTCCATTGTAAGTGTTGAGATGCAGAATGATCCAGAAAGATATTTGTTGGTCTACTATAGCAAAGTCCTTTTCATCCTTTCCACAACAATGCAGCTACCTGTAAGAGAAGAAAATAAAAACACACAGATTATCCACTTGTATTAATCACCACATGAGCAATTTAATTTGCTTCAAAATTCTCAAAAGGAAGAGTGATGAATACGAAAATATAATAATATTGTAGGAATTTGCATTTGTATTGTATCTTTCTTCCAAGCTTATTAAGGGACTTTACTAACCTTAATTAAGCTTCACAAAACCCATGGACAGGAGCAAGAACAGAGAATGTGTGGACAGAGAATTAACAGGTTAAGAAGATAACTAAAGGTCAGATACCAAGTTAGTGAAAGAACTAGGACTAGAAACCAGGGTATAAGTTCTTTAAAATGACTAATAAGTTTAGGTTCCTTATTTTGAGGTATCCGATTTATAACATCTTATGAAAATGGGCTTGATTTTCAGAAAGTTCTGAACACCTAATTTTTTCCAGTCAGTCCCCTTTAAGATAGCTCAAGATGGGGACCCAAAAATTGAGGCCCCCAGAATTACTATGGAGTTTTGAAAATGAGTCCTTTATAAGACTCTCTGTGTAAAAGGATAAATGGACACAAATCAGACATCAGGAATGGTGACATACAAAAGCCAGCAGAACACTTCAATCTCCCTGGACATTCAATAACAGATTGAAAAGTAGCCATACTTCAACAAAACAACTTTGAAAACAGACTTCAAAGAGAAACTGCAGAGCTACAATTCATTTGCAAACTTAACATCACTAATTTGGGCTTGAATAAAGACCTGGAGTGGCTGGCTCATTACAAAAGCAATTTTCCTTCTCTTGGTATTGATACCTCCTCATCAGTTATTGGGAGTGGACTACATCCACCCTGACGAAATTGGCCTTCAACATTGGTTCTCCACTTGTAAGGTAACTCCCTTCTCTTCATGTGCCAATATATATTTATGCCTCCATCTGTAATTTTCACTCCATGCATCTGAAGGAGTGGGGTTTTTACCTACAAAAGCTTATGCCCAAATAAATCGGTTAGTCTTTAAGGTGCCACTGGTCTCCTCACTGTCTTTACGAGATGAGTCCTAACTCTCAGTAACCTGCTCTCATCACTAGAGCACATAATTGACTTGCACAAGAAAATGTAGATTACTGCCTTTTACATTATTTTTAAACAGTTGGAGGTAAATAATTAAATACATTACATACATTTTTTTTTAAAAAAAAACCCATATAAATATAAGCTAAAATACCAGTCCTATCACTTCACCTCTTCATCTTCAAGTCTACAGTGTAACATTTTAGTCAGAGTATATTGCTAGAGAAGAATTATTAATGAT
Source organism: Dermatemys mawii (assembly GCA_007922305.1). Lineage (NCBI taxonomy): Eukaryota > Metazoa > Chordata > Testudines > Dermatemydidae > Dermatemys > Dermatemys mawii. The sequence goes on from ML677333.1 coordinate 76,645,449, forward strand.
GGTAGTAGTTTAAAAACTACATTTATGACACTTAAGCATGTCATATTTAAAAGTCATTTAGAAGTGCACAGTATCTAACCAGCTTTCAGCACTTGGTACGCTTAAGTACAATTGGTTTCCACAGTTCTGTTTGCAAATAAGTAAACAGGGGTCTGCTTTATGCATCTAAGCAGAGTGCTCGCACTGAAAGAAAAATGCAGGATCTCTGCTGTCATATTATCAGAACACAGTATATTTCCAGAATGAAACAGGGTTAAGGAAAAAGGGAGTCAGGATTCCACACCAGATGGAAGATGAAGGGAAGAAGCTGATGGAATGTTTTATATTTCTATGGCTGAAGGACTGCACTTGAATTGAAAAAAAATTGGCCAAGGGCAGGAAAGTGGGGACAGGATAGGAAGAGATGTAATTTTGTTTTTCATAATAAAAATGTTACCTGCATCTTCTAGACATCTAATACGCATGACTGTCTTGAATATTCCTGCGAAAGAAACAAATGCAGTCAGGAGAAAGTCTTGAAATATATAACTGGCATTGGACAGAGAAATATGGTAACTTCCTATTGCGTAAAGCAGTGCCTGTCAAATCCACTTGGCCATCCCCTAGTCATGAGTGAGAAGCTTCCCCTGGAGAGTTGAAAGCCTGAGACTGATAACTCTCAGTATTCATGAGAGCAACAACTGTGTTTGAATGAAGAATGTTGTTACACAGTTGTAAGAGATTTTCCAATGTAGATAGGGAGACCCATGTTAAAATTCCAAGTTATTCTGAGATCCATATTATTCTCAGAAAAATTAACAAAATTATTTCACCCATGCTCTAAAACTGTGCTATAGTCTTATTAGGAGGATTATCTGTAGCCTCGTTTGGCTAGCATGGTTCTCAAAAAAATCCCTTTTCATTTTTATTAGAGAAACAATTCTAGACACACATTAGCAACAACTTTTAAATGTGACCACTGCTAGCCCAGTTAATTTGTTTTTGATACTTTAAACTGTGTGTTACTAACCTAAACGGAAAGGCCTAATACTTTACTAACATAATTTCAAACCTACTTTTCATATTTTCATGTGCAAACCCTTCGCCTCAACTTCCATGCTGAGCACTGATGTGCCAAGTCAAATCAGAAAGAGACTTCTATGACAAACACCTTATGTATACTGCTTTGAATAGAGAAGTATATTATCTAACATGCAGAAACTACCAATATTTCAAGCTAAAGAACATGTAATGATGCGTGTTTTCTTTAATACCTTTGGCAGGACTTTGCTCCCACTGGAATTATTGAGATGAATCCACCTATAATGATCAGGATCTGTACTGCAAGCTAAGTAGAGCGCATCATTTGCCGTAAGTTGTGAGATTCTCCCTGGTAGTGGACCAAGTCCAGGTTTTCCTATCATAATGTGGAAATAGTGCACTAATGTGGCTTGATGGCTTGGCTATATCTTCTAATATAATTTTACTTCATTGAAAATGTCGATCAGGAAAAGATTACTGAGAAACTGGGAACTGTATTTTTGTCAAATCAAGAGTTTAGCACTTTCAAGGGAGCATTATTCCCTCTCACTCCTTTTTCTAGGATGCCCCTGGTCTGCTATATTCAAGGCACAAGTATTCATTTGACTATGGAGCACCTGAAATGTCATAACTACAGCAAGTTATTAAGTGGCTGTATTGGAAAGCCTTAAAATAAAATTTGGTAAATAACAGTTCTCACTGCTTCCCAGCTTACAGTTCACATTACAATCCTTGTAAATGAACAAATTGCAAGTGTATGTATTTCAAGTGAAATCCTGAGTTCCTGACTCTGAAAAACTCTTACTGACTCTGGAGCCAGAGTTAGACCCTGCTCATTATTAAGTCTTTTTGTGTGTGCTGCTCTACCAGCATAAAGCTCCACTAAAACCACTGTAACTGGCTCCTGGAGAATTTCTACTCTGTAGGGCGACACTTAGCATAGAGCTGCTATACTGGCCGGACCCTTATATTTATGCAGGGGACATTGGCAGGGTCCTCAGGTTGCTCTAGTTTCTGCCAACTAGCCTTAGAAGTAACAGAGCACAAAGGCCATCAACGAGCTGAGTATGGTCTGCAACTGAGGATCTGATTATAAGTGAAGATCTACCTCAGGATTTAATCCCTGGCAGCAAATAGTAATAGAATACTTTTTGCATAATCTCCCTTCCCCCAATTTCCTCTGCTCTGCCAATGATACCCACATTAACAGCCACTTGTTGATTGAATATTGTTACCAAAAGCGGTGGCCATGATGAGTTTGGTGGTAATATTCCAGATCTTAACAGACAAGAGTCCCTACAGCATCACACCACAATACAACTGAACCTGAAGTCCTTAGCAATTAAGACAAAATCAGAGCTAAATTAGGTCTGAAAAAGTGGGCTCAACAATTGGCACTAATCGGCAGCCTATGAATTCAAGAACTGAAAGGGCAATGAGAATGTTCTTCTCACACTTTCATTTTAGAGCCGAGGTGCTAAGGGTCCATTTTGTGGAAGTTTTAGAATTGTCTATACCTGGATAAACAGATGGATTCCGTCTCTGGGGTTGTCAGTATGGCACCTTTCATGAGCTCTACATTCACACTCAGAAAAAAAACAAACCAAAACAAAAAAATCCATCATTTCCCAATTTCTTATGCACCTTGGATGATAATCTAATCACAAGGGGAATTCCATTTCTCCAATCTTCAACCTATATTTATTAAGAACACAATGAAGAAGATGCCTAGGTATCTGACCTTTGTGAAAACATTTACCCCTTCTTGATCAGAGATTTTTTACCTCATATTTCCAACATTCTTGGGTTAGGAGACTCTTTTGATTATGGTTTTGTAGCTGGCATCCTACCTGACAATTTGAATATTTCTGACTATGCATGCAAATACTTGTGCTCATCATTTGCACTTGGCAAAATTTTGTATTATTTCAGAATAGAAGAATGTTTGCTGCAATTTAAAGAAAGTAGCCCAGTTTAACTGAAGTAACCATATTTTCTTTAATCTACCATCTCTTGTATTTGAGTATATTTGAGTACTGTAGTTATATTTTTACCTTAGAAGACATTATCCCAATTTATTCATTTGTTTAATTCCACCACAGTCAATTTGATTTCTGTATTTTATCTTATTTTACTGAATTCATTTGCTGTTCTCCAAAGCTCGTCATTACATTAGAGGCATTCCACAGCACTGTTGCTTTGAAATGCAATGAAATATTAAGAACACTGAAAACATTTGCAAGTTAAAATAAGATGGGCTAATCTTCACAATGTTTCATAAAATCTCATGTCACAATATTTTAGCATTTTCATGCATGTGCAAAATAAATATTGCTTTACTGAGGATGCTAACTATATATATATATATATATATATATATATATATATATATATATATATATATAATTGTTTGTCATTAAACAAGCATACCTGTATTACAGCTGCCAGAGGGGAGAATCTTAGAGCCCAGTCTTTCAGTATGATCAATTTGGGCACACTTGTGCCTGTGGGGATTCTCAATGAAGTCATGAGTTTAGGGGGCTGCACTAGCAGATCCAGTAACAAGATCAGGGTCATAGACACTGAAGCACCAACTCTGAAATACTTAGGCTCTCTGGAATCCCAGGACTGCATGCTGGTTCCAGGACTTTTTTCACAATTATTTGTGTGTGCAATTGACATATCATCTAATTCTCTAACAGGCACACACCATATATTTGGATGCTGTTATTAAAATTTGCTTCATAACATTTAGGAATCTTTCAGGCTGAAAGCTGAATTGCTGTACACTTCTGTTAATATTTATAAATTTGATTATTTTGTTTCTACTTAGGTTTTGCCCGGCACATTTAAGCCCTGTTGTGCTCAAGAAATTATATCACAAATGACTAAACAGAGGATGCTGAATGGCTCAGATGATTAGGGAACACTCCAAATCCCATTAAAGTAGATGAAGAGGCCCCTATTTACTTCAATGTTTGTTGGATCAGGCCCTAAGAAATTAGAGCCTTTTACCTCTAAGCCACTGAAGTCAGTGCTTATTAAAAGAAAGGATTACCTGAGAATAGATATGTATATATGCAATAAATTGGTCTCAGTTTAGTCCTCAGTAGACAGGTGTCAAATTCAGAAAATCCATCTCAACTATGCTTTCTTGTTGGAAGTTTCAGTACAAAGAGATAAAGGCCAAGGGATAAATGGGCAGAGAGAAGGAATTACTCTCTAATTGTTTTGGATGTGATCCCTCCAAATTAGGGATCAGGCATATTGCCATGGCAGTGAGGAGAGGTTTATATCCATTCTGTGGGCCTGATCCAAACCCCATTTAAGTCCACAGAAGTCTTTCCATTGACTGTGGACACAAGCATGAGGATTTATTTGAAAACTTCTAGAAAAAGAGCCAAATTGCTTCAATGGCACCTTAAATTAAGGGCCAAATTCTGCCCTAACTCACACTACTGTGAATCTGAAGCCATTAACACTAAAGCCACAGAGGTAATTCCAGATTTACACTGTGTAACTCAGAGCAGAATCTGGTCCTTTTTTAGCTTTAAACTGTAACAAATAATGGTTTGAAATTAATTGCTGTGACCTGGAAATAAACAACTCCTCCATCTCCTGAATGTTCACAAATTAAAAGTGAACAGCACATTGTGCTAAATCTTGAGTTGCTTGGCTGCAGGGAGATGTAGGTTTTTGGTGGTTGTTAGGATGCTGACTTGCTTTACAGATGCTCACAGCCCAGCTGCAGCCAAACACACAGTTCTTGCTGAATTAAATATCACAAATATAATTTTAAAAGTACAGCTGCCACTCTCTCTAAAAAAAACCCCTATAAACTTAAGTTAGGGATATTTTAAGAAGTCATACTACAGCAGACCTGCTTTACCACTGACCTTTTCGCTATAATGACAATGATTGCTCACTCAAAGTACATCACTATTTCCTGCCCCAGCATCACACATAATGTACACATTACTATCGGATGGAAAATATGTATAAAAAAAGCTTACACGTTGCCAGAGTCCAAGTGAACACAGACTTATTTCCACCGGATGATTGTTCAAAAGAAAAAAAAAAAGCTACATAGGAGTCAAATTCATCTTAAACACTTCCTTTATTGGTAAAAGTTCCCAAACTAACTACATTTCTCCTTGAATTGAAGAAATAACTGCTATCAGAGAGATGGCAAAACAACCTGCAGTACACACAACCTTGTCAGTCAATTAACAGCTTGTTGATCTTTCTGATCATATTGCTTTTAAAAGAAGGGGTAAATATTTTGCATCTGATGGCCAAACCTAGCCATGCAGACCACTCTGGAATAGTTTCCCAGAGGTATTTGAGCATGTCAGATAATACTGCACTTAACTGTTCTGGTTGACCATATTTCAAAAAGGCCATATTGAATCTACCTGTATACATAGCAGAAAAACAGGGATTATGCAGATATGAAGCTAAATGAGAGAACTGTGTAAACTGTTAATCTTCTCCCATGGCTACTTATTTCCTTTGAGAATAAGTTATAGCATGAAAATTAAAGGGTAAAACATCAATAATTGCCCATGTGCAGATCTGACAGACATGAGTCATTGGTGGGATTTTTATAACAACACAAATCCTCATATTGGATAACTCAAACTTGTGGAAAATAAGGACTCATGTAGAGTATTCCACTATATGTACTTAGAAGAGTTGGAAAAAGTACATGAGATTAGAGAAATAATTTTTTTTAAAAAAACCTAAATGCAGAGAAATATGGTAATCTGAGAGACAGATGAAATAAATGCATTAATTTAGTGGGAATTCTGAAGGTCAAAAGAAAGGAAAACGAAAATGTTAGTGTATAAACAACATATAGTCGTTCACTAAACCACCCACACTTGATATACATTAAAGAGGGCAACCAATATCTTAATTAAAGACTAATAATGTTAGCAAAATGGATTTATGAATATTAAAGATCTTCATATCTCTAAATTTCTCATGTAAATACTTAAATCATTGGTAATTTTCACAAAAAAAAATTGTAAATTTGGCCAGGGTGAAGTTTCAATATTTTTATTGGGGAAAACAATTTTTGTATCCTGGTAAAGTTTCTCTCTTGTAAAACAGTGGGTATTCCCAAATTTTACCCAAAAGATTTTTATAATTTATTTGTGGAAATATAGCATAATTTTAGCCAAAATAATAGGTTTTCATTTTCTAAAAGAAAAAATATATAGAAATATATGAAGTGAAATCACATTTTCAATTTTTTTATACAGAGATAGGAAATGAGATTTTTTTTAACTACAAATTATCCATTAGCAAAGATAATTGTATAATTTGAAAACAACTGTGCCTCCTCTCATACCATGTATCAAAATAAGCAATTCACATTTCACACTAAGTACTCATGCCTGATCCTTACAAACACTTATTCATCTAAGTAGACCTACTGAGTTCAACAGAACTCATGAGTATGAACTACACCTGTGAATAAATGTTTGCAGAATCTGGTCCTTCATTCACTTTTTCACATATACCAATCATTGTGTAGAATCTTATTTTAAATCTTAGAATCATGGAATACGAGGATTGGAAGGGACCTCAGAGGGTCATCTAGGCCAACTCCCCGCTCAAAGCAGGACCAATCCTCAACTAAGTCAGCCCAGCCAGGGCTTCATCAAACCTGACCTTAGAAAACCTCCAAGGAAGGAGATTCCACCACCTCCCTATGTAAGCCATTCCAATGCTTCACCACCCTCCTAGTGAAAAAGTTTTTCCTAATATTCAATCTAAACGTCCCCCTCTGCAACTTGAGACCATTACTCCTTGTTCTGTCATCTGCTACCACTGATAACAGTCTAGATTCATCCTCTTTGGAACCCCTTTTCAGGTAGCTGAAAGCAGCTATCAGATCCCCCGCTCATCCTTTTCTTCTGCAGACTAAACAATCCCAGTTCCCTCAGCCTCTCCTTATAAGTTATGTGCTCCAGCCCCCTAATCATTTTTGTTGCCCTTTGCTGTTTATCCAAATTTATCATAGAAAAGTATCATAGAATATCAGAGTTAGAAGGGACCTCAGGAGATCATCTAGTCCAAACCCCTGCCCAAAGCAGGACCAATCCCTAATTAAATCATCCAATAGATTTTTGCCCCATATCCCTAAATGGCCTCCTCAAGGACTGAGCTCACAATCCTGGGTTTAGCAGGCCAATGCTCAAACCACTGAACTATCCCTCCCCACCATCCACAGCCTTCTTGTATTGTGAGGGCCCAAAACTGGACACAGTACTCCAGATGAGGCCTCACTAATGCTGAATAGAGGGGAATGATCTCGTCCCTCTATCTGCTGGAAATGCCCCTACTTATACAACCCAAAATGCTGTTAGGGTTGTTCACTAAATCCTGAGCTTGCTGTCTATAAAAACAAGATCCTTTGCACACTAAGAACCAATCTTGTTCCCACCAAGTTTTTCTGTTATTTCCACAGTCACCTGCAGGGGCCATGAAGGGACTTTACTCCCCCTACTTTTCCTCCCAAATGTATATTGGGGTTTTTTTGGTCTCCTTCTCTGAAGTGATGGCCACAGCTGGAGATGGGAGAGTGGACGGGGCCAAGGCTCTGAGGAGGTATTTTTTCACACAACGTATCGTCAACCTTTAAATTGTGCTCCCCACTCTCAACAGGCACCAGTCATCTCTGGCAGAAGCCCCACCACTCTGGAGCATGGCACATGCCCAGAACTCCCCTTCTCTCTCCTTTCTCCCCCTAGTCTGGTAAAAGAAAAATGGGGCGGGTGGGTCTCTGGGAGCTGCACTTTAACGGTAAAAGAACCACATGAAGCGCAGTTTGGCCACACCGGTATATATCATTGTAGCAACATTTTAGGAGATCCTGATGCATGAATTGCTGCAAGCCTGCATGTAAAATAGTCAGTTGTGTATGCAACAACTGGTACTCCTCATTTGAGATAAACATTCTAGACATTATGTAAAAATATAATATAATAATATAGGCTTTTCAAGGTAAACCCGGTCAATACAGTATTTTACTGTTTGAAATTAAGCAGATTTCCAAACTACACCAGACAAAAACAGAACATTAACCAGCATTATTAACATGAGTGGGTGCCACTTTTTAGAAGAATTCACTTGCACAGGAAAATGAATAGCTCTCTGTTATAACCTAGCCCAGGGGACTCAAACATGCGGCCCGTGGGCCGCATGTGGCCCGCGAAGCCCTTCTCTGTGGCCCGCCAAGCTCCCTGCCCCCCTCCTCCCCGACCATAGCAGTTTCCAGGAGGGAGGGGCCAGAAGCGGAGGCTTCTCTGCTGCCTGGCTGGGACACTGCTGCTGCAGCTTCAATGAATGAGCTGGGGCGGCGCTTTCCAGGAGCCCTTTGAGGTGGCGACCAGGAGTGGTAAGCCAAGCTCCCCACTGAGTTACAGGGGTGAGTGGGTGGAGCTGAGTTACAGAGGTGCATGGGTGGAGATTTGGGGATGGGGAACAGGGTTATGAGGGTGAGTGGGGGAGATTTCGGGATGGGACACAGAGAGCTGGGTTACGGGGGAAAGTGGGGATGGGGAACAGGATTATGAGGATCAGTTTGGGAGAGGGAGACTATAAAATTATAAGTGATATTAGGCTGAGATGGGCTGAAATTTCTGTCAGATTTATCAGCATATTACATTTGAAAAAAGCTTGAATCATCTGAGGCTGGTAATTTCTTGTTAAATTAGATTTGTTTGCTTGTGTTTCCAGCTCTGGACTTCCTATATTGCTCTTGCTTTGTTTGCCAAACAGCTGCTGATGGTGCCTAGCACTTTCCAGGAGGGAGCGGGGAGTTGCATGCTCCGAGGCGGAGGCGGGGGTGGGACCACGTGGAAGGGGTGAAGGAGGCGGCGGGGACAGAAAAAGGGGGAGCGTGTCAGTGATGCAGCCCTCAGGCCAGTGCATTAGTCCTCATGCGGCCCTCGTGGTCATTTGAGTTTGAGACCACTGACCTAGCCCAACCCCTCCCACCCTCCTGGACAGTCAGCAGTCTATTAGAAATGTACCCAAATGCCTGGTCCCATGTGTCTAAGCTCCAGGCTTCTGGGTACATGGTAGGCACTGTTTATAGCTCTGTGTCTCTAGGGAACACATCGTGTCTCTGAAATTGTATGGAGGGCCGGCTAGAGAAGGCTGTGCCTCCCCAAATAGCCAGACGTGGCCTGGCCCCTTCTCCCTATCCGACTGGTTATCGCCCCCTGACAGTTCCCCCCTGCCTCCCAGGACTCCTGCCCCCATTCAACCCCTCTGTTCCTGCCCTCTGACCGCCCTGACTCCTATCCACACTCTCACCACCTGATCTCACCACACCAATCCACACCATCACCACCTGACCACTAACTCAAACTCCCCTGCCCTCTATCCAATGCCCCCCTGCTCCCGGCACCCTTACAGGCCAGGAGCTCAGGGGCCGGGCAGAAGGATCCCACGGGCCCACCTCTGCTCTAGGGCAACATCTATTGTATTCAGTCAAGCTAAGCTGATTTACAGCAGCTTAGGATCTTCCCCTTACTTCTTATATAATGCTTCTGATCCACAGAGCTCACAGTGCTTTACAAATTAAAGTAAGTATCATCCTTCCCACTTTAGAACAAGGAAATTGAGGCAGAGACCCATGAAGTGACTGACCTAATGTGACACATCAGGTCAGTGGCAGAACTAGGAATAGCACATACATAGTGCTTTGTATCTTCAGAACTTTGTACAAATAGTAATTAGTTAATATTCTTTGGGAGAGAGTCATTGTGTTGCCAACAAAAAGCACATACTCTCTTTTAATTAGACTCTGCTGCTGTGTTTCAGCACTCAGAACACCTAAAATAATCAATTAGCTTGCTTATTTAGATACACCTTCCACCCCCACCCCATTTGCAACATTTTAGGACACCCTGTTCACTTGGAGATGGTGAATCACGGCAAGCGAGCATGCCCAATTGGTTCCTCAAAAGACACAAAAGGTATAAAAATAGCTCTTGCAGATGAAACAAGTACAGCGTCAGCAGCCAGATGAGCGTGGGTGATCAGATAAGGGTCTGTTGTTGCAAAGGGCAAATTATTAAGAGAATGCTTGTCTTTTTTTTTATTAAGCTTTTTTCTTCCTGCTTGAAATAAACCATTTGCAATGCATAATAA